>CM041633.1:56368266-56391532 GCA_023333625.1 Bothriochloa decipiens | reverse complement strand
CCCCCCCTCTGATTGCCTATCTAAGTGTGAATCGATCCTACACATTAAAAATGCTTGCACGATTAATTGGCTTTGATCCTTGGTCCACGACTAGAGTACCAGCCTCCAATACCCGCGCATCATATGCGCTAGTATTGTTTAGGACTTGCCTAGGATTGGCCGATGTGTAGATGACGACTAAACACTGACTTCCATCGTTATGTATCACCCGAATCAACCAAACCCCATGTGACAACTTGCTATTTGTTTCGCCGGATTCCACGTCAGATTGACGTGGTAGCTTTAGCACTCTGTCTCAACTCTGGCAAATTAAACGTTAATAATACTCCCTCCATCTTAAAGACCACATTGACACCAAAAAAGCTATAAAAATTCAATATAAAAACTCAAATTTACAAAGTTGTATATCTCATTGATAGCTACAACTTTGATATAAAAGTATCTTCATTTAAATCAATACAAAGGAGACATTATTTTCTAATACGACAAAAGCTAATACGTGATTATTTTATTGCTAAAATTTTATATAATATTTTTGAACATCTTAACATTATCAAACGAAAAAAACTCAAATTAGAAAGTTCTAGATCTCATCGAAATCTACAATTTTCATATAAAGACCATCGTCATCCAACGTCATATTGAAAAGCTATGATTTTTCCGACGTCATATTGAAGACTATACTGTCACGCTAGCGGGAGTGGTGCGATAAGCTTTTCTACGTCGAAAATGTTGTTGAAGTGTCATTTCTTGCCGCACCAATGCATGTGGCGCTACAATGTTATTCAGTGGCGCTAGTGGGACTAGTGCGGCCAAATTCTCCTTTCCCAATAGCCGGTGGTGCGTGAATGTCAATTGATTTTTTTATTAATAATCAACCAAATTTTTTTTGCAATGATATTAAAGATACCCGTAAGGACCAATATTTAATTAATTATATTTACCAAGCTTTAACTAATATTTTATTAATATATCAACCAAGCTTTAAGGTTATCGATAGTACCTATTGTATTGGATATGTTTTTATGAATTAATCAACAGCCGTTCAATATTTTATTCTGGTCAGATTTTTTTGGGTAATGATATTTTAGGATACTTTTTAGTTGTAATGAGCTGAAGAAAATAAATGATAGAGATCTCACATTAATTAAAAACATCTAGCCATCAAATCTATATGTTCTCCCATTTTAAACAGGTAGATCTTTTAATTTTGTAAAAGATTACCTACCTCTATCATTATTTTATTGATAATAGGAAGAAAAAATCCATTATCTATTATCAGCTAAGCCACCAAAGTATTATTAGTTATGTCAAATACTCCCTCCGTCCTGGATTAAAGTGTATTCTAGTTTTTAGATATGTCCTCAAATATAATATATTTAGAGAACAAGAAAGATAATATTCCCTCATATAACAGTATAAAAGTTAAAACTAATTGAGTGGTTCCATATTTTCTAATAGAAAACTTGAATTGCATCCTTTAATCAAGTAGTATAGGATCAATTTTAATAGATTAGGAAGTTAAGTAAGGGGTACATATGTCTATTGTCCTCGCTCTTATTTTTTCCGAGAATAGCAAGAATGCATTGTAATATAGGACGAAGGGAGTATAATTTATCTAAAGGGTGCGGCATGTTTGTCTAAGTAAATGTATATATATAGCAGGCACCGCCGCCAACTTGTCCGCTCTGACGAGTGAGGACGGCAATAGGGTCTGTAACGTGTCTCTGCAAGGCAACGCTAACCGCTGGCTCTACAAGGCGGATGTGGGGACGACGACGCTATGGAGAGGCCAATTGTTCCTGGGTAAGGCTCCGATTGACAGTTGACTTGCCTCCTGTATAGTCCTTTCCGTTCTGAGTTCTGACTTGATTTTATTTATACCTATTCTAAGTTCCAAGTTTATCGTATTCCAAACTATCAGTACAATAATTCCGGTGATATGGCCTTAAGCATTGAGCATGATATTTCCCAAAATTGGGTGAGGAACCTGTCTAATTTTGAGCTGGTATTGAAACAGGGCACGTTTACGGAACAACTGTGTTAGTCTGTTGGATCTAAATTGACTCTGTAAGGTTAAATTTAATTTACATCTACCCACACTTTTTATTGGTTTGTTTATTCGATTTCATCGGGTGGTCAAAGGGTCGCACATGAAGTGGGTCCTCTTGTCTCTTGCCTGTGATGTAGCACAGAGTTTTATTTTCTAATCTTTTTTGGGGGCATATGCTTGAATTGATTGTCTTTGCTTGAAGAAAATGGGAGCTTATATGTGTGTTTGGTTGCAAGGATTACCATGGACCCGATGGGTCAAACCCAAGTTTCCTATGTGTTTAGTTTTTTCTTAAACTAACATAACATTGATTAACAGAAACTTGCCGTTAGGATGGATATAGAGTTTAAGCTTACAAATTGGAGTGCCAAAAGAACAGGTCACTCTTGTAGATGTGCTACAGACTCACAAGCTCCCTGAAAACTATGCTGATTACAATTAACTAATCTAAGAGCCTGTTTGCCTAGATAATCCGCCATTTGATTTTGTTGTCTATTAACCTCGTGAACAGTTGCTGATATTTGATGCAAAGAGTTGCTGATGATCTGAGTATACGTGAAAAGGGTACTCCCAATTGCTGTGGAACTCAAGGTAGAAGAACGAACTTCCAATGCATCGAAGCTTTCTACTCCTGCTTGAATACTTGCTCTTGCTCAATGGCATTCAATCTTTCATCTTTATATTCTATATCTACTTGTTTCGAGTCCTCCTTTTACTTTATCCTTCCTTTCTTTTTAGTCAAGATGTGCTGAAACTGTATTAACGTGGGCTAAGGTATGGCAGCTTATTAATAGGATTCAAGTCTATCTATTTACAGAGTCTACATTCTCTTAATTCTTCATTCCGAAGGGTGGTCAGGATCAGGACCATTTAGGAAGCTCACCTTCTGTTGACTATCTGATAAAATGGTGCACTGATTGAAGTGCAAGGCCTCCAGGATCACAGCCGCTGCTTCTGCCATAAGGACAGAAGATGTCTTCATTCCCGCCTTAATGAAGATGCTAATCGGTTGATTGACCTGCGTATTGACAATGAAAATTCCAAGTCCAGCATTCCTGAGAGCATGGTGTTGTCCATCAGGCTGAGTAGAGGCATCAGTGTAGCATCTAGTTCCTTCAATCAGAGAAGGGAGAGGAACTAGAAATCTGTCCACCATGGTTGGATCAGCGTAGATGTGTTGTTGGTCTTCATCAGGTGTACCTGCACAAGACGTATTCATACCTCGGTGGGAAGTAGCAGCAGGCCGCACGCACTGCTGACTGTGGCATAGTTCCAGAGGTCACAGTTTGGAGTTGAGGCTAGTTTTGTGCACTTTGCTGAATCTGGTGGTCCACCTGACCGTTCTGTGGTCTTGGATGATCTGCAGAAACAATTGGCATACCTTGGATGTGATGATGGACCCTTATATTGGCCTAAGCTTGTTGTTGTGCCGTGGTATCACCATGTATCCATTGCATCATGGATGCTGTGGCACTATGCACCTGCATTGGAGTTCAGGACTTTCTTTGGAAATGATTGTCATTTCTTGCTTTCCAAATGAACCACAAGGTGATTAAGATTTTGTCAAGATAATGGATAGGAATGATGTTATTAATTATAGCAAGAAGAGTGGCTTGGATGCCATCATCCTCCTAGGAAAGAGTATCGGTTCTTATAGAAGGAGTAAAGGAGAACCAAACAACTCTAGGCAAGTTGCAATGAAAAAACATATAAGCCTCATTTTGAGTTTGACCACAGTAAGAACAATGTGGATCTATACGGGTAGAGTATCTAGAAGATTTGTGCGCTGTTGCTAAAGCCCTTCTAATAAGCCTCCAAGTAAAGGTTTTAATGATGGGAGGGAGATTTGTTGCCTTCCATACCTTGGTCATGATGTGCTGCAGCTGTGGTAAGATGCTTCTTGAGCCTTGTGCTAGAGGGTTTATTTGATTTTGGGTTGACAAATGCCTGTAGATGCTTTTCGTGGTGCAGAAGCCGTTCTTTGATGGTGTCCACCTGAGAATATCTGGGTGTTGTTAAGGCATAGTAGTTGTCACTATTATTTGTTGGACTGCTTTTTCCTGAAAAGTGTTAGTTAAAAAGATGCATATCCCAATCTTGAGTATTAGGTATCCATGGGTCAGTATTGGTTCCAACATGTGATCATAGATGTTCCTCTAGATAGGGCACCATGGCGTTGACCAGATTAATGAGTTCCTTGCATGAATTTGGTAAGAATGAGTTCCTTGCATGAATTTGGTAAGTGACATTGCTAACTAGATCCTCTTTTACCTACAGAATAGAAGACCAAAAGACAGATTCTGTGGTCAGGGTAGTATTTAGCCTTTAAAATTGCTGCTAGGAAAGGGTTTTTTGAGTTAACAATGTCATAAGTAGTGTGCAAAATCAAACTTTTGTTGACAGTGTGGAGGTATCGGATTTCTAGACCTTCATTCTCTTTTGATTGAGAAATGTCTTCCCATGACCTGTAAGCAGTAGGATTAGTCGGGTCATCTTCCTGCTCACCTGCCCACCAAAATCTTCTCAAAATAGAGTTAATTTGTTCGATGAAATTCTTGGAGAATAGAATGGTAGACATGTAATATACAGGAATTGAGGAGAGCACCGATTGAATATAAGTGAGACGCCAGCATGATTGATCTTATTAGCCTTGACGGTGGTCAATTTGGCAAGAAATTTGTTGTAGATGAAACGGTAAGCCCTGTTTTGTCTTTGTGGCTGAAAATGAGAAGATGGCCAAGGTGGACGGTATTGGGGAGGAGGTCAGGCATAGGGAAAATAGCCTTAATATTACTCCTAGTGGTGATGTCAACATTATGGCTAAAGTGGATAGAAGATTTGTTGAGGTTGGGGATTTGGCCAGATGGGTGACAAAAGTCATTAAGGATGTTGTTGACAAGAGTGGCTTCCTAAATTGTTGCTGCTCCACAAAGGATAAGGTCATCAGCAAACAAAAGGGAACAGATAGGAGGGCAATTGTAACCTAAGGCGACACCCTACAAATTAGCTTCATTCATGGCATGTTGTAAGGCAATCGAAAGCTCATTGATGGCCACAAAAAAAGGGAAAGGAGAAAGGGGACATCCCTGTCGGATACCTTGCTGGGGATAGAAGTATGTCGTAGGGTCTCCATTTACAAGAACCACCATGGCTGGAGTAGTGAAGCACGCCCTGAGGAGCTATATGAAGTGGTGGTTAAGACCAAGTCTTTGGAGAGCCTGAGTCAGGAAGTCCCATCTTAATATGTCAAAAGCTTTAGCCAAGTAGTAGCAGCAGCAGCAGCAGGAGCAGAGCAGTAGTAGCAGTAGTAGAGTAGTTGCAGTAGCAGTAGCAGTAGCAGTAGCAGTAACAGTAGCAGTAGCAGTAACAGTAGCAGCAGCAGGAGGTTGTAGTTAATAACTTTTCATTTGAGTCCATCTTGCCATGCTAAATCTATGTTTGAATTTTTTAAATTTGAAATTCAAATTTTGTAAACAACCTCGGATGGAAAAACTTCCTAAACAAAAAGTGTAGATCTCAAAAAGTTATAAAACTTTGTAGTTGATAATCTTTTGATTTGAGTTCGTTTAAGGCATAAAAAAACAATTTATACTCGGTTTGATATAATATGTGGGGAACCAAAACTACTTATAGACACATGCTATGGTGTAGTGCAGTGGTTAAGGCAGAAACCGCGAGAGAGAGGTCATGAGTTCGAATCCCATCACCGTAAAGTGTGGCAAAATCTTAGGAAAAAGACCATGGCTAGGTGCCGGTGAGGGCTGGCTAGTGGGTCCCTCCGCCAATTAAAAATTTATTTTTCTATTATTTCGTGTTTTTTATTTTTTTCTTTGGCGAGTGTTCGACACAGGGTACTTGGCAAAAAATTCTTTACCACCGTCTTCTTTGCGGACTGGTCTTTGCCGAGTGCGATACTCAGCAAAGCCTTTGCCGAATATAAATAAAGCTTTGCCGAGTGCTTTCGACACTTAGCGAAGTACCAAAATCTGGTAGCGATTGATGTAGATATGGTGCCATTCTCGATGGCTTCCATGACAACTCCGTTTATCCGGATGCTAATGCATCCTGCTGACAGCCGGGTGTCATCTCCATTCGCATGTCATCCATCCTCACTATCTCGTGGCCAGAGCCATATAATGCCTTCCGGCATACATGGAGCTGTGCAAAAATAGGGAGAGAAACATAATTAGTTTCTCACCCATGAAGGATGACTTGCACGCCATCACCCTCCTGACTTTTCGATCGTGTTGTCTTCAATCTCCAGCAGACGGTGCACAACATGCAATAATCCATACTACCGAAAATCGTGACTTTGCCGAGTGTATATTCTTTGCCGAGTGCTAAATCTCGGACACTCGGCAAAGAAAGTCTTTGCCGAGTGTCAGACTTCACACTCGGCAAAGAGCAGACTTTGCCGAGTGTCTTCCTGTTGACACTCGGCAAAGATATTTTCAATATTACATTTCGAGGCACTAAATGAATTCAAATGAAAAAATTTTCTACTACAAAGTTGTATAACTTTTTAGGATCTATAAAGTTTATATTGGTCATTTTTTTATTTGATAAATCGATAGTAATGTTGTTTTTAAAACCTACATCTCACTAATAGTTTCATAAGAATTGTGAACTATGTTAGAACCACCACATCGGATGAACAAATGATCAAACAAGTAAAATAATATTTATAGATCTTAATAAGTTATGAAATGTTATAGTTTAATTTTTTTCATTTGAGTTCATCTTGCCATGCTAAACCTACGCGTGAATTTCAAAATTCAAAATTCAAATTTCGTAAACGACCTCGGATGAAAAAATACCCAAAACAAAGTTTGTAGATCTCGAAAAGTTATGAAACTTTATAGTTGATAACTTTTTCATTTGAGTTCATCTTACCATACTAAAGCCATATGTGAATATCTTAAATTTAAAATTCAAATTTCGTAAAAAACCTCGGATGAAAAAACTTCCTAAACGAAAAGTGTAGATCTCGAAAAGTTATGAAATATTATAGTTGACCACTTTTGGATATGAATTCATTTAGGCCCTTAAACAAGCTAATTATTCTCGGTTTAATATAGAATATGAGGAAATGAAACTAGTTATAGACACATGTGACAGAGTAGTGCAGTGGTTAAGGCAGGAGACACGCGAGAGAGAGGTCACGAGTTCGAATCCCACCGGACGCGAAGTGCGTGATTTTCGTGCGAAAAATGCCGCGACTTGCCGAGTGCGCATGGCGGTGGGTCCCCCTTAGATTTAAATTTTTTTCTATTATTTTCGGGTTTTTTTTGGATTTTTTATTTCGCCGAGTGCTGGCCTTTGCCGAGTGCTTGCCAGGTGGCACTCGGCAAAGACTCCTTTGCCGACAAATTCTTTGCCGAGTGGGCTTTGCCGAGAGCCGCACTCGGCAAAGCTTTTGCCGAGTGTTATTCGGCCTTTGCCGAGTGTCCGAGACACTCGGCAAAGAACTCGAATCCGGTAGTGATGAGAGCTTCAGACGTTGATAGATGATGAAGTTGTTTTTTTCTTTTTTGAGGAAATAGATGATGAAGTTGTTGAATGCTTCGTCCATGTCCGCCTGGCACATGACTTGTCCCTGCTATAATTGGTGCTGCTGATAAATGCATCCGCTCCAATCTTTCACGGTTGACCCGCAAGCTCTGGTGCCGTTAACGGAGAGCTGGGGCCTGACATTACCTGTGTAGCCGGCTTTTGTGCATCCGATCAAAGATGTGATCAGCCTAGAGCTCTTTTGTATGTAAACGTCAGATGAGTGCTCATTTCCTCCTACTGCCGGTCCCAAGGTTGAGATCCCTTGGCGCCGATGCGTTGACGGTAGCCTCTCGGTGTCCTACCTGATATGTAGATATATGAGGCTGGCCGTGGAGCTAACGCCAAGGCATCCATCTCCTCTAGCTGAGATGACTGGTGGTTGCCTGGAGCCCTGGAGTCTCAATATGACTGCTCGTGACCTTCTAGACGATGGTGCCGCATGAACATCGCAGCCAGCCTGCCATAATTCTCGCTCGCTTCAGCCGTCAAGTGCATGTGGATTGCCTGCCGTCCATCATCTTTGTAGATGGCGATTGTAGAGTCTATATGAGAATTTCTAGCATTCATGTTTTTTTCTAGGGTATATGCTGGGAATTAATTAACTGGAGGCTTGGTTGAAGCCTCCAATTAGTAATAGCAAGTAACATTTTAGATCTTAGTTACATGTTAATCATCAATTATATATTCTCCTTAAATAACCCTTGCATCTAGTTTTAATATGAGTAATGTAAGAAAAGACTAATTAAACGAGACTTGTGCTATTCCGATGAGACAAGACTAATTAAACGAGACTTGTGCTATTCCGATGAGACTAATGTGTACCAAATTACTTGTTTACGTAGGACGTCCCTTGGAGCCATGGCCGCCATCCTGGATGCTATGGCACCCTATGTGATGAAGCTCATAGCAGGCATGGCGACAGAAGAGGTCGACATGTTGTTTGGTGTGTCTGGGGAGATCAAGAAGCTCCAAGATAACATGGAGAGCATCAAATGCTTCCTTGCTGATGCTGAGAGGAGTATCACTGAAGAGATTGTGAAGAGATGGGTGAGGAAGCTCAAGGACGCCATGTATGATGCCACTGACATTCTTGATGTATGCCAACTTGAAGCTGACAAGCGGAAGGATTCAAAAATATGTGGTAGCAAGGAGAAGGCTTCGGGTTGCTTCCAGCCATTGCTCTTCTGCCTACGGAATCCACTGTTCGCGCACAAGATAGGAACCCGCATCAAGGTGCTCAACCAGCGGCTAGAAGCCATCCACAAAGAAGCGGACAATTACAAGTTCAATGTCGGCATCAGTTCCAATCCAGAACCAAGGAAGCTTAGTGCAATTGAGTTATCCAGGTCTAGGACAAGTTCACAGGTCGATGAGTCAGACATAGTTGGAGAACAGATAGAAAGGGATACAAGGGAGCTCGTTCAGGTGCTAACCACAGATGATGATAATGGTCACAACCACATCAAAGTTGTGTCTATCATAGGTGCAGGCGGCATGGGTAAGACGACTCGGGCCCAGAAGATCTTCAACGACGCGACCATCCAAGAGCACTTCAAAAAAAAGATATGGCTAAGCATCACCCAACATTTCGATGTAATTGAACTACTGAGGACAGCAATTGAAAATGCTGGCGGAGACCATGGTGGGAGGCAAGACAAGAGCACTCTCACGGACACCCTCATCAACACCCCATCAACTGGCAGCTTTCTGCTTGTAATGGATGATGTGTGGAGTCAGAAAGCATGGAATGATGTGCTGTCTGTTCCAATCACAAATGCCGGCAAGAAACAACCAGGAAGTCGGGTCCTTGTCACCACAAGATATGCAAACCTACCACAGCAGATGCAAGCCCCCCTGCACCAACACCGTGTCAGGCCTCTAGACAATGATGATGCTTGGTCTTTGCTCAAGAAACAGCTGCAGCCTGACCAGGTTAGTACGTCGTCTATTGACTCGATCAATATATACATCAAGCATTGGAGAGTTGATTTAATAGAAAGCCTAGCTGTGATGTTCCGCGGTCTAAGAATTCTATCTAGGAACACCATCTTACGAGAGTAGCAAAAAAGAAACAGACAAAACTATGATCTAGAAGACATATTCAAATATGATAAAAAACGTGCTAGGATTAGATTAGCTATTGCCTCGTCAAAAAAATAGAGTGAGTGCCTAGCTCCATGAACAATAAGTATTTAAAATAACGCACCTTTGCTAATCTATTTTCTAAATAATTACCCACCTTTTCTAAAAAGTTGTTACCCCCCTAGAGTAATGACTAAAACGACATAAGTAAATTAATACATGACTCTATATTTAAGCTACCTATTAGAGGAATAAACTCTACTCACTTTCCATTAAACATATGAGGGTATATATAGAGATTACATTGGGATTTGGAGAGGTATGAAACTGAAATAGAAATAAAAAGACTACAATCCTTGACATATTAGTATGAAAACATAATATGCTAACACTACCCATACATATAGACCATTTAGACTACTATGTGGATAGCTGGCGGGGCCTCTCCTAGTATTAAAAAAAATACTAAATTTTCAGCCCATTTTCTCGTTTCCTGAAAACCTCATCATTGTCACTTTAGTTTTACCGTTTCAAAACACCGGCACTGACGAGGTTTTTGAGCCGACAGTGCCGCAATGTTCTTGGGCAGTGAGCGAACCCTATCCATAACTGGCCATGCATTTTAAATTACAACAAATCTAACCTGTTCAAATCTGAACGATGATAAAAATAACTACTTGAACTAGTCACCAACATCCAAGAGGGTGCAGACGCCTGGGTCCAGGCTGGCTTTCGTATCCTGGCACTATTCATGGGTCATGGCCCTGACGTGTGTGGCAAACCCGACGCAGAAAACTCCGCCACCGTCTGGGACGCTAGATCACCCCGAAAAACTGAAGACTCCCGCGCTCCAGACTTCACAATGGCCCATGAGTCAGAGAGAGCGGCTAAAACAAAGGCGCGGACGGGCGCGCGCGAGATAAAAATTTCGCCAAACTTATCCACCTACCGGCTTCTCCCCAGCATCCCCGTCCCTTTCCCTTTCTTCTTTCTCTCTCTTGTCTCTGCAGAAGGCGGTGGACCATGGCCTGGGGCACGCGAGGACACCACCACAGCGCGTTTCTGGATCTGGTGAGGTCTCTCACTGGATCCGGTGAAGTGGTGGCCACCTTCGTGCACCGCCGCTACCAACATGGAGCCATCATCGGCCGGTCGCGCGCCGCCGCTGCCCACCGTCTTGTGCTGCTGCTGCCGTGTGGGGATGGTGTTGGAGGGATCGAGATGGGCATGGGGGAAGAGAGAAGAGTGTGGGGTGGGGATGCGGCTAGGGAGGAGCAGATCGAGGCGGGTGGGGAGAGGACTGTGGACTCCAGACGTGAGTGTGGAGTTAATCAAGATGAATAAAAATTTTGGGTCCAGGTCCCTGCATCGCTGCAGGGTCAGCTAATTCACCGACACTGATAGAAGATCACTATCGGGTCAGCTAATTCACCGACACTGAAGGAGATTACTGCCGGGGTTTATTCGAACCGGCAGCGGGGTGGACTTTACTGCCAGGTCTCAGTCATATCAAATTATTTTCAGAGTTTGGAGCCTAGTGAAGTGTCTTTACTGCTGGTTCGCTCAAATTCCGGAACTGATAGAGCCGGCAGTAATAATCGAATCTGTAGTAGAAACGCAACATGAATTGTCCACCACACAAATCTAGCAAAATGAAAAACATCGAGGAGATGTTGTATAGTCTCCTTCGATGAATCAAAACAATACTTGTTGTCTCCTTGTTAATGTTGTCTAGCTAAATTATCTTTTGTAAGAATTATTTCTTTATACAAATACCATAAGAATACTTTGATCTTAAGTGGTAGTTTCAATTTCCATATTGTGGTGTTATATGGTATCGCTTCAAATCCTAACAAGGCTCTCTGCATGGACTTTACTAAAAAAGATCCGTTCTATTGTTGCCCCCAAACAAATCGATCCCTATTGTGTACTAATTGTTTTGTGCCTTGTTTTGTGTCCTATATCTTTGGTAGTTGTTAAATGGCATGAGATGGTCCCTGTCAAGAAAGACGTATGGAATATGAAGTAAAACGAAATCAATCACAGCGAAGACACACGATTTAACGTGGAAAACCCCTCCAATGCGAAGGAAAAAAACCACGAACACCAGCCAGTGATGATACGATGACAAAGCCTGTTCCTGTTGCTAAGTTTGAGTTATGCTCAAGCTTAGTTGGTTTAATTGAATAGTCCAAGAGACTATTGTTGGCACCAGTGGTTTTCTATCTTTGTTGTTCAGGATGATGGGTTGATTTATGATACAAAATGAATTTGTCTCAAGGTGGAGTTTGTTGGAGTTGTTCCAAATTCACTCCAGGATATAGGCCGGGCTTCTGACGGAGCGAAGCGGAGGCCCGTCGCCGGAGGCTTGGGCCGGAGCGTAGCGGTACGGTACATATACCCTTGCTAGGGTTTCATGGAGAGATGATTCTCTTGTAAGCCGCCACAGGCGTGTAACCCAAACTCTTGAGATAGTGAGATTATTGCTGGCTGGTGCCCGTGGTTTTTCCCCTTCGCATTGGAGGGGTTTTCCACATTAAATCGTGTGTCTCCGCTGTGATTGATTTCGTTTTACTTCATATTCCATACGTCGTTCTTGACAGGGACCACCTCATGCCATTTAACAACTACCAAAGATATAGGAAACACTACATTCAACGGTATCGTTGATAACATCGTTCTCACCAATGCCCCCTTCCTCCTAACAATGCTATATAGTGCAAGAAAGTTTGACTTTAGCAGATGTGGTACTATCCACGCATTCTCCCAAAGTCGATATTGAGAGCCATCACATAGTTTGAACATGCCTGATTGGAACTCATCCTGGACCTTCAGGAGGCCAACCCAAAATTGAGAGTGCTCAGGCATAAGTTGAACTTGAGTTAGGGTATTATTTTTTAGATATTTATTCGTAAGTAATTGTTGTCAAACCCCATCTCCATTCAGTAGCTTGAAAAGCCATTTACTTAAGAGACATTTATTTTGAACATCTAAATTTAAGACATCCAACCCTCTTTAATCTCTCGATGTACAAACTACCTCTTTACTTATGTTGGCCAACCTAAGTGCCATATTTTCATTTAAGTAGCATTGTCAAAGTGTTTGCACGAAAAATGTACATAGGCATCAAAATTGTTGTTAGAAATAATAAAAAGCCCTAAATTAATTTATTGGCAGGTAGTCGGAATTGACCAATTGAAAACAATTGGGATGGAAATTCTTGAAAATTGTGATGGTTTACCACTTGCAATTAAAGTGATTGGAGGACTGTTGAGCACAAAATACCCAAGTGAGCATGAGTGGAAAGCTGTTTTGAACACGCCTGCATGGTCACTAACTGGACTGCCCACTGAACTAGACAACCGACTATACTTGAGCTACGAGGATATGTCTCCACAGTTAAAGCAGTGCTTCCTGTACTGCTCATTGTTCCCTAAAGGCCAAAAAGTTAGACAGTTTGTAGTTACTGCAATGTGGATCAGTGAAGGATTTATTAAAACACCAGATGAAAGCCAGACCGATTCACATGAGTATGGGCCAGAAGACATAGCAATTGAGTATTACCGAGAGTTAATTAAGAGGAATCTTATAGAACCTACAAAAACATATTCTCGCACTGGATACCAGTGCACCATGCATGACGTGGTTCGATCCTTCGCTGAATATATGGTAAGAGAAGAATCAGTGGTTATGGCCGTTGGCCAAAAGCAGGCTACTACCGGTAGCGTTGGGATGCTTGTACGTCGCTTGGCTGTAGGAGAGACAGTATCAATGGTGGAATGGGCCATTTTGCAGAGGCACAAGTCACTTAGAACATTAATCATAAATTCTAGAGTAAACATTAATCCTGGTGATTCATTGGGTAGCTTCTCTAGTCTGCGTGTACTACACATAGTGTCTACCAATTCTAATACATTGGTTCCCTCTCTATCCAAGTTGAAGCACTTAAGATACCTTCACTTACAAGATACTGATATATCCAGACTTCCAGATGACATCCACAATATGAAGTTTCTGTTGTACATTACTCTTTACAATTGTAAGAAGTTGTGCCATCTTCCAAGCAGCATCACAAAGCTAATGCATCTAAGAACTCTTAACATCAAAGAATCAAATAGTGTCAGTGTTGTGCCCAAAGGGTTGATGGGCTGACAAATTTGAGGACACTTGTTTGGTTCCCAGTACACGTGGACTTTAGCAGGTGCAGTTTGTAAGAGCTGGAGCCTCTTTCTCAACTTAGGTATCTTTCACTAGATAAGGTGCGGGCAGCTGGATGGCTGAAAAAGCCATGATTAGCAGCAAGTGCCACCTTGGGTTTCTAGAGTTGATCTATAGTGCAAGTGGTTAGACAGAGCAGCAGCAGCAGCAGCAACAGCAATAACAACAGAGTGTAACGGAGGAGGTCTTGGAAAAGCTGTGCCCTCCAACCTGCCTAGGGACTCTACTTATGACAGGAGGATACGTTGGTCGGAGGCTACCAGACTGGATGCACGCTCCAGCATCGGCGGACTTTAAGAGCCTAAGGTATTTGGGGCTGCGCAACCTACCTTGCTGCACCCAGCTCCCAGATGGTCTGTGCACCCTCCCAAGTTTGGAAATGCTGGCCATCATAGATGGGCCAACCATCAGGCATATTGGGCCCCAATTTCAAGCATCATCCTCCTTGGCATCTGCACCGTTTCGTAAATTGAGAGAGCTAGGTCTAAATGGGCTACGTGAGTGGGAAGAATGGGAATGGAATGACAGTAGTGATATTGAAACTGGCATAGCCATGCCTTCTCTGGAGATACTCGAAATTCAAAACTGCAAGCTTAGATGTCTTCCACCGGGCCTTGCCTGTAGGAATAGGCATGCTCTTAGAGAACTAAACTTGTACGAGCTCAGCAACCTGACACATGTGGAGAACTTCCCTACGGTCTTGAAACTTGACGTGCTTGTCTGCCCTCATCTCTAGAGGATCAGCGGCCTATCCATGTTGCAGAAGATTACGATTGCTAGGTGCACAGAGCTGGAGGTTCTTGAAGGTGTCCCAGCACTCGACAGCCTGCTACTGGAGGACGCTACCATGGACACGCTTCCTGGATACCTGCCAGCAGTAAAGCCAAGATATCTCGAGTTGCATTGCAACGTGAAACTATGTGAATCCTGCTTAACACCAGGCAGCTCCGAATGGAAGAAGATCAGCCATATTGGAAAACGCAATAAATACCTCCAAGATTAGTACTGGTTGGTCCGGAAGAATGTGAAGGGTAATAAATTTGCATTCTCTTACCACTCCCCCGAAAGTGGCCTTTCAGATTACTAATTATCGGCTTGTTGTACTCCATGCATCAATTATCACTGATGTACCAATCATTTGTGTGATTAACAGAAACAGGGATAGCTTTGATTCGACCACACACATGCACAGCAGGGCATCAAAATATATATATGGTGATTAAAACAAAGTGTTGCTACAGCCTGCCCGTCAGACAAGAGAAAATAAACTCTTTTCGTACAAAAGAAAAACACCGTGCTTGTGTTCACCTTTTCCCTCTTCAAGCCGTACGTGCATAAGTATGTCTATTATCATTTCGTATATCTGTAACCATAATTTTTTCTCTTGCTTAGTACAAATTTTCATGTGTCATTATCTATACACTGAACATGTAGCTAATGTATGCAGGGACACATGATGTTAGCTTGCAGTGATCAGCGTGCAGACTGCACTACACATGGTCTGTTCAGATGTAGACTATTGACATAACGCCAAATAATGGTTACCAGCGGCATCTCCTGAACTCTTGTAGTCTTGACCATGTATTTATTTTTCTACACTTCATACATATTTACATATTTTTTGAAGTAAGGCCAATATATATTTGCGCATGTAACGGGCCTCAAGTCGTGGATCTTGTAATGAACCAAATGTGTGGTGACGACATCTGATACGAACATTGTATGCTGTCCTGATTGATGATCACGAAGTCAGGCATCTCAATAAGTATTGTTGATCGATCTTACTCAGCAGCCTCCTCGATGTCATGGTGATTATGTACGTGGTTCTCCTCTGCTTTTCTGATATCTGCCGCAACATCGTATCCTCTGCTTTGTCGGCTGCATGGAACCAATATATGCAACGCCCTCTGCTTGCAGAGGGAGGCAGAGCAAATGGTTCATTCAAGGCCCTTCACTGTGAGCTGTGTGACCGAGGAATCTATTGTTTCATTCGTACTACTTTGGAAGACGGCGTACGGAACTGAAACAAAGAGACATGCACCAGAACACCTCTATGGCTTGGGCTCAGAGAAGCAAGCATCCACCTCTAATTGCACAGGCGACGTTCCTGCCAAAGAGCCATTTCTTGCTAGTTGCTTTATGCATGTGACCCTGACCTCAATATCTGTGTTTTCTTTGGACTTCCGTTGTCACAACTGCTACATGTGATTGATTCAATTTTCTTGGCAATGTCATGGGATAAATGTGCAAACCATTTTATTATCGACCACTTCTTTTTTTTTTAAAAAAAGACAAATTGTTGGATTTAATTGGACATTAGCCCATTTTCAATTAGCACAGAGAAACAATGTTTACTGTATCTACGCCAAGATTTGTGGGCTAACAAATCCAAGAAAACTATCCCTGTTCCCAGCACAGATGTACGGGGAATGGTGCAGCCTGCAAGAGCTTGGGCCTCTCTGTCAGCTTAGGAGACTCGAAATAGCGTTGCACTTTCTTTTATCACCAGACCGAACATAAATTAAGCGGGAATAATCTTCTTCTCTAAACTAAACACTTTACTACGTCCCTTGAGATCAAGAGGGTGTCGCGTCGTTGTATTCCATTCTGCTTCCACTTCCACCCCGTCCATGAAACTGCAGTATATGGCGGAACCAACTATCACTACGTCAAGGCAGACACAACAACACTGAAGATGATGGAGACGGTGAAGAGATTGCTTTGCATCAAGCGTTTGAATTTCAAGGTAGCTGTGCCCAGCATTCGTGGACACAAGAATCTCTTTGCCCATCGGTTTATACTAATGAATCCAAAGCGTTTTGGCGCACAAATCACAAACCTTTTGCTGGTTTTTATATACATCTAGCAGAAGCAGACGGATCTCAGCCTTGGTTCCATCAAGCAAAGCGTTTCTTCGTCTTCACTTTTTCTTTTTCTTTTTGTTTTATTTTTTTTATTTCCATTTTTTACTCCAGGGAAAGCAAAGCATTAGATTCCTTGTGCACAAGGACCAATCCAATGTAACATTAATTGCATTCCAATCCCATCCAGATCATCTAGGTACAAGAAATAAGTAGCAAGCGATGGATCTATGTATGTATGCAGCCAGTAGCCGCCATGTTGCCTTGCAAAGCATAACTTGCCTTGTATGAGTATGACGCCTAATTCCTTCCTCGACCCTCGAGCTGGGCATGGAATGAATAAAACTCATAATGAATTCCTAAAGCCATGGGGTAGGTAGCATATGGACTGCTCATTCCAGAAGCAATATCTGCTTCCATGCCAAGTTTACTTTGTCAGTAGATCCTTAGAGTGTGTAGCAAGCATTGTATATAATTGTCTCCTTTATTTTTGCCATTTTTTTCAGAGGCACCTCCCTACAGCAAGATATATCCATACTCACTTGTCAGCTTGTCTCCTTTATTTTTGCCATTTTTTTTTCAGAGGTACCTCCCTACACGGTCCATACTCACTTGTCAGCTTGCGTTGTGTCACCAACAATCACTGTTGATACCGTTTTTTGACACGTGCCAATATAAGCCGAAAACTGTGCCGATCGGCAAGGGAGTGGTTATTCTCCAGTATTGCTTCTGAGTTGCCGATGGATGATTACCGATAAAGGACATGTTGATCTCGTACATTGCCGATGAAGCCAGAGGGCTGTTGCCGATGGAGAGAGAGGCATGGTTGCCGACGGAAAGCAGAGCTGAAGAACGTGGAAAGCAGAGCTGAATCATTATCGATAGGTTTTGCCGATGGAATCTACAGAGATGAGGAGCGTGCCGATAGGGGTTTCATCGTAAGCAATGGATAAGGAAACTGGCAGTATTTATGCCAATATTTTAATAGTTTACTTTTGAGTCCGACCTTGGTATGAGTCATTATTTTTTATTCCTTAGAGATAGGACTTGTTTAGGTAATACTTTGTCGTGTCTGTTTAGGACTCATAGTACCAGGGTATAAATATGTACCAAGAGGCAATGTAAAAGAGATATATCAAATAAAATACAACAAATCTATTACTTTTATCTACTTTTCAAGCAATCTACTTTTCGACGACTTCGTCACCAGTACCTTTTCCTTTTTCAACGAGTTCTTTCAAGAATCGGCGGGCTGCATCAACTTGATCTCCGGCGACCTTGCAGGTTCCGCGTTTACCGAGCACGATTCAGGCTTTGACGTCCGGGCGTATCGCTGTCGTCTCGTCTGATCTGTTCAACAGTTATCGAATATCATCTGAGCTTTGACGTCCGGGCGTATCGCTGTCGTCTGGTTCGAGTTTTATTCAAATTTATCATCCTTGTCGATTAACAGGTCAAATCGACTGGCATGCCTTGATATCGAACTTGGGTATTAGCCCGGTGTGTTTGCAGATCCAACGCCTTTTTGCATCAACACATCTTTTGGCACGCCCGGTGGGACAAAGTCAACAGATTTATCATGAGGAATACTACTGATATCACTCCAGAAAACATCATCGAAATATCAGAATCAGATCTCAAGGAGGATCAGAGGCAAGCCATGGAAAAAGCTATGGAGGATTACAGGCAGCTTTGCTTGAAGTCTTTCAGCATGAATAGGGGAGGAGAAGTCATCCAGAAGCAAGATCTGCCGTTGCCTCGGCAGGTAACTTTTGACTCCAACCCTGGTAAATTACAGGAGATGGTTAATTCTGCGTTAAATCAAGCTTTGATCAACCACTCCACCGTGCTGTCCAATACTGTCTACAATGCTGTTGTGCAAACGTTAAGGGACGGACAAGCACCAGGGTATGTCGGGCCGACATATCATCAGCCGGGATCGGCATCTACCAGCACTCCATCGGCAACTCCAGCCGTTGAGAGTATGGAAGCGCCTACTCTTTCAGCTATATCAGGACCATCCGTCATTGAGGCCACACCGATAGGATCAGATCTAATATCTTAGGAGAGGCCTAGTACTCAGTTGAGCACAGATCTATCAGCATCGGCATTGTCAGGTCCTTCAGGTCAACATAGTCAAACTGCTGCTAATTGGTGGGGATACGGTATGCCTCTAGGTCCATCTACTGCCAACTCTGGACTGCCTCAGGTGCATGATGTAGCAGGGAAGGGTCCAATGACATCGGCTACTCCAATTCGGCCGGTGGCTCAAGCACCGTATTATTCTACTGTACCTCCTGCTATACAGCCATTGTCAATGGGATTCTATGCACTTCCGCAACAGATATCTTATGCGAATCCATTGACTAATCCTCCACCAGTTCAACAGAGAGCTTTTACTTCAGAGCAGCCCATAGTACCATTCATATCTCAGTCTGGATTACCTGCAATTCAGGGCAATTATGCTGGCTATCATTCATCTATACAAGAGCATCAATTGTCTGCAAGCTATCAGCCATCAGCAAGCCAGGTGCCGATGAGTTACAATCTCAATTGGTCAGGGCAAGCGCCAATTCAACAACCTGCTATTCAACCAAGCTACCAAGCAATAGGGACTCAACGGTATAGTCCACAGACAACTTTCCAGGAACAGGCATCGGCAAAACAGCCGATGAACTTTACTCCACAGATTGGTGCCGTGAATATGCCGATTTATCCAAGCCAAGTGCCATAGGGGTATGTAGAAGCATATCAGCCAACGCCTCCAGTAGAGATCCAGCCAGTGCATCGGCAAGATCAGGATGCACTCTTGACCGATAAGATTGCAGAAGTGATGAAAGAACAATTTGGGATTCAGCCCAAGATCAATACTTACTCTTATCGGACTCCATACCCTTCATCTTATGATTTGATTCCTTTCCTGAATTGGTACAAGGTGCCAGACTTTACTAAGTTTTCTGGGGAAGATGATACGTCAACAATGGAGCACATCAACCGATTCATTATCCAGTGCAGGGAAGCAGCGAACAGGGATGAGCTGAGGATCCGTTTGTTCTCGTCTTCTTTGTCTGGATCAGCGTTCGTGTGGTTTATATCATTGCCACCGAACTCTATTCTTACTTGGACCAATCTAGAAAGACAATTTCATAAGTACTTCTTTGCTAGTGTCCATGAAAAGAAGCTTACCGATTTAATGAAATTAAGATAGCGAAGCGACGAATCGGTAGAGAATTTTGTGCAAAGGTTACGAGACATTAAGAACAAGTGCTACATCCTAGTGCTTGATGACAGCCAGTTAGCTGGTTTGGCTTTCTAGGGTTTGTTGCCACATCTCAGGGACAAATACGATGCTCAGGAGTTTGAAAGTTTAAGGCATATTGTGCAGAAGGTCTCTAATCAGAGTGCGCAATCTCCAGAACATAGAAAGAGCTGGAACAAGAAGGTGTCCTTCGTAGAGGTAGAGAAGTCAGATTCAGATGAAGAACCAACTATCGGCCTAGCTGAGTGGGTAAAAGGTAAAAAATCTTTATCGTGTCCTTTTGGTCAGAAAGAGCCTGAAAAATTCACGTTTGATGTCACAAAGGCCGATAGAATATTTGATCTGCTACTTCAAGAGGGCCAAATCAAGCTATCACCCAATCATGTGATTCCATCGGCAGATGAATTGAAGAAAATTAGGTACTGCAAATGGCATAATGCAACTTCGCACAGTACCAACGACTGCAAGGTTTTCAGACAGCAGTTGTAATCGGCAATTGAATCTGGGAGGATCAAGTTTGACAACTCCAAAGCTCAGAGGCCGATGAAGATTGATCAGCATCCTTTCCTAGCAAACATAGTGGAGGCCGTAAACAAGACCAAAGTGTTGACATCGGTAAGAGCTAAGAGGAAAGCATCGGTGGATCCTAGAAATCAAGCAACTACCGATGACTTGAAGGGGAAAGAGATAGTTGAAGAAAGCGGTAGTTCAAGAAGGCCTCCTAGACCAGCTCCGTACAGAATTCCAAGTAACCGCTATCAGCATCGGCAAGAGGAGTTGCGTTGGGAAGCGTGGCATCGGCACAAAGACCATTAGAGATGCCCCTTCTTCATCTATTGTTGGGAAGAAGGCATTAAATTGCCTACTGTCGATAGTTGCCCCGAGTGCAATGGTTATGATCGAACCAATCGGGCAGAAAGAAGGCCGCGCTATGGTGATCGGAGCAGATACATCGGTAAGCCGATCAAAGAAGGGGTATCGGTACATGATCGGCTGGGGGGCAGGACCAGTGTGCATGAAAGGCTGGGCAAGCATGACGACCGTTTGCTGACAAACCAAGAGGAGCTCAGGGAGATGGCCAATACGAGAGTCCCTGATGAAATGATTCTCTGCAGGGATCCCAATACAAATTGCCCAGATTCAAGTGATAAAATTTATCAACCCGTCTAGAAGATGAAGCTTCCTCAATGGTGCCCTAGAGGTCTAACGAGGACTCAAAAGAGGAAAATGCAACGAGAGCACAAAGAGGAAAGTTCCCGTGGAGCAGAAACTCAAGAATGACAGCTGAAGCGCAAAAGTAAAGGTCCATCGGCAGACATCAACATGGTTTTCCTATTGCCGATGAGATTCTTAGCACTTGCCAATAAAATATATATATATAGATAAAGTGCTTGTTCAAAAAGAATGTATCGGCACTACGTTAATGAGGAGTTTTATAAATTACCGATACATCACATCGCTGATGAAAAGGGAAATTTACAAGTTCAACAATGAATGGATAGTTGATATCGCACGTAGGCGAATTTGGTCAGCTTCCTCCAGTATCTTTTTATCTTCATCGGCACTACCTTCAACTGGCCTGATCTTTTTCTTGAGCGCCAGCGTCTTGAGGACTTGGTTGTCCCTTTCTTGCTGAAGAGTCTTGATAGCTTCGGGCATTTGGGCCTTCTCATGATTTGCTGCATCCAAGGCTCCTTTAATTTGTCTCAGCTCTGCTAGCAGGGTTTCCCTTCTTGCCGATAGTTGAGCAATCTTGTCCTCCAGATCTGCACAAGAGGCTTCTAGCTTACCGATGTCTTTGTACTTCTCATCGGCAAGTTGCTTATGCTTCATCATGTCCTCCTGGAGTGTTGCCTGAGTGGCTCTATTGGCAATCCGCTGGGCTGCCCTTTGATACTGCAACTGCCGGCTCTCCAGATGCGCAGCCTGGAAAAGTGCTTCCTCAAGATCGGCAGGAATATGACCTCGAATTCCTTTAAAAGTTGCTCTTGCAAGATCAGAATCTTGGATCAGTAAAGAGGTCTCCTGTTGCAGCAATGATAATAGCGTCTCCAACTTTGACTTGGTTTCAGGTGATAGAACTCCAAGGGCTGGAGCAGAGCTTTCTTCAGAATCTTCATCATCGGGAACAATCCCATTGATAGAGAAGGAAAATAGACTATCGGGGGAATCTTGCTCCTAAAAAAGAAAAGGTAATGTCAGCAGAAGAGCCCAAAGTGTTAAAGGTTATCTAAGGGAGTTAACTCACCTGTTTCAAGGAAATCTCTCACCTTTGGCTCGAAGAAGCAACCTCAGGTACAATTGCCGATGATGTTTCTTGTGTTGGTACCTCAGTTGGTTGCTGCTGCAACACCGGTGCCGATGAAGATCCTTGTATGGGTACGATGGCCGATGGAAGAGCAGTTGCCGATGGAGAAGTCTGCACAGATGCGTCAGGCGATATCGGGCGAGGCGAGGACGCCGACGGAGATGGTGTAAGTCTTGCCCGCTTGGATTGTGATTCTTCGCCTGATGAAGCCTTACGCTTGTGCTGTAAGATATCGGCATTGGACAGCTGGGGGGCATCGGCAATGGATGGCTGAGGAGTCGGTACACGTGGGACGGTTGCCGATGCAATTACTCGGTGCTGCAAGAGAGACAGATGAGTAAAGGTGCCGATCAAATAATCAAGGCTTGAATAAAGAATACCTCTGGAGAGTCATCAAGGACAACAAGGTGGGGCGACAAAGACGCTGCAGGTGGAGACGAAGGGCGAATTACCGATGAAGATTCTAGTGGTGTAGAACTCGCGCCCTGAAATGTGAAATCGGTAAATCACAGCAATCGGCATCTGCAAAAGAAAGTGAGGTGGTTACCTGAGATGTCTGTGCCAAAAATGTGACTGATTTGGTGCTCTTCTTGGTACAACCACGGCCCACTGGAGCATCTAGAGAGGGAGATTTATGGCCGATGATGGATACCGGAGAGATCGGCTGCAGCCGTATGACCTTACCACTCTTACTTAATGTTGGAACTGGGTCATCGACCTGTTAAAAAGGGATTAAGTTGCTGATGGATTAAAGGGGAGTTGAAAGAAGTACAAAGGGTCAGACTTACCGCATCAGCAGGGATGGTGTGATCGGGATCAATGAGGTTCCAGTAAAAATGAGGAGAGGCAAAGAATAGCTGCTCTTTCCATTCTTGCCACCATAGTTTGAAGGACTCGGTGACAAAAGAAGCCGGTACCCAATCAGTTAGATC
>CM041633.1:56350405-56366897 GCA_023333625.1 Bothriochloa decipiens | reverse complement strand
TTTATAAGAGTTAATGTTTGTTGTTGATGGTATACCAGTAACTGTCCGAGCTTATCATATCCTCGTGTAGTCTATAGTATACTCATATTATTTCTTCTCATATTGGTGCTCACATTGCACAAACACTGATGATGGGTCAGTATGCTCTCTGCTGATACTACCATTTCTGCAAGGCAAGATGCATGCATAAACATGATATGAATCTCACAGACACATATTGTCCTGCACGAAATTTCAGAAACAAGCATGCATGCATGGACAAGCTTGCTTTGAACTAGAAGAAATTGGTCCACATGATCCACCAGATGTGGGATTCGTTCTACCAATGGATTGATCAATCGGATCAGCCAATTTTTTTGTGAGTGCTAGGGTTGTACTGCTATAGTGATTAGGTGTAAGCTCTGTAGTTATCAGCTCGTCCTTTGACATAAACATCGGTTTTTCATGTCAAAGACTGCAGAAACTCCGTATCTATTCAAATGGTAAAGAAGTGGATGCAAGGGAAACCGTCAGATTTGGTTGAATTGGATTGCTCATTAGGTTCTATATGCATGTTACATCCTGATACATCTTTTTCATTTTGCAGTCCTTGAGTTCGTCCACGCCGTCGTCCCCGTTCGTCCACACCGTCGTCCCCGTTCGTCGTCGGAGAAGAAGGTAAAGGCTCCGAGTGTTGGCCATGGTGTCATTTATGCGTTGGCGGCCTTCGTGCCGGAATTGTGCATGTGTTAGCCATCGTGCCCTTAATGTGGTCGTCGGCCATCGTGTCGGCTTTTTTTGCAGGTTCTGGAAACCTCCCCGTACAGGGGAGGTTCTGCCGAATTTTTCATCTCATAGTGATATGTGTTTCTTATTTTGCAGCCCAGCACCTGTTGGAGGCGAATCAGAGCACCCAGGAGACCCTAGGTATAAATAACCTCTCTTTCCGTATGTTTGTCGTAGCCCTCACGTAACCCAGTTAGGCGTCTCCCATCCGAAAGAGATGCGGATGGAGGTATGCAGGTCTTTGCATATCTTTGACCGTATCTGTTTCGGATTGTCCACATTTTTTGGACAGCCCGTGGATGCGGGGATGAGTTAGTTTCCATGGTGCGCTCCTGTCCGATACGGAGTTTCGGCATCACCTCCCTGTTGTTCTCCGGATACACACTCTCCCTTGCAGGACGTGTATCGGGAGAATAGCGGGGAGGTGCTGCCGAAATTCTGTCTCGGATAGGAGCGAACCATGGAAACTAACTCATCCGTGCATCCGCGGGTGGGATTAGGACCTATCCTCACCTATTAGACAATAGGGACACTACGTAGATGCAATTGATGTTCACATTGCTTTTTGTTATGTGTCTGATAAAGGATGGAGGACCGTGAGTGGATGTACACGCAGCAGAGGGACTGGCAGTTTGTAGCGAAAGTCAATGAATTCTTAGAGCATGCATTTGGCCCCAGTGCTGAAGGCCATACTCTAGTTTTGTGTCCTTGCCACCATTGTGCCAACAGAAGAAGGAAAGATAAGTTAACCATGGGTCAACATATTGTGAAGCATGGATTTACTCCGTGCTACCACCGGTGGTACCACCATGGTGAAGCCAACCGTATCAGGGAGGAGGTGGTGAGACCACGGCTCGAGGCTTTCAATGATGATGCTAGGGTAGCAGACATGGTGTGTGACACTCAACAAGCTCATTTCGCTGAAGGACATGATAAGGCGGAGACTGAGGCTGCCACAGAAGCCTTCTACCGGATGTTGGACTCGGCACAGAAACCCCTTCACGATCATACTACTATTTCTCAGTTGGATGCCATTGGTCGCATAATGGGGTTGAAGGCTGAGTTAAACCTAAGTCGAGAAGGCTTCGACAAGATGGTGGCCGTGTGGAGCGGCATGCTGCCGACGAAACACATTATGCCACAGAACTTGTATGAGTCAGAGAAGGTCCTTCTTGGACTGAAGATGCCGTATGAAAAGATACATGCGTGTCCAAAGGGGTGCGTTCTATTTAGGAAAGAACACGCGGATGCAAAGTACTGCCCAAAGTGTGAATCCTCCAGGTACGTGGAGCTAGACTCGGGCGATGGCCAGAAGAGGCAGCTTGAGATCCCCATGAGTGTCCTACGACACCTTCCGTTCTTGCCGAGGCTCCAACGGCTATTCATGACTGAGGAATTGGCGAAACAGATGACATGGCACAAATACGGCACACGGTACAATCCTGACAAGATGGTGCATCCATCCGATGCTGACGCATGGAAGTACTTCGATGTGCAAAATCACAGGAAAGCAGAAGAGGCTCGTAATGTACGTGTCGCACTGGCAACAGATGGGTTCAATCCATATGGTATGATGGCCGCACCGTACACATGTTGGCCCGTGTTCGTTGTCCCCCTGAACCTCCCCCCCGGCGTCTCCTTTCAACGGCATACTGTATTCCTGATGTTGATAATTCCTGGACACCCGGGGAGTAATATGGGTGTCTTCATGGAGCCTGTGATAGATATATTGATCGAGGCTTGGGACAAAGGGGTATGGACATACGACCGAGCTACCAAGGAAAGCTTCAAGATGCACGCCTGGTACCAATTCTCCCTGCACGACTTCTTGGCGTATGGGTTATTCAAGGGCTGGTGTGTTCATGGCAAGTTCCCGTGCCCAAGATGCATGGAAGCTGTGAGGTTCACATGGTTGAAGTCCGGTGGCAAGTATTCGTCATTCGACAAACATCGTCAGTTCCTCCCTCTTGACCATCCATTTAGAGAGGACATCAAGGGCTTTACGAAAGGCGTCAAAGTGACGGACCCTAGCCCGCGCTTGAGGACGGGGGCCGAGGTTCATGCTCAGATAGATGCTCTTGTGCCCAAAGAAGAAGGTGGTTTCATGGGATATGGTGAGCAACATATGTGGACTCATAAGTCTGGCTTGACGAGGCTCCCTTATTTCGATGACCTCCTACTGCCCCATAACATTGATGTCATGCACACCAAAAAGAATATTGCTGAGGCACTTTTTGGAACGCTTATGGCCACTGACAAGTCTAAGGACAACAATAAGGCTAGAATGGACCTACAGAGGTTGTGCGATAGGTGAAACCTAGAGATGCAGCCTCCTGCAACAGGAAAGCAGTGGAGAAGGCCTAAGGCTTCCTATGTCTTGAACATCAATCAAAAGAGGGAAGTACTTCACTGGATCAAGGATTTAATGTACCCTGATGGGTATGCAGCGAATCTGAACAGGGGTGTGAACTTAGAGACTCTGCGAGTCAACGGTATGAAGAGTCATGACTACCATATATGGATTGAGCGGCTACTTCCTTCGATGGTTCGAGGCTATGTCCCTGAGCAAGTCTGGCTAGTGCTGGCAAAGTTGAGCTACTTCTTCCGCCAGCTTTGTGCTAAGGAACTATCAAAGATCGTCATTACAGAATTGGAAAACATGGCACTTGAGTTGGTCTGTGAGCTGGAGAAGATCTTTCCACCCGGCTTCTTCTTACCGATGCAGCATCTGATTGTGCACCTACCGAATGAGGCATGGTTGGGGGGCCCGTTATGGCCCGTTGGTGCTATCCAATCGAGAGATGTCTAAAGACCCTTCACAAGAAATGCACAAATAAAGCCAGAATTGAGGCTTCCAT
The DNA here is from genome assembly GCA_023333625.1 of Bothriochloa decipiens. Lineage (NCBI taxonomy): Eukaryota > Viridiplantae > Streptophyta > Magnoliopsida > Poales > Poaceae > Bothriochloa > Bothriochloa decipiens. Next base: position 56,363,274 of record CM041633.1, on the reverse strand, counting down.
TGTAGAGGAAAGCATTCGGGAGGAGGTATCAAACTTCACAACATCGTACTACAAGCCAAACCTTCCTAGCAAGCATAATCCACTTCCTCGTTACAATGCTGGCGAATTTGAATCGACCCTCGGCCTTTTCAAAGGCCAACTAGGCCGCGCAAGTGGATCGACCTCTAAGCTTTTGGATGATGCAGAGTGGCGCAGAATCACACTTTATGTGTTCACCAACCTTGTCGAGGTTGAGCCATTCATCAAGTAAGTTCTCAATGAACTTGTTTCAATACGATGTCATTATTCCGTATCAAACCCCATTGATTCTCATTGGTACAGGGAATTTGTTCATCAAGAGGTGAATCAATCATGGGATCCTACCCTGCATGAACATGATATCCTTCTTTCAGAGGGTGTGGCAAATGGGAGGCATGATTTCATTTCTTGGTTCAAACAAAAGGTACTTTCCAATTTAGCTCGTACGTTCATCAATATTCCTTAGTAGCTCGTATGTTCCAATAATATAATGATGCATCATGCTTGAGCTTGCAGGCGCAGACCAAAGCGTCCATGAGTGATGAGTTGAGGCTGGTTGCAAATGGCTTCAAGTGAAGGTTGAAGTTGTGTACCGGTTATGACGTGAACGGATATCGCTTCCACACGTCAGGACACGAGCAGACCCAATGCCGTCTGAAAACCACCAATAGCCAAGTTTTTACGCCGGGCACTAATGGCGTCGAATACTACGGAAGAATTGAGGAGATCTATGAACTTGAATATGAGGGCCAGATACCTCTACGCCCTGTCATATTCAAGTGCCACTGGTTTGATCCTAGACAAACAAGACGGACCCCTAAACTTGGCATAGTTGAGATTAGGCATGATTCCGTCTATAAAGGAAAAGATGTCTATGTTGTGGCTCAACAGGCTGTGCAGGTGTATCATACGCCATACGCGTGCTAAGACAAAGACCATCTTAAGGGTTGGTCTATTGTGCACCATGTGTCTCCGCACAGTAAACTACCCATTCCAAACGATGACGATTACACCTTTGACACAAACACATATGATGGAGAGTTCTATCAAGAAAGTGGGCTACAAGGGAGCTTTGAGATAGTATTACCCGATGTGATCCCCATGGAAGTAGACAATGATACGGTTGATGACGATGACCCTGGAGATGTAGTGCTGAATCCGAAGGACATTCAAATGCTTGAGTGATTCCATTTAGGCAGAGACAATGAGGAATACACAGAACCTTCGGATAGTATCGCCTATTTAGACAATTTTGATAGTGATGACGAGACATATGACCCTAATAATGATGAAGATTATTCCTAAAGCATGTAATACTATGTTTTTTATTATATTTTATTATGATTATTTATTTTGAACTATTTTTAATGTATGTACTAATGCTTTTTTTCATTCTTTGTAAATTGCAGGTGACTGACCAAAGATGGCGAGCAACCGTACACCGAGGCAGGGGATTTTGTCGGTGTACTAGAGTCTACGCCCGGGTGGAGGTGTGGAGACGTCTTCAGGGGCAGTGCCGCGAGCACGCCCGGGTCGACCGAGGACGGGGAGGGGGCGTGGTCGCCCTCCCAGTCATGACAGGAGGGACCCGCCTTGCCCCCCTGCTCTCGACCAGCTGGAGGTCCCAACCCCTACCTTGCAGGACCACGTGGCAGCCACGGGCACGACCACAGACACTCCAATGGGGGACAAGACCACAGACACTCCGTTGGGGGACGAGGCGACAGACACTCCGTTGGGGATGAGGAGACTCAGCAGACGGGGACAGTTTTGGTCGGTCAACACCCTACCTGCGAGGTGCCACAGCCCTTCATAGTGCTCCGCATCCAGACCTACGCCTAGTGGTTCGTCCTGTGGGAGGAAAGTAAGTAACTATACATGTTATCACTAGTAGTTCATATGAAATGTTGAAAATCAAAACAGAAACTGATATTTTGTCTTAATCACTTGTGCAGTGGCTGGCTGCTAGTGTCGGGTGCTCTTGACCCCCCACGTGTGCCCGCTAACATCATGGGATGTCTGCTCAAGAAACACTACCCCGGCCTTGTGCAATTGAAAGATGGCACGTGGGGTGCGGTCCGGTCGTGGAAGATGTACAAGCTCGGTGTTGATGACGAGGAGGCCAACAAGCAGGCCTGGGTTTGGGCGGATTTTCAGGTAAGTGCCTCACAATGAAGGTTAAATACATATCCTCCATTGGGTAAGTCTTTTATTGAAATAATGAACGGATACATTGTGTTTGTATGCAGAAGTACTTCAAGATCGAAGAAGGCACAGAGATCGAGGCGGAGCTGACGGCACAAAAAGCCTGTAACAAGCAATTCAACGACATGATTTATGAGGCTAAACTCCAGTCCCATGTCTTGTACTACAGGTCCATCCTGAAAGAGCCCCTCATCAAGGGAAATGGAAGAGATTTAGAGCTGACCAAGGCACAGTACCTTCAGGTAGGTTAATAGTATTGATTTCTTTTGAGATTTAATAGATCTAGAATTGATCATCTTACATGTCAAACACTTGATGATGTAGGTGCCGCCCGAGTGGTGCAAGTCGCATAGAGGGGCATGGTCGAAGCTTGTGGATTGGTTCCTATCCCCGGAGTTTAAGGAAAAGCGCAGGAAAGGCAAGCGGAAGCGGCAAATGAGGCCCGGTCCAACTCACCACCAAGGAAGCCGCAACCTCACCACATTCAAGCAGGCTCTTGTACGAGAATCATTTATCTATGATAACGCTCAATTTTGCTTGATTTCTAATCATCTTGCTGTCTTTCTTGCAGGAGAAAGAACACCCTGGCGTGACGGTGTCTGATTTTGGGGCATGGGCTGTGTCGCACATGGGCCGGGTGAAATCCGGTGTTGTCTTCAACCCGGATGCACCTGTCGAGGCTTACTCTGACCCGAGCGTCCACGCCAAGGTCAGAGACTACACGGAGGCGGTTAGGACGATCCGTGGCCCAGATCACAATCTGAGCACTGAGCCCCTTGAGACAAAGGTGATCGTGAGTTTGGGTGAAGGCAGGAAGCACGGGCGGTTGTGGATTGCAAACGCCGCTAACTCCGCGAGGTCTGCACCCTCTCTCTGAAGTGAGGTCACGGAGCACGGCCACGAGCCTTCCCATACGTGCACGGCCTACTCCAACGATGACAAAGGTGGACGAACTTGAGGTAATTCTGGTTTCCCTCGTCGTACCTTGAACATTAGACACATTGATCATATTTGCAATACTGAAACATGTGATTCAAACACTGCAGGCGACGCTGTCACAGCAAAAGGAGACGACCGCGAACCTGGAGGCTCGGCTGGAGGACACGCAGAAGAAGATGGCGGAAATGTTACAGATGATCCAAAACATGGCATCGGGTGGCCAAGCTATCACTCCGGTTGGACTCTTCACTCCTGTAAGTATGAAGTTTGATGCCTTCGTGCCGTTGGGATTTTCGGCTTTCATGCCGTTGTGATTTTCGGCCTTCGTGCCGTTGTGATTGTCGGCCTTCATGCCGTTGTGATTATCGGCCTTCGTGCCGTTGGGATTGTCGGCCTTCGTGCCGTTGTTTCTTGCAGGTTGGAAACCTCCCGGTGCAGGGGAGGTGCTGCTGAAATTTTCAATTTTGAGTCTAACACATGCAATCTCCTCTTTTGTGCAGCCTCCTTCGGCGGGTTCAAACTATCCCGCTACGGTGTCACCGGCGGCTGATGGCGTCAACCCTTCACCGCAGTCCGGTCCAGCACCGAGGCTACAGTTGTCTCCGTTGCCGTAGTAGGGCTGTAGTGCTGTTTGATATTGAACTTGTAGTAATGAACTTGTGATGTTGAACTTTGGTGGAATTGTAATAATGAACTTGTGATGTTGATCTTTGGTGGATTATTGATGGGTTTCTGAAATATGCTTGTGTTTTTGATATATTATGCATGCTGCTGATATAGATGTCATTATTGATGTGTTGATTTTTTTTATATATATATAGTCTTTGCCGTGTGCTTAGGCTGGCACACGGCAAAATATACCTAAACTTTGCCGTGTGTTTTGTCTGGCACACGGCAAAATATACCTAAACTTTGCCATGTGTTTTGGCCGGCACACGGCAAAATATTGCAAAACTTTGCCGTGTGTTTTGGTCGGCACACGGCAAAATATTGCGAAACTTTGCCGTGTGCCTCGGCAGACACACGGCAAAATGTTGCAAAACTTTGCCATGTGCCAAGCCTTACACACGGCAAAGTTTTGCAATATTTTGCCATGTGCCTGCCAAGGCACACGGCAAAATATTAGTTAACGGACAGGGGGCATGACGGACGAAAAACTTTGCCGTGTGCCAGACCTTGCACACGGCAAAGTTTCTATATATTTTGCCGTGTGCAACACACGGCAAAGAAACTTTGCCGTGCCGATTTTTGCCGTGTGCCCTTTGCCGTGTGTTGCACACGGCAAAATATTTTGCCGTGTGTAGTCCAGTCTTTGCTGTGTATAATTACACACGGCAAAGACCCAGTTTCCAGTAGTGCTGCCTCTACTTGAATACGGCCAGCTGAGGCTTGATGCGCCATCAAATTGATTAGTCATTAACTCCAATGGTGACATTGTACAATATTCGCTTCAGAGCTGGTACTGGGAGAAAAAAAAGCAAGATCACCAGGTCATTAACCATGTGCATCTTGCTTCACTCCGCCAATCACCCATCCGGATTTACCAAATGACTCGCTATTCTTTATACGTACATGGTACTCTCAAGTACGATTGAATTCCAAGACGTGCTGCTAGTGGACAAATCATCGATCCAATTCAAATATGTCTACACATTTTTAATGAAGACTTGCCGGTCGTTGACGCGACTCTTGGGGAGCCGCTTGGGTCATTTGCCAAGAGCAAAAGACTAGCTCAAGTCAAGAAACCAAATGCAGACGTGATCTGGCATCAATATATGACCATGTGTGTTGAGGGTCTTAATTAATACTTGTGTTACACAGTGAATGGACTAATTAACTACGATATGAATTGTTTGAAGATACCGTACAAAGAGCCAAAGACTAGCTCAAGTCAAGAAAACATATATATTATCCGATCACTACGGGAAACTGATAATTCGCCGTGTGCCTGGGGCACATGGCGAAGGGCAAAAAACACACGGCGAAGTTTTTGTCGTGGGTGGCCCACGGCAAAGCCGGCACGGCGACTAGCAGCACGGCGAACACGAGTTTGCCGTGTGCCTTTTATCGGACACACGGCAAATATTTTTGCCGTGTGCGGCGGTGGGCACACGGCAAAAAAAAGCAACAGACGGCGGCGGTACTTTGCCGTGTGCCTTGGAGGGGGCACACGGCAAACTTTTCCTCTTTGCCGTGCGCCTCTGGAGGAAGCACACGGCGAAGATGAGGAGTTTGCCGTGTGCCGCTGTCCCCAGCACACGGCAAAGTGTGAAGTTTGCCGTGTGCCTGGTCGCCTGTACACGGCAAAGTGGACAGTTTGCCGTGTGCCCGTGCTCCTGCACACGGCGAACTGTCCACTTTTTGCCGTGTGCCCGGTCACCTGTACACGACAAAGTGGACAGTTTGCCGTGTGCCCGTGCTCCTGCACACGGCGAACTGTCCACTTTTTGCCGTGTGCCTTTTTGGGCTCACGGCAAAGTCCTCCCACCAGTACCAGAAACGGTCACTTTGCCGTGTGCCTTGCTAATTGCACACGGCAAAGTGACAACAAAATTCCTGTTTTAATTGTTTTTCGTGTATAAATTTCCCCAATCAAACAAACATCACAGGCATTATACATATATTACAACCAGCATCACAGGCATTATAAATATGTTAAAACAAGCATCATAGGCATTATACATAGATAAATCCACAAGTTCGATAATATATGAATCTCAAGTTCACAAATACATATCCACAAGTTCATAAGTACGATAACTTCACAAATGCAAAGTTAAGGGCACCGTTTATGGCTGAGGTGGGTCGAACGGAGGTGGGAACAACTGCTGTGGGGGTAACGGAGGTGACATGCCCGGCGACATTTCTGGCGCATTCGATGCCGCCGATTGATTCTGCAGAAAGGAAAATAGATTACATGTGATACATAAATCAAGTTCTCTAAGTTATAATCTAAAATATTCAAAATTTCATCGAAGTCTCTAAGTGAGTAAGTCTCTACGTTCTCTAAGTCTCTAATAGTATCTAAGTCTCTACTTTTCTAAGTCTTTAATAATTGAAATGAAACTAGAAGGTTGTCAAGTGACTCACAGGAGGAGTTGCAGGAGCCGGAGTCAGAACTGGAGGGAACATCATCGGAGGTAGGCGTTGACCTATCTGAACAGAAAGACCTTGAATGTAGTTGTACATCTGGAGCATCTGCTGCTGAACCTCGGCCTGCTGCCTCGCCGTCTCCTCCTGGCGTATCCTTCTCTCTTCGGCTAACGCCGCCTCGTGTGCCGCCGCTTGCGCCGCCAGTTGGGCCTATAATTTTTTATCCCAATGTTACAATGCAAAGCAAACATATGTATAAATTGAATGAAAGATGAATAAATTAGAAAATAACCTGAAGTTCCTGCACTTGGAGCTGTGCCGCGGACATTCGTGGGCGTATGGCTGGGCTACTGCTCGTGCTCCTTGCTCGAACCTAGGCGAGAGTGGGAGTACTGGCCGTGTCTAGAGTGCCGTCGCCTATATAGTACGGGCCATGCTTCTTGCCTCCTCCCACCCTCATGATGATCTCTCCATCAAGGGGATGGGCGCTCAGATCCCACTCTGGCCCATGGACCTGTCTTCCCGCCTCTGTGTAATCGCTAATGCGGGTGTGGACGGAGGGATTGTTGTATGCCGAGGGCGGGTCGTCCGGGTTGTAGGTAACGTCGGATGCCTTGCCCTTGTGGGCCAAAACCCATCCCATGAACTCGGAGCACTCAGCGCCTTGATGTGCCTGGGACTGCAAAAAACAGCAAGTTGATTACAAATTATGAAGAATTGAGCGTTAGAATAAAGAAATGATTCCGCATACCCATCTTGCCCTGTATTCATCGTTGCTAAGGCTGCCTTGATGGTGTGCTAGACCTGGCATCAGCAAACGCCGCTCACGGCCAGCGTTGTGCTTCTCCTCCCACTCGGGGGTGAACCACTTGTCCACTATGCGTTCCCAGCACGTGGAATCATTGCGGCACCACCATGCAGGCACCTACACGTGATCAAGTGAATGACATATAAGAAGATCAAATTAAGCGATGTAGTTAATCTGAGAATAAATCAAAATTTACCTCCATGTATTGCTCCCGAGTCAGCTTCAAATTTCTTGCAGCATCTTTTTTCATCTTCTGCCCAAGGAATTGAGCCGCGTAGTTTATGACACACTGAACTTGCGCCTCGTAATGCATGTCCAGCACCAACTTAATGCATCGATTGTCAGCGACAACCGCCGCCTGTTCCGCTCCTCCTTCCGCACACTTGTAAAAATCCTACAATATAAACACGATGTATCAAGTCATTATTACAAACATATCCAATGAATACGATGTATTGAGAAGTGTAGTATGAGGAAGACTTACCCACAGCTCGGCCTTCACTCGCTCCGCCTTGTTAACGAAGCACCTATTTTCCCTATCGATCTGATCGGTGGTGGCACGGTAGTGTGCCCACGTCCAGGCCGGCTCGTACCTTCCACTAATGTGGACCATGCCTGGGAAGTGCACCCGGCACAAAAGACCCAGGATGCCATTGACCTTGCGTTTGTGAGCACCTCCACTGACTATTTCCCAACTCCTGCCAAAAGTTATTAAGATAAAACATTAGTTTCTATTGTGATTGTGTTTTTCAAGTTATCAAATGAAAAGGTAATGATAACATCTAAAGTTACTTACAGTGGCGGGGAGGGTCGAATCACCAGTCGACCGGCAAGAGGTATCAGCCTGTCCGGGAGTCGTGAGGGACCTCGCAACCAGACAGACGGCGTACTAGAGGCACCCCCTGTCATGTCCTCCTCCTCCTCCTCCTCCTCCTCACCACCCGACGACTCCACGGACGGTACGCTATCGTCCTCATGCTCCTCCTCCCCCTGCACCTCCTCCTCCTGCGATTGCTCCTCCTCCTGCTCCTCCTCCTCCTCCTCCTGCTGCGGCTGCTCTACAAGCACCTTCGGTTGACCCTTCCCTCGACCCTTGGGGCCACCCTTCCCTCGACCCTTGCCTTTGGTGCCCCTAGCGATGGACCCCTCAGCTCCCTTGGAACTTGAGGCCATTCTTCTGAAAATAGACGCGCATTTTCGCTGAATCCCGCCGCCCACCATCTTGATTCAATCGCCTGCAATCACAAACAGAGCCCCAATCAGCACGTATAAACAAGTAGAAGTAAGAAAAATATGCAAAATAAACAAGATTTAATTAGAAACTAACATGTATTAGAAATAATCATCTTGATCGGGATTAGCTGGATCATAAGTCTCATCATCACTATCATGCATGTCGAGATAACCAGGCCCGTGCTCCAAAGGAGGAATGTCGTCATCAACCCCTAATTGTAAACTTGTAAGTAATTCTAAGTCCTTAGCATTATGAACCTCATCTCCAGCATCCTCGTCATCAATTCTTTCATCATCGTCTACTTCCATTCCAATCGCTCTAGTTAAGTCTATCACGAAACGCCCTTCTAGCCCATCTTCTTGAAAGAACTCTCCGTCATATGTATTTGGATCTATGTTGTAATCTTCATTGTTTGGGACAGGTAGTTTACCATGTGGTGATACCTTGTACACAACGTCCCAACCCTTTAGACGTTCGTCGGTTTTGCACGGGTATGAGAGATAATAAACTTGTGTGGCTTGTTGAGCCACAATATAGACATCATCTCCTGGATAAATGGATGACTGTCGAATTTCGACTAGTCCAAGATTAGAGCTGCGTCGCACTTCGTTAGGATCAAACCAATGGCATTTGAATATGACGGGCTTAAGAGGTTTGCAACCAGGAAACGTGAGTTCATATATTTCTTCAATTCTTCCATAATACTCAACCCCATCAAGTCCTGTGGTACAAACTCCGGTATTTGTGGTTCTTCGATTGGACCGACTCTGCTCGTGGCTTTTTGTGTGAAAGCGATATCCATTCACGTCATAGCCGGAGTATGACATGACCCTATAGGCACAACCATGGGCAACCAATCTCAACTCAGGACTCATAGACACATCATTTTGACCCTGCAAGTAGAAGCATGATAGTTCGTTATATTATTCGCACGTACGAGGAACTTGTGATGTCAAACACAAAGTACGAACTCCAGAATGACCGTACCTTTTGTTTGAGCCAAGAAATGAAATCGGGCGATATACGTCCTGCACCCTTATTAAGAAGGGTATCAACTTGCTGCGGGGTCGGTGCCCTATTTCCCCGCCAGAATTGATGAGTAAACTCTCTATATGAACAAGAACAAGAATGGGGGGTTGGATGCAGAATAATGACCATACACTAGCAATAATTGAGAATAGCTTGTTGAGAACTTACTGAATGTATGACTGCATTTCGGAAAGGTTGGTCAACACATACATCATGATAGTGCGCCACTCTTCATGTTGCAAGGTATTAGGAGTCGCAACACTTGCACTTCCGAGTTGCCCTCTAAAGAGGCTGAGGTTCAATTCATTTTCGTCCGCATTGTAACGAGGGATTGGATTATGCACATTAGGAAGAGTGTCAGCATAGTATTTTGTTGTGAAGTTTGACACCTCCTCAGTACAGTATGCCTCTGCAATGGAAGCTTCAATTTTGCATTTATTTTTACATTTGGTTCGAAGAACCTTTTGTTGTCTCTCAATTGCATAGCACCAACGGCCCTGCACAGGCCCCCCATTCATGCCTCATACGGGAGGTGCAAAATCATATGCTGCATCGGATTGAAAAAACCAGGTGGAAAGATCTTCTCCAACTTACAAAGCAACACAGGAGCCAATTCTTCCATTTCTGCAACCATGGACCGAGATAACTCCTTAGCACAAAGGATGCGGAAGAAATGACTTAACTCTGCCAGCACTAGCCACACATGGTCAGGGAGATAGCCTCGAACCATCACTAGAAGAAGCCGCTCAATCCATATGTGGTAGTCATGACTCTTGAGCCCATTGATTCGCATAGTACCCAAGTTCACCCCCCTCCTCAGATTCGCTGCATACCCATCGGGAAACATTAAAGTTTGGAACCATTCTAGTACTTCCCTCCTTTGGTCCTTCTTCAGGACGAATTCGGCTGGAGGCTTTTTCCATTTCTTGCCATCTTTGGGAGGTGGAATGTTGAGCTTTGGTCTATTGCATAACCTAGCTTGATCCACTCTAGCCTTAACATTGTCCTTTGTTTTATCAGAAATATCCATGATTGTACCCCAGAGTGCCTCGGCGACATTCTTTTCCGTGTGCATCATATCAATGTTATGTGGAAGAAGAAGGTCATCCATGTAGGGGAGCCTCCACAAGCCCGACTTCTGAGTCCAGGCATGTTCCTCACCATATCCCACAAAACCACCACCTTCTTTGTTGAACTTGAGCGCGTCTAACTGCGCATGAACCGCGACACCTGTCAACATTTGTGGTGGAGGGTCTTCAACCACGACACCTTTTGTAAAGTTCTTAATGTCTCGTCTGAATGGATGGTCAATAGGGAGGAATTGTCGGTGTTTGTCGAATGAAGAATACTTGCCACCCTTTGTCAACCAGATGAACTTGAGAGCTGCCTTGCACACTGGGCATGGGAACTTCCCGTGGACACACCAGCCGTAGAATAGCCCATACGCCGGCAAGTCATGCAGGGAGTACATGTACCACACTCGCAGTTTGAAGTTTGTTTTTGTAGCTCGATCGTATGTTCATACCCCTTCCTCCCAAGCATGGAGCAAATCATCAATCAGAGGCTCCATGTACACACTCATATTATCCCCCGGGTATCCAGGAATTATCAACAACAAGAATATATTCTGTCGCTGAAAGATGACACCAGGGGGGAGATTGAGGGGGATAACGAACATGGGCCAACAAGTGTACGAGGCAGCCGACATTCCATAAGGATTGAACCCATCTGTTGCAAGCGCAACACGTACATTATGAGCCTCCCCAGCTTCCTCACGATGACACCCGTCAAAATGTCTCCATGCTTCAGCATCGGCTGGATGTACCATGTTCTTAGGATGGTATCGTTTGCCTTCTCTATGCCAAGTCATCTGTTTTGCGGATTCCTCGGTCATGTAAAGCCGTTGGATCCTCTGTATGAAAGGAAGGTACCGTAGAATTTTCACAGGGATTTTGAGTTGCCTCTTGTGACCATCACTAGAGAGTCTACCTCCAGGTACCTAGAGGATTTACATTTAGGACAATACTTTGCATCCGCATGGTCTTTTCTAAACAAGATGCATTACTTCGTACAAGCATGTATCTGCTCGTATGGCATCTTAAGTGCACGAAGGAGTTTCTGTGCCTCATACATGTTGCGTGGCAGATTGTGACCTTCCGGAAGCATGCTGCCAAAAACTGTCAACATATTATCAAAGCCGTCTCGACTGATGCCAAGCTGACACTTTAGGGCCATTATGCGTCCGATGGCATCCAGTTGAGAAACATCGGTACGCTCGTGAAGTGGTTCCTGTGCCGAAGACAACATGTCGTAATAGGCCTTTGCGGTTGCCTCTGGCGGATCCTCCCTATCATGCCTAGGTCCTTCATCGAAGTGTTCTTGATGAAAGTCATCTAACATATCTCCGTATCCAGCATCAGCATCATATTCCTCGATGCGTTGTCTCACGACCTCGTCTCTCGCACGATGGGCTTCACCATGGCAGATCCACCGGGTATAGTTTGCCACAAACCCATTGGTGCAAATGTGTTGACCCATCTTGAACTGTGTTTGAAGTATCTTGTTTGCACACTTTCTGCAGGGACACGGCAATTTACTCTGTCCTTTGTCAAATGCCTTTTTCAAGAAATCATCGACCTTCTGAACAAATTCATCAGTCCAGTCATGCTTACCCAACCAGCCCGTGTACATCCACTCACGGTCATCCATCCTTTAACATATAGCGAGTAATATAAAAATCAATTGCATCTACACGATGTCTATCATGCTCTAATAGGTAAAGATAGGTCCTAATCCCACCCGAGGATGTGTAAATGAGGTTAGTTTCCATGGTCTACTCCTAACCGAGATAGAATTCCGGCAGCACCTCCCCGCTGTTCTCCAAATACACGTCCTGGCACGGAGATTGTGTATCCGGAGAACAACAGGGAGCTGATGCCGGCAACTCTATCACGGATCGGAGCAGATCATGAAAACAAAACTCATATACACATCCTCGGGCTGTCCAGAAAACGTGGACATTTCGAAACAGATACGGCCATAGATATGCAAAGATCTGCATATTTTCAACCGTATCTCTTCCGAACGGGAGACGCCTAATTAGGTTACGTGATCTACGAACATAATACGGAAAAAGTGCCTCACCTTGTTGTTCTGCAAAGTGACGAGTCGAAGACGGTGGCGGGAGCGGACACGGGGCAGACAGCAGCAATTAGGTGGTGGGGGTGGCCGAACAATTGTAAGCACCAAAAGAATAAAATCAGCACAATTAAATTTCGGCAGCACCTCCCCTGCACAGTGAGGTTTCCAAAACCTGCAAGAAATCAAAGGCACGATGGCCGACAACCACATACACATAGAACCGCATACACATACAACCATATACACATACAACCACATAATTTGACAGGGAGGATGGACGACATTTTACCAGGAGCTGGGGCGACATTTTACCACAAAAAAAACCTTAGCCTTACCAAAACAATAAAAAAAAATTGGGAGCAAAGCGAGCTGCTGCTGTTACCTACGAGCAGGCAGAGAGCT
>CM041633.1:56340289-56350305 GCA_023333625.1 Bothriochloa decipiens | reverse complement strand
AAAAAAATGAAAACATAATATTTATTTTGACAAATAAATATTAAGGGCATAATACCCTAGCATTATTTGGGCCATGTATGCTCACTATTCTGTTGCATAAAATAAGCACACCACATATATATATAAGTATATATAAAAATATATTTGAATATGGAAAAAGAAAAAGAAAAGGAAAAGAAAAGGAGGAGACCGGCTCGAGCAGCCCGTCGACCCAGCCTGCACGCGCTCGCCTGCGCTCGCCCTTGACACCGCGCTACGTGGCCCAACCAGGCCGACGGCCCAGCAAGAGCCGCGCGCGTCCACGCGCCGCACCGAGCCTCCGTTGCTGATGAGTCGCTGACGATGGGGCCCCGAAGTGGGACCCACGTGTCATCGCGCCCGCTGAGGCCACCCGACCGGCCACGCGTGCTCGCGTCAGCACTGTTCCCCGGCGTCGCTCCTAAGCAACCTCCCTCGATAGCTCGATCCAGTGTCGCCCCGCATCAACGCACGCCCGCAAGCCACCTGGACCGACCGGCCCGCGTAAAGTTCCCACGACCGCAGGCAACATTCTCCACGCGCGCGCACACCTGCGCTGTCGCCGCAGTGGAACGCTGCCACCGTAAAGAACTTCGACACCCAGTGCTACCTAGCCCCCTCTCACTGTTCTCTGGACCCAGATGGAGCCCTAGCTGCTGACTTGGACATCCCTTGGCCGCTCGATCAAGCAGAGCCATGATCGACTGTCCGTCGGCTACCTACCACCGCGTTCGCCCTATAAAGCAAGCACCCCGGCACTCTAGGGTTCCCAGATCACCGCCACCGCTCTGGTGGAGCCCCATTCCACCTTGCCAGCCTCGATTGGAGAAGAGCTGAAGGAAGGGAGAAGAAAGGAGTCAGGGAAAGAGAAGAAGCCGCCGCCGGAGTTGGGGAGGAAGACCGTTGACTCGGAGCCACTGCTACTGTGTCAGGAGTAGGAAGGAGGAGCAGTACCGCAAGCCGAGCCGCTTGGACTTGTACCACACCTCCATCCTCTTTGACCCATCAGTGAGCACCGCCATCGTCACTCTCTCGAACCCTCCGCCACGCTGTTGGCCATGGCGCTCCGCCGTGAGCGCGTAGGCCCAGGTCACTACCGACCTCACTGGACACACCCGCACACACACACGAGACTAGCCGAGCCTCTTGGACCACGGCATCGGGAGGATGCCGGAACGGAAGCCACCTAGTTCATCGCCGCGTGCCAAGCGCCGCCGTGGCGAGATCACCCAACCACCTCTCTGATGAGCCTCGACCTTCGTTGTTTCCAGATCCACGCTCACCACAACCTCGTGAGCATACCCTCGAGACCGAACCCCTTGAGAGCATACCCCTTGAGAGCATACACCTCGAGACCATACCCTCGAGACCGTATCCTCAAGAGCATACACCTCGAGACCATACCCCTCGAGACCGTACCCCTCGAGAGCATACCCCTCGAGACCGTAACCCCTCGAGACCGCAACCTCGTGAGCGTACCCTCAAGACCGTACCCCTCGAGAGCATACCCCTCGAGACCGTACCCCCTCGAGACCGTATCCTCACGACCGTGTCCTTGAGACTGTAACCCCCGAGACCGTAACCCTGAGACCGTAACCCCTCGAGACCTTGACCATCGAGACCATACCCTCGAGCCCTTTTTCTTTTCAGAAAATGGTTACATCTTTGAAAATTCATATCTAATTCATATGAGCTTAGAAAATTATGATCCACATATCCAAATTTTCTATAAATCGAGCTCTATCTATCTAGGCTATGTTTGAGTGTATTTGGATCTTTTATTTTGCATTAGTTCTTTGTGCTAATCTATAGGGGTCGCTTCTGCGACCATTAAATCTCGTTACAGGCTCGAGCGAGGACAAGTCTGACGACAGTGACTACCAGGAGAAGTTCGACAGCTACGTCAGTGAAGGTGCCACACACCATCCAACCTCGTAGATCCCATTACGCATGCAAATATAGTATGGCTAGTGCTTTAAATTCATGTTGCTATAATGCTATGCCTGTGCTAGGACTGCATGATAGAGTATTTATTTGATGAGCCCTACCTTGTTGTAAACTATCACCTGCTTACCCGCTGTTATGATAGCCACCCGCTTATCTGCTATGCTTATATTTCTATACTTCACTCGCTTACATTTTGATGCGATGTGATGAACCCAGGGAAGGCCTGGAGGGTGCCAGGCTAGATGTGTGAGTTGATGTTTCAGATGGGCATATGAGCTGATGATGTTGTATCCGGGTTTGGGGTGGAACTTACGGCAGGGAGTAGGGTGAGGGTTGAGTCGATCGAGCCGGGATCTATGACGAGCTTTTGGAGCAAGTCTTGCCAGGGAATGGATCTGAACATTCCCATGAGAGGAGCCTGTGGTGGGCTAACTGAGATGTGATGGTGGTCCTTGGGTGTGATCCTCTGAGAGGTGGAACCCGGGATGAAGGTGCCGTGGTAGCACGTTAAAGATAAACCCTGATGAAGATATCCCGGTTTGGTCAAATCTAGGAACTATTGTGCTGGTATCCGGACCTAGGAATCTCTTGCTTTCCACTCGCTCTCCATGGGGGGAGACGGCCGAACCACTGGATAGGTCAATGCCACTACTGCTAGGCGAGAAGTGATAGGAAGGTATATGCATGGGATGGAGCTAACACCCTACCGAGACGAACCTGGCACCCCCTTCGGGAGTGGGTACATGGCATGGCATCCTCTTCGGGAGCGGATACATGCTCTCTTCACAGTTCCAGTGATCAAGTACTAGATGGTAGAGTGGCATCGCCTATGGCAGTAGGCGCCCGAAATCTGCCTAGGTGCGCGCGTGCATCGATGATGGTTATCTGGTGGATTAGTGAAACCTCTGCAGAGTGTATGGTTGATCGATCGATACATATGCCGAATCTTCGGCTATGGACCTTTCCTATGTTTTGCATGCACCGGACTAGTGAGTGGAGTGTTCTACCTTCCTCTGAGTGTGATTTCCGACCGTGAGCCAGTTTTAGGGCTGTGGGCCGCTGAGGCAAGCCAAGAGGGAGTTGGCTTGTTGACCAGAGTCTGAGAGGGTGTTGGAGATGAGATGATGATGAGATTATGCTACAGATATGGATGGAGATAGATGATGGGAATGGGTTTGTGTTTAAAACTTGTTTATTATACCGTTGTGTTATATACTTGAACATTGCATAGGAAAACCCCAGCCTTATAGGTTCCTTTTTGAGATACCCTTATTTTTGCATCCACTTCCACAAAGCAATCCATAGGGTGGGAGTGTGGCCAGTACAAATCGTACTAAAAATTTGGTTTTAGGTTCAAGGAGTGAGTACTCTTCTAGGGAGTACAGCGATTGAGGGTTTCGTGCCTACGCTCAAGTTGGAGAGAAGAAGATAGCTTCTTATGCAAGGCTTCTCTATTGTTACTGACTTGCTGACCCTTCTTCCCTTTGAAGCGTGTAGATGACAAGCTTTGGACCCCCGCTTGGACCGTTGAGCAGCATGCCCAAAGCTGAGTTCACCTACGAGGGACAGGAGTTCCCAGGCTTTCCGTACACCCTGCGTTGTGTTTTAGGAGTACTCGGAGTGCCTGTCAAGGAGATTAAGTACACCTGCACTGGAGCACCAGACTCAGAAGGAGGAATCAAGGGTTATGTGGTCACTCACCTAGAGATCCCTGCAAGTCAGACTCTGCCCTCAGTACCAGCTCTCCTGGAGATGACAATTGAGGACTCAATCGAGGAAGGAATCCAGTCTGTGTCACTCAAGGCCCTGCGTGAAGTGATGAAGATCGCTTACGAGCACCTTCACAACACAGAGTTTCGCCTTCTTCCTCAGGCCCTGAACTCTCTGCTCACACCAGAGCAGCAGGATGATCTGGTCAGGCCAATCATCCTAGCTGAGACCAGTCTTTGCAACCGTGCCTCCGCCGCTCACCTCTTCGAGCAGAACCGCTACATAGAGCACTTGGAGAAGAAGAGACGCCTCGACCGCAACACTCTGATGGAGTACCAGGAGTTCTGCAAGCAGGAAGCTAAGGAGAAATAAGAGCTCGAGGCTACAGTCGCCTAGCTGAAGGACAAGCTCGCACGTCAGGCAAGGGCTCACAGAGCCGAGGTCGCTGACCTACGAGACAAGGTTGAGGACATTGGGCTCTGAAACTACTATCTCGATGCGAGAGTTCTCCAGTTGGAGGGAGAGAAGATGGACAAGGATATGGAGATCAAAGAACTACAGAAGAGAAGACAGGAAGATGGCAAGAGCAACTTCACCGTGCAGTGTGAGAAGTCAATGCTCGTAAAAGCCCTGAAGAAAGCAGAAGCAAAAGCACAGTGCAACCAAGGCCATCTGATTGCCCTGATGATTTAGAATGAGACCTTGGTGGACAGGTACAAGAGACTCAAGACAGCTTGGAAGAATGCTGACGAGAGACGCTGCCAGAATTACGTTGAGTTGCGTGACAGACTTCCTTTGTCAGCCAGACGCAAGGACCCCTTTAAGGAAACTTTCTAGATTGGCCAATCTCTCTTGAGGCACGACCACTGTCCAGCTCCCACCAACCTGCACTTACCAAGGAGTTTGGAGAAGCTCAGGCTTATGTGAAGTGCCTTCACATGTCACAGGAGGAGTTGATAGTTCTTGGCAACCGTTTTCACCCAGGAGTATACAACGCGCCGATGTATGAGTCAGAGTAGTGTGGACCCTGCGTGGCCACGTCATGAGTTAGAGTTGAGTTAGCTTGTATCCATGAGTTACCTTCTTGTAGTGCGAGTCTCGCACGTCATCTAGCGTAGCTGCTAGAGATGATGCCATGTAATGCAACCATGTAATGAATGATCAATCTTATCGCATTTTATGGCTCTTATTGCTTCTTTGTATGAGTGTTGGATAGATTAATTGTTTTTCCTTAAATTATTGAAATCATTTAATTATATTTAACAATAAGTACTAAACATTTGTCGACCCGTGTTGCAGATGTCTGCACGTCGCTCCGCACGTCTGGGCAACCGTCCGCCTCCACCCGAACCCGAGCTTGGGCGTGGAAGACGCTATGGACCAAGGGGAGGTCGTGTTCCACCCATCGACCTCAACCAGGGTGGGAACGATCGCGAGCGGACCCCGCCAGCTGGAAGTGCCGCTAGAGGAGGTGATGCCCATGGCAATGGACCTTCGCCACAGCAGATTCCGCCACCGCCACCACCGCCCAACCTGGCGGAAGTGATGGCGCAACAGACACAGCTGCTTGCCACTTTGGTCAATGGAGGCAATCACCGCTTTGGAGGAAATCCGAATGACTTCCAGAGGAAACTTGAGGGTTTTCTAAAGCTCAGGCCACCCACTTTCGATGGCACCTACAAGGAACCGCTGGAAGCTGATGACTGGCTTCGCGAGATCGAGAAGAAGCTGGAGCTTACCACTTGTGCCCCTGAGGAGCGAGTCGGTATCGCTGCTCACCATCTCACTGGAGCTGCGCGTTCCTGGTGGGACAGCTACCACCAAGCTCATGAGGACCCCGATCACATCACCTAGGATGAGTTCGCAGATGAGTTCATCGAGTACCATGTTCCTGAGGGAGTCATGGAGCAGAAAGAGGAGGAATTCCGTAACTTCACCCAGAAGGGATGTGACATCTGCGAGTACACCAACACCTTCACCAGTTTGTTGCGCTATGCACCTCTGCATGTCACGACTTCTGAGAAGGAGAAGATCACGCAGTACAGAATGGGTCTGAACCCCAAGATCAAGGTAGCCCTGGGAGGCACCAAAAGTCACACACTTCGTGACATGATCGATCGTTGCATCCAGATCGAGAAAGACCAGAAGGAGGTAGGAGAAATGTCCAGAAGGGAGAAGAAGAAGTCCGAGGGCTTCTACCGTGACCATGAGCGTAAGAGGTTCCATCGGGACAAGACGTCTAGCCGTCCTCATTACGGCAAGGACTCTACCTATGGCTCGGGTAGGAGTGGTGTTACCTACTCGGCTGACCACTCACGCTTATCCCGTGACCATCGCTCCCGCGACCGTTACTCTCGTGACCATCGCTCTCGTGACCGTGCTGGGAAGGATCGCTACCCCCGTGAGCACTCATCGCAGCATGTCACAGGACTGATCACTCTGTTCCTGTTCGTGCTACGCCAAACTCAGGTAGCTGGAAGGCCGCTGCACCAACCCCCACAGGCAGTGTGCCATTCACTTGCTTTGGTTGTGGCAAACCTGGCCACAAGGCATTTGACTATCCTAAGAAGACACCCGCACCTGCTGCACCCAAGTCTCAGTACCGCGAATCTGCAAGCCGTGGTCGTCTCACGCACATGAACGCAGAAGAAGCTCAAGCTGCCCCAGATGTTGTGTACGGTATGTTTCTTGTTAATGGCATTAAAGCATCCATTCTGTTTGATTCTGGAGCTACATGTTCATACATCTCATCTAAGTTTGCACGAGAGAATAAGATACCGATCACTCCACGTTTGGAGCCTATAGTCACCAGTTCTCCTCTTGGTGAGATGAGAAGCACCCATATCTGCAAGGGAGTGAAGCTTTCTATCGAGGGTCTAACCTTTGGAGCTAACCTTACCCTTCTACCATCAAATGGTTTGGATGTCATCCTAGGCATGGATTGGCTTACCGAGCACAAAGGTTTGATTTCTTGTTCACCCAGATATGTTTAGATAACTCATCCTTCTGGCCAAGCAGTCAGATGTGCACCATAGAAGGATAAATCAGTATCTGTTCTATGTGCCCTGAATGTGCTCAAGTCGCAGGAAGAATCTCAGAAAAGGGAGAAGACTCTCGCGGATGTCCCCTTTGTCAGGGAATATGAGGATGTATTTCCAGAAGAGTTGCCCGGCATGCCACCGGATCGTGACGTTGAGTTCATCATTGATCTTGTGCCCGGAACCGGTCCCATCTCTAAGCGATCGTACCGTATGTCAGTGGATGAGCTAGAAGAGCTCAAGAAGCAGTTGAAGGAACTTTCTGACAAGGGCTTTATTAGGCCTAGTGCTTCGCCCTGGGGATCACCTATTCTGTTTGTGAAAAAGAAAGATGGTTTGATGAGGATGTGTGTTGATTACCGCAATCTCAATGCCGTCACCATCAAGAACATGTATCCTCTGCCAAGGATCGATGACTTGCTTGATCAGCTTTGTGGTGCTAAGTACTTCTCAAAGATTGATCTCAGATCTGGTTATCATCAAATGAAGATTTGGGAAGAAGACATTCCCAAGACAGCTTTTGTCACACGCTATGGGCAGTATGAATTCACCGTTGTATCCTTCGGTCTCATGAATGCCCTGGCCTATTTCATGAACATGATGAACAAGGTGTTTATGGAGGATCTTGATCAGTTTGTTGTGGTTTTCATTGACGACATTCTGATTTATTCACCTTCCGCCGAAGAACATGAAGCACATTTGAGGATAGTGCTCGAGAAGTTGTCCCAACACCAGCTCTATGCTAAGTTCAGCAAATGTGAGTTCTGGCTTGAAGAAGTTGCTTTTCTTGGTCATGTACTCTCAGCAGATGGAGTTGCCGTAGACCCTGCAAAGATAGAGGCTATAAAAGAATGGGAACAACCTCGCAATGTGTCCGAAATTAGGAGTTTCTTGGGATTGGCATGTTACTATCACCGATTCATTGAGAACTTCTCAAAGATAGCTCGTCCTATGACAAATCTCTTGAAGAAGATTAATGAGTTCTAATGGACACCGGAGTGTGAACACAGTTTCCAAACTCTAAAGGAGAAGCTAACCACCACACCTATCCTAGCCTTACCTGATATCACTAGCGACTTTGTCATCTACTACGACGCCTCTCGCCAAGGACTAGGCTGTGTTTTGATGCAGAATGGGAAGGTTATTGCTTATGCTTCCTGACAGCTAAAGGAGCACGAGCAATGATACCCCACGCATGATTTAGAGCTAGCAGCTATTGTACATGCTCTGAAGATTTGGAGACATTATCTTATTGGCAACAAGTGTGATATATACACCGATCACAAGAGCTTGAAGTATTTCTTTACTCAAGAAGATCTGAATATGAGACAGCGCAGATGGCTAGAGCTAATCAAGGACTATGACATGGAGATTCACTACCATCTTGGAAAAGCGAATGTAGTCGCTGATGCTCTTAGTCGCAAGACCTATTGTCATGCCCTGTTCTTATCGACCCTGCCACCTGAATTGAAGAAAGAGATTGAAGATCTTCATCTTGAGATAGTACCCCATGGGTTGTTGCACGAACTTTGTATCGAGTATAACCTCACCGAGTGAATTCGTGAAGCTCAATAGAGTTGTGAAGAAATGGAGTACATTCGTGGGTTGATGAAGCTAGGCTACAGCCCCAAATTCAGAGAAGATGAGCATGGAACCATCTGGTTCAAGGATAGAATCTGTGTGCCCAACAATCCTGCTTTACGTAAGGAAATCCTGTCAGAGGCACATGACTCTAAGTATTGCATCCATCCCGGTGGTGCAAAGATGTATCAAGATGTGAAGAAGCATTTCTGGTGGAAAGGCATGAAGTCAGACATTGCAAGACATGTGGCCGAATGTGACATCTGTAACAGAGTCAAGGCCGAACACAGAAGGCCCTCTGGATTACTCAAACCACTCGATGTTCCTGAATGGAAGTGGGAAAGCATATCCATGGACTTCATCGTGGGATTACCTAGATCTCAACAAGGTCATGACTCTATATGGGTAATAGTCGATCGTCTGACGAAGGTAGCACATTTTATACCAGTCAGAACTACGATACGTGCAGAGCAGTTGGCAGACTTGTACATCAAGGAGATTTTGAGGCTTCATGGAGCTCCTAAGAGTATTGTGTCGGATCATGGACCCCAATTCATGTCCCAATTCTGGCAAGCTCTTCACGAGTCCATTGGGACTGACCTTGATTACAGCACTGCATATCACCCACAAACAGATGGTTAGACAGAAAGGTTGAATCAGATTCTAGAAGATATGCTTCGTGCCAGTGTTCTCAAATATGGAATAGATTGGGAGAAGTGTCTGTCGTTTGCTGAGTTCTCTTACAACAACAGCTACCAGGCAAGTATCAAGATGTCACCCTTCCAGGCTCTTTATGGAAAACCATGTAGAACCCCGTTGATGTAGAACCACCCAGGCGAAAGAGCAGTCTTTGGCCCCGCCAAGATCAAGGAAGCCGAAGAAGGAGTAGCTCAAGTCAGAGAGAACCTGAGGATCGCTCAAAGCCGACAGAAGAGCTATGCCGACAAAAGGCGTCGAGACCTTGAGTTCGAAGTTGGGGACTTTGTCTACCTCAAAGGGTCTCCACTTCGTGGTACCGTCAGATTCCACGTAAAAGGAAAGTTGGCCCCAAGATATGTTGGACCGTATCGTATCTGTCAGAGATTTGGGAAGCTTGCTTACAAGCTTGAACTACCTCCCGAGTTAACAGGAGTACACCCCATTTTTCATGTCTCACAGTTACGCAAGTGCTTAAGGGTACCAGAAGAGGAAGCAGTCACCACTGATGTGCTGGATATCCAGGATACTCTTGAGTACAAGGAGCACCTAATCAAGATCTTGGGCTATGACACCAAAGAGACCCGAAGCAAGTCTATCCCTATGTGCAAGGTTCAATGGAGCAATCACTCTGAACGTGAAGCAACGTGGGAGGATGAGAATCAACTTCTGCTACAGTATCCCTACCTCTTCGAAGGGTATGACACCTCTTAAATCTCGAGGACGAGATTCCAATGAGGGGGAAGGACTGTAACAACCCAAAAATTCGAACCACAAAATTTTTTTTTGACAAAACCCTGAGTGATGTGGTGCGACATGTCATCATCTACCCCTTACATATGCATCAACCCTAGCATGTCATGCATGGCATTCATATGTTGCAAATTAATTAACATCTAATAACAATGCTCTATGTTCGCGTGTTACATTTTAATGTTTCAATAGTTCAATCATCATGTTGCATTAAAAGAGTGAGTTAGATTTTTATTTGGTTTATGTGTTGATTATAAAAAAATGAAAACATAA
>CM041633.1:56248476-56276711 GCA_023333625.1 Bothriochloa decipiens | reverse complement strand
GACTCATAGTACCAGGGTATAAATATGTACCAAGAGGCAATGTAAAAGAGATATATCAAATAAAATACAACAAATCTATTACTTTTATCTATTTTTCAAGCAATCTACTTTTCGACGACTTCGTCACCAGTACCTTTTCCTTTTTCAACGAGTTCTTTCAAGAATCGGCGGGCTGCATCAACTTGATCTCCGGTGACCTTGCAGGTTTCGCGTTTACCGAGCACGATTCAGGCTTTGACGTCCGGGCGTATCGCTGTCGTCTCGTCTGATCTGTTCAACAGTTATCGAATATCATCTGAGCTTTGACGTCCGGGCGTATCGCTGTCGTCTCGTTCGGGTTTTATTCAAATTTATCATCCTTGTCAATTAACAGGTCAAATCGACTGGCACGCCTTGATATCGAACTTGGGTATTAGCCCGGTGTGTTTGCAGATCCAACGCCTTTTTGCATCAACAATCACATCCACCAGAAGCAGAGGCAGAGGCAAAGGCACAGACACAGGCAGAGCAGCCGACGCCTGAACCCGCGCTCCGGCAAATTGAGGTGACTCCATCTTCTCCCAATATGTTGGCACAGAAATCTACTTCTATTAATTTAATTTTATTCTCCAATAATGCCTCACGCTTGCATCGTTTCTTTTTTACCGTTTGAACTGCATGTCCACATATGTTTGTTTTTGCTAGCAATCCAATCTGCAGGCACGTATTGCATTGCAGCGTCAACATTTGTATCCACTCCATGCCATGGATGACACCTTGCACCCCAAATTGGTTAACAGTTTAGATCGAGAAACATGATAATTAATCGTTAATTTCATATTCTCTGCCATAGCAACATACAGAGCCTTATTCCACGGGACGTCCGAGCTCTTGGGTGCCAGGCAACTATGGAAGATAAAGGCACCGCCGAGGGTGAAACTTTTCTTCTGGTTCGTGCTGCATCAGCGCCTGTGGACGTCCAAGAGGCGTGCAAGACATGGTTTGCAATAGAGCGATGCGTGCATTCTCTGCGACCAGGCGCCAGAAACCTGCAGTCATCTGCTACTTACGTGCGTCTTAGCACGTCAAGTTTGGCAAATTGTCCTGAATGCCATGGGGCTGAACGCCTACGACCCCGACGTCGACGATGACATCGCGTGCTGATGGACAACGCGAAGAAGAAGACTTTAAAAAGACTCAAGGAAGGTGTTCGACGCGGTGGTGCTCCTCGTCGCTTGGAGGCTGTGGAAGGAGCGCAATGCCAGAGTTTTCAGCAATAAGTACTCCACAGTCATGGTGGTAGTTCAGGAAATCTGCGCTGAGGCAGAAGACTGGGTTCGAGGGGGTTATGGCCCGGTGGCAGCCATAGCTCGGTTAGCGTCGCAAAAAGGTTAAATCACGTAATAACCTACTAAGGAACCCAGTAGCTAGGTGTTGCTCGATCGACCTTTGTTAGCAGCTTGCGAATAATGGTTGATTGGTTGTATCCGTTTATTTTGTTCCTCTCTTAATGAAAAAGGGTGAAGTCCCGGTCACGAAAAAAATATTCTTTGCTGTAAACAAGCCTTACATATGAGTTAGCTAGCTTAAGGTGATTTAATTTGGTGCGTGTGCACGCTGTACCTTAATTACTTTGGCTGTCCATTACATGTAATGGAACAAAAGGCAAATTAAACGAGCCTGCAACTATTCCGATGAGACTAATATGTGTGTCGAATTAATTGTTTACATAGGACGTCCTCTGGAGCCATGGCAGCCGTCCTGGATGCTATGGCACCCTATGTGACGAAGCTGATAGCGGACATGGCGAAAGAAGAGGTGGACATGTTGCTGGGTGTGTCCGGTGAGATTGAGAAGCTCAAAGATAACATGGAGAGCATCAATTGCTTCCTTGCTGATGCTGAGAGGAGACGCATCACTGAAGAGATTGTCAACAGATGGGTGTGGAAACTCAAGGATGCTATGCTATGTATGATGCCACTGACATCCTTGACCTATGTCAACTTGAATCTGACAAGCACAAGGAATCTAAATATGGTAGCACAAGGAATCTGACATCTGCTTTCAACTTGTAATTTCCTCATGTTCTCCCCTGGCGGTACGAATCTTGCAACCATATAATTCATAATGTTTGCATACCATGGGTTGGAGTCTGTCACCTTCAACAGCATGTCATCACGTAGGAAGTCATTAATGGGTAGTTCCTACATGTTAGTGACTTGCATACGCGATAGATGATCTACAACTGTATTTTCTACTCCTTTTTTAACTTTTATTTCAAGATCAAACTCTTAGAGTAGAAGGACCCAATTAATCAAGCGTGGTTTCACATCTTTCTTTGTGAGCAAATATTTTAATGCAGCATGATCAGTGTAAACAATTACTTTTGCTCCCACTAAGTAAGGTCTGAATTTATCAATAGCAAAGATAACTGCAAGAAGCTCTTTTTCGGTAGTTGCATAGTTTAGTTGAGTTCCTGTTAGCATCTTGCTAGCACAAGCTATTGCATGATGCTTTTTATCTTTGGTTTGGCCAAGGACCGCACCAGCAACATAATCACTAGCATCACACATGATCTCGAAAGGTAAAGACCAATTAGGCGGCTGAATGAATAGAGCCAAAATGAGTGCTTTCTTAAGAGTGTGGAAAGCGTCTAAGCCCTCTTGGGTGAACTTGAAAGGCGCATCCTTAGCTAACAAATTGGTGAGGGGTCTAGAGAATACATAAAACATGCTTCCGTCCACCAAAAACTCTGCTCCCACACTGGGAGTAGATAAAAAAATGTGTCTTAGAAATAATTACTCCATGTTATACAAAGAAGTGATCTCTCTCTCAATATATGGTTTAAGAGAGATGTGGTATGCAAAAATAGGTGAAAAAATAGGAACACATGAAGGTCTGAAAAAGAAAAATATATATGGGGCACATGAAGGTCCCAAAGAAAAATATGGACACATGAAGGTCCAAGTATCTATATATAAAAAAATGATGAGCACATGAAGGCTCATGCAAAATGATAGCTGTGTTCTCAAGAATAAGCTTTTATAAGAGATCACTCATGTCAAGGAGTATAGCGTAGGTTTAACTTTGTTATATCTACGCACATGCACTTCTTGATCTAAGGGTATGACATCTTTCTCCTCGGATCCGAGGTTTAACTTAACAAAATATGTAGAGTAAGTATGCCTTCATATCTTTCCCTACCCAAAGATCCATATAAGCTTTCTAGAGGTAGGAAAGAAAGAAGGCAACACTTTGATATACCTTGGTAAGGAACCAAACACTTATATGAGTTATCCGAGAGAATCATTTGAGGAGCTAAGCTATGTTTACATTTTTAAAAATCAAATGAAACTTAAGTTTCTGAATTGATTGATGCAAGAGGATTTAAATCCATGCTATTTAATTATTAAATTATCCAAGATAATATGGTAGACACTCCAAAGTTTAAAAGTGCAGGTGAAGCTTGGAATAATTTGTATGCATGTCATATATCAAGGAGATGACCTATCTTAGTCCTGAACTTTACTCAAGGATGAGCAAAGGGCTAAGTTTGGGGTACTTGTTCATGGTCCTTAACTCACACTTTTTACCGCCAACTTTTACATAAAACAAACACCAAACATAGATATAGGACTTATAACTAATCAATTCCATGAGTTTTGATGTTTTACAATTTGCAGGAAGACATATCGGGAATACACAAGAAAACATGCCAAAAGTATACAAGAAGTACAACAAAACATAAACCCAACATAAGCCCAGGGGGGAGCAGGCCTGTTACCAGACAAATCAAGGCCCACACAAGAGGAGATTAAACCAGAACCTTCATCAAATCAGCCCATCTCCATGGTTCCCTGATATGGGCCAACTTAGGAAGCCTAAAAGAGAGCACCCACCAAATTTGGGCCGATTTGGCCACAAAAGTAGCTCTGCCAAGCCTGGAGCTCGGTCACGCTAGTTCTAAGGCCAAAGCGGCCTACTTTTCTCTAGGTGGCCCATGCCAACAACCTAAAGTTAGTGGTGGTGGGGAATGGTGGTATATTTCATGCTAAGGATGGTGAGAGGGTCAGTTTTTGGGTTTTACGAGGGGAACATTCCATGTTCATTCCCCCTTCTCCCCCTATATACAGAGGCTCACCCCTCCTCATTCAATAGCAACATTCCAAGGAGGAGAGCTACCACACAAAACTTGAGCTTCATTCCATGGGCTTAGGCCCTATCTAGCTAGTAGAGTTAGAAGGGAGAGATGTGAGGGAAGAGCTTGTACCTCAACGAACACTTGTGAATCAATGCAACTTTCAACTAAGTGAGTGTTCGCATTTCTTTTGGTAATTAAGTCTTTGTTTAATCAAGCTTTGCTTATACTTGTTTGTGGGCTCATCATCCGTCCCCATGGTGGATGCTCTAGTGGAGGCCCCTCATAAAGACGGATAACCCTACCGGAACGCTAGAGTAGTAGTCGATAGCATAGACATTGTGTCTAGGATAAATGCTATCTTCATTTGCCTCGTAATCCACGGTTGAGGGGTAGGCGGCACGTGGTGATAGCCGTATCGGTGCCTTGCAAACCCCCACATTCGGGTACGATGTAGAGATATAGGTTGGCATCACCTGGCAGACCAGGTGCAATCCAATGCCTGAAGTAAGCAAGTAAAGGTGGAGTTTAGTTATCCTTAGACCCAAAAGCCATAGGAATCCTTTTGTACCCTTTTCTAACTCTACTATTGTGTTGTCCTTGGATGAATTAGCTAGAAGAAGTACCTTCATTCCCTGTTAAAAATATGATATCCTGGATACTTCTAAGAGAAGGCTACAATGGTACTTATGTACGCTTGTGGATTCTTCTATTTGAGTTCAAAAATACCAACATTTGGTGTGACTCATCTCACTCCTTGCGCAGTCACTCAGCATCCATGGTATCTTGACGCGCCTTCGCCTCCAGGGTCACGGCCTTCTCGTCTGCCTCTAGCTTCAGGTCCCTCTCCCGTTCAACCTCGCCTAGAAGGTCAAGGATTCACTGGCGGGACTCGACATCCTTCTTCTGCAACTCGTCTTGCTCCTTGCGGACCCGCGTGGCTTCCTCATTGTCCCCGCGTGACCTTGTTGACAGGTCCATGAACATCTTCTTGGCCTCTTTGGCATGCTAGTGGGCCTCCACCTCCTGGGACCGTAGGCTGGCCACCACTATGATGAGGCGGTCCCAGGCTTCCTTCCGCTGATTGAGGAATTCGGACTTCTCCCGGCTGCGCTCCATCAGTGACTGTGGCGGAGACACGAGTTAGAAATGACAAAATATAAAATAGGAGTTGAGGGCATGAGCACGACATAGCTGGCAGGGTTGGGCAGCACCATTCAAAATGGCCAATATGGTGTTCATGGCATGCGCCACGCCGCTGAGCGTCTCGTGAAAGCTACGCCACTCCCTCTTCTCCATAGCATGATCGAGGACGAAGTGTGTGGCCCCTAGATTCTATGGATCTGCCCACTCAATCTAGGGTCCACCTTAAATCGGGCCACTGCTCGCCCGGACCATGGTCCAGGATGGCTCCGCACCAGCCCTAAGCGGCCCCGACCCCTCGCGCTTCAGCCTCTCTACTGAGATAGCCTCCCCGGCGATGGCAGAAGCTGATGGTGCAGACACAGGGCCTTGCCCCATCACCATGACCTTCGGGGATGCCGCGGACGCGTCCCCTTCCACTCGCCTTGCCTCTAGCGCCTCCATCCCTGTCTGCACTGGCGGGATCACCTCCAGCAGTGCCACGCCCACCGTGCGCATCACAGACGCGCCCTCCTCCGTCGTCTACTCCCCCGTCCGCTCTGTCAGGGATGCAACCACTTGGGTGGCCTGTGGCTCTGTTTGCGTCGTCCCTGCCGCTGAATATAACACCCCAAAATTTCTATTTTGGGTTGTTATTAGCAAACACTATGTAAAGCAAAGGATTTTAAATATTTGGATAAAATTAATCAACATTAGTTTAGATTTCCATATATTTTCACTAAAGAAAAGGTGTGTTTTTCAATTTTTTTGAATTAATTTGACGGGCTTTCATTAGTGTGGTGTTTGTGTGTTGCTTGAGTTTTGTGTTTTTGTGTGTGGCAAGTTTGCAAAATGCGTTTAGATGTCGTCCAATTTTTCCTGAGAATTTTCTGGACTTTTGTGAAACCTTTTCCTATTTTCCCTAGAGCAAAATCCAATTTTCAGACACTCTAAAATCCCTTTTCATGGGCTCCAAATAAAGTATTTGGGTTCATCGTCTTTCACTCTATCTTTGGGTATTTTTCTATAATTTTTGGAGTTCTAGATATATTTTTAGGAGTTTAAAATGATTTCAGCTTTTTTTGGAATTGTTTTCAAACTGAAAATTATTTTCTATAATTCCCAAAATTAATAAAATAGCCAATTTCTTCCCGACCTAGAACCCTAACACTATATATATGCTGGCTCGACACGCTGGTTCCAAAAGTACGGCCGTTTCGCGAGCCGCTACTCGTATCGGTGCCGCTCTGACGCCGAAGTTCGCTTCAGCATGGTAACTCTCCGGCGAGCTTTTCCGGCCAGACCGTCGCTCTCTGGTGAAGTCCGCCACCACCACAAGGTAGCCCACTTCGTTCTCTACACCGTCATGTCTTTATTTTCACAAATCCGTTCCCGTTCGATGGATTCCCTAACCTCTCTCTCTTTTCCGGCAAGGTCTTCCATGGAGCCCGTTCTCTCTCTTTCTCTTGCGCACCCTCCGGTAGTCTAATGTCACCCAAAAAACAAAGAATTTAGAGGTTTGCCCATCTGAAAGAAGCCTATGGAGGAGTGCCCCACTCCTCCAAAGGCTCAGGGGCTACTGTCGGGGATAAATATCATGGTACACGAGGACTAAGGGTTAATAGGCATCGACATTAACCTGGCCGATAGTTAAGGGTGACGAAACAACACTATCCAACCCCT
This sequence comes from Bothriochloa decipiens, assembly GCA_023333625.1. NCBI lineage: Eukaryota > Viridiplantae > Streptophyta > Magnoliopsida > Poales > Poaceae > Bothriochloa > Bothriochloa decipiens. The sequence continues at coordinate 56,269,789 of CM041633.1, read as the reverse complement.
TGAAGGGGAAGTCCGCCTCAGCCGACCGCTAGGGTGAGGTTTTCATCTTGTCCGACCCCAAGGAGATGGACCCCGCATCGTCCGATCCTACGGAGGGGACTTTCGTCTTGTCGGACCCGTACGGTGAGGTTTCTGCCCCATTCGACCCCAAAGATATGAACTCCAACTCGCCCAGCCCCAAAGGCCATAGCTTTTGTCTCACTCGAGCCCAAGAAGGTGGACATCCGCGTCACCAGATGGTCTAATGCAAATAGGCCCTCGGGCGGATGCGGACATACCGAAAGGGCCTGCTGTGCTTCCAACCACTCTGGATGTGACCTACATGCCCATTAATGACCCAGGACAATGACGGATAGGATTTGAGCACCTTTGAGGGCCTACGATAAGGGATAGGATGGCACTATTCTACCTAATCCTCATACGATCCATGTCTCTGTCCCCTGTTTGACCACTCCAACTCCTGTAACAAGATGGGGCGTCTCGCTCGGGTTGATCGAGATTGCAAGTAGCTCCAGTGATGAACAAAGCTAGGGCATGGCGTGTGTCACCATTGCCATCAACAGTACCAGCGGGACCATGCGGAGTCGAAGAAGGACGGGATGACCCAAGGCTTTGGAGTCTTTTCCTCCTTGTCCTCTCTTTCCTTTCCTTGTAATCTGCCATACCCTTGAACTATAAAAGGAGAGGCAGGGCGCCCGATGCAGGACATCGAAAACCATCGAAACTCACTTGTCTTCTAGTGCACACACGCACATAGTGGCACTTCAACTCCACTTCAACCACACTTCACACAACTCTCTCACTGGAGACTTTGGAGCTCTTCCCTCTCTCTCCCATTTATAACACCTATTGCAAACATTCAGTGCAAGTAACATGAGCAGCCACCGCGACTGGACGTAGGGACATTCCATCCGAACCAGTATACACCCTTGTGTCCTCTTTGCACACCATCCGATCCTAAACGCGCATACAAATTCACTAGTCGGCGGTTCGAAACACTGACAAATACTATTCTACACCAAACTATTATACTAAATAAAATTCAGTACCATTCAATAGTCGTGTTTTAGTATCATTCTGTATTTCATGGTGCTGGGTGCGGTACTGGCTGATACTGAACCTGGTTCAGTACTGCTCAGTACTTTTTCTAGTTTGTTTTGGCTTGTGGTGTAGAATAGCACTACCGTATAATAGACACACACACATATACATACATGCTCGAATGGGAACTTATATGTATAGTAGTAGCATAGAATATGTATACGATAAATTATTTAAAATAAAAAAGAATTAAATGGAAAGAAACCATAAAAGAAAAGAAAAAGAAAAGAAAAAGAAAAAGGGACCTTTACTAATCAGGACTAAAGGTGCCCGCGCTTGGCGCGTGCTACAGGCCCCTTTAGTTTTGGTTGGTGGTGACTAAAGGTCCCCTTCTGTCCCAGTTATCTGACCTGGGCCTTTAGTCTCGGATTCTCTGTCCGGGTTGGGAAACTGGGACTAATAAAAGAGGTTTCCCAGCCCGGACTGTAGACCCTTTCTCCACTAGTGATATATTCGTGTTCTATTTTTCTGTACTACCAACCTGCCAGACAATTAGTTTGATTTATCTTTGCCACTAGCTAGGTCGTCTCGTGGTCAATCAACCTAAGTAGGAGGGCCCGCATTTGTTGCTGGGGTTCCCTTTGCTGTGTCCATTCTTGCTGCGTCCCTGGTGCTGCGGACCAGATCGATTAGGCCGATCTGCTTCTCTGGTTGGTCGGCAATGCAAAGACCACATTGTTTTCCCTTATCTTAAAAAATAATCTCCAGTAGCAGCATAGGTGGACTGGACATGCTGGTGAATGGGTCGACCACCGGACCGCGCTGTTTGAAGAAGACTACCATACAGATATAATCCTCAACTTAGGCCCTGTTTTATTTTATCTTGCACATTCTGTATTTTGGTTCTAATAACAACTCAGGGCCTATTTGTTTCCAATTTGGATTGAAAAAGGCATAATGCAGATTGTGGATTTTGAAAAACCTAGATTATAACAATGTTGATTGTGCGAAAGGGCATGTAGCCTAGCGGTTACATGAGCCTCGGTAGCACCTGGCTCCCGGGGGAGCGAATATTTCAGGATTTAACGGCGTTTGAGGTTTTAGTGGTAGGCGACGTTCCTGTCAACATTGAGGCGTCTGTGGTGACTTCGCCAATCTCGAGGATTTGCCGGTAGGTCATCGAAGATTTTCATATAGATAGGGTTTGTGCGCGTGCGTTCATAGGGGTGAGCATGCGTGCATTGTGAGTGTCAGAGTTTTACTGTGTAATTGCAAAAAGAATGATGATTGTTAAAATTAAGCTGGGCTTGATCCTAGATGGTTGGATTGTTGTCATTTATATTGTGCAATGCCTATGGTATCTCCAAATGATGTGCGCATATATTTGGTTTTCTATCTATTTCTGAAAGCTGAGAAAAATAATTCTTTCACAAAATTAAATTTTCATGTTCTCTGAGGACATGTGCGGCAAGTTCTTTGCAAAAAATAATGTCATTGGTGATAATATCACAAATGTAGCAATGGCGAGTACTCTTTAGTTATTAGATGTGGTAATCGGTGAACAAGGCTTAAAGGTCACGGCAACCCCTAAGAATACATTCAATATAGGAAACGAAGCAAAATGGTTGGTACAACGGGGGATGAAGATATGAGGGAGAAGGCAAAGTCGCTAAAAAGAATTGACTGAAGCCAGTAAAATTGCCTGTCATTCCCATCCTTTTCCAAATCTATTATTGCTACAAAAATTGCAAACCTCGGTGTTTCTATAGGTAGTGATGATAGTCTCTTTGTCACCTCTATTAAAAATATAGAAATAGATAGGTTCAAGATGTCAACCTAAACCAAGATTAATAATAACAAATCTGACTCTCCTAAAATGAACCTGCCAAAGGAAGATGAGGACTTTTTAGATTCATATACACCTTAATCACATTTGTGAGGTGCCCGATGAAGGATTTGACCACATCTGCTGTGAGCTAAATGATAGACCCCACAAGAAAAAAAATTGTTCTAAGAAAAAGAGCAACGGGTCCACCTTGCAAAAAGTAGGTTACACCTTCTATGTTGTCAGGCCCTACACTCTGAGGTACTCGTATCAGTCCCTTGATCAGTAACTGATACACCCAAATTGAATAGATTGATATAAAAAATCATACTTTTATTGATAACTGGAAACATATTTACATGGGTTCACTTTTACATAGTTTGGGCCATAGACATTACATAACAATCATTAAAGTCTTATTACAGCGTACTACCACTACCAGACCAGAGGTTTTTCCTGACGGCCAAAAACCATCAGGAAAAGCCCAAAAACCGTCAGGAATGTAAATTCCTGACGGGCAGCCATCAAGAATAGGCCATCAGCAACGTCTCGACAGGAATGATAGATTATTTCTGACGGCAAGCCGACAGTAACATTTTCCTGACGGCAGTTCCTGATGGCCGACGGTTGACTAGCCACAGCATGATTCCTGACAGCAAACCGTCAGGATTCTGCCGTCGGGAATACAAAACTATCAGGAATGCCTTCAACCTCTCCTGACATTGCTCCCGACAGGAATAATAATTTAGCCGATAGGAATCAACTATGTACCTCTCATGACATTGCTCCTGATAGGAATTATAATTCAGCAGACAGGAATCAACTATGTACCAAAAAGCTTTGCAATAGCCATATAATTGTATAAAAGATTATGCTTGTATAAAATACAATTCTAGCGTGTATGTAGGCACATGTTACAAGCATTAACATGCCATGATATACATTAATCAGCATGTACCTAGATATAAATAAACACATCTTTTATTAATATGTTCAGCATCAATTCACAGCTCACAATTCAAATGGCTCCCACTTGATAAGATGTTCACAACACATGTGCTAAAACACAGGTAGCATATATATAATATAAACTCTACAAGAGCAACAACTAAATTGCTTCACGAAGGCCATTTCATTCCTGAGTTACCCACCTACAAAGAGATAGAAGGACAGCCATGATCAACACTATAGCTGTTTAAGCGAGAAGAGGAAGCTTATGTTCTTCCAGAGGACGATGTTGGATTTTCTTAGACTTGGGAACATACTCACCTCACAAACAGATATTAAATAAATAAACTTCACTTTTTGCTGGTCCAGGCCTGATTGGCAAAATGATATACTTCTGGTCCTGGCCTGCAGGTATAATTGAATCATTCTCAGATTTACAATAGTACAAATGTGTAGAAGGTAAGGCGGACTGCGAGGTAACCCAGAAAACAAAATAAAGAAAATGGATGCATATTGTAGTGTGATAAATACCACACAACTTACTAACTGAAAGATGTGTAGGAATGTCCAAGATCATATCAAGTCGGCGTATCAGCATACCTACTATATCAAGTCGGTGTACCATGCACTTTGTCTTCGAGAGAGAATTAAAAAAGGGTCCAGGAGCAAATCATCTTTAACTATAGAACTTCTCTTATTTATTCTAAGAACTTAAGAAATCAAAATATAAACCTTCATTGCTCGTTTGTCCATCAGGATTCAGAATACTCACATTAAAATTGTTCGGATTACAAATGTCTCGGATTTGTTAAAGCTGTTATGAACGGAACTAGATAAGACTGCCTGAAAAAGAATACAATAGATTCTATGCATCAGCAAATGGACATCATAACATACTGAACTGGTAAATTTTGATGCTATCCTGGCTAGTTTTAAGATCACGTCTTCGGGTATGTTCACCACCGTAGCTTACTCACATTGAGTGGGAGAGAATGAGCGCCCCCCTCCCCTCTGTTGCCACCTCCCCCGCCCCCACCACCACTACCTCCCTCGCCGCCGCCCCCCGGTGGCCATGAGCTCCCTGCCGGCTGCCTCCTCGGTCCCCAGGAATGGCGGGGCTCTCCGATCTCTCCCTCGAACCAGGAATCAACTTTTCCAAGGTGGTCCAAGAACGCTTCGGATGTTCAGTAAGTGCCTCCTACCCCTCGTCTCCGTCCGCTTTTCGTTTAGTGGTCAGTTTTGGAAGATCGGCAATCAGGCTTAATGTTGATTCAGTTGGTTTGATCCTGCAATCTTGCTTTGGTGGTAATGAAAAAAATTTTGATGTGCTTCATTTGTCTGGTTGGATGTTTGCTTTCTCTGTCCCCCGAAAGGAGATTGGTTTCATGATCTATAGGATCAAAAGTATCTCTTGCAAATCCTTTAGAATCTTCTTCCACCTCTGGAGTGGAGGCGGACCCAATTGGCGCATGGATCATGCCCTTTGGTGCCAGGAACAGGATGCTGAATGGACCACTGTGGGTCACAAAAATCAACACCTTAGTTTTGCAGATGTTGTCAAGCATTCTTCTCCTCCTCCCATCTTGCATAAGAATCACCAATCTAGGCAACTGGTCATCAAAAGGCTCCAATACCTAGATAATTACTTTTAATCCTTCTTCTCTCCCCGGATCCTCCAAGACCACATTTCAAATCTCGTCCTCATGAGCAGCGTGTTCTTCGGTGGAGAATTAAGAAGGACATTGACACCACCAGTGCAACGGCAGCGCCAATCTCGCCCCCCTCCCGAATTTCAAATTCGAATAATTCTCACCGAGCTAGACCGGGCAACAAAGTTTCAGAAGCCCAAGAGCAACATGCCAAATGGGAGCCCATCAGGTGCGGGAACTGCCTGGGCCTTGGCCACCCAAAGCAATAGTGCACAGAGAAAGTGAGATGCATTTCCTGCTAAAATTACAGTCACGTTTCCAAACAGTGCCTCTCCAAATCCCGCTATCAACGTCATTTTTGGGCTATTTCCCGTTTGGAAAGCCATGCGCCGGGGGATGAATCCATAAATAAGAAAACCTGGCCCCCTCTTCAGGTTCCACAATCATCATCTCTCCACCGCCACCACCTACTACAGTAGAAAACCCCACCTCATCGCCGTCGCCCATGGCGAACTGGCCGGTAGATCCTCTCCCCTTCGTGCCGAAGGGCTTCACCATCGTCGACCACCCCCAGGCAGCCACTCCGGCATGAGGTCTACATCATCGAATGCTTCTCCAAGCACAATGAAGACCTTGCCATCGTCAAGCTGCAGCCAGGGGTGCACAAGGATGACTTCCCGGCTTTGGATGCCACCCTTCGTGAGTATTTCCTGATTACACATGAAGTCCCTCTTGCTGAGGTTAAGCCGTGCCCCTTAGGTGATGCATATGTCTGATTTCATTTGCCTCTAGAAAGGGAGAAGTTTCTGGGTCCAATTTTTCACTTTCAGAATGCATACAACATGTATCTAATCCATCATGATGAAGCTGAGAATGCGCGCACCTTTGATCTAGATAGAGAGGCTTGGGTCATGCTGTTGGGTTTTCTTGATGATCTCAAATGTGACTCTGTGATTGCCAAGCAGTGTTTGGTTTTGGCATTATGGTTGATTGGTTTGGCATCAGGGAGCCATGAAAAGTCATAGTCAAGGTGTACCTCAATGATGATGGCAAGATCCTAGATGATGTCAAGATCAACACAGGAATCCCCCCAAGGGTTTCTCCTGGATCTCCCCTGTCTTCATCCTCAAGAAGAAAGACTACCTGATCCCACAAGATGAAGAAGCGTATGTGACTGCGGGCCCTCTTCACCTAGTTCCTCCCTCACCACCAAGATGTATGGGCTTTGGTAATGTAGGAAGCTCCAGCAGCTCTGACAATACACCACCTAACAGCCCTCCTACTGCAATGCATGTTGAAGTTCCAATAGCCAATGCTCAAGGTGTCAACATTTCAGATCGTTGGGTGCTTCAGACAGCTCTAGTCAGTGTTGGCTCTGAAGATGTGATTCAGGAAACCCAGCCTATGTTGGTGGACATACGGGCTGGTAACCAGAGGCCTACCCTCAGATCAACCATCTTTGTCCCTTCCATCCCAGAGGCCCCCCTGGTGGCATTTGTTCCTTCTCTGGTTAAGAAGGTAATAGATTACATCAACATATCTCCCTCCCCTGTATTTCTTAGAAATCTCAGCTCACTTGATCTTGATGATTCTACCCTCATCCCTACATATATCAATGATACGTCAATCTTATTCTTCATTGCCTATATTTTTGATCCCTAGCTGGTTGAAGGCAATAGCTCCCTGGAGAAAGCTGGCAAAGGACTACCAGCTCATTGAGAGCTTAGAGGAAGAAGAGGACATGGGGATGTAGGCTCAGGATGAGGAGATGCAAGCTGAGGAAGATGACATCCAGAAAAAAGACCTGAATATGGAAGCTGTGGACAACTCTGCTGCTGCTGATGATAAGGAGGACTCTGATCTAGAAGTGCTAGATGATGCCCCCTGGTGTTCCAGACCCCAGGCCAAGCCAAGGAAAAGAAGAAAACTGTTAGGATTGAGGAAATCCTGGACAGCAGCTTCTTTAGGCGTAGTGAGAGGGTGGCCAACAAACTCAGTGGATTCAAAAACCTTGAGAGCGCCAAAGCACACGCTAAGAGCAGTAGCAAGCAGAAGGAAAGCCCAGCATCCAACAAGAAGAGCAAGCCCAAGCCCAGGAGGAACAACAAGAAGCCCACTGCTGAAGAAAAATTGGTGGAAGCAATGCCACTGGCCATGATTCCCCCAGAGAATGTTGTTGCCCCCCGCTTGTCTAGAGATGAGCTGGCAGGTATTGGTGTAAGCTTCCTCCAGATGCAGCCTATGGCTGTCTCTATTGCCCTGCTTGAAGTTGATGACATTGATCTAGAATGCACTAGCTGTTGTAGTGCATGAACTTATGTTATCTACCTTTTGTCTTAATCCCAGTGCATGTACTGGATGAATAATCTGCTGTACTCTTTTGGAGTTAACTCTAGCAGTACTTACTTGAGCCTTGGTTTAATCAATTATTAGTTTGAACCATATCGGTGGCTTTCTCTCTTGAGTTTAGTTCATGCATGTCCAATTATGTTGTTACTTTTTTACATCATGCCCTCCCATATCAGTTTGGCTTGTTTAAGTCCAAACTTTTGTTACCTCTGAACATTGTTTCTAATGAATAGTGAACCACCAAATACAAGAAGTAGCAAGGTCCTGTTCTGGAACATTAGAGGTATTAACTGACAGTCAAAATGGGATGCCATCAGAGAAAAGATCAATGAAAGTTCCTATTAGATTGTTTGTTTACAAGAAACAAAAAGGAAACTTTTGATATGTTCTACATTAAAAAATTTGGCCCAAGAGACTTGGACAAGTTTGCCTATCACCCAGCCACTAGTGCCTCTGGTGGGCTCCTGACGATTTGGAATAGCAGCATGTTTGATGGAGACTTAATTCAATCTTCCCCGTACTGCCTTACTGTTAAATTCCATTGCAGGATAGATGATAATTTTATATTCGTGTCCAACATCTATGGACCCTCCCATTCAGATCAGATGTTTGGCTTTGTCACCTAGCTCATGAATCTAGATACCATCGGCTTTGAGAACTAGATCCTTGGAGGAGACTTCAACCTGTACAGAAGCACAGAAGATAGAAACAAGCCTGGAGGGGACATAGGAGAAAGGAACATGTTTAATGATTTAATTGCAGACTTGGACCTCACTGAAATTCCCTTTAGTGGAAGAAATTTTACCCGGAGCAACAGGCTACCTGACCCTCTCTTAGTCAAGCTAGACTGGGTCTTCACATCTGCTGATTGGGATATCACCTTTCCAGCTACCTATGTTCAACCTTTGGCCAGACCCATATCTGACCACATCCTTTATGTGCTACACATTGGCAACAACATTCCCAAAGGCAACATGTTCAGATTTGAGAATTATTGGATTGATCACCCTGGTTTCCTGGAGATTGTTGACCTACATTGGAATAGTGCCCCATACTTTGCTAATGCGGCCAAATCACTCTCAATGAAGCTGAAACAGGTGAGATCGGGACTCAGAAAATGGAGCAAAAACCTGTCTAATCTTAACAAGCTAATCTTCAACTGTAACTGGGTCATCTGCCTCTTTGATGGACTAGAAGAACAAAGAAGCCTCTCCATACTTGAATCCTCTTTTAGAAACTTGGTTAAAAACCACCTGGCTACCCTGCAAAAATCAAAAAGAAAATACTAGAAGCAAAGGAACACTGCTAGATGGGTCCATCTTGGAGATGAAAATAGCCACTTCTTCCACAGCATGGCCACAGCTGCTCATAAAAGAAATTATATTGTTAGTTCAACTTTTTTGTTCTCATTTACTTCAATAAATGACATAGGACCAAGTTATTCGTTCCAAAAGACATATTTCTACATTACAGTCAAACAATACGATCAATTTCTAAAATCTACCTTTCTGGATTAAGTCAGTCACTGATTCATTCTTGCACAGTGACAGTTTTAACAGGTCTACTCGTTATGGTTGATTCAACCTTTGCAACATGTGTGGAACCTAACCAGGTAATATTTTGTATAATTTACTAAAAGTAACCCAGTCAGCAACAACTAATTGAAGCACCATGGTAACCCTCCTTCTGCCAATTATATGCAGTTTAGTAGTGAAACAACCTGACCTATTAGTTAAATTAAACTGAGGATAGGAGAATTTCCAGTAAGGGCATCAAGCAGAGGACAAAAGAAACAATCTAGTTTCTCGAACCTAATGACAGAGGAAAGCATGTGCATATGAGCAAGCACAGGAGTCACAAAACCATACCAAAATGCTATCTTTGAAATTACTCGAACCCCTCTTCATTTTCAGCAGCCAAGGAAACCAAACCTGCAACGAGACAGCAATGAATCATAGTAGTAGTAGTTCAAAATTATGCACTTTCTCCTAAGATTGCATCTGTCTCCATGAAAGTTCTACGGATGCTCTGGTTTTTGGCAGAGACAACTGGGTGTGCCACTATTGCAGGATTTATTTTGTTCAGATCTGAGAGGGAGGTTGGGAGAGAGGGAGAGCACCTGAACAGCGCCGGCGGCGGGAAAAATCTGGGATCGGCGGCGTGGGCGGTGGTAGCATTAGGTCGGGGAGGCCCTTGGGGCAACGCGCGGACATCAAGGAGCCGCTCGGGGCGACGGCGCGTCCATTGAGGAGCCCTTCTGGGCAGTGATGGTGGCAGCGTCAAGGAGTCCCACAGTGCTGCGGTGTTGCTGGCGATGGGAACCCATTGGGGCGGGCCTGGTAGGGGCAACGAGGAGCCTATCGGGGTGGCGGCGGCAGCTTGGCGTCGGCGAGGCCCCTGGGGCGGTGGCATGGGCGGCGGGGATTCCCCTGGGGGCGCTGATGGTGACCGTGGTGGGGACTCCTGGGGCGGCAGGGAGACGCTCGAAGCTAAGATGGGGGTGATAGGACCTCGGTGGCGGCGGGTGAAGGAGATAGGGACCGACAGATGCATCTAGGGTTTGGCTATGGGGAGACTTATCTTTTATATGTCCTCAATTTTTTTGGTGGGCTGGGCGTGGGGAATTTTGTTCGTAGAGACCGCTTGGGGAGGCTCCTGTAGGTTGGGCTGGGCCGTCAGGAGTCACGGTGGTGTTTCCTGTCGGTTTCTATATTTCCTGTGGGTTTTTAGGGACCGACAGGAATAAATTGACTCATTCCCATTGGTTTTCAGCAGCCGACAGGAATCCGGTTAGATTCCTAACGGTTTTGACAAAACCGACAGGAAAAAGCTCTAGTCTGGTGGTGTATAATGTCGTGGTTTCATTTCTACTGGCATTCTTGGGTGCATCCTTATGTGTGTTCCTGCAACTTTATCATTGTATGCATTTGGTCTTCATCCTTTTGCGTGCCTCTGCAACTCCATCGTGTATATGCTCTGGCTATCCTTGTGTATGATCCTGCAGCTTGAATCCTAGAAATGTGTTTCCGAAGGCGGTTGTGTTTCCAGCAGCCTTTGAAAATGGCCCCCATCTGGAATTATCTCTTTTCGAAGGCGGCTGGTATTCCTAGTTGCCTCTGAAAGTCAAAATAGTGGCCATTTTGAAAGGAGGTCAGATGTTCCAACCATTTCTATAAATTGATTTCTAGAGGCGGCTTGGTTCCTGGGTCCTTTTTAGAGACGGTTTTATATGGAACCGCCTCTAAAAGCACAAGCCACCTTGGCTATCAAATAAAAGTAAACAGAATATATACTACAGTGAAGTGGATAAGGGCGTGTGGTTGCCACTTTGCTCGCGGACAGAAAGGATGAAATAAATTGAGCAAAAAGAGAGCTAGCTGTGCCTTTTCCAAGAGATGCGCCAGTTTCATATGGGAATAATATACGTTTGATACTATCTTCTCCGCCAATAATTCCCATGGGGTTAGCTAGTGCAAGATGATCAAACAAAAACAACAGCAAAGGTTGTTATTAAAAGTCAAGTTTTCAGGTTATTGCAATTCTAGGCTGTCTAGCTTTTAGAAAAGAAGATGCTTATAGTTTTTGCTTATGATATACACGGCCACTGCACCTTCCTAGCATATGTCGTCCTCCTCAGCTAAACGATGCCATCTTGCTGCTCTGGACCTGTATAAGGACTAAGAAGTCTCTCTCACCTTCATGGTAGATTACGCTCTCACCATCTGTCCGGACTTGCACATTTTAGCAAGTATATACCTGCAGATCAAGCAAAGAGCTCTGCAAGTTGAGGTGAGCACACTTTGATTACGCTTCCACTACGTGCATCGTATTTCATTGCACAGGACGGAGATGGGTGCGGGCACCATGCATCCCATCTGTAGCACCTACACAACACAACTCAGCACTATTTTTGCTTTAATTAATTTGCCTTCCTCTTTCTTCGCAAGCATGATTTGTAGCCCCTTTCTGATCTGATTCATTCTCAGAGCAAGACCGACCGAAAACAGACTCGATCTACAGTCTGGCAATACTGTGTCCACTGTTTAATCTCTTATTGCTACCTACTTCCTCAGTGCAACTAACCATTAAAGGTTTCAAATCATTAACATACCCACTTTGTATGACTTGTTAGTTAACATAATCCTTGTTCTGCTTAACATAAAGCCTTAGATCCAGTCTTGAATAGAGTGCTTACTTTCCAATTTGTATGTAATGTTGATTAAGCTGAAGAGGATATCAATTTATATTAGTTCACCTTGGCACTTAATAACCTTCTCTACCGATTTGTTACAGTTGACTAACGGGGCTGGCAGCTATCCAGATCCATCTAATGTCTGATGATTCATTTGCTCATGTAGGACGTGCGCTCCAGCCATGACTGTCGTCCTAGATGCCTTGGCATCCTACGTCAAGAAACTAATAACAGACATGGCACAAGAAGAGGTTTCCATGTTGCTGGGTGTCTCTGCTGAAATCACCAAGCTGGAGGACAACATGGAAGGCCTCAAAGCCTTCCTTGCGGATGCTGAAAGGAGGCGCATCACTGACACGAGTGTGCAAAGATGGGTGACAAAGCTCAAAAATGCTATGTACGATGCCACTGACATTCTAGACCTGTGTCATATGGAGGCTGAGAAGCAGAGGGAGTCCAGAGGTGGTAGCATGGAAGAGAAGGCACCCAGTTGTTTTCAACCATTGCTCTTCTGCCTACGGAATCCTGTGTTCGCTCATGGGATAGGAAGTCGCATCAAGGAACTGAACCAGCGGCTGGAAGGCATCCACAAGGAGGCGGAAAAGTACAGGTTTAATATTGGCCTCGGTTCTGACCCGGAGAGAAGGATGATAACTCGTATAGAAAGGTATAGTCAAAAGATGACGTCAGAGTTCAACGACTCATCCATTGTAGGTAAGAAGATCGAGATGGATACAAAGGAGCTTGGCCAATTACTTATCACGAATAACAACCACGACATCAAGGTGGTGTCCATTGTAGGCATAGGCGGCATGGGAAAGACCACCCTTGCCCAAAAGATCTTCAATGAGACAACAATCCAAGAGCACTTCAAACTGAAGATATGGCTGAGCATCACCCAACTCTTCAATGAGGTTGAGCTCCTTCAGACAGCAATTGAGCATGCTGGGGGAGTCCATGGTGGGGTGCAAGACAAAACTCTCCTTGTGAGGACCCTAACCAACTCCTTGTCCATGGGGAAGTTTTTGCTGGTCATGGATGATGTGTGGAGTGACGAAGCTTGGAGTCATGTGCTTTCTGTCCCGATCAAGAATGCTAGCCAAAAACATCTGGGGAACTGGATCCTAATAACTACAAGATTAGGAGACATGGCTCAGCGTATGGGATCCTCCTTCTACCAACACCATGTCAGCCCACTCAACGAAGAGGATGCTTGGTCGTTGCTCAACAAACAGCTGCCACCATCCCCTAGCCAGGTTAGTCTACGCATTTTATTCATTGCATCCAAAGTAAGCAATCAATTAATTAACTAAAATTTGGTAGTACTCGACCTACTGTTGTATCACAGACAAGATATCTGTACTACTAGTACTAGTTACTGAAAAACGATAACTCGTTTTAATTGACGGAAATGCTCGAATATATACTTTTAGGATGCGAGTGCTTCAAATAAAATGTGCCATACTTGTCATGGCCTTCAGGAGACCCTCCAATTATATGGAAAATCACAGTGCAATTATTTAACTCCAGTTAATTTAATAACTGTAGAGTAAATTATACTCAGGGTTCTCTGTATATAGAAAAACATCATTAATTTCCTTAACTTGCATTCCAATGCAAGAACATGTGAAATAATGCCGTCTATGTAAAATTTGGTTCTCTAAAATAATTCTCCTTTGAAATATATATGATAGATTTGATGGACAAGACTTTTATGGCCAGCTCTGGGCCCACACATGCCAAACGGCACCATGCTTTATTGCCGTGAGCATACTATATTATTGCCATGCTACTATTCTTCGTGGGGCATGGTAGAAAATATTACATTTTATTTATCTAATCGCTTATCATTAATCTCTCTCTACAGTATTTGTCCATAGCTTCCATAGAAAATGTTTTATAAATTTGTCCATTAAAGGTATCAAGGGTGTACTTATTGTAGTATTTCCATTTCCTACACCTAATTAAATGCTCTGACACAAAAAATGGTGGATTATTGCACGTAGTAGGGGTAGGATGGTCATTTCACATTGATTTTTTTTTAAGACTAGTATGCTCATGTTGTCTATGCATATGGTGTGTTATTGACAAATATTGGTGGAGGAGAGGGACTTTTTTATAACAACATGTTGTGACTTCAAAGTTTTAATGAAAATGGATGCATGTAATCATGGATATTTATTTACCTAAAAGTAATCTTAAACTGTTGACAGGTAGATGGAAATCGTCACTAAAAGATGTCGGGATGAAAATAATCCAAAAATGTGGTGGTTTACCTCTTGCTATAAAAGTGATGGGTGGATTGCTAAGTACGAGGTCCAGAACCGAGGGTGCGTGGCAGGCTGTTTTGAACCATCGTGCATGGTCAGTAGCTGGATTACCTAATGAGCTGGACAACCGCATCTACCTGAGCTATGAGGATTTGTCTCCCCAGCTGAAGCAATGCTTCATATACTGCTCACTTTTCCCAAAAGGTACAAATATTACGTCGAGGGAAGTTATTCCCATGTGGATTAGTGAGGGATTTGTCCAACCTCAGGATGGAAGTAGTTCATATGATGATCGGCTAGAAGAAATAGCAACTGAGTACTACCATGAGTTAATCGTGAGGAATCTTATAGAACCCACAAAAGAATATTATATCAGTAGATACGAGTGCACAATGCATGATGTGGTGCGCTCCTTTGCTGAATTTATGGCCAGAGAAGATTCGCATGTTGTCCAGGACGAGCAAGATATTGGCTGTAGTAAAGGTAGCGTTGTTCACCTCATGTCAATAGGACCAACCAAATTGGTGCAGGAGTGGACCAATTTACCAAAGCAAGAGATGCTAAGAACATTAATTATAAATTGCAAAATCAACTTCAAGACAGGTGATTCATTGACTAGTTTCTCTAGGCTAAGGGTCTTGTCTGTAAAGGGTGGAGATTGTGATAGGTTGGCTGGTTCCCTGTGTCAGTTAAGGCACCTAAGATACTTTTGCTTACAGGGCACAAATATATCTAGGCTGCCAGACGACATCCATACAATGAAATTCCTGCAACACCTTGTCATTGAAGGCTCTAGTAACTTGGAGAATCTCCCAAGAACCATTATAAATTTGGTGCAACTTAGAACTCTTTGCATGCGTCGTTTGAGTGCAAATGTTGTTATACCCAAGGGGTTTGGTGGATTAATGAATTTGAGGATACTTTATGGTTTCCCAGTACACATGGACAATGATGGGGATAGAAGCTGGTACAGCTTGGAAGAAATTGGACCCCTTTCCAAGATTAGGAGGCTTACTTTACATAATCTAGAAAATGTTGCAGCCAGCTCATTTGCAGAAATGGCCACAATTAGTAGCAAGGAGCAGCTTGAATATTTGCAGTTACATTGGAGTAGCAGCGGATGTATGGGAGTGCAGGATGAGATCGAGAAGCAACATCAACAACAAGCAGTAGAGGAGGTAATCGAGAAGCTCCACCCTCCATCTAGCATACAACATCTAAAAATTGAAGAGTACTTTGGTCACCAGATACCAAATTGGATGATGGTACCCGCTACATTGGACTTTAAGAGCTTGAGGCTTCTCAGGCTACAGAACCTGCCCTGCTGTACTCAACTCCCTGACGGTTTGTGCTTGCTTCCTAGTTTGGAATCACTGGAGATTGTAGACGCACCTGCCATCAGGAGTATTGGCTCTAAATTCCAGGCGTGCTCCAACTTGGGAGTAGCTTTTCCAAATCTTACGTATCTGCTTCTACAGGGCTTGAGTGCATGCGAACAGTGGGGCTGGGAGGTGCCCGGTGAGGATTCGTCTGTAGAAGCCATGGCAATGCCAGCTCTCATGGATGTCACGATTTCTAACTCCAAGCTGAGCTACCTTCCACCAGGGCTCTCCAACAGCAAGAGGCTTGGTCTGAGAGAACTGAACCTGTACGAGCTGAGCAACCTGACATCCGTGGAGAACTTCGGTTCAGTTGTGGAACTTGATGTATTCTACTGCCCTATGCTTACGAGGATCAGCGGCCTCTCCAAGTTGCAGAAGATCAGGATAATCCGTTGCCCAATTGTGGAGGTGCTGGAAGGAGTCCCATCACTTGACAGCATGGAGATGGAGGACGCCACCATGGAGACACTTCCAGAATACCTGACAACAGTGACCCCAAGGTATCTTAAGTTGGCTTGCAGCAAGAAGTTGCATGAGTCCATGTTAACAGGCAGCAGCTCATCTGAGTATGACAAGATCAGCCATATCAAGTCTCATACTATCGGCTTCGTTCAAGATGAAGATTAACATGGCCAGATCAGAAATGAAGCAAGTGTATATTGAATCAGGTAGTTACTTTTCTCTCGCAAGACATAGTCCCTCACGTATCGAGTGCTTAGTACGTATTCTTAAGTAGTAAACTTTATTTATGCAGGTATCAATCGATATGCCATCTTTGCTCTGGGAGTGGGAATGGATTCGGATCGATCGTTGGGAGTTCATCACCTCCAGCACCCAGGTTTCAGTTGTGTGCATCTGCTTGTTCTTGCTTTGGCAAACAATCTTTTCAAGTGAGACAAACAGAACTTTGTACAGATTGCGTTGGGCTGGACGACGCTTGGAATTTTAATATGGTGAAGCAGAGTGCTGAATATAGTCCTTATGTTCAAACTTTGGCACTACTATTTCATATTCTTTCGCTCGCGTATTTGTAAATTAATCAAAGTTCCGTCTTGGATTGTTATAATGAACGAACATCATGGTGATGAACGAAATGAGATATCTGTAATCAAAGGTTGTGCTCTGCTTTTCCGACCCCTGCAAGAACTGTATGTTAATCCTCTGCTTTGTAGCCTGCGCCAATATATATGCATATACACATCCTCTGCTGTGAAAGGAAGGAAAACGTAACAGAGAATAGGAGAAAGCCAACATCTGCCACTCTGCTGCTTTTGGGCCATGATGGTGTTCTCCTCTGTCCGGAGTTTGTTCTTAGCTTTTCCGACCCTTGCAAACGCCAACTCCCCTGCTTCTTAGCCTGATTTGCATGCTGAGGAAAATGTAACGCCGTACATCACAACCCAACACCAGCATTTGGATCTGCAATGTGTTAACAGCAGTGAGGTGGAGAAGAACTGGGGTTGGGTCCGCCAGATGAATGTTTACATCGTACAAGAGTTGCATGGATTAGCATGTCCAATCAATTTTGCCACGCATTCTACTCTACCTGGGAACTAGTGGCACTGACCAATCATCAACTCCGCCAATTGGAGGTATTTATATACAGCGAGTGAGCTGGCCGCAGGCGCAATGCGATTTCTTCGCAAAATTTGTTCTGCACCTGAGAGGAGGAAAACAACAGATCGTTTTTTTTTTTTACAAAGCAGAGCAGCTGGCACCCTCCGCCCTCTCCCTTGAGCTTGCATTACACATTTGCACTCCGCATACCACAAAGTTATTATTATGTACAGCGAGTGAGCTGGCCGCAGGCGCAATGATATTTCTTTGCAAAATTTGTCAATCACGAACTTCTAATTTGTCAATCACGAAGATGGTGAACCACCACCAACTCTTTAGCGCTATTTATCACCAGCTTTCCTTTCAAGAATACAAAAAAAATTCTCTACCTGCTGCACTTTAACAACGTCCTTGTTCGGGAGGTTTGCTTTAATCAGTAAGATGAGTTATTAAGTACTGGAGGAGATGACCTGCACAGCACCGCAGCACGCTGCAGCGTGGTCGACTCAGTAAAGGAAGGAAAAAACCAAAACAAAAAACGATGGATGTTGGAATGGAGGGTAGTGATTACCAGTGACAAGGACGCCAACTCACGATTTCTGCATTGGCGTGCCAGCAATCAACCAGCTTGTACTTTTTAGATAAAGAAAGGTTACTTTTTCAAGAACAATACATCGAGTTGATACTCCTTGATACAAAGCTTTGAAAAAAACTCTTTCCGGCCTCTGCTTTTCAAGCACACAGCCATGAGGGAGAAAAAAAAACCCCCACACACTAGTGCCTATCAATTCGAAGACTAACCTAGCTAATGAAAAATCATCGGACAAGAGAAGATGCTAGGTGCTAGTGTGCTTAGTTCGTGTCCGCTAAATATTTCGTTTAGGCAAGGAATAGCAGGTGAGAGACCGAAAGAGTGGCTCAAGCTGTCTCTTTTGTTCTACAGTCAATCTAAACAACGATAAAGATAGGTTCATTTGGCAAATAAAAAAAGATGGTGCTTTCTCAACACAATCGTTGTACAGAGAAATAATGAAAAGTGAGAAAACTTTTGGGAAAGAAGTGTTCTGGAAGGCTAGAGTGCCTTTGAAAATTAAAATTTTTCTATGGTACTTAAAAAGGGGTAATTTTAACTAAAGACAATATATTTAAAAAATATAGAAAGGAGATTCTATGTAATCTCTGTGGTTTGGATGAAAACATTCAACATCTTTTTTTGATTGCTGTGTGGCTCGATTTGTATGGAACATATTGTTCATCACATTTAACATTCAACCACCAAAAAGTATCTCACTTGTTTGGATCTTGGTTAAGGAGATTTGCTCCAGGGCTAAGAGGCCAAATCTTAGTGGGAACAGCAGCAATGTGTTGGACTTTATGGTTAAATAGAAATGATGCACTGTTCTAAAATATAGTTGCTATCTCTTATTTGCAGGTTATTTTTAGAGGGACTTTTTGCATCAGGCAATGGTCCATCCTGTCTAGACAGGAAGAGGGAAGAATGATGAAAGCTGGCTGTAGACACTAGAGGGCGTGGCACTACAACTCTTTGGCTCTTGGAAGAACCAAAAAAGATCCCTCCGGTCTGTGTTTCTTTGTTTTATTTGTACGGCTGCCTTCTTATGTAAGGGTTCAGACTTTATCTTGACTGCCCATTTAGTAGACTTTTGGGCTAAGTCCCTGGCTTGTAAGTTTTTGCCTTAAGCATTCACTTGTGAATGTGAAGGCTGGATGTTTTATTCCTTTATCTAATGTCACACTCCACTTTTAAGGATAAAAGTAGAATACATAAATAGCCTTATATGCGCCCCAGGAACAGTCGCACATATAGGATGATAAATTACAAAGAGTATCATCACCCTGTTTATTACATAGTGAACTAATATTTATTACAGAGTATTGCGCATAAACAAAAAAAAACTAAAATATCTTTATTGTGGAAGCTCCACACAGGGACACGTCAACTGGTGAACACCAAGCCTAGTACTCATCACGATAGCTTTCATTTCAACCTTCATCTGTTACCCATCCGGGATTTTCCAAAATTGAAAGTAAAACAAGCGTAAGTACACAACCATACTCAACAAGCATAACATGGGTTAATGAGGCTCAAATAAGCTGACACGGTTTGACTGCATTTAGCTTTTATAAGTTAATCATATTGAAGCATAGCATCAAGGTAGTGATAATTCCCATATTCTCATGATCAAAATAACATTAACCAGTGTGTAGCAATAACGATACTAAGATGCACACATTAACAATTTGAGAACCATTATCTTTTGTAAATGTGTCAAGGCCGCCCTAACCGAAGGGCACAGACAATATATTGATTTAAACTCTTATCAGAGGTGTACACTTTCACTATGAGTCATGTTTTGCAACTGAGTGGACTTATAACTTCCAAACCACCACAAAATATATAAAGCCTCCTATAGGTTCTCCTAACCAATCAGAGATACAGAAATACGTTGTGTGTAGAAACCCCCCTTCCAATATGGCACAATCCTTCCCGGCTATACTCATACGGACAGAGACAGTTCTATACCCCAACTTCCAGACCACTAACCAGCTAGAAAAGGGCCTACAAGTGACTAGAGCCAGAGTCATATAGCCCCCACAACTGTACGGATTCTCCATGATAAAATCACTTACAGATAAAAGTCCATGTTTATTAAAAGCCATTGTTTTCGTTAATAGCATAACAGACATCAAGTTATAAGATCATGACCATTAGAGCACTAGCATTATAACTACCCAATGCAACCTAAAAGGTTCAAGGAATCAGGATATCAAAGCTAGTTATAATCTCTAGGTCACCAAAGATACATGCATATGAACTGTTATTTATAGTGAATAGGTAATAAGGACGATCCATGCTATACTTGCCTTGATTCATAAAGTCCTACTGATCCTGCTGATCCTCAAAGTAGCCTTACTCAACAAAAACCTCACCGTCTAAAATCGACATTAACAATCAACACCAGACAATCCAATCGAGCATACATACACGAAGCAAACAAAGAGCTATTAGAGGAATAGTATATCAATCTCACCAAAATAGAATAAAAAGTTTATAAAGCTATTCTACTCGCTTCTACGATCACACAGACGTCAAGTTCACCGAAAACGGAGTTATAGCGGCGAAGATATGAATTTTCAAAGATTTTCTATAGATAAATAAATATAGATTAAAAATATAAAGTTTCCAAAATATTTCAAAAATAGTACCAC
Organism: Bothriochloa decipiens; assembly: GCA_023333625.1. Classification (NCBI taxonomy): domain Eukaryota; kingdom Viridiplantae; phylum Streptophyta; class Magnoliopsida; order Poales; family Poaceae; genus Bothriochloa; species Bothriochloa decipiens. The sequence goes on along the minus strand of CM041633.1, from coordinate 56,249,345 downwards.
TGTGTATATTATGAAATTATTAATCTAATAGAATTTGAACGGACCAAATCGGAGTTAAAACGTAAAAGTTATAAGCATTTAAAGATAATGGCAAAACTGTAATTAGCTGAAAACGAATTCTGAACTGAAAATAAAAAATACGTTTTCCTAGGAAGAAAACGTATTCTGAAAGCTATTACAAGGAAAATACGCTTTCCAGTGGACAAAGCGTATTATGGATCTGTTAAGCCGAAATTACGTTTTCCAGTAGAGAAAACTTATTCTGATGACAGCGCCAAGGGCTCTTAACAGAATACACCAAAACCCAGGGGGTTTTCATCAAATCTGCCAGCCGAAGGGTTACGGTGTAATTTTGGCCGTCCGATTCAAAACCGACGGCGCAGATCCATCGCGTCAATCGGGCTCGCCGGGGACGACACCCGACACGGCGGCGGCCATCGCCAGCGACGAAGGAGTTCGCCGGCGTTCACACAGATCACGATTCCGGCCACCATTTGACACGGGACCTGTACCAATCGATAGAGGAGCTTACACCGTGCTCACCTGTGGAGATGATGGAGACCAAGAGGCGATGGGGTCGGTGTGCGGCTCGGAGCGATGGCCGACGGCGAACTGCGCACGGGGAGGTTGCGGTTTAGGCGAACTTGAATCAATTAAACGGCGCCAAAGTGTTCAGGGAACCAAGGAGGAGCTTGCCGACCAGTTGATGGTGAAGATAAACCCACGACGGCGGCCAATTTCGAGCGGCGGCGGCTATGACGGTCGACGGCTAGGGTTTCGTGTCACGGTGACTTTGGCGAGACGAAGTCAGAGGCGGCGCTGACTTAGGGTTGCGGGTGGGGGCTCATGACGGGGTTAAAGGCCTTTAT
>CM041633.1:56139658-56186138 GCA_023333625.1 Bothriochloa decipiens | reverse complement strand
ACTTAGGGTTGCGGGTGGGGGCTCATGACGGGGTTAAAGGCCTTTATAGCCTGATGATGGGGTACGGCCGAGTGTGGCATGGACGTCGAGTCGGGCTCGATGACACGCGCGCGGCACGAGTCTGGTTCAGAGGAGGAAGGCAACGCGGCGGGCCCCACCTGTCAGCCAGCGGAGGGAGCGGACGCTGGCGCGCGGCTTGATGGGCTGCCGGCCTACGGCCCAAGATGGAGGCGAAGGCGCGCGGACAGGCCGAGCGGCCAAAAGGAGTGGGGGAGAGAGCGGGCCGCGCCTAGGCTGCTTTGCCGGCCGGGCCGAAATGGAAGAAGAGGGGAGAGGGAAAAAGAAATCGTTTTTTTCATTTTTTGAATCCCTTTTCAATGCAAATTCAAATAGATTTTGAAATCCAATTCAAATTCAAACCTCACACAAGAAAAATATGCACCAGCATGAATGCACAAGCATGTTTCTACCATGTTTCAACTCCCTTTTTCATAAAAAAATATTTATTTTGCCATTTATTTATTCACCATAAATTATTTTGACTATTTTTTTTAACTTTGAAAACTAGGGTGTTACAAATCTACCCCCTTAAGAGAATCTCATCCTCGAGATTGGATGTTGCCTACTCAAACAACTGCGGATAAGCTGCCCTTAATGCATCCTCTATTTCCCAAGTTGCCTCAGCCTCTGAGTATCGGTTCCACTGCACCTTACACATCTTAATAACCCGACTTCGGATAACCTTTTCAGCGGTATCTAAGATTCTTACTGGAAACTCTTCATACGTGAGATCATCCTTAACAGTAAGTTCCTCCAAAGACAAATGTTCCTTCTCGGGTACACGCAAACACTTCTTAAGTTGTGACACATGGAACACATCATGCACACCAGCTAAACTCTCTGGCAACTCCAACTGATAGGCCACTTCACCACGTCTCTTTAAAACTTGGAAAGGACCAACATACCTTGGTGCTAGTTTCCCTTTCTAGTTAAACCTCTTCACACTTCTCATAGGAGACACCTTCAAGTACACATAATCACCTTCCTTGAATGTCAATTCCCTTCTCCGGGTATCTGCATAACTCTTTTGGCGAGATTGTGCTATTCTCAAGTTCTCCCTAATAACTTGTACCTGTTCTTCTGCGGTTCTCAGAACATCTGTCCCAAACAATTGACTTTCCCCAGTCTGATTCCAAAACAATGGTGTCTTGCACTTACGCCCATACAAAGCTTCAAATGGTGCCATCTTGAGACTCTGTTGATAACTGTTATTTTATGAGAACTCTGCATAACACAAATTCTTATTCCAACTTGTACCATACGGTAACGCACAAGCTCTCAGCATGTCCTCCAAAATCTGATTAATCCTCTCAGTTTGAACATCAGTTTATGGGTGATATGCTGTACTAAAATTCAACTTTGTTCCCAAAGAACTATGCACTGCTTCCCAAAAATGAGATGTGAATTGAGTACCTCTATCGGACATAATATTCTTTGGAACACCATGCAAACACACGATCCTTTCTAAGTACAGTGTAGCCAACTAAAGTCTAGTATAGGTGGTCTTCATAGGCAAAAAGTGAGCGACCTTAGTCAGTCAGTCAATTATTACACAGATAGAATCATAACCACTCTTAGTTCGAGGTAAACCAGTTATAAAGTCCATACCGACCTCTTCCTACTTCCATTCAGGTATCTTCATTGGCTGCAATAAACCAGTTGGTCTTTGATGTTCTGCTTTCACCCGTTAACATGTATCACATAAAGCAACATACTCTGCCATGTCCTTCTTCAAACCAATCCACTAGTAATTTTTCTTGAGATCCATATACATCTTAGTACTTCCTGGATGGATAGAATAAGTTGACTCATGTTCCTCCCACAGAATGGTCTGACGAAGCGCTTTGACCTCCGAAACACATATCCGGTTACCATACCATAATGTTCCTTCTTCATCAATGCGGAAACTGGGTGCTTTCCCTTCTGCTAACTTCTTTGCTATATACTTGAGATCCTCATCTTCCAACTGACCCTTGCAAATCTCTTCTTCTAAGGTTGGTGTCACCTCTATCTCCATAGCATTAGTAACAAGGGTGAGGTTCAAATGAGCAAACTCTGCACACAACTCATCAGCTTTAGGTGTCGTCCGAAGCTCATTAACGTGCTTCTTTCTGCTAAGTGCATCGGCCACGACATTTGCCTTCCCAGGATGGTAATACATATCAAAATCATAATCATTCAACAGTTCCAATCAACGACGTTGTCTCATGTTCAAGTCAGACTGGGTAAAGATGTACTTCAAACTCCTGTGATCAGTGAAAATATCAGTCTTGTGCCCAATGAGATAGTGTCGCCAAATCTTCAAAGCATGCACCACAGCTGCTAGTTCTAGATCATGAGTAGGATAATTAAGCTCATGTTTCCTCAATTGCCTTGAAGCATAAGCAACAACTCTACCTTCTTGCATAAGAACACACCCCAATCCCAAACGAGATGCATCACAATAGATGGAGAACTTCTTGCTTAGATCTGGTAATACCAATACTGGAGTCGTTGTCAATCTCTTCTTGAATTCTTCGAAACTAGCTTGACACTTGTTGGACCACACAAACTTGGCATTCTTCTCTAGTAATGTTGTCAATGGCTTAGCAATCTTCGAGAATCCTTCAATGAATCTCCTGTAATAACCAGCCAATCCAAGAAAACTGCGAATCTCGCTAACATCTGTAGGCGGATTCCAATCCAACACATCCTTCACCTTGCTTGGATCAACTGCTATCCCTCCATTAGAAACAACATGGCTAAGAAAAGAGACTTCCTCTAACCAGAATTCACACTTGCTCTTCTTAGCATAAAGTTTGTGCTCTCTAAGCTTCTATAAGACTAACCTCAAATGTTCTGCATGTTCTTCCTTGTTATTTGAGAATACCAGGATATCATCAATGAAAACCACAACAAACTTGTCTAGGTACTCCATAAACACCTTGTTTATCAGGTACATGAAGTAGGCAGGTGCATTGGTCAACCTAAAAGACATAACTATATACTCATACAACCCATATCTGGTAGTGAATACCGTCTTCGATATATCTAAATTCCAAATCTTCAACTGATGATAACCAAAGCGTAAATCAATCTTGGGGAACACACAAGCACCTCTCAACTGATCAAACAAGTCATCAATCTTGGGTAAAGGGTACTTGTTCTTGATGGTAACCTCATTGAGAGAACGATAATCAACGCACATTCGTTGAGTTCCATCTTTCTTATCAACAAAAATCACAGGAGAACCCCAAGGTGATGCACTAGGACGAATAAAACCTTTCTCTTCTAATTCTTTTAACTGTTTTTTAAGTTCTTCTAGTTTACTAACCTCCATTCTATATGGACGTTTAGCTATAGGTGCAGTGCCAGGTAATAACTCAATAATAAATTCAATATCAAGGTCAGGTGGCATACCTGGCAATTCATCGGGGAACACATCCGAGAATTCCTCCACCACTTGGTTCTGAGGATCTGCAATGTCATCAAGCTAGTTCAGGGTAGCTGTAGGTGGCGCTTGCATTCTGACATCAACACTGATTCTATCTCCTTTTGGTGTAGTCAGGTCCACAACTCTCTCTTTACACTTTATCACAGCTTGGTGAGCTTCCATCCAATCCAATCCCAGAATTAAATCAATACCAGATGCATTCAACACTACAGGGTTTGCTGAAAAGTCTACCCCCCTTAAGAGGAGTTTAACTAAGGGGCAGTAGTAAGAAGCTGGTATAGCACCCCCGACGAATTTACTACCATTTGGTTCTTCATGGCTACAACTGGTATGCTATGATTCCTAACAAATGCTTGCGAGACAAAGGAATACGAAGCTCCAGAATCAAAAAGTACAGTAGCAGAGATAGAGTTGATGTTGAACGTACCCAGCATAACTTTTGATACTTCCTGAGCCATCTCAGTGGACACATGATTCACCCTTCCATGGTTGGCATAGGACTTCTGATTACCATTCTGCTGCTAAGGTGCGTGTTGGTTTGATTTTCGAGGGCAGCGATTAGCATAGTGCCCAGGCTCACCACAATGATAACATAACTGGGGAGTATTGGGACTACCCTTAAGAGGCGTGTTGTTGGGCGCAGTATGGCATGGAGTTTGATTTCTAGATTGCTGTGACGGAAGTTGATTCCCTTGCTGCTGGTAATTCCCATTCTTGCGCTGAGCATGCTGACCCTGGTATCTCTAGCTGACTGGTCCCTGGAACCTCTGCTGGAAGCCTTGATGAAAGTTAGAGCAAAAACAAGAATTGTTTCCAAAGCCCTGTCCATTCATCTTCCTCTTCTTGTCCTGTGCCAGGCGTTCATTATCTAGCACAATAGCACTATTCACCAATTCTTCAAAAGTGTCATACTTGTTGCCCTTTAGTTGCAACCTGAGCTCATAATATATGTCGTTCAGGAAATGACGCCTCTTATCAATGTCCCTTATAACTTCATAGGGAGCGTAGCAAGCCAACTCCTCAAACTTAGCATGATACTCACTCATGGTCGTAGAGCCCATCTTGAGAATCCTGAACTCCTCTGCCTTCTATTCCTTTAACCCTTCAGGAACGTGGCGAGCCAAGAAATCCTCTTTAAACTGCTCCCAGGTAATAGTAGGAGCATTGTGAGGACGTGCAGCTTGGTATGACTCCCACCAGGTCTGAGCAGTTCCCTGGAGTTGCCCCGAAGCATACAACACTTTTCAGCATCATTGCACTGTGCAAGATTCAACTGCTTCTCCATAGCACGCAACCAATCTTTAGTATCCAGAGGATTAGTAGTATGAGTAAATACACGGGGATGTCCTTGCATAAAGTCCCTGCATTTATCCCTTGGCAGTTGAGCATGTGGTAGCCCTCTAGCTTGTATGGTCTGCACAAACTGGGTCATAGTCTGCATCAGCTGTATTTGTGCCTCTCTCATTTCCTCATTGGTAACATGTCCAGCACCACAGCCTCTAGCACAGTTATCTCTTCCACCCCAAGAAGCCATCTGTATACCAACCAAAAATTAAAGCTTAGAGAGATTCAGGATACAAATCACTTATATAATGATAAGGATTGCAAAATTGAAAATTTCTGGGCAAGCTTCAATTTCAGCAGTATAGAAAAACAATCATAAATCAAGATCCAAATGTCAAAAAGGGATGTTCTATACATGGTTGGAAAGGTTAAGAAATTCTCTACAACTTCTGTTCAGACCATATTATCAGATTCTATTATCTAAGCCATTGAATTAATCAAACAACAGAAACTATTTAGAAATTCCAGACAGCACTGAACATCAGATTGCGACAGGCATAACTTCCAAGTCAGAGCTGATATCGACTTGATTCTTATGGAAATTGTTAGATAAAGAAGTCTAATTATACCCAAAAAAATCTCATACTCATTGGACAAACCAATTTTAAGATATAACCAAAATATCATAGGTTACTCAGAAAATAGCAAGGATGGAGACAGGATAAACCAACCCAAACTTAATTTATTCAAACTTTAACCTTAATATACTTAACTAAGGAACTTGCGGACATGCCCACAAAGCACCAGCACTCACACAAAAATCCATATCATCCATATTACATAATCATAATTCATCAAGCACTCAAGGTTCACACACACTAGAATGACACGACTACTTGACTCACGATACTAATAACGTGCCTATTACATAAGGGTTTTCAAACTAAGATCGAAGCTCATGGTCCAGCCATTCATAAATCTTTGGTTGTTCAGTCATGGTTCTGAGCCTATTAATTTCTTTTTGCTTTCCTTAAGCTTCTGCTCCAGCTGCTCCACCGTGCTCACCATGCGCTGATGCTTGAGCATCATGTCACACGCAAAGTGTGCCAATTCCCGTGACTCAGGTAGCAAATCTTGAGGACTCTTCATACCCCATCCATCCTCCATTTTGTGGTCAGCGCGAGGCAAATAGCGAAACTCATCATCTCGCATACTCCCAAAACGATGGCCACGGAGAGCAATCTAGGCTGTAAAAGCAGCACCCTCGATGCCATCCTCCTGAGTTGAGCTTGGACCAAGATGCTCATAAATCATCTCTATGTTGTAAGAGTTCTGCATCCCTCCTGGGGAACATATAGCCACATTTGTCTTCCAGTAAGTACCTTCCAACGGATGGGTGTGTTGAAAATAAGTGTACTGCACAGCGGGGTCCCAATCAGCATAATAGTCACGAAGAAGCTTCATGAGTCGTATATGCAATCTGGTGCGGCACTCCGGTACGTGAGAGATATTCACAGTCCATCCCATAGGAGCGTGCGGTCCACTTCCTCCAGCAGAACCACCAACAGACGGCGGTGGGGATTGACCATCATCTTGAACTGCTTCTATCTCTTCTTCTTCAGAAGCTTCCATTGGTTCTTCTTCTTCAGAAGCTTCCATTGGTTCTTCTTCAACTTGAGGTGATGTAGGCGCTGGGGTTGGTGATGGCAGAATAGCTTTCCTAGTCTCCAGGTGGGTGAACAGATCACGATACACAGCAGCAGTGATGCGGCAAGTATAAGGAGGCATCTACAAGATTTAGGCACGAGTTAGAGTAGAGTCAAGATTTTCTCAATAGAGTAAGTATAAGAGCAAAAAAATTATGAAAATAACAAGGTTAAAGTTAAGAAGCATGAAACTAGTAAAGCAAAGGTGACTAAGAACGACCATTTTATCTAGGCTTGCGTCTTACAGACAACATAGCTCTGATACCAACTTGTCACACTCCACTTTTAAGGATAAAAGTAGAATGCATAAATAGCCTTATATACGCCCCAGGAACAGTCGCACATATAGGATGACAAATTACAAAGAGTATTATCACCCTGTTTATTACATAGCGAACCAATATTTATTACAGAGTATTGCGCATAAACAAATAAATAACTAAGATATCTTTATTGCGGAAGCTCCACACAGGGACACGTCAACTGGTGAACACCAAGCCTAGTACTCATCACGATAGCTTTCATTCCAAACTTTATCTGTTACCCATTCGGGATTTTCTAAAATTGAAAGTAAAGCAAGCGTAAGTACACAACCGTACTCAACAAGCATAACATGGGTTAATGAGGCTCAAATAAGCTGACACGGTTTGACTGCATTTAGCTTTTATAAGTTAATCATATTGAAGCATAGCATCAAGGTAGTGATAATTCCCATATTCTCATGATCAAAATAACATTAACCAGTGTGTAGCAATAACGATATTAAGATACACACATTAACAATTTGAGAACCATTATCTTTTGTAAATGTGTCAAGGCCGCCCTAACCGAAGGGCACGGATAATATATTGATTTAAACTCTGATCAGAGGTGTACACTTTTGCTATGAGTCATGTTTTGCAACTGAGTGGACTTATAACTTTCAAACCACCACAAAACATATAAAGCCTCCTATAGGTTCTCCTAACCAATCAGAGATACGAAAATACGTTGTGTGTAGGAACCCCCTTCCAATGTGGCACAATCCTTCTCGGCTATACTCATAAGGACAGAGACAGTTCTATACCCCAACTTCCAGACCACTAACCAGCCAGAAAAGGGCCTACAAGTGACTAGAGCCAGAGCCACACAGCTGTACGGATTCTCCATGATAAAATCACTTACAGACAAAAGTCCATGTTTGTTAAAAGTCATTATTTTTGTTAATAGCATAACACACTTCAAGTTATAAAGATCATGACCAATAGAGCACTAGCATCATAACTACCCAATGCAACCCAAAAGGTTCAAGGAATGAGGATATCAAAGCTAGTTATAATCTCTAGGTCACCAAAGATACATGCATATGAATTGTTATTTATAGTGAATAGGTAACAAGGATGATCCATGCTATACTTGTCTTGATTCACAAAGTCCTGCTGATCCTGCTGATCCTCAAAGTAGCATTGCTCAACAAAAACCTCGCCGTCTGAACTCGACATTAACAATCAACACCAGACAATCCAATCGAGCATACATACACGAAGCAAATAAAGAGTTATTAAAGGAATAGTATATCAATCTCATCAAAACAGAATAAAAAGTTTATAAAGCTATTCTACTCGCTTCTACGATCACACAGACGTCAAGTTCACCGAAAACGGAGTTATAACGGCGAAGATATGAATTTTCAAATATTTCCTATAGATAAATAAATACTTTAAATATAGACTAAAAATATAAAGTTTCCAAAATACTTTAAAAGTAGTACCACTGTGTAGATTATGAAATTATGAATCTAACGGAATTTGAACGGACCAAATCGGAGTTAAAACGTAAAAGTTATAAGCTTTTAAAGATAATGGCAAAACTGTAATTAGCTGAAAACGAATTCTAAACTGAAAATGAAAAATACGTTTTCCAGAGAAGAAAACGTATTCTGGAAGCTATTACAAGGAAAATACGCTTTCTAGTGGACAAAGCGTATTATGGATATGTTAAGCCGAAATTACGTTTTCCAGTAGAGAAAACGTATTCTGATGACAGCGCCAAGGGCTCCTAACAGAATACACCAAAACCCAGGGGGTTTTCGGCAAATCTGCCAACCATAGGGTTACGGTGTAATTCTGGCCGTCCGATTCAAAACCGATGGTGCAAATCCATCGCGTCAATCGGGCTCGCCGGGGACGACGCCCGACACGGCGGTGGCCATCGCCGGCGACGAAGGAGTTCGCCGGCGTTCACACAGATCACGATTTCGGCCACCATTTGACACGGGACCGGTACCAATCGAAAGAGGAGCTTACACCGTGCTCACCTGTGGAGATGATGGAGACCGAGAGGTGACGGGGTCGGCGTGCGGCTTGGAGCGGTGGCCGACGGCGAACTGCGCACGGGGAGGTTGCGGTTTAGGCGAACTTGAATCAATTGAACGGCGCCAAAGTGTTCAGGGAACCAAGGAGGAGCTTGCCGACTAGTTGATGTACAGCCCCAAATGGGCCAGTGGGCCCAATTCGTGGTATGGGCCGATGTACTGTAGCAGGGGACAGTGGGCCGAGACTGTAGCAGCCCGGTACTGTAGTAGTCCGGGTACTGTAGCAGTCTGTTACTGTAGCACCGAATCGGGCCGGGCCTGTTTCGAGTTACTGTAGCTACAGTGGGCCGGGCCTGTAGCATCGCGAAACACTGTAGCAACCCGGGTTTAGTACCGTATCGTGAATCCTGAGGTCGCCCAGCCAGCTTAAATACCAGGGCCAAGGACGCGTATTAACCTTCGGTTAACCGTTTTGAACGAAGCGAGGACGAAAGTTCAAGCGAGTTTTTACGCAGGCGGGACCCGCTCCTCGGTAGAGTGGGCCTGGGCCGTGTGCCGGGACTGGGTTGTTACAGTTGATGGCGAAGATAAACCCACGACGGCGGCCAATTTCGAGCGGCGGCGGCTATGATGGTCGACGGCTAGGGTTTCGGGTCGCGGCGACTTTGGCGAGACGAAGTCAGAGGCGGCGCTGACTTAGGGTTGCGGGTGGGGGCTCATGACGGGGTTAAAGGCCTTTATAGCCTGATGACGCGGTACGGCCGGGTGTGGCACGGACGTCGAGTCGGGCTCGCGGCACGAGTCCGGTTCAGAGATGGAAGGCAACGCGGCGGGCCCCACCTGTCAGCCAGCGGAGGGAGCGGACGCGGGCGCGCGGCTTGATGGGCTGCCGGCCTACGGCCCAAGATGGAGGCGAAGGCGCGCGGACGGGCCGAGCGGCCAGAAGGAGTGCGGGGAGAGAGCGGGCCGTGCCTGGGCTGTTTTGCCGGCCGGGCCGAAATGGAAGAAGAGGGGAGAGGGAAAAAGAAATCGTTTTTTCATTTTTTTGAATCCCTTTTCATTGCAAATTCAAATAGATTTTGAAATCCAATTCAAATTCAAACCTCACACAAGAAAAATATGCACCAGCATGAATGCACAAGCATGTTTCTACCATGTTTTAACTCCCTTTTTCATAAAAAAATATTTATTTTACCATTTATTTATTCACCATAAATTATTTTGACTATTTTTTTTAACTTTGAAAACTAGGGTGTTACATCTAAAAAAAGAGAAGAAGCTTGGCACAAACAAGATCTCCTGTTAATTTCCTCCATCATCCCCATCGGCTGCAGCAAAAGTGAATCCAAGCATCTAGCCACCCGGTCGGTCCTCTGTGGGCCAGCAGCCGGTCACTCGTCTCCTTTAGCTACTCTGTTTTCTCGCTCACTCTACTGCCGCGTGCGCGGTTGACACCGCTCACGGCCCAAAGCTTGGCCGGTGGGCAGTGGAAGGATTGTGTGGTGTGTTGAATTCTTCTTCTTATTATGCCCCAAGTTTTCACCATCCATGCATATATCTTGGTGAGATCAATGATTTAGATCGTGGTAACAAATTTGTTAGTAGTATTTTTTTCGATCGCTTACTAATAATCTGTGCTTCTGTATGATTGGCAGGTACTGTATGCTTTTTGAGCCATGGCGTTCGTCCTTGATGCTTGCGCACCCTACCTCAAGAAGATGATTGCAGACATGGCTGACCAAGAGGTGCGCATGCTACTTGGGGTCTCCAGCGAGATCAAGAAGCTGGAGGACAACATGGATAGCCCCGACGCGTTCCTTGTAGATGCCGAGAAGAGGCGCGTCACTGATAAGGTTGTGCAAAATATGGGTTAGGAAACTCAAGGATGCCATGTATGATGCCACCGATATTTTAGACCTAAGTCAACTTGAGGCCAATCGTTGCTTTTTTGCCTGCAAAATCCTTTGTTCGCACACAAGGTAGGCAAGGGCATCAAGGAGCTCAACCAGCGGCTAGACAACATCTACAAGGAGGCAGACAAGTTCAAGTTCAATGTTGGCCTTGGTTCCATGCCAGACCCAAGGATGCTAGCTGTTACCGGTAGGTTCAATCAAAAGATGACCTCTGAGTTCAATCAGTCAGCCATCGTCGGTGAAAAGATTGAGAAAGATACAAAGGAGCTTGGTCAATTGCTAATTACCGATGACAAGCATGAGCTCAAGGTGGTGTCCATTGTAGGTGCGGGTGGCATGGGAAAGACGACCCTTTCTCAGAAAATCTTCAGTGATAGGACAAACATCATCAATGCTATAACTGTCCAAGAACACTTCAAGCTAAAGATATGGTTGAGCATCACCCAACACTTTGATGAGGCTGATATACTCAGGACTGCAATCAAACATGCTGGTAGGGACCACGGTGGGGAGCAAGAAAAAACACTCCGCACAAGTACCCTCACTGAGACCTTGTCCATGGGCCGGTTTCTTCTGGTTTTAGACGATATGTGGAGTGATAAAGCATGGAGTCATGTGTTAGTGTTCCAGTTAGAAATGCCAGCCATAAATACCTGGGAAATTGGGTCCTCATCACATCAAGATTGAGTGACCATCTGTCTACCAACACCATGTCAGCCCACTCGGTGGAGAGGAAGCCTGGTCCTTACTCAACAAACAACTGCCACCAACACCAAATCAGGTTAGTCTATATAACATTTAGTGACACAAAATTAATAGTTTGTTGCAACTGAATGTGCATTAAGTTAAATCTACTGGTTTAGATCTTGTTTTGATACAATTCGTTCCGAAAAAATAGTATAAAAATGTAGTTCAATAAGGAAAAGATGTTCTACTACCCACCAGGGATATTATTTATTTTTGTGAATAGCGTGCCTTTCATTAGAATCAACAGGCCGAGGCCCCAAACATCACCAAGTCTGAGACAAACGTTGGAGTTACATGCCACACCTCCAAACGTTGTGATCGAGACTTGTTTCGCTAAGACATGAGCAACCTTATTACAAACATGACTAAAACATAAGAAAATGAAAATTCATGAGAGGCAAGACTGAGATTTTCTATCTCCTTCAAGATTGGGTCGACGACATACCGTTGCATCTGCTTCTTCTTCCACAAATTTACTAAGCCAAGGCAGTCGGTCTCCAACAGCACTCTGTGCTCGCCATTTTGTTTTGCCAAGGTCAATGCATCTCTGCAAGCCAACACCTAATAACATAAAGTTAAACCCTAGTATGCAACAAATTTTTGCAGCTCTATTATATTATAAAAAATATCAAATGACTCCCTAAATATGCATCTAATTTATACATGTCTTCCATTAGTAAGAAAAAGATGACCTTCAATATTCTGGTCTTACATAATTGGAGATATGCGATATGTTTTTCCATTGCAACGCACGGGCATATTTACTAGTATTTTCTAAAATTAAAAATAACCTTAGGTTACCTATAGTCTGTGAACAAAATACGCATTCCTCTCATTATGTAAACTAGGCCCAAAGTACCATCTACACAAATTCCCCACTCCCACCTTGCTAATAATGATAAAACTGCACATTTGTCCTTCTTGCTTCATTTATTAGTTTGGTCTAACTCAAACTATTTTAAATTCTCCCAAGTTTAGAAAATATGGAATACGATTCTTGATTGTCAAATAAGCATCATTAGATCCATTTCACCATCTTTTGTTTGAAGTAAGACTGCAGCAATATTGTTTGAAGTAAGACTGCAGCAATATATATTATTAGTGTTGTTGGGCATCGCTCAAGCTGTAGCTGTTTCAGGTATTTGCAATATTAGTTTGCAGTTATTTTGCTGCAGTGGCAGCTACAGCCGTAGTTGCAGTGCTTCATATAAAGTAGTGGTTCCAAATCAGGCCCACAAATTTTTTTAGTAAGGGTGAAGCACAAGAATATGTCACTTCTTTCCTTAAATTGCAATCTAGCGCATACATGTGATGTGAAGGACATGCTGACTCATCTACATGTAAATCGTGTAGTAAAATCAGAATTTTTTTTTTTGGCAATTTCTGCAAGATTTAATGCTTTCGGCAGAACATCCATAGCCAGCCCCCTTCCACGTGAGGTGATCCCAGAAATGGCAAACTGAACCTTAGCATTCTAGATTCTTCCAGGGGCAGGATACAAATGAATATATTTTAAACAGCTAAAGTCTTATCATTGTTGTACAAATAAATACAGTAAATTCGATGTTTTATTAGTGGAAATGGTTGCATGGATATTTGTTCACCAACAAGTAGTTTTAAAACGCTTGCAGGTACATGATGGAACTGATCACCTGAAAGATGTCGGGATGAAAATTATAAGTAAATGTGGAGGTTTACCACCTGCTTGGTCACTAGCTGGATTGCCCAAGGAACTGGACAACACAATATACTTGAGCTATGAGCATTTATCTCCCCAGCTGAAGCAGTGCTTCCTGTACTGCTCACTTTTCTCAGAAGGTACAACTATTCAATATACTGAAGTTATTCCAATGTGGATCAGAGAGGAGTTAACTCCTCTTGGAAATGGGATCCAGTAAAGAATAAGATTTTGGAGGCACAGTGTGACATTGTATGTTTGCAGGAAACAAAAAAAAGGACACCTTTGATGCCTCTTTTCTCAGGAAAATTTGCCCCCCACGGTTTGATTGTTTTGAGTTCTTGCCTTCAGTTGGTGCTTCAAGTGGCATCCTTATTGTCCGGAAGGGTACTATTTTTTCTGGCAGCCTGCAGTTTCACAACAATTATGCTTTAACAGTTGATTTCTGTTCCAGACATGATAATTCCAAATGGACCCTTACTTGCATCTATGGTCCAAGTCAGGCTGAGGGCAAAGGGGCTTTTCTTAATTGGTTCAAAAGTATACAAATGGACCAGGAAGTTGACTGGTTGGTTCTTGGAGACTTCAACTTAATTAGAAAGCCTGAAAATAGAAATCGGCTAGGGGGATATGTCTCTGAAATGTTCAGGTTCAATGCAGCTATTAGTAAGCTTGGCATCAATGAAGTGCCCTTACAAGGTAGAACATTCACTTGGTCAAACAAACAACAACCCCCTCTTCTGGTAAAATTGGACTGGGTTTTCACTTCTAACAACTAGGATATTTCCTACCCTTCTATGTCAGTTAAAGCTCTTGAGATGATCCCTTCTGATCATTGCCCTTGTGTAGTCAATATTTCAACTGCCATTCCAAAAAATTGTGTTTTCAGGTTCAAAATTTATTGGCTCAAACATCAGGATTTTCATACTGTTCTTTGTGAAAATTGGCAGTTTGCTTTTGCTGCTGATGATAAAGCTAAGCTAATCACTGCTAAGCTTAAAGTTTTGAGGAAAATCTTAAGGACTTGGCATGCCTTCATGAGAAACCTGAGGTCCACAATTGCTAATATCAGGCTATTGGCAGTCGATAACTCATAATTATAATGCCAACATTCTTATCAATTCCATCTAAAAGCTATGCCAAAACTAGAAATAGGAGCTTTAAACTAATCAATTCCACAAGTTTTGGTGAATTGTGCATTTTCAGGTACTAGAATGGAATTTGCCATAAAGGAGGGAGAATCCAGGAGAAAATACGCTTTAACAAGGCGTATTCAAGGCATGACCTTATCAACATAAGCCCACCTCCATAAATCCCCCTTATAGGCCAACCGAGTTCAAATCCAGTTTGGACTGCAGAGCAGGCCCAGGTAAAATGGTGATATGGGGCTCATCCGGACTCCATTTTGGGCGATCCACCTGGCCACGCGAAGCTAACGAAAAGATCTATGAGCCTACAAAAGATGGGCTCATTTGGGCTTAGCCGAGGTCCCTACCTATGCCATTCACGCTGCCCTTTCGCGTGTCGGTTCCTGGTGCCTTTCTCGTTACGTTTTCGACGGTCACCGCCTTAGATACGGCGGTTTGGAGGTCGGTTGGGATGAATATGGAAGGGAAACCAAGAATCCTTGACGGCTACTCCATCTCCCCCTTGGCGGCTGCTCTACCTCCCCCTATATATAAGAAGAGGCAAAGGGCTCTCCCTAAATCAATTCATTATTCAGATACACATCGGAGAGGAAAGATGTAGCCTAGCTTCATTGTACATATTTAGAATAGGATTGAGAGAGGCACAAGACTAGAGAGAGTTCTAGTCTTCAGCTCAACTCGTAGGAGGAGTGTTGAACTTGTCAGCTCGCTCTACACTTGTACTCTACGAATCTGACTACTTGAAGTTAAGGTTCATGTATCTTATTTAATTATAGTTTTCATATTTGATCTAGTTGATTCCACCTTAATTTATGGGTTCGTTGCTTGTTCTTGTAGCAAGAACTCTCGTTATAGGACTTTGGTAGTAATGGCCTCCTATCGACACAACAGAGTTGTAATCAATGGTGTAGACATGGTGTCTAGGCTAAAGGTTACCTTCATTTGTCTCGCTCTCCCATGGTTGAGGGGTAGGTGGTAGGTGGTGACAGAACCTATCATAAACCTAATTCTCCCACGTTTGGTTTGGAGGCAAGTTCTTAGCCAGTATCGCTTGGCAGGCCAGGTGCGCCCCGGTCCTCGAAGTAAGTTAAGATTGGATAAATTAAATTAAATATAAAAGCTTAATTAAAAGTAAGAACATCATCGTAGTGGCTACCTTTATCTCTACAGGTTAATTAGTGTTTAGAGATTAATTACCACCCGTTCCCTGAGGAAATACGATACCCTAAACACCATCGGGTGAAGTGCTGCAACGGTAGTTCCATGCGCTTACGGCTTTATCTGTTAGTGTTAAGAAATACCAACAAGCATTTCTGGCCCTGTTGCTGGGGAACGGTTGTTGTTGCTCTTCGACCTAGTTATCTCGTGTATCTGCTATCTTTTATAAAAATAAAAATAGTTATTTCTTTTTTCTTTTCATCATGAAGCCTTATCAATTTTGAAATTCTTTTGGCTTCATAGGGTGAGTTTCTTGAGCCATCATATCTTTTAAAACAAACTTGATCATCTGGCTATGAACTCCGCTCTGGCTTTTTAGCCATGGTTCACGGTATTAGTCACTCTAAGAGTGTCCCTAGGCTAAGAGGTAGGGTGGCATCGTTCTATGATAGTAGGCGCCCGGAATCTGCCTAGGTGGGTACCACACTGATGATGGCTATCTGGTGGATTAGTGAAAACATTTCAGAGAAAGAAAAAGATGAAAATATGGCTGAAATCCTAAATCTTGAAGTAATTCGCATGTACGGTCCTATTTTTGAATGGCAGACTAATTGAATCCTAAATCTTGAGAGGCACGCGAACTGAGTCCTAAATATTGAAATTTCTTGATCTTCGGCGACAACTTAAGAGAATACTCAAATGATGCATGTACTCGCGAATTAAACCCAATTAAGGAGTTTTTCCTCAAATTATGGCTTCCTTTGTAACAAACTTTATCAAATCTGAGCATCGATACCATACAAAATGCCTTATATTTCAGTACAAATTTACAATAAACCCATGCACAATTACCATATATAAATAATTAATCCTTTTATAGCACAAACATTTGTTATGGTCTTCAAATTTTAAGGTTAGGTCAATCTCAATTAAATCCAACAATGATATCACCGCATTGAGCACCACACAACAAATTACAGGTTATGTTGCGACATATGAGTATGCTTGCTAGTTTGGTTATAGTGAGAAAGACAAGTTGATTAATGGACGGAGTATCTAGAATGCAAGGAAGAAGTGGAACAGGGTAGGAACGGTCTGCAATGCAAAGTCACCCTCTACTCGCTTTGATGTGTGGACCTTTGCACATGGACACCCGTGCACCACTCTTTAGTAGGCAAGCCAGATTTGATTTCCCCGTATTTGGCTGCATGGAAAATCAATTGATGTGATACCATGGAGGCCTGCTGGGTAAAGGCTCGCATTGATTGATGGAGACACAATATACAACTGCATCCTCCATCAAAAAAAAAACTTTATGGAGTGCGAGTTGATCAAACTCTTCTCAAGTTTGATTAGCTTTATTATAAAAAATATTATCAACATTTGTATCACTAAAAGAATTACTATATAAAATATATTCATTGACTTGTCTAATGATATTAACTATGCATTATAAATATTAATATTATTTTACATATAATTGGTGAAAGTTTAAAATATTTGACTCCTCGTAAATTGATAATGACATTTTTTGTGGGACAGAGGGAGTACTACTTATAACATTTATAGCAGCTACCAACCCACTCCTCAAAAATTGAGAATGACATTCCCTATGGGACAGAAGGAGCACTACCAAGAATAATTTGTAGAAGTGGCTAGAAACGAGACCTACTTCTTACTAGTAGAAGAGATGTGAACAACTATGACAAAATTTTAGTGACAAAGCCAAATGGAGTCATAGAAGAGCGCATAACTATAATGAATTTTTACGATTTGTCATGGACCATTGGTGATGGACCTCGGGCACTAACTATTAATGACGAAATTAGATATTGTCACAAATATTACTAATTGAACAACACAAGATATTAGCATAGATCACATGTGTCAATCTCCCTACTCATTTGTGATGATCCATTTTAGAACTGTAGCAAACACGAATTCTTCATTCAACCAATTACTAATCTATCACGCTCGGCTAAGTTTCAGAACGATAATAAATGGTACTTTGTCATAAGTCTTCACGTGGTGAATTCTCCATCCAACCGACATATTTCGCTGTCATGTGTACATGTAACATGTACCTACGAGACCCACAATTACTCGTTTAGAGGAAGCCCAAAATATAGCCGCATATACAAAACATTTTTCAAGAAATCATAATATCGAGCCTCAAAAATAGCAAAGGGTTTTTTTCAATCTTGGGAGGCCCCACTAGGCAAACATAAAATCAAACAAATGATTTCAAATGAAAAAGTTTCAATTACAAAGTGGTACAACTCTTTGAGATCTACAACCTCTTTGGCTTTTATTGTTTTTCCAGCGAGGTCACATTTGAAAATTTTGAATTTCAATATGTGAGAACTTCAAATAAAATCTTGGGCCTGCAGTGTTTTATATTTCTTCGAGATCTATAACTTCTAATGTGATCATTCCTCCATCTCGAGTTGTGATCATTCCTCCATCTCGAGTTCATATGAAAAACTGTAAAAAATTGAATTTCAAAATACGAGAACTTTAAACATAATTTGCTAGATTTAAATGGTTTCAAATAAAAAAGTTGTCAACTATAAAGTGGTAGATGTCAACACGACATCCAACTTTGATTTAAAGTTTGTCTTTATCTGGCTTCGTTTCAACAGTAATGAATGTTGGGGACGAAGTCTCGCATCTAATGTTTGAACTTTTTAGCCCGGCATATAAGCCATAGTAAAACGTTTTTCCTCACAATAAAACAGTATAAGCCGGCTTATGCGCTGCAAAAACCATCAGCTGAACAGGGCAAAACCAAATTCTTATAATTTTAAATTTACATCATCGTTTCACATGAACATTTAATTGTTTTTTTCTCTTGGCGAAACGCACGAGCATATTTGCTAATGTGTATTCAATTTGCAAAATGCTTTGCAATCTTCATTCACGATTCATTTACCTGAAAACTGTGCGTGGTACGCTGATTTGCATTGCCGAAGCCGATAGGTCAGATAGGTTCGTTTGCTAGTTGTGATCCTTGTTTGATTTCTATACATTAACCTATTCTGTGTTTCTGTAGGCCCCCGATCTGAGCTTTTGTTGGTGCTGAGTTGTGAACGTCGGCAGTGCCGATCAAGATATTTTTTGCATGTGGCCGATGTTGTTTTTGTCCTGGACGATGAGATTTTAGTCTATATTTATATCTGTGGGGGTAGGTAAGAAAATAAGATTGATGAAAATGGTTATATGATTGCTAGATGTTTATGACTATTTATAATATTTATCTTTCTTTGTCTCTAGCTAGCGCGTCGTGAGAACTAATTAGTGTGGAGTCTCGTTAATGCCTCCGAAGGAAATAGTAGGATGTTCAGTTTTTTTTTTTCAGCTACAGGTAATTTGGGCAGGAGCAGAGCCTTAGGAAACGATCCACGTCTACCACTACCACATACATTTTTTTTTCCAAATACTGCATCGACTGCCAGTGTGGACATAGTACAGAGAGAGCGTCGTCCATGGGTAAATGTGCAATTGGATATGGGTTCATTCGTATGGTCCTTAATAGCAGGTCGCCGTGGCTCAGCTGGCAACCACTGGATTCATCCATCCAATTAGCAGTAGCCGCCAAGGCCAACGAAGACTTTGACTTGCGGGTCACAAGTCATCGTGCCCATCTATCTCTGCTTTAAACCCACGTATTTCGTCTGCTATCCTCCACCAGTGGCGCCCTTTGCTGCAAGCCAATCGAACCTGCTCCATCTGCTTCTCGCCCTTGAATCTTCAACGTGCCAGCGCCAGTCCTCGCCCTTGGTCTCCAAGTTTCCAAACCACCGGCCTGTTGATTTCTCCAAAGCCGTCATCAGCTGCTTTAAATTTCTCTTCGTGTTGAGGGCCTCGCCGCCACCTGTTAATCCGTGAGCACCAGCCTTCCCTCTGCCTCCGATCGACCGCAATCATCAGTACCTCTGTAAGTAACCATTACATATTGAGTGAATTAAAGGTTTCATTCTAATTACCAACATCAAGGTACCCGGTAACCCACTCGGTGGGTATGAATGAGTTCGTACTATAGTATGACCTGTTAACTAACAATCTTATTCTGATGCTTATACCGTATATATAAAGCCTTATTAGTTGTCTAAGCTGAGGCGAGCGGGCAGGCGCGAACGAACACGACGCAGTCGCGGTCGCGGCGTTGGCAGGCGCGGCCGCCAGCGCGGTCATGCGGCAGCCGCTAGGCAGGCGGGCGAGCGAGCGAGCGCGATCGCGTGGCTGCCAGCGGCGAGGACACGCTGTGCGCGGCGCGCGGTCCTCACCTATAGATGCGGGTGGTTTCATACCCTCGTTTCAAGAGCCGACGTCATTTCTCCATGAGGAAACGATTTCCTTGATCCTACCTCTCTTTGCTCATTAATTTGAATGATATGTCAGCGTTTTGAATGATAAAGCACGCACACTCCCACGCCACACTGCCAAAACGAATTCGAGACGCCTGAGTCGAGTTGTCACCTTTGAATCGAGTACCGACGACGAACTCTAATCACGCCCACGCGGCGGCGGCCTGTGGTATTGGCATGGTATTATTATTATTATTATTTGTTTGAAATGCACGTAGTTCAGTGACTAGCCGCGTGGTCTCTTCTTCTCTGCCCATGGCTTGCTAGACTTAGTCTCTGTCAGTTAGTGGATGATTATTGTACACAGTAACAGTTGTATCGATCGAATCTCATTATTTATGTACACTATTTATTCAGTTATTTGTTGTTTGTGTCTAGGTGTATATGTGTATACAAGTCGGCTGACGTGCTGGCAATACTCTACATATATACCACTTACTTGAAACTCGATCAAACATTAGATTACAGTATTTTTTTTTTTTTGAAACGAAATTATATTAACAGTATTGCTACAAGCAAACATCCTCTTGTGTTGAACGGTACAAAAAATGGCTTTGGCAGGTCACCACCGTGCACTAGTCAAAAACAATTATTAGCTTTAGATCTCCGTGCACACGACGACACGCGAAGCGTTCATGCATGTGACCCCAGCAGGCCAGCTCGCTTTATTGTTTTGAGGTAATTCCGGTGCTCGGTCTGTTCAGAGTACTGAAAAGTTCTCTCTTTTGTGAAAGCTTAAGTGGGCATGCATGTGAACGGATTTTTATTATAGTACACCGATGAACGAGAAATATACTAACGATTTGTGTCAGTCAAGTTGCTACTCCTCTACTCCATTTCCAATACAAGGAGTCGCAGCTTCCTGCAGGACTTGGATCATCGCCTCACGCATTCTCTTCTCCGCACTTTCGTTCCGCAGAGAGCCCCGCAATAAGTTGAGGTGAGCACTTTCCTTCGGCCATGTTCTTAGGGATGTTGCAAACCTGTACTTACTATATATGTATGATTTACTACTGGCAGAGATTGAACCATGGCGGCCGTCCTGGCTGCTTTAGCTCCCTATGTCAAGAAGCTTATCGCGGACATGGCACAAGAAAATGTGTCCATGATGCTTGGTGTCTCCAGCGAGATCACGAAGCTGGAGGAAAACTTGGAAGGCCTCAAAGCCTTCCTCACAGATGCCGAGAGGAGGCGCATCACCGACACGAGCGTGCAAAGATGGACGACAAAGCTCAAGGACGCTATGTATGAGGCCACTGACATCGTCGACCTTTGTCAACTTGAGGCTCATAAGCGGAGGGAGTCTAGATGTGGCAGCAGCATGGAACAGAAGGCGCCTAGCTGCTTCCAACCATTGGTCTTCTGCCTGCGGAATCCCAAGTTCGCACTCAAGATAGGCAACCGCATCAAGGAGCTCAACAAGAGGCTGGAAGGCATCCACACGGAGGCAGACCAGTACAAGTTCAATATTGGACTTGGTTCCAACCCGGAGCCAAGGATGCAAACTGCTACAGAAAGGTATTGTCAAAAAATGACGTCTGAGTTCAATGAGTCATCCATTGTTGGTAAGAAGATTGAGATGGATACAAAGGAGCTTGGCCAGTTACTTGTCACCAATGATAACCACGTCAACATCAAGGTGGTGTCTATTGTAGGCATGGGCGGCATGGGAAAGACCACCCTTGCCCAGAAGATCTTCAATGAGACAACAATCCAACAGCACTTCAGACTAAAAATATGGCTGAGCATCACCCAACTCTTCAATGACGTTGAGCTCCTTCAGAGAGCAATTGAGCATGCTGGGGGAGTGCATGGTGGCGTGCAAGACAAAACTCTCCTCGTGAGGACCCTAACCAACACCTTGTCCATGGGCAAGTTTCTCCTAGTCTTGGATGACGTGTGGAGTGACGAAGCTTGGAGTCATGTGCTTTCTGTCCCAATCAAGAATGCCAGCCAGAAACAACAGGGGAACTGTGTCCTCATCACTACAAGATTAGGAGACCTGGCTCATCGAATGGGAGCATCCTTATACCAACACCATGTTAGCCCACTCGATGGAGATGATGCTTGGTCCTTGCTCAACAAACAACTGCCACCAACGCCAAGTCAGGTTAGTCTATACAAGATTCAGTGACCGGAAAATTTTAGTTTGTTGCAACTGAATGTGCATTCAGTTAAATCTAGCTTGTTTCAGTATCATTCATTCCAAAAACTATGGTATAAAAGTAGTCTATAAGAAAAGATGTGCCACTACCCACATAGGCCATTATTAATAACCTCTATCATTACAAAAATTATGATTAGACCCAATAAATATGCATCTAAATTATCCATGTTCTACATTAATAAAAGAATCTAAAGTAACCAATACAATTACCCAGTGTTACTATTATAGAAAAATAATAAACCCATAAATATGTATATAAAGTATTATATATTCTTACATTGAAAATAACATTAGGTTACCCATAAGTCTAGAAATAAATTACACACTCCTCCCATTATGAAAATTAGACCCAAAGTACATTTCATACAAATTGCACACTTCGATCTTCGTTAATATGTAATAAAAATTTTGTTCAAAAAAATATATGATAAAACCACTTCATTTGTCCCTGAGGTTCCATTTAGTAGTTTGGTCGAACTTAAACTACTATAAACTGGGCCAATTTTAAAAAAGGCAATAATATTGCTATTTTCAAATAAGCATCCTTAGATCCATTCTACCAGCTTGGCACTCATTGTTTGAAGTAAGAGTACAGAGCTACTATGAGCTTTTGTCCTACTTTTCACAGGCTGCGGCTACAGGTATTTGCTATAATGGCTTCAACTGACAGTGATAGGACAAATGGCCATGATAGGTGGCCTATCACTGTCGGTTCATGGCTTCAACCGGCAGTGATCTAATCGCATATCATTAATATTTCTATGCACAATATTTGTTCATTGCTTCCACAGAAACTACTTTATAATGTTTGTCCATTGGGTATGTGAAGAGTGCAGTTATTGTGGTATTTCCATTTCCTATCCCTAATTTCAAATGCTATGGCATAAACGAAATGGTTGATTATTACATGTAATAGGGGTAGGATGGTCATTGCACATTGATTTTTTTTTCCATAATACGAGTACTGGGTGAATGAAGGTAGTTTTTTATAAATAAATGTTCCAACTTCCATGCTTTAGTGAAAATGGGTGCATATAAGCATGGATATTCATTTGCTGATAAGTATTGAACTATTCACAGGTAGATGGAACTAGTCACCTGAAAGATGTCGGGATGCAAATTATTCAAAAATGTGGTGGTTTGCCTCTTGCTATAAAAGTGATGGGTGGATTGCTAAGTACGAGGTCTAGAACTGAGGGCGACTGGCAAGCTGTTTTGAACCATCATGCATGGTCAGTAGCTGGATTACCAAAGGAGCTGGACAACCGAATTTACTTAAGCTATGAGGATTTGTCTCCCCAGCTCAAGCAATGCTTCCTATACTGCTCACTTTTCCCAAAAGGTACACATATTAGGCAGAGGGAAGTTATTCCCATGTGGATTAGTGAGGGATTTGTCCAACCTCAGAATGGAAGTAACTCATATGATGATCGACTAGAAGAATTGGCAACCGAGTACTACCATGAGTTAATCATGAGGAATCTTATAGAACCTGCAGAAGGAATCAGTAGGTACAATTGCAAAATGCACGATGTGGTGCGCTGCTTTGCTGAATTTATGGCTAGAGAAGATTCACTCGTGGTCCAAGACCAACAAGTTGCTACTTGTAGTAAAGGTAGCCTTGTTCACTTCATGTCAATTGTTCAAACTAAATTGGTGCCAGAGTCGTCCTATTTACAAAAGCAAGAGATGCTAAGAACATTAATTATAAAACGCAAAACAATGTCTAGATTCTTTAGGCAAAGGGAGTTGTCTATAGAGGGTCTCCATAGGCTAAGGGTGTTGTCTATAGAGGGTGGAGATTGTGATACATTGGTTGGCTCTCTGTGTCAGTTGAGGCACCTAAGATACCTTTGCTTAGAGGGCACAAATATATCTAGGCTGCCAGAAGACATTCATAAGATGAAGTTATTGCAACACATTGTAATTGGTGGCTCTAGTAAATTGGAAAATCTCCCAAGAACCATTATAAAATTGGTGCAACTTAGAACTCTTAACATGTACAGTTCGAATGTCAATATTGTTATACCCAAGGGGTTTGGTGGGTTAACAAATCTGAGGATACTTTCTGGGTTCCCAGTACACATGGACATGGATGGGGATGGGAGCTGGTGCAGCTTGGAAGAAATAGGATCCCTTTCCCAGATAAGGAGCCTTACTTTGCATAAGCTAGAAAATATTGCAGCCAGCTCATCTGCAGAAATGGCAAAAATTAGTAGCAAGGGGAAGCTTGATTATTTGGAGTTACATTGGAGTAGCAGGAGATTCATGGGAGTGAGGGATGAGATTGAGAAGCAACGACAACAAAAAGCAGTGGAGGAGATAATGGAGAAGCTGTACCCCCCATCCAGCATACAACATCTACACATTGAAGGGTACTTTGGTCGCCAGCTATCAAATTGGATGATGATACACGCTACATTGGCCTTTAAGAGCTTGAGGCTTCTGAAGCTACAGAACCTGCCTTGCTGTACTCAACTCCCAGACGGTTTGTGTAGGCTTCCTTGTTTGGAAGTGCTGAACATTGTAGATGCACCTGCCATCAGGAATATTGGCCCTAAATTTCAGGCATA
This sequence comes from Bothriochloa decipiens, assembly GCA_023333625.1. Classification (NCBI taxonomy): domain Eukaryota; kingdom Viridiplantae; phylum Streptophyta; class Magnoliopsida; order Poales; family Poaceae; genus Bothriochloa; species Bothriochloa decipiens. Next base: position 56,161,611 of record CM041633.1, on the reverse strand, counting down.
CTCCTCAATGGGAGTAGCTTTTCCAAATCTTACACACCTTGTTCTCCAGGGCTTGAGTGCATGCGAAGAGTGGGAGTGGGAGGGGCAGTGCGAGGATGAGTCTGCAGAAGCCATAGCCATGCCAGCTCTCATGGGTCTCAGGATTGATAAATGCAAGTTGAGCTGTCTTCCACCAGGGCTCACCATTAGCAAGAGGCATACTCTGAGAGAACTCAAACTATACGAGCTGACGGACCTGACATCTGTAGAGAATTTACATTGGGTTGTGGAACTTGACGTGTTTGACTGTCCTAAGCTCAAGAGAATCAGCGGCCTCTCCAGGTTGCAGAAGATAAGGATATTCCGTTGCCCGAATATGGAGGTCTTGGAAGGAGTCCCATTACTTGACAGCATGGAGATGAAGGGTGCCACCATGGAGACACTTCCGGAATATCTGACAACAGTAACCCCAAGGTATCTCAACTTGATTTGCAGCAAGAAGTTGTACGAGTCCTTGTTAACAGGATGCTCATCTGAGCACAACAAGATCAGCCATATCAAGATACGCACTATCGACTACTTTGGCTGGATATGAAGATTTATTGCTGCGTCGCCAGATCAGAAATAATCAAACAAAGCAAGTACATTTTCAGGTAATTACTTTTCTGTCACAAGACATGCAGTGCACCTACATTAACACTTAGGCCTTGTTTAGTTCACTCTAAAAGTTATAATTTTTTCACTCTCTCTCCATCACATCAATATTTAGCTGCTTGCATGGAGCATTAAATATAGGTAAAAAATAACTAATTACACAGTTTAGTTGAAAATCACGAGATGAATCTTTTGAGCCTAGTTGGTCCATGATCGGATAATATTTGTTAAATAAGATAAAAATGATACTATTCATCGGGTTTATTTTTTTTCACGATCTAAACAAGGCCTTAGTTCCTTTTTTGAAGTAACTTTATTTATGCAGGATCTTTACGCCATCTTTGCAATAGGAGTCGAATTGGATCGGTGTGGGACCTTGGGAGCTCATCTCTAGCATGCAGATTTCAGTTGGGTTTTTAATTTTGTACCATCTGTTTGCTCTGCTTTGTGGCGACGGAAAATGCCAAATTTGTTCCGTCATATGCATCTCATCGTTCTAGTGGATCGAACCAAGTCATTGCATCCAGTACTGGTCCAGTGCATTCAGTGTATGTACAGTACATTTCACCCATACATGATTCACGTAGATATGTATATATAACTACATATTCGTTCGCGGAAGAGGAGTACCATATTTTTCTCTTCCGTAATTTCTTCCAACTTGACAGGTCAATAGAGCATGCATGTGATATATACGTACCCTCAAAAGACATGTGCCTTTGGAGCAAACACATTACAGACACGTTTCGACTAGACACGTCTTGGATTTCATATTAGAGACGCTTCTTGTTTTCACGTCACTATATTAGGTGTCTTCTTTTTGCAGTTTTGGCTTAGTGTTCCATGCATGGATGCAAACGGGTTGGTCTTTGAACCGGCATATAGTTTTGATTTTGTAGGTTGCTTCATCACAAAAGGGGAAATTGAATTAAAGCCAAAAACTGTAGTGTGAATCTGACAGCTAGATTTAATGGGAAACAAATATCAGGGGGATACCATTGCAAAAAAGTATGAATTGCACCTACTTCAATTTTAATCGTCAGAATGGATACACCAAAATGGACAAAACAATTCACAATCAAACAGAAGAGTTGGGTGTTGGCCAAGACTCCACGGGCAGCCATGTAGTCGGTGTCGTAGAAGGGGGGTCCTAAACACGGGATGAGTAAATTTGTATCTGCGCGTCTTAGGCTACGATGATGTGCAAGACGGACACAAGGATCTATACTAGTTTAGGCAGAACGTTCCTATGTCTAGTGGTAGCTGCTGCTCGTGTTGATTTGCACTAGGATGCTTGCAGTAGGGTTACAAGCTTTGTTCGAGAGAGTGAGGGTCTCCCAAGTCTCAGGGTGTAGGATCGTGTGGTGGTTTGATCAAGTACTCGATGCCTTGACCAGGTGTGGGTGTGATCGTATGATGGTGATCTAATAGACCGATGACGAGAAAAGGGTCCTGCGTGCCTCCCGTTTTATAGTAGCTAAGGGGAGGGGTCGGGTTACAGAGGTGGCAATCGGTAAATAGTAAAAAAGAGGAAAAGACGAAAGAGAAGAATAAAAATAAGCCTCGGGCATGGGCATCTTCATCCTTATCCGTCATGAACAGCTGATCCTGTTGCGGTAGTACACCATGGCCGTCTGCATCGTGGCCTCTCTGTCCACTGGTGCAACGTCATGGACCATGCCTTGACTAGCTTTGGTCCTCGTCGTACTGATGGTGGGTGAATTGTGTGCCTAGTTTTGCGTTCCAAACGGGTGGTTGAAACAGTGGCCTCTGCTCCCGTTCCTGTAGAGGTTAGGCAGCATAGTAGCACCGAATGATCATGTACTGTGACCCTGTTTAGGTGTGGGCACGGTAGAAAACCATACCAGCATCATCCTAAAAGTTAGAAATTTTTTTACTCTCTTTATCACATTAATTTTTACCTACATATATAGAGCATTAAATATAGGTCAAAAAACTAGTTACACAGTTTAATTAAAAATCATAAGATAAATCTTTTAAGTCTAGTGAGTCTATAATTAAACAATATTTGTTAAATAAGACGAAAATAATACTATTCTTCAATTTTTTTCAATCTATACAAGACCGTGCGCGATGGAATGATCGGAGTCACGTTGTCCGTACCACAGCTCTCCTGTTCAGCACAGTTGAGCCCATTCCTTCCATAGGAATAGAAGACGTGGTAGAGGCCCGCGTGGCGCGCCTGCGCCCGAGACCTGGGCTCGGACAAGGCGGAGTGGAATTCGTGACGTCACGGGGGTTGAGCGCCTTGGTGACGTTACGGGGGTCGGTCGAGGCGGAGAGGGGGTCGGTTCGCTCGAGCCCCTGTGATGCGGGTTGTGGTTCAAGTTTGGGAGTCCCTTTAGATGGGCTGGCCCAGCTTGTTTCCCTCTAGTGGGATTCGAAGGAGGCCGCTGGTCCCGTGGGCCTTGAGTATTTTGTATAGATGGGCCGTTTGTCACCTTGGACTAGGTACCCCTAAATATTGGTACCGGCACATGTCTTGGTCCGGTACATGAACTATACGCACATCAAGACCTTTTGTGTCTTTAAGTTCTATGCAATACAATAAAAAACAGCTGCCAGGCTTGGCAGCACCAAAACTACTTGTCTTCACCGTGTGATTAGGTTGAAATTGAGTGCGTCTTTAAGCTCGCTAGAGATCAAGAGTTCACTGGTTAAGTTCGACATCTTCGTCCGGTACATGAACTGCATGTACAACATCACTTTTTCACTACTATACGGATGCTTTCTAGGGGTGGTTCGTTATGGTTTCTAGGGGCGGCTGGCCTCCACATCTAGAAATCAACAAGCCCCCTTAGAAATCAATTTGTAGGGTCAGCTAGTTATTTGTAGGGGTGGTTGAAAAACAAGCCACCCCTACAAATCGTTTTTTTAGAAATCTTAAATCTTGGCCCAAAAAATAGGATAAAAATTTAATTCGGAGAATTTTTTATGCGCTCCGCAGCCACTGGGGATCAAACCTGCGACCTCATGCCTGCGCGTAACTCCTCAAAGACTCCACCCCACAATCACTTGTGTCCATATAAGATATTCTTTCTGCTCGTATTATGCTCATCCAATTTTGAAATGTTTGTTTGAACCCTAAATGAATTCAAATGAAAAAAATTATTAACTACAAAGTTCTATAACTTTTGACATCTACAACATTTGTTTTGGTCGTTTCTCTATCCAAGGTTGTTTCAAAAGTTTAAATTTCAAATATGCGAACTTCAAACACAATTTTCCATGAATAGATGAATTCATTTAAAAAAGTTATCGACTACAAAGTTGTATATCTTTTTGAAATCTACAAATTTTGTTTTGGTTATTTCTTTATCCGAGAACTTCAAACGTAATTTTCTATGGATACATGATTTTAAATAAAAAAGTTATCAACTATAAAGTTCTACAATTTTTAGAGATCTACAACTCTCATTTTGGTCATGTCTCCCTTCGAGATCATTTGAAAAATTCGAATTTCAAATGTGAGAACTTCAAATAATTTTTCATGGATAGATAATTTTAAATAAAAAGGTTGTCAACTACGAAGATCTATAACTTTTCAGGACCTAAAACTTTCATTTTGATTGTATCTCTATGCAAGGTGATTTGAAAAATTCGAATTTTAATATGTAATTTTACTGTTGGGCGCCCATTTTTAGAGGCAGCTATAGAACCAGCCGCCTCTAGAAATCGATTTGTAGAAGCGGCTGGATCTAGAGCCGCCCCTACAAATATGGCCATTTATATAGACAGATAATACCAGCCGTCTCTACAAATGCATTTCTAGAGACGGCTCATTTTTTAAACTATTTTTAGAGAAGGTTTTTTGTAGTAGTGTTTGGAGATAGTCAAACCAATTACCAATCGAGCACCGCATGCCCATGGTGTGGTTCTTAGTTCTGACTTCTCAACTTCGTGATGCTGAGAACGAGCTAGAGGAATACAAAAACTGCTTGACTGCTAGGTCGGTACCCAGCAGGCAGGCAAGTAGGCAACCCCTTAAACTATATGCATGCCAGCAGTGAATCCAGCAAATAAGAACTGCCCCATCGACCGAGTCAGAGAATTCGAAGAGAAAAATGCAAGCACCTGGTGTTCTGGTGAAAGTAAGCAACTCATCGTCTAGCGTGTGAAAAAGCTGTGCCTATAACTTCAAATTTCAAAGCTGGTTTTGTGAAACCAAGAGAAATGCTACAAACAAAAAAGGAAAATCTATGTTTCCAGCCTCACTGGCTCATCGTTTCTCTGTTTAAGGTCGTTTCCAGCCGCACAAAATGGAGAAATGATTTGAAATAAAAATATTATCAACTACAAAGTTGTATAACTCTTCAAGATCTACGACTTTAGTTTTTATCGTTTCTCTATTCAATATCGTTTCAAAATTTGAATTTCAAAATATGAACACTTAAAACTGAATTTGGGACCATAGATTATTTGAAATAAAAAAGTTATCAACTATAATATTTTAGTCATTTCTCTAGATGAGGTCGTCTGGAAAATTTAAATTTTAAAATGTGAGAACTTCAAACAGAATTTGAAACTACAAAGTTGTATCCGACTTTATTTGAAAAGTTATGAATTTTAATGTGCTCCATCTATTTTAAAAGATGGCTCTAGATCCAGCCGCATCTAGAAATTTATTTTTAGAGGCGGATTAAAATACCAGCCGTCCCCAAATATGGATTTTTAGTGGCGGCTCATTTCGGAAACCATTTTTAGATGCGGATTTGGATTTTGACTTAGCCGTCTCTGAAAAATGCCTCCATTGCTAAAAAATGGTTTTTGTAGCAGTGCATGAGGAAAAGGCCGTGGCTTGCAGTAGCCATCTGCCAAGCTCAGTGGCCTGGAAGTCTGGTACATTGGCTGCAGCTCGCTGGTCTGATGCTTTGTATACGTACACCCATATTTTGACGGCCCTGCATATCCGAAGGAGGCACTAAGCTCGCTCTCCTGCAGCCTGACTTCGGCATACTGGTAGAAGGGAAGGATGACATCGTCCAATGCCACAGGCATCAACCCTATAGGCGAGGACCGGATGACATCGTCCAATGCCACAGGCATCACCCCTATAGGCGAAAAGCACACCCCCTTCCTTGTTCTCTAGCGTGTTGTCCATGTCCTCGATGGAGCAATGATTGGGGAAATCTAGGTCAGCATCGAGAGGTGGTAGCAATGTCCTCATGACTATTGTCGGGCTCGGCAGGCAGGAGCAACGAAGCTGCCTCGGCCGTGTTACTCGCATTGTCATTCGCCATCACATCCAGCTGAGCATAGGCTCTTGTTGCGAACGCTGCAGCGAAGGCCAGGGATGAAAAGGCTTCTACGTTTTGGTGAGTGCCCCGATAGGAAAGGCGCGACAGGGAGATGCTTCTGGTAGCACTCCATCAGAAGCAATATTTGGCTTGTCAGTGGTTGAAGAAAAGGGCGAGGCCCACCGGAGGGGCGAGGTGGAGCAGGAAAGGCCGCGGTGTCGCCGGATGGTGTGCTAATCCGCCTCGCCTTCTCTGCTTAGTGAGATATGATGGATGGCGAGCTCGGGCTTTTGGAGATTGGGTGGCAGATTATGTTGGAGGTGTTTTTTTTAGAGATCACCTATACCGAGTGGGATAAAACTCTTGGACACTTCCGTAGATATGATTTTTAGAAAAGCCTTTATTTTTGGGAATAGGGAGATCAATCAAGAACTGCCTGCAAAAATGATTTCTCAGCATCTAGAAATAAATTTTATTTTAGAGGTAGCTTGAAAGGCAAAATGCATGGTAGTTTTAGAGGCAACTAGACTTTTTAGCCATCTCTAGAAATGGAAGGATTTCAATTGGCGGCTAGGCTTTCTAGCTGTCTCTAAAATAAGTGCGGGACAATAAAACTCATAACATTTCCAAGTCAAGTCGGATGAAGATAAACTTTATATTAAAGTTTTAGTACTCGAAGAGGTCTTCAACTTTGTAGGTTACAACTTTCTCATTTGAAATTATTTTAGCCTAAAAAATTTTGTTTAAAATTTCCATAATTTGAATTTCAATATTTTTGAATTTTTCATATGACCACAGATGGCGAAACAACTTAAAATAAAGTTGTAGTACTCAAAGAGATTTCTAGCTTTGTAGTTAATTACTTTTTCATTTGAAATCATTTAGTACTTCAAAATTTTTTTTAAAATATTTAGATTTTAAATTTTTATTTTCTTTAATTTTTCAAATAAACTCAGACGGAGAAAATACATAAATCAAAGTTCTAGCGGTTGGATAGGCACCACTAGAAATTGTTGATTGGTAGAGACACACGAGTAGAGACGGGACAAGCTACTGCCTCTACAAACCCTTTACAATGTTTTCTATAGTAGCAGGAGTTGCTCTTAATCACTATAACGGAAATGGGATGAATAGTAATTTTTGCAAGCAACAAGGTACTCAAGTTGTTGAATTGTTATATAAAAAATTATATTTGTCATAGTAATGTTTTATAAAAAACATATAGTGCTTAAAATTAAATTACCAATATTGATGTAGCATAATGTTTTGTCAAAATATATAAAATTATTTAAAATAACAACATACAAATCTATTTTAATGGAGTATCAATACTCCCCCGTCCTAAAAAAATATAATGTAATTGTAGGACCGGGTGCCAGGTGTAAAATTACATAAATAACCCTATAAATATCAGTGTGGTGTCCTGACCCTTCTCCCGCTGACCACGGACCATTCACAACGCTCCCCAAAGCTATCCCTCGCCTTCGGTCCGGCTCCCTCCTCATTTGGTGGCAGCGCTGCGCCCCCACGCACCGCCAGGAGTGGACGCGTCGAGCCCTGGCGCACCGCCTGGCCATGCTATGCCCTCGCGCGCTGCAGGGCTGGCCACGCTGCGCCATCGGAGGCCGGCGAGCGGGCCATGCTGCCCCCGCGGACCGTCGGGCTACCCGCGCAGCGCCCCAGGAGGCTACCGGGCTAGCCGCGCTGCGCCACAGGAGGCCGCCGGGCTGGCCGCGCTGTGCCCCTCTCCGTGGTCCTTCCTTTGTGAGTCCATGTGGGTGCTTGGGCACGTAGGGCACCTGTCGCCGCAGCTGGCCTTGTAGACGATGAGGACAGAAGTTGGAATGGGAAGAGAAGCGGGAAAGGAGATGTGAGCAGGGATGGGCTCGATTTGGGCAAGTTGGGGCTCAGGATCGGATTTGGGATGGATGGGAAAATTGATTGTTGGGAATGAGTCTTCCATGGATGGGGGAGAGAAATAGGAACGATGCTGGGGGAGTGTTTTGGAAGACCGAAGACGAAACGTGTGGACAGGAGGGCACTGCATGGCGCGTGCTTGAGGGCCTTGTGGCCAATTTTTTTTCCAGTGCTGTGGTTAGTACTAGTACTACACCTCCTCCCACGCATCTGTTTTTTATTTCTTTATTTGTTTGGTGGCAGATATATCCGTCTTATTTACATTTTGGCCTTTTTTTAAGATTCACACAAATCATCTTAAGAGTTGTAGAATTGTTCTACGGCTTACGCCACCCAGAATGACTCAGAGAAACGGCGTGTCTGAGCGACGTAATCGAACCTTATTGGACATGCTTCGATCTATGATTTATCAGTAGGACCTACCTTTATCATTTTAGGGATTCGCTCTAGAAACAACCGCTTTCACATTGAATAGGGTACCATCTAAGTCCGTAGTTAAGACACCATATGAGATGTGGACTGGTAAGAGTCCCAGTTTGTCTTTTCTAAAAATTTAGGGTTGTGAAGTTTATGTCAAACGATTTATATGAGATAAATTAACACCCAAATTGGACAAGTGCTTTTTCGTGGGATATCCGAAGGAAACCTTAGGGTATTATGTCTATAACCGGTCATAGGGCAAAGTGTTTATTACTCAAAATGGTGTTTTCTTAGAGAAAGAGTTTCTCAAAAGAGAAAAGAATGGAAAAAAGGTGTATCTTGAAGAATTTCAAGATGAGCCAGTAGGGACTGACTCTACGAGTGATGCTAATGTAGCAGAGCAAGTTGAGACACCCGTGGCAGTGGAGATACCATCGCAACCATGAAGATCAGCGAGACTTCACGCATTGCGTGGGGATTTGTTATTGTTAGACGATGACGAACCTGCGGATTATGCGGAAGCCATGATGGATCCAGATTTCGAGAAATGGCAAAGTGCCATGAGATCCGAGATAGATTCCATGGGAGACAATCAAGTTTGGAACTTGGTTGACCCGCCTGATGGGGTTAGACCCATTGAGTGTAAATGGATCTTCAAGAAGAAGGAGGATATGGACGGAAATGTTTACGTCTATAAAGCTCAGCTTGTCGCAAAGGGTTTTCGACAAGTTCAAGGGGTTGACTACGATGAGACATTCTCGCGGGTAGCGATGCTTAAATCTATCTGGATCATTCTAGCAATTGCTGCATATTTCGATTATGAGATATGGCACATGGATGTTAAAACAGCCTTTCTAAATGGGTATTTAGAAGAGGACGTGTATATGATACAACCTGAAGGTTCTGTTGATCCTAAAATGCTGGAAAGATATGCAAGCTTAAGAAATCTATTTATGGGTTAAAGAAAGCATCTCGAAGTTGGAATATTCGTTTTGATGAGGTAGTTAAAGGGTCTGGCTTCCATCAGAATGAAGAAGAACCTTGTGTTTACAAGAAGGAAAGTGCAAGCGCTGTTGTGTTTTTGATCTTGTATGTGGATGACATACTATTGATTGGAAATGATATTCCTATGTTGCAATCTGTAAAGACTTCACTGAATAATAGTTTTTCTATGAAGGATTTAGGGGAAGCAACATACATCTTGGGCATTAAGATCTATAGAGCTAGGTCGAGAAGGCTAATAGGATTAAGCCAGGATACTTACATTGACAAGATGTTGAAGAGGTTCAACATGGAACAGTCCAAGAAAGGTGTCGACGTTAGGAACCCGGGGGTGTCCTAAGCCAACGAGTAAATGTATGTGTGCGTAACCCGTTCGGATGGTGATGCAAGAAGAACACAGCGATTTATCCTGGTTTGGACAAAGAAGGCCCTACGTCCAGTGGGGGAGAAAATTTGTATTATCTTGCACCTAAGTGCTTGTACAGAGGTGAATACAAGCGAAGGAGAGAATTCAGGGGGGGTCTCGAGTATAGAGCGAAAGAGTTATTCAGAGTCTAGGAGTCTGCCTAGGCGTGTGTTTGGTTATTCATGAGATGATTGTTTGGAGTTGGTTCTTCATCCCATTGGGCCTCTCCTTTTGTTGTGTATCCTGGCGTCCCCTTTTATATGCCAAGGGGAGGCACAGGGGTACAAGTGTCCTGGTTCGATGATGCAGTGGTGACGTTGCGGGTCGTGGTGGTCAACTCAAGGCCACTGTAGAGACGTGTGCTGAGCATGGCTTGTTCTGTAGCAGCATGGCTTGGAGTTGACAAACGTCCTTCAGAGGCGTGGTTGCTGATTGGCGAGAGACGTGATCCCCTGTAGAGGACGTGCGAGTCCCTGTTGGGGTCGCATCGGGAGTTGTTGGCATAGCTTTCGAGGTCGATGTGGGTTGACCGGAGGGCGTCGACAAATACTCAAGGCCCAATCGAGGGGTAGCCTCGAGTGTAGTGGTTGAACAAATAAGATTGAACTTAGGGAATCCGATGTTGGTTGTTTGTCGCGTAGCGCGTCGAGGGGGCCTCGAGCGGCCTAACAGTGCTGAGTGTAACAGTGCTGTGCAGACCGATGCACGTCCCCAGTATGGGCGGTAAAGCGGGATTCGACCGCTGTACGGACCACTCTGTAGCTACTGTAGCCATACGATTGGACGAGGTTAGGTAGTTTTACATCAAATGCACTGTCGGACGCACCCAGAGTTGGTGGATCGAGGGGGCTCGACCCTTGTTGTATCGAGGTGTCCGTCCCGCTGGGGCCTCGACACTAGACATGGGGTCCCCCCCTCTTGAGTGATCATCAGTTGGTGACGTCAGTGACTTGTCGAGGGTTGCGGCAGAAGTTAAGTACTCTGTTGTGGGCTGGCCCATGTGTATTTGCCGATGGGCCCCAGTGGGTCGAGGATGTACGGTCTGGTCTTGCACGAGTTTTTTCAAGGGCCCAGCGAGATTAATCTGAGGGTAAACTTGGGGTTCAACCGAAAACAAGGGAGGTTTAGGGTACCCCTTTTCTCGGTAACCGACAGTAGCCCCCGAGGCTTCGTGTAAGTGTTGATACTTACGCGGAGGCTCAGTTAAATGGACTCGGAGTGTTGGTCGTATTCCGAGGGGTGCGTGCGATCGCACCCTTCGGGTGTAGCCCCCAAGGCCTCAGGTGAGTAGAACACTCGCCCGAGGTCTTTTATTTTCGGTTTTGGTCGAGGCGTGCTCGAATGATCGAGCCCCCGAGCCGTTGGGTCCTCTTTCATCGAGGCCACCCGGTTGCGAGTCTGCTACTTAGCTTCTTTTGTCAAAGCCGGTCAGGTGCGAGCTTGACTTTTTCGTTTGACCCTCACGAACCCTTTCGATCGGGTAGAGGAAGGAGAAGCGTTGTGCTACCCATGCTCGGGCGAGCATCAACGTCTCAGGTGAGCTACTATCCGAAAATTCAAGTAAGAGCTCGTGCCCCGTTCGATAGGGGTCGACTAGTGGCCTTGAGGCACTCTTATTCGAGCAAAACAGTGGGTCCCACGGATGCCAAACCCTTTCGATCGGGTCTGGTGGCTTGATGTCTCCCCTCGAGGGGATTCTGTTGTGGTCCCTTAGTTTTTCCTTTAATGTGTCCGAGGGGGCCTCGAGAATTCATTCTCGAGCAAGGGACTCGTGTCAGCCCCCTCAGTCACCCCTAACTCCGGTACTCGAGGGCGGCTGTCGAACCCTTTTCGAGGGCCAGCCTTCACTCCTTGGAGATTTCGAGGGCCTGGGCCCGTATCCCGTGTCGCGGGAAGATCCTTCTGCGGATGACTCTCCTGTCCGTCATGCGTGCCTTTTTATGCAGAAGCCGGAGCAGCATGATAGTGGATGATTCTGGTCGGGCAAGCGACGGCCGCCCGTTGGTCTTCGAAAAAGAAGATGAAGGGTACACTGTCGAGGAGGGCAGTGATGGAGACGGTGGAGCAGGCCTGTAGGGCAAAACTGGGCGAAGGTGCCCGTGTAAATAAGTTAGTTTTTGTAACTTATATTCAGTGTGGCTTTGAGGGCCTTTAAAACATCTATCCATCTATTGTAATGCATTTGGATATTTTAAGGTCGAGCCTTCTCTGTTTTCTTTCGGCTAGATTTTGCTTTTTTGACTAAGTGTTCGACGCGTGCTCGTATCCCTCGAGGGGGGAGCGAGTGGAGGTACCATAGCCCTGAGGCGTAGGAGAGCTCCTGGCTCGACAGCCCTTGACCCTTAGGGAATTCGAGGCATTTTCTACTTAGTCGCAAAGCGTATTGAGGCGTAGGAATGAAGAGATGCTCGAGTTTCGATCACCTAACTTTTGCTTTTCGACTAAGTGTTTGACGCATGCTCGCATCCCTTGAGGGAGGGGGAGCGAGTAGGGGTACCATAGCCCTGAGGCATAGGAGAGCCCCAGGCTCAACAGCCCTCGACCCTTAGGGAGTTCAAGGCGTTTTCTACTTAGTTACAAAGCAAAAGGAGACGCTCAAATTTTGAAAAATTGTTTATATTTTTTAGGAACTTAGGGGGTTCCCCCGTTAGCCCCCGAGGGAGGCTTGACTCTGGCGAGACAGGGTCGAGCCTACCTCCTGCATGTATAGTAATGAGTTTGAACTTATAATCAAAAGTACTTCTTATATTCGTCATGCGAAAATGTACGAAACATGCGAGAATGTACAAGGGCATCGGTGCCCTAGGGGTAGAAACGACGTAGCTGTTCGATGTTCCATGTGTTGGTGAAGATTTTGCCTTTGTCGTTAGCGAGCTTGTAGGTTCCGGGCCTCAACACCTCTACTATGATGAAGGGGCCTTCCCACGGTGGAGTTAACTTGTGGCGGCCCTTGTTGCTCTGTCACCGTCGTAGGACGAGGTTGCCCACTCGAAGGTCCCTTTTGCGCATATGCTTGTTGTGGTAGCGTCAAAGCTTCTGCATGTATCTTGCGGAGTTGAGGAGGGCCATGTTTCGAGCTTCTTCGAGTTGGTCAACGGTGTTTGCGAGGGCTTCTTCATTCGTCTGCTCGTTGTAGGCTTTTAATTGAGGGGACCCATATTCGAGGTCGATGGGGAGGATAGCCTCAGACCCGTAGACCATGAAGAACAGGGTAAATCCCGTGGCTCGACTGGGTGTTGTCCTTAGGCTCCACAGGACTGAGGGCAGCTCGATGGCCCACTTCTTGCCATTTTTCTTCAGGCGGTCGTAGATTCTAGGCTTGAGCCCTTGAAGAATCATCCTGTTGGCATGCTTGACCTAGCCGTTAGTTCAAGGATAAGCAACTGCAGAACAATTCACACGGATGTGATGGTGATCGCAGAAGTCCAGGAACTTTTTGCTAGTGATGATCACGTTGAGGACCCCGAAGCGATGAATGATGTCAATGAAGAACTCGACCGCTCGCTCGGAATGAATGTTGGTGATGGGCCGAGCCTCGATCCACTTGGTAAACTTGTCGATGGCAATGAGCAGGTGGGTGAAGCCTCCAGTTGTCCTTTTGAGGGGACCAACGAGGTCGAGCCCCCATACGGCGAACGGCCATGTGAGGGGGATCATTTGCAAAGTATGCGCAGGGAGGTGCGTCTGTTTGGCATAGAACTGGCACCCCTCACATGAGCGGACGAGGCTGATGGTATCAGAGATAGTGGTCAGCTAGTAAAAGCCTTGTCAGAAAGTGTTCCCGATGAGGGTCCTGGGCGCAGCATGATGACCGCAAGCCCCCGAGTGTAGGTCGTTGAGTAACCTTTTGCCTTCTTCGATGGTGATGCAATGCTGCAAAACTCCGGTCGGGCTCCGTCGATAGAGCTCCTTGTCTGGACCAAAGAGGACGTAGGTTTTGGCCCTTCGCGCAATGCGTCGAGCCCCGTTTTGCTCTTCTGGCAGCTCCCCTTGAGTAAGGTATTCGAGGAAGGGCTTACGCCAATCGACTTCGTCGCTTGCTCGAGGGGTTGAAACCTCGAGGTCCATGACCTCGGCCCCGGTCGAGGGGGCCTGGGTTGGTTGAGGCTCGACCCCCTTGGACGGATGTTCCTGTTCATCCGCGAAGTCAACTGATGGCTTGTAGACATCTTTTGCGAAGACATCGGGTGGCACGGTGCCTCGGGTTGACGTGATCTTTGCGAGCTTGTCCGCGGCCTCGTTGTAGCGTCGAGCAATGTGGGTTAATTTGAGGCCGTAGAATTTGTCTTCCAACTTGCGGACCTCTTGACAGTATGCTTCCATTTTAGGTTCGTGGCAGCTCGAAGCCTTCATGACTTGATCGATGACTAACTGCGAGTCACCCCGGGCTTGGAGGCATCGAACCCCGAGCTCGATAGCGATGCATAGTTCGGTCATGAGGGCCTCGTACTCTGCAACGTTGTTTGAGGCTAGAAAGTGGAGTCGAATCACATAACGCATGTGAACCCCGAGGGGCGAGATGAAGAGCAGGCCCACGCCTGCTCCCGTTTTCATCATCGACCCATCAAAGTACATGGTCCATAGCTCGGCCTGGATCTGTGCGGGCGGTAGTTGAGCGTCGGTCCATTCGGCCACGAAATCCGCCAGCACCTGCGACTTGATGGCCTTTCGCGGTGCGAAAGTGAGGGTCTCGCCCATGAGCTCGACTGCCCACTTAGCGATTCTCCCTGTGACCTCCCGATTTTGGACTATCTCCCCGAGGGGAAAGGATGAGACCATGGTTATCAGGTGGCTTAGGAAGTAATGGTGGAGTTTGCGCCGCGTAAGGACTAGAGCGTACAACAACTTTTGAATCTAAGGGTAGCGGGCCTTGGTCTCCGAGAGTACTTCACTGACAAAGTAGACTGGCCTTTGAATGGGCAGGGTGTGCCCTTCTTCTGCCCTCTTGACCACTATGGCTGCACTGACCACCTGGGTGGTTGCGGCAACATAGAGGAGGAGGGGCTCAGCCGCATGAGAAGGTACTAGGATCGAGGGCGAGGCTAGCATAGACTTAAGCTTTGAGAGGGCTTTCTCGGCTTCGAGGGTCCATTCGAAGTGCTCCGATTTCTTCAAAAGGTGGTAGAGGGGCAATGCCTTTTCCCTCAGATGGGAGATGAAGTGGCTCAGGGCTGCCAGGCATCCTGTGACCCTCTGAACACCTTTGAGGTCTCGAATGGGCCCCATCTTGATGATCGTCGAGATTTTCTCCGGGTTGGCCTCGATGCCGCGCTGAGAGACTATGTACCCTAAAAGCATGCCTCGGGGGACGCCGAAGACACACTTCTCGGGGTTCAGCTTGATGCTCTTCACCCAGAGGCATTTGAACGCAGCATCGAGGCAGAGATGAGGTCCTCGACTTTTTTGGTCTTGACCACGATGTCATCGACATAGGCCTCGACCGTCGAGCCAATGTGTTTTCCAAAAACGTGGAGCATGCACCGCTGGTACATTGCCCCGGCATTTCGAAGGCCAAAGGGCATAGTAACATAGCAGTACATGCCAAAGGGGGTGATGAATGAAGTCGCGAGCTGGTCGGACTCCTTCATCCGGATCTGGTGGTAGCTGGAATAGGCGTCGAGAAAGGAGAGGGTCTCACATCCCACCGTCGAGTCAATGATTTGATCGATGCGTGGCAAGGGAAATGGGACTTTAGGACATGCTTTATTCAAGCCGGTGTAATCTACACACATCCTATATTTCCCATTTTTCTTTTTGACTATTACAGGGTTAGCTAACCACTCGGGATGGTGGACCTCTTTGATAAATCTGGCCGCCAAGAGCTTGTTGACTTCTTCCCCGATGATCCTGCGCTTCTCCTCGTCGAAGCGGCGCAGGCGTTGCTTCACCGGCTTAGACCCGGGGTGGATCTCCAAGGCGTGCTCGGCGACTTCCCTCGGTATGCCCGGCATATCCGAGGGACTCCACGCAAACATGTCGGCGTTTGCGCAGAGAAAGTCGACGAGCACTGCTTCCTATTCGGCATCGAGGGAGGTGCTGATGAGCAGCGCCTTCCCCTTGGAGCAACTCAGGTGGAGAGGGATCTTCTTTGTGTCCTCGGTAGGCTCGAAGCTGCTGGCATGTCGCATGGGTTTGGGGATCTCGTCAGCGAGGGCCTCAAGAGTGGCTGCAAGCATCATCGACTCCTCGAGGGCTTCTGCATGTTCGACGCACTCGACGTCACAGTCATATGCGTGCTCGAAGGAGGGGCCAATGGTGATGATGCCGTTGGGGCCTGGCATCTTGAGCTTGAGGTAAGTGTAGTTGGGAACCGCCATGAACTTGGCGTAGCCCGGTCATCCGATGATCGCATGGTATGTGCCTCGAAACGGGACTACCTCAAACGTGAGGGTCTCTTTTTGAAAGTTTGCGGGAGTACCGAAATACACCGGCAAGTCGATGCATCCGATGGGAATAGCCCTTTTCCCTGGCACGATGGCATGGAAGCCCCCAGCGCTGGGTTTCAGCTTTTCCGTCAGGATTCCGAGAAGGTCAAGGGTCTTGGAGTAGATGATGTTGAGGCTGCTGCCTCCATCCATCAAGACCTTGGAGAAGCGAGTGTTGATGATGACAGGGTCGACAACAAGCGGGTAGAGCCCCGAGTTCAGGACGTGGTCCGGATGGTCGTCACGGTCGAATGTGATAGCCGTCTCGGACCAGTCCAAGAATCAAGGGGTGGCGACTCGAGTGGAGAATACCTCCCGACGCTCCCTCTTACGCTGTCGAGGGGTGAGTCGGGCGGTAGGTCCCCGTTAGATCATGTAGCAGTCCTACACCACGGGGAATCCATCATCCTTGTCGTCATTCTTGTCGTCGGGCTCTTCCTTTTTCTCTTCCTTTCCTCGAACCATACCCTCGAAATGCCTTTTGAGCATCTAGCAGTTTTCGAGGTTGTGGTTGGCTTGGCCCTTGTGATATGGGCACGGTTTCTTGAGCATCCCATCATAGAGGCCCTTTTCGGGAGGGCCTCAAGGCTTCTTGCGCTCGACAGCTACCACGAGGTCATCGTCGGGGGCATCTTCGCGCTTGCCTCGGGGGTTCTTCTTCTTCTTGCCCCCTTTCTTGCTGCCCCAGTTCAAACCCTCAACGTTGGCCACCTTGCCTTGCGTTTGGCCTTTGCCATCGTCGAAGAAGGCGCCGACGGCCTCTTCTCCAGCGACAAAGTTGGCCATGATGTCCATCAATTCATCGGCGATCTTTGGGGGAGCACGCCCGAGCTCCCGGACCAGTTCCTTGCAGGTGGTCCCGGTAATGAAAGCCAGGATCACCCTTCGTCAGTGACGTGGGGAAGCTCAGTGCGCTGCTTGGAGAAGCGTCGAGTAAAATCATGGAGGGATTCCCCGAGCTTCTGTCTATAGCCTCGGAGTTCCCACCTGTTGCCCGAATGCACATAGGTGCCCTTGAAGTTCCGCTCAAAAACCCTGACCAAGTCGGACCAGTCATAGATTTGGTTAGGGGGAAGCTCCTCGAGCCACCATCATGCGGTGTCGGAGAGAAAGAGTGGGACTTGTCGAATGATGGCGCTGTCCTCACGGGCCTCACCAAGCTAGCATGCCAGCTTGAAGTCGGCAAGCCAGAGCTCAGGCTTTGTCTCGCCATTGTATTTGACGAGACTTGTCAGGGGTCTGAAGGGGCTAGGCAGCGGTGTGCTGCGAATCGCACGGCTGAAGGCTCGAGGTCCCGGCGGATCCGGGGATCGACGTCGGTCCTTGTCGCTGTCATAGCGTTTGCCCCGATGAGCGCTGTAGCCTCGCGCCTCGGCGTCACCGCTCTTGCGTCTGCGGTGTTCGTTGATGTCGTGATGCGCATCACGGGCCTCGCGGTTGTCATGAACGCGATCGTGGGCCGGGACCGCCCCCTTCGAGCGGGGGGGAGTCTACCGGCTTGGTCGAGGCCTGCCTCTCATGCTGCAAGGGTTCATGGTTGCCGCGATGACATTCTGACTGGCTCGATTAAAGGCGGGACGTGGAATCATATCCACGCCCATAATCTGCCGCTATACTTGCCGTGCTCGGGCCCGAACCCCTCCACCTGGGGGATTCCGATTGTCTTGCTCGAGGGTACGCTCGAGCTGGCGTAGTCGCTCTTTGTCTTCGTTGAGTTTGGCTCGAAGCTCCTGGACCTACGCGAGCTGGGCGACGCGGGTGCCCTACGAATCGCACGGATCATTGGTCACGGCAGGGGGCCCTTCCTCCTGTCCCGCCAGAAGGAGGGGTCCACCTGTTGCAGCCGGTGGTGTGGACGTTTTTGCGGGATCGGCATCGTCGTTGCCCGACGCGGCGACTATGTCGATGTGGAAACACTCGCGTGGGATCATAGTAGCTGGAGTCATAGTCGGAGTCAGAGTAGAGCGGGTAAGGCATGACGGTCCACCCATATTGTTTCACTTCCAGCCACTATTGAAGCGCGTGAGGGTAGGCGCCGCATGGGCGAGGGTTAATCGGGCATTCAGGGGCCAGTACCGGTACCTCCCGGGCACGCTGCTGCACGTAGGGGGGTCCAGTCCATTCCCTGTCTGCTCCAAAACCCGAGCACAT
This sequence comes from Bothriochloa decipiens, assembly GCA_023333625.1. Lineage (NCBI taxonomy): Eukaryota > Viridiplantae > Streptophyta > Magnoliopsida > Poales > Poaceae > Bothriochloa > Bothriochloa decipiens. The sequence goes on along the minus strand of CM041633.1, from coordinate 56,143,399 downwards.
GGTAGTGGAGTATGTTGAAGCGGCATTGTTGAGCCCAAATGGCAGTGCCGGTCGGACGACAAACTGCTCATGGGGCAAGAGAGCCGTAGACGTGAGGGGCGCGTTCGCCTGGGGAGAAGCGTTCAACCCGGGTGAGCACTGCCCCTCTTCGGGCCTTACGCGTAGTCGTGGGAGGCTCCTGGCCAGAGAGCTCAAGTCATCTATCGAAGACGAAGAGGATGTGACGACCGTGGTCGCACGGCGGCGCCGCCCGCCCTGTGATCCACGTCTCCTTCTTGATTGGGAAGCGTGGTGGCGAGGGCGACACGGGGCTCCTCGCGGAGTCCCTGAAGTGCCCCCGCTTGGGTGCCCAGCTGAGAGCAGGACCGTGTCATGGCTCATGCTGAGCGACAGGAACTCCAAACTCCCAAACCAGATCACCGAGCCGAAAGGGAGCGATGATACGAAATCCGCCATCCGAACGAAGTGGTTTGACACACACACGCCCCTACCTGGCGTGCCAACTGTCGACGTTAGGAACCTGGGGGTGTCCTAAGCCAATGAGTAAACGTATGTGTGCGTAACCCGTTCGGATGGTGATGCAAGAAGAACACAGCGATTTATCCTGCTTCAGGCAAAGAAGGCCCTACGTCCAGCGGGGGGAGAAGATTTGTATTATCTTGCACCTAAGTGCTTGTACAGGGGTGAATACAAGCGAAGAAGAGAATTCGGGGGGTTTGAGTATAGAGCAAAAGAGTTATTCAGAGTCTAGGAGTCTGCCTAGGCGTGTGTTCAGTTATTCGTGAGATCGTTGTCTGGAGTCGGTTCTTCGTCCGATTGGGCCTCTCCTTTTGTTGTGTATCCTGGCGTCCCCTTTTATAGGCCAAGGGGAGGCACAGGGGTACAAGTGTCCTGGTTCGATGACACAGTGGTGATGTTGCGGGTCGTGGTCGTCAACTCGAGGCCACTGTAGAGACGTGCACTGAGCATGGCTTGTTCTGTAGCAGCATGGCTTAGAGTTGACAGACGTCCTTCAGAGGCGTGGTTGCTGACTGGCGAAAGACACGATCCCTTGTAGAGGACGCTGTCAACTATTGGGCGAGTAGGAGTACTTGGCCCATGTCAATGTGTGCGTGAACCCATAGGGTCGCACGCTTAAGGTGCTTGAAGCCTAATTCGGGTTGGACCTGAATTAGACAAGGCTTAGGGTTACTAATGGGCCTCCAACTCCTGAGCTCATTGGGGATACCTATATAAGCAAGGAGTAGGGGTGCGGTCAGGGTTTACACTCATTTTGACAGCCGTCGTCACCCTCCCCACGCTCGCGCCTTCTATTCCTCGCAGACCTAGTAGTCCGGAGGCGCATCGCTTCTTTCCTGCACGTGTGGGATTCCTCAGAGGTGCTGCATCTGGAGCACTGGGATGAACCGCGTGAGGGGATTGACGTGACGGACGACCACACAACTGCACTGCCTGCTGCGACGCGTACGACTACATCGAGTCATCTTTCGCTGCACCTGCGCGTCTTGTGGTAATCCCGTAACCAGTAACTATCAGTAGATCCGGGTTTATGAGGTAGAAAAGTTTTATTTTCTGGCTAGCATAGCACCCTCATAACCCTTCAGTGGTATCAGAGCCATAGCAGCTCGTTATAGGTTTGGATTTTTGGCATATAGATGAGATGTAGAGATAGTAGATGCGATCTGCTAGTTTTGGTTGTACGGTTTAATTAGATCAATCTGTGAAACGGGGTGGTAGATGGAAAATCAATCTGTTTTCATGATCTTGATGCATTGGTCGTGTAATGATCTACTCATACCAGTCGGTTTAATCCGCCACCTGAGTTAAGTGATACACGTAAGACCATACATGTTGGGCATAGATCAATGGGATTGATCTAGTAAAAATAGAGGGATTCTGAATGGTTCGAATTCAGGTTGATGAGATCAATCTGATGAGATTTTCATAGCGATTCCATAGATGCGATCTGTGTAATCTAGTTTGGTTTTCAGGGCGAATAGAATCGTTCTACGCCTAACTTATTTTTGCAGGGTATGATGTGATTGGTATGGCCCATGTGTATTGTATGTAATTCATTCATGGCCTGCGTGTCATGTAAGCAACACGGCTGGAGCCATATGTATTGCCAATTGATGTATTGGTCTACGTGCCATCTTGTGATCTTGTGACTATGTAATTAGCATAGCTTGCAGTAAGATAGTTCTTGGAGGACTTATCACAAGAAGGATGGCACACATGGATCATGGAGATGCAGATCAACATGATGGGTAAGATGATGGAGATGGAGATCACCATTCATTAAAGGGCCGTACCATGTCACTATGTGTGAATGTGATTCTCATTATTTGTTCTACTATAGATGATTCTCATAACATAACACATGATTCTCATTAAAGGGCCATACCATGTCACTATGTGTGAATGTGATGGCACACATGATTCTCATAACATAACAGTGGCATGTCGCAACCTCTATAAAAGCAGGGTAAAAGAGGTCACAAACTAGACCTAACACGCCTTATGGCATTTAATAACAAACCTACTATAGATACTGAAAAGCTAAAGAGACTAACACAGACAACGCCTAATACTGCTCCCACATATTGAGCTAAGTTTTCCCTCTCCACAATATCCTCCAAATGCAGGAGGTGGTGGCGGTGGCGGTGGCAGCGGAGAAGGAGGCCCCTTCCTCTGGTGGTATGGACACTGGTAGTAGGGATTAGTGCACAGTGCCTCCTCTGCATCATTGTTGTTGTTGTCATCGTTGTCGTCCCTATTGCCACTTCCAAGTCCCTTCTCTAGCTCGAATACGCGACCCTGTAAGTAGTAGATATATTCTCGAGTTGGATAAATAGCAGGAGGATTGACCCATCTTGTGAATCCAGAGTTCTCTTCATCATTCAAATCCTAAAGACAAAGCAATCAAAACACTTAACAAGTGCTGAAACAAAAACTTTAAAAATAGTAAAGTTCATAACAAATACCCATCCTCGAGGGCATCTGTAGAATCAACGACCTCCGCCTTCGTCCTCGTTGCACATCTGCACAACGCCTTAGTCCCACCCTTTCCTCTCCCACTGCCTACACCCTTTCCACTAGAGGAGCCTCTGCCAGACATTTTTACTAGCTATACCACAACACTGAAGCTCAATGGTTTGAAGGAATACATGGAGCCTCAACCTTTATATAGCCAAATCCAGCTTCACAATGAATGCTATCGGCCAACCATCTGTGCATGGCCTTTATTGAGTCTGAAAAGTTCCTGCAAAGGTTGTGTGTTCTCAATGTGTTGTCATATCAAAGTTTGCACTGTGTTGGCATCTCAATGTGTGCAGTCTAAAAAGGCTAGATGTTCAATCTGAAAACCTACTACTGTCAAGGCTGCATCATCAATCCTGAGCCATCATGTCAACTAAAAAGGCTAGTCCTATTGATAATTAAAGTGCACTAAAGACAATACATTGCATAGTCCATAAATAACATTGTTCATGAAATAAACCATAGATGCAATACTAAGTGCATCTGAAATAAACATCTAAAATTATAATTTAAAGGTCCAGGACTAGACAACATTGATCATGCATAAACCAAAGAGCTACTGAGTGCAACGAGGCCACTTTCCCTTTCTCAGGGCATTGGGATTGTCCTCCATAGCTTCCTTTGCTTGGCATGCACGCTCACGCTTCCTCTCAACCTCCTCTCTATATGCAGCAGCACACCTTCTTTCCTCCTCTTCCTTGT
>CM041633.1:56077792-56139648 GCA_023333625.1 Bothriochloa decipiens | reverse complement strand
CTCCTCTCTATATGCAGCAGCACACCTTCTTTCCTCCTCTTCCTTGTGCTCGTTTTCTGTAGCCCCCTCTTTCATCCTCCTCTCATACCTCTCTCAGCTCTTAGCTTCCCACTCCTTCTGGTCTTGCAGGTGATGCTTGTCCGACTCGCTAATCTTAGTGTCGATCCACTCCTCAAAATCAGAAATCGGTGGAGGGGTCTACAATAGTACAAATTGTTATAAAATAGTTCAAGACTTTATATATATGAAGAAACAATTAGTGCACAACAGAACAATTACTCACCAACCAGTGCTGCAGCGCTGAAACAGTGTAGGCTCCCATTGAAAATTGGGACACATCTAATACCTCTACCTATAGGTTTCCTCTTCTTCAGAAAACTCTACCTTGCAAGGATCACCACAAAAGCACATTGGTTGTGGAATGCCATCCAGGAGAGGCTGTAACATGTAGGTGACGCCAACCAGGAGCCCGCGACTATAGCTATAATTGAAACGATGTCCTTTTAATAACCTGAACCTAATGAATTAAACTTTAACCCTAGGGATTTACAATGTGATGCAAAAAATGAAATCATACCTTGGTTTGCTACATTTCCCATGCCTAGGCATCCTATGGTTCAAATGGAACACACGGGTATTAAAAAGTGCATCAAACCCTAGCATGAGACAATGCTTAATTTCTAAAATACGAACAATATATAGCAAATCGAAGCACAAAAACTTAGGAGTGGTGAGAGGTTACCTTGCTCTTGAAGATCTATGGATCAAATCCAACTTTCCATGGTCCAATATGATGATTCAGAAGTAGGGTGAAGTGAGAAAGAGGCAAACCCGAGCAAGTAAATGAAAGAAATGAACTAGAGTTGAGGGTGGAGGGGCATGCTGTAGTTTATAATTCGAGGCTTGGCACAAAGATCTATGGCGCCAAGCTTGGCGCCAATGATCCTAGTGCCAAGGTAACACGTCTTGGCACCAATGGTACTAGCGCCAAGCCCTCGATGCTGTTTGCCTACGTGCCAGGGGCTTGGTGCCAATGTTGATGGTGCCAAGACGTCTTACCTTGGCGCCATCATGGTTGGCGTAAAGAAGAGGGTCCATTTTCCTACATGAAACCGCTAGGGGTCTATTTGTGAGAATCTTTAAAAAAAGGCCAAAATGTAAAAAAGATGTCCAATAGGTAGGATCGACACGAAGCTAAAACGACTTGCTTTTTGATACAAATTTTGAATGCCCCGACGTCCTCAATTCTGGGACAGAGGGAGTACATGACTAGTTAAGTGAATTTGTTGTGGCAGCAAACAAAAAGAAAAGGCAGATTAATAAAACTGACCTTGTTCATGTTCCAAATCTTGAGGATGGTCTGCTGATCAAAGAGCGGATTTTTGAAGAGGCAGGGTCTGCTTGCATCCCTTGTTGCCGCTTCCCTCGCCTCGTCGGCTCCCAAGGGGGCGTTTGGTTCCATTTTTGCTGCCTACCTTGCCACACCCCGCAGCTCAATTCAGCCATGGCAGCGCTCAATCTAGCGGGTACAGAGCTCGATCCGGTGGCGGTGGAGCTCGATCCGGTCGTGGTGACGCTCGAATCAACGGTGACGGAGCTCGATCAGGCGGCGGCGGAGCTTGATCCGGCGGTGGTGGAGCTCGATCCGACGGCGGTGGTGCTCGATCTGGTGGTGGCAGGTCTCAATCTGGCTATGAATGGGTCCAATCGATGGCGCCTTGGTGGCCCACGCGAGCACGTGAGCACATGAGCGCACGAGACAAGCTTGTCGGCGTAGGAGAGGGCGTGTTTGGATCCTTCATCTGGGACTGTAACAGTCTTGCCCAGCAAGGATAGACGCAAGGAAACATGTTTGGATGTCTCACTCGACCTCTTCGAGGATTGCACAAGCTAGGTTTCACTCCCTCTTGTGAGAGAGCCGGATCCGCTCACCAGAGCGGGCGAGGTTGTCGGTTCCTACGTGTGACATTCCCGATGTAACTAGAATAACAAAACCCTAAACATGATCATTATCATGCATGATTAGTAGGCATCATGGCATAATTCATTTTATGTTTCATATATATCATATAAATTTTCATATATTGATTGTATTGGAATTCAAGTTTTAAATTCAAATTTGGAAGAATTAATAAATACATTATTATAAATAAAACTTTCCAAATTTTGATTCCACAAATTGGTGTGATGTTTGAGTTAAGATAATGTGCCCTGGATGTTGATGTTTGAATAATGGTTTACTCATAATGAAATGCCAAAATTTCAAGTTAAATTATTTAAAAAACCCTAAAATTCCTTTTCTATTCTTTTTACCCCCTTTCTTTAATTCAAAATCTAAGCAAAATTTGAGGGTGTGACCAAAAGCAAGTTTGTAGATCTTGTCAAGTGATACAAAATTGGTATTCAAAGTTTTCAAGTTCCTATATAAAATTTAAAGTAATTTTTAAAAATATTCAAATTCAGAATTTGCCCCCTTTTGATTTTAAACTTCCAATTCAAAAACTAAGTAGAATTTGAAAATGGTTTCTAAAGAAAAAGTGTAGGTCTTGAAAAGTTGAGCAAAGTTTATTTTTGGACATTTTTAACTTGTTATGAAAAATCAGAAGTAATTTTGAAAAATTCAAACATGTATTTCAAAATCCAAGAAGATTTTGAATGTGGTTCAAAATCCAGACGGAACATGGGATATGTTCTGGTGGTTAAGCCAATAGGGTTACCTGGTCGTGCTAGTCCCATCTGTGTCAATTAAGAACCCCCAATGTAGGCCACCGTGTGGTTGAGACTTTGCAACTAGCCGCATACTCTGGTAAGCCTAACAACTTGCCATTCTATTGCGTGAGATGACAACCACGCACTGGGAGTGGAGAGATGGCAAGAGTAGCTTGTACCCACCCTACTGGAATTTGGTAGGGCAGTGGAGTACTGTGCTCTCGGGTAGTATGGACTGGTTCATGATTTGGAGGATCTGAGTGAAGGTTGACATATGCAAGATTTGGTTCTACATATGTCATGTGGTTAGGGATCCCCAGCTAGGTATAATCAATTTGAATCGTCGTTGCTCCTTGGTTATGAAGACTCGACCCTCTGACCACTCATCAGTATGAACAATGAAACATGGTAATATGAATATGCAATATGATGATCCAGAAAGGTTTTTATTTACATTAATGCAAGTTGTATCCGTATTATGCTTAATGTTGAGTTAAAATATTAAAAGTAAGGATTAACTGTAGTAAGCTTTTCCGCAAAAATAAAGTTTGATTCTTGCTTAGCCTTACCTTGACTCCCGATAACCCAAGCATATCCTTGGAGTCTTTTCTTTTCGTCGGGTAAGTCTTGCGGAGTACAATTGTGTACTCAGGGTTTGTTAACCCCTATTGCAGGTGCTGACTCATTCAGTTAATCGAGGTTATGTCAGTGGGCTCGACATGATCCGGCTGCCTTCTAGTTCTACTCTGCTTCCGCAATAAGTTAAGTTTACTCGAAAGTAACTTATTCACATTCTGTAAATTAATATTACTATTCTTCCGCACTCTGATGAAAAGTTTTTGTATCAAATATTGTAATGTTGTAGTTACCTTTGTTTATCCTAGTATGAATTGTCAAATGTGGTTAATCAGGGTTCCCTGTGGACACCCGATAGACCGCCGAATTATCTGGCTCCCATGTGTATTAGTCGGAGGCTTTTAGGGCAATGATGGATACATCATGTGGGCCATATAATTCTGGAGGTTCTGCCACACTACGCCAGCGCAGCTAGGCGAGGCAGCGCTAGAATCCTAGCCCAGCCGGGCAAGCTTCCCGGGCAATGAGGCAAGGCAAGCGCCTACCAAATGCGTTGCCTGGCTCGGCGAGGCGAGGCAAGCGGCTGGCAAGGGATCCAAGCGGCCCCGCAGTCTCTGGTGGGGAGAGCATAGTGCAAGCACCTGGGCGTGGTGCCGTCGGGGAAGACGAGCCTCCTGAGCAGGGCAGAGTCGTGGCCACCGAGGGAGTCGCTAACGTAGATGGGGCCGCCGCAGATGGCCCTAGACATGACGTGGAAGGTGGCGTAGGTTTGGTCGGACTAGAACATTTTTTTTTGAACCGAAAGCATCCCCCGTTTCCATTATGCCATTACATTCATAACGGAAATACCAACATCATTTAGAGTTTACAAGATGCAAAGAGAACATCAGAGCAGATCGGGGTAAACTACCAGCGAGATAGGTCTACGTTCTGCTAAAACCACCGAAGACATCATGGCAGATACCACCATAGTAAATCCAACCAGACCGGACTGGCGGTAGGACCGCTAAAAGACCGAACCGAAACCTCCACCGGTCCGGGTCACTTAAAAGACCGCTCGTACAATTAAACCGGTAAAAACTTCAAATCAGCCGGTTTTTTGCGGAACCAGTGAACCGGCCGGTTCCACTTGAACCGCCCTGGTCTGATCTCTGCATGCAGTTTTGCTGTGCGGAACTGCGGATGTGGGAACGCCTGCACCTGCCACTTGTGGGCCCGCATGTTGCCGCTCCATGTTGGGAGATAAATGCACCTGCTACTTTGGAATTTGAACGGTGCATGGTGGTGCTACTAGCTGCTGGGCTCTTTTGACTTTTTCGTAGTACGCGTTGAATTTGTGAACATGCAGCGGGAAGAAGGCAGCTGGCTGCATGCTAGTAGCACGGAGTCTGAGTTTTGCTTGCTACTCAAACATGCAAAGCTAAAATCATTTAAACCATACGTACGTACTCTGTTTTCACCACAATATTTCTTGTGGTTTTTATCGGGTACAAAAAAAATATGACCCACATTGGCTATTGATTTTATTTCATGGGAGTCAGACTAAGACTGTGTGAGTGTGACGTGTGAGACTATGTCCCGTATGTTGCTATGACCATGAGACTAAGATGAACCTTATTATGTTATCACGCACTATGTATTTTGAATTATATATCATATATATATGCACCGGTTTAAATTATTTGTGTCCGATTTGATTAATCGGTTCGATTAAATTGAACCGGCGGTTCAATCGGCTCTTTACGGTTGGACCAATGAACCATTGAACCGACGGCCTTGCCGGTTCGATCTTCGGTACGGTTTGAAAAACTATGGCTACAACCAGACGACTCCCTCCAGGGGCACATTTAATCCACCCATAGACAGACAGACATATGAGGAGTATCACCAGACATCTAGTTTAGACTGAGCTAATTAAAGGAGGAAACAAGTTTTAGACAAAAAGAACTTCCTGGGGAAGCTTTCTCCAGGATCCTAGGCCAAGCCTTTTGTACCATCTTCAGTCTTCTTGCTTATCTTCAGCTTTTCCTTCGAGCAACGAAGCTTCTCCAGTCCTCGGCTTCTTCTTCAGCAACTTAAGTTCAATCTGCATCATCATATTGACCACGGCTACCACTGCATGTTTCTCTTCTTTTGAGTAGAACCCTGCCCAGTAATTCATAAGGGCGCAAACATGACAGATAATAGAAACTGGATTTTGAATAGTTTTGCCTTCAAAGCAGATATTGTTTCTAGTTTTCCATATGGCCCAACAAATGGCCGCTATGCCCATAGTATGGTATTTTTGTTTATCAGGGAGCCGTTTTTCACACCAGGCCCAGCTCTGTTGAAAAGAACTAGGGATATTAGTGGCGCTGAAGCATGTGGCAAAGGTCGCCCAAATAACCTTGGCAATGTTACATTGATAGAACAAGTGTTGTATATTTTCATCAAGATGACAGAAATAACAAGCAGGCTCCCCTTGCCAATTCCTCCTGAGCATATTATCCTTAGTAAGAATTGCATTGTTTGACATCAACCATTAAAAGATTTTGATTATAGCAGGGATTTTCCTTTTCCATATTTTCTTGTGTTATGCCCCCCTGATCACTAACTGTAAGACTCATATACAGATCTAACAGTAAATTGTTTTTTACCACTAAATCTCCAAATAACAGAATCATCCTGATCTTTTATCTGAACATTATTCAGCTTAGAAACGATATCATTCCACTGGGATTCCCAAATATCAGCCAGCCATCTGGAGAAAGTGATACAAGATGGATCTGTTTTAACTTCAGATAATGTATTATTTTGCTGCTGAGACATTTGAAAAGGGTCAGGGAAGGTCGGACTGGAACATGTCCCAGTCCGGGCAGATGAACTGCCCCATCCACAGGCTGTTGTAGGCGCAGTTCACCATGTGCACGCCCTGCAGCCAGAACACGCCCATGGGGTCGCCGTTGGGGTCCTCGAACCAGAAGTCGTCACAGGCGTGGCCCGTGGAGACCTGCCGCGTGCCGAGGAAGAAGAAGTCGTTGCACTGCTGCATGCTGGCGATGATGCCCATGCCGGCAAAGTTCTTGGCGATGGACCTGGAGAGGCCGTCGTAGTAGGCCTTGGCGAGCTCCACGCGCCCGCCGTGCTCCTCGCACACGTACTCCAGCATGTGCATGACGTCGACTTTGACGCCGGTGACGCCCGCGCTGGCGAGGTACGAGTGCATGCACTCGTAGAGGTCGGTGGCCTGGTCCAGGCGCACCAGCCCGATTCCGCCCTCGATGATGGCGTCCACGGCGAGGTCCTCCATTGTGCCGGCCAGCCCCGCCGACGGCCGCGCCGGCACAGCGCGCGCGTCCAGGTGCGTCGCGCCGGGGCGCACCCCGCCCCACCGGCGGCACAGCGCCTGCCACACGTACACGTCGTCCAGCCCCGGGAACCTGCGCCTCATGTCCTTCAGGAACGCCTTGAACCCCACCTCGCCGACGCCATCGCCGGCGCTCCCGTCGTCATCGCCGAGCTTCGTGAGGATGGCGTCCCTCTGCACGAGCAGCTGGTCGAGGTCTCGCCACAGCTGCACGATCTTGGCGTCAAAGCTCGAGAGATCGGTTGCGCCACCCTGCGCCTCCTTCTTCTTCGCCTTCCTGGCATTCTCGATCTTCGCGGCCTTGCGCACGACGGCCTTGGGCATGGCCGTGTCGTAGAACAGCTCTGGCGGGCGGCGGATCCGGGCGCCCTCCCTGTACCCACGGAAGCATGCGCACTCGTCGAAGCAATAGAGGCACGTGGTCATCTGGTCGCCGCCGAGCACGAGTCCCCGCGCGTCCTCGTGGCGCGGGTCGTCGTCGCGGTTCACGCTGCCAGCCATCGTCGATGATGAGGAACTGCGGGGGCACGCCGGCGTCCGCGAAATCTGACACGCCCTGCCAGACCCCCACGGGGTCGACGGTGAGGTAGAAGGCGTCCCACGTGCTCCATCCAAACCGGTCGGCCGTCGGCGGCAACGCCTTCTCCTGGATCAGCCTGCAGCGAGGTGTGCAAAGTGGAAATTTCACATGTATGTGTGACCACCGGGGCTATCTTGGCCACAGGAAGGGCGTGGACATCCGTGCGGCTCAGAACAGGTGTTGCAAGGCGGCGGCAGAGGCCACGGGCGCGGCATGGGGCGCTGCGGCGCGGTGAAGGACGAGCATGACTGAGCACTAGGACAGGGACGGCGAGGGGGTGCCGGAGGCCAGGGAGACACCGGCGCGGCAGAGGCTGGGAGCGCCGGAAGCCGGGGGCACGGCGGAGGCTGGGGTTGGCGTGGGGGCGTCAGAGGCAGGGTAGACGCCGGCGCGGTGGAGGCGGGGGCCGGAGCTGGAACTGGGGGGCAGCGCATGCCGGGCGGAGCCGGAGCTCCAGGTGCCGGGGTGGCGGCGGCCGCGGATTCCTACGAGCAGAAGAGAGAAGAAATCGTCAAGATTCGTGCAGCTCACAAACGGCAGGGATAACCCCGGTGGCCACAGCCCATGTGGGGCTGCATTTTGCGAGGTGTGGCGCGCGTTCGAGGTCCAGAGTTAATCACAGGTCACCGCCGTCAGATCCTAAAATCAAGGGCAGAGACTGACACAGCACACATGTTGGCCCACGCAAATGAATGACACGATCCGCTAATCAAGATCGCAATCGGAGAACAGGGTGGCTGATGCAATAAGAAATATGAGACCAGGGCCAACAACTATGATGACAACATGAAAACACGGTGGCAGATGAGTTAACAAATACTACCCGGGCTAAACGCACAGAATCCAATATCAACTTGTTGCCAGTCCATCTGCTAGTACTCCTATAAAAGGCATCGCTTCATGGTGCACTCCTCACAGCCACTACTAAATCCTCCTTACATTTCTGGAGATCAGCGCCAGCACAGGAGCAAGTTTGAGGTAAGAACTTCCCTTCACAACTATTATTCACATATATACTGCCTCCATTGTAAATTATAAGATATTTTGGTTTTCTAGATATGTAGTTTCTATTATACACTTAGATATACGTTATGTTTAGGTACTTGTGTGACACATCTTATAACATGGAACAAAGAAAGTATATTTGTGTGACACATCGAATTTCAGACGTCTTTTTGTTCCATCCATGGCCTTTTCCGGTCATGCGCTTGATGTGCTTATTATGGAAGATTTCCTACACTACCAAGCAAGATGGTGCCGTATAGTAAGATCATTTTTTTTGTTTAACAGCATCTGATTGTATAGAACTCCACCTATGTTGGGGAGCCTTTGGTGTGTCAGCATGGCAGGTCCCAAGCCCTAGTAAAGGAGGAGGGTCGTATTTAGGTGTGACAAGCCAGACGTAAAAACCAGCTACTCTTACGGAGATGAGATCCTATAGACTCCCATTGGGGCGTAACCCTCTTAGTATCTGATCGTTTAGGTAAGATCATTTATAGTAAGATAATTTAACATGAGGTTTGTAATATGTTGTAACGATTTGCTATGCTTATAATATTGATTCGATTAATTTAACCGTTTATGTAAGATCGTTTATAGCCGTCTCCTAGCCGTCATTGTACATGCGCATGAAACATTTGGTTTGGTATAGCAAAATAGGGCACTAGCCTTGGGACATTATATTCTGCAGAGTACTGTGCCGTTGATATTGTGTTGTCAATTTAAGAAAGGTGGTTGACAAGACACACTTCCATATGCGCTATGCACATATACACATGGTGGCCAAAACATGACACCAGTGGTGTGGTGATAACAAATGTTTTTCTGCTCCGTAGTTAATGTGAGAATAGTGACAGTGAATGATGAGGCCTTTGGCGGGCGAGAGACGAACTGAAGGGGCAGGAAGTGAGGGATGATGCACCGATCGATAAAAGAGCTATCGGTGAGAATAGACGATAAGAAGAGAGTTAAAAACTAAAGAAAACAAATTTTCCTCTTTAATTTACTACATGTGCGTGCATGTGAACCCAGCAGGGCCAGCTGTATTATTTTGCGGTAATTCCTCGGCACGGCCTTTGCAAATTAGTGAAAAGTTTTATGTTTTGCCAATAGATTAGTGAAAAGTTTTTCTTAAGTGGCTATGCGCTATGAACTGAGAAATATGATAAGGACTTGTGTCAGTCAACTTGCTACTCCTTTTTCAATACAAGGAGTCAGCATCTTCCTCACATATTCTCTTTCCGCACTTTCTTTCCGCAAACTGCCCTAGAAAAAAGTTGTTGTGAGCACTTTCATCACGCAATTTTTCCAACATTGTGGGGTTCACTCCTACCTCTCCACCCTCGCTCATGATCGAGTGGGAGTGGGGCGAGGGTTTACCATGGGACGGAAGGATTCTGGAGGCAAGTGGCTGGGGTACGGAGTCGTGAGCGTAGAGATACGTGGCAAGGAAATAAATCGGAGTAAATGGCATTCAATTGGTCCAACAACTGTCTCTACACAGTGCCACTTCCCCGGTTCTTATAGGAAATGCCAGGGGTCGCGGACATTTTACATTAGGGTTCTCAACCCTCTCTCACTGACAATGGGGCCCACCGAGGGCAAATTCATACAAACACATCTAACCCTAACCGCCCGAGGTGCCTCTGATTCCCCGCCACCACCGGGCTATCGGAGACGGGTATGGCCTTCGGCGAGGGCCCTGCGAAGGTGGCACCATCGCAAGGGTCGTGCTGTCGATTGACCTTCGCTTCGCCGTGACCCCATATGATCAATAGTAAAAGCCAAGCATCTAATGCGGTTAAGGTTATTCTCGGTCGTCGCTGGCAAACCCCTTAGCAAGGGTCTCCCACACGAGTGTTGCCTCGCGGGATGCACCTCTGAGTTTGGCGGTGAGAGATGCAAGGAGAGCGCCCTGAGGGTCGTGTAGACCATGAGCAAGGACCACGGGGCTGATCGGGGGCCCTGGCGAGGGTTGCTCCCACCAACAAACACCATTCCATCATGGATGACCGAGTATCATTAATGCATTATATATAGTTAGTTTTTATATCAAGTTATGCTATCTAGGGATGATACAAATTTGTTCTTATATATGTATGGTTTGCTACTATCAGGTAGCTAGGCTTGTGCCATGGCAGCCATCCTCAATGCTTTAGCACCATATCTGAAGAAGCTTACCACAGACATGGCACAAGACGAGGTGTCCGTGCTGCTGGGCGTCTCCAGTGAGAGTAGAGGATAACATGGAAGGCCTCAAAGCCTTTCTTGCAGATGCCGAGAGGAGACACATCACTGACAAGAGAGTGCAAAGATGGTAGACGAAGCTCAAGAATGCCCTGTATGACGCCACTGACATCCTCGACTTGTGTCAGCTCGAGGCTGACAAGCAGAGGGAGTCCAAAGCTGCTTCCAGCCAGTTCTCTTTTGTATGCAGAATCCAGTATTCGCACATAAGATAGGCAGCTGCATCAAGGAGCTCAACCAACAGCTGGAAATCATCCACAAGGAAGCGGATCAGTACAAGTTCAATTTTAGCCTCGGTTCCAATCCGGAGCCAAGGAAACTAACTGCTGCTGAGTTATCCATCTATAGGACAAGTTCACAGGACGATGAGTCGGCCATAATTGGAGAACAGATACAGAGCGATACAGGGGACCTCGTTCAGGTGCTAACAGCAGATAATGATAATAATCGCAATCACATCAAAGTCGTGTCTATCATTGGTGCAGGCGGCATGGGTAAGACCACCCTCGCCCAGTTGGCTAAGCATCACCCAACAATTCGATGTGGTTGAGCTACTGAGGACAGCAATTGAAAATGCTGGCAGAGACCATGGTGGGAGGCAAGACAAGAGCACTCTGACGGACATCCTCATCAACACCCTATCAACTGGCAGGTTTCTGCTGGTAATGGATGATGTGTGGATTCTTGAAGCGTGGAACAATGTGCTTAGTGTCCCTGTCAGGAATGATAGCAAGGAAGTATATGGATCCTTGTCACTACAAGATCTGCACACCTACCACAGCAGATGCAAGCCGTCCTGCACTAACACCGCGTCAGGCCTGTAGATGATGATGCTTGGTCCTTGCTCAAGAAACAGTTACAGCCGGATAAGGTTGGTCTATCCATACTCTATACAACTTGGACACCTGCTTTACTCATAAAAAAGCCTACGAGCAGCCTCGTAATACAATCTAAGCATTCTAGGTAGTAAAACAAGATTATGTGAATAAAAAAAACACCAGGAAAACTATCATCTAGCAGACATAATAGTCAAATTTAATAACAAAATAACACTAGGATCAGGTTAGCTATTGATTACTCTGTCCATCCAGAAACTGAGTGCATGGCTATTTCTTTATGAAGTTTACCAATCTCAAATTTGACCATATTTGTATATCAACAAAAGGTATCAATATTTATGATATCAGTTTTACTACCATTAGATTTAACTTATGGAGAAACGAATTTATGGTATATATGTTTCAATTGATAAATGTTAATAATTTTCTCTATAATTTAGTTAAACCTAAGATATTTTGACTTAATAAACCTGTCCATTTCTTGGAATATATGGAGTACTTAATTAGATACTGATACTGTTTCTAATATCTCCACAATGATGCTCATAAGGCAGTTACATCCCTAGCCTTATGAGTTGGAGGAAATTAATGTGTTGGAGGAAGAAGTAAATCAATATTACCACTAGCGCTCAGCCAAAGGCAGTTGCATCCCTAGCCTTTCACTAGCACAGTAAGCAGTACTGCAGGCGGTCAAAAACAATTTTGGGAGGTGGGCAAGCTATCGGCCTGCAAACCAGTGTCTGTATTTTTTTTAATAATGGAACTGAAAAAAATCATGATTAACAGAGGCGGTGCTTGTGCCCATCTCAGTTAATCAATTTTTTTTAGGTCAACTTCGGGGGATGGAACATCCCACCTGCAATATATTCCACAGTGTCTGACAAAAGGTCGGTGGGTGGAAGGCATGGCCTTGGTTCGGGTACATCAGAGAAGAGGGAGGGTGTGGATTACGTAGTCAACAAGTTTCTCCATTGCGTAGCTAAAGCTTCACTCTTCCTAGGTATATGGCAACTCTAGCTCTTGATCGATTCAAGGCACGCACTTTTGAAATGGGCAGTGTCTGGTGCCATCCTCCTAAACACCACCTTGTTTCTGTGCTTCCAAACCTCCTAGCTTAGGAGGAGAAGTGGGTTGAGGACCGTTTTTGGCACTGCCGGGGGGGGGGTGGGTGTTGAGAATTCCAGAACTCATTCACCTTGGCCACCTGGTCAGATGCCCACCCGATGGACAGCCAGAAGGATTGGACGAAGGAGCACTCCGAGATTATGTGTTCTGTTGTTTCATCAATCAAGCCACACAGCTCGCAGCTTGCGGTGTCAATGATGTTCTTGCAGACCAACGCAGTTCTGCAGTGGATCCTATTCTAAGTGAGGAGCCATCCGAAGAACTTGACCCTTGGCAGGGTGAAGGTGGTCCAGACAATTGTGTAGGAGGCGCTCTGGTGGTCTCTCCGATTGGAGATTTTTATAGATGAGGCCAGCCAGCAGCCGGTGTTCGTCGTCTTTAAAATAGCTTCGGCGTTCATCGGCTTCTTCTGTCAGTGCGACATCCTGCAACATCTGAGTGAAATGGTTGAGTTCCTCGGCCGTGCGGGGGATAGGCGGCACTGAAACTGGTCACGGAGCGTGGAGCCAGCGATGTTGCGCACCGACGTCGTGCGCCCAGCGTAGTGGCTGTGGAGAGCAGGCATCTTCTCTGCAAGAGAGGAATCAGAATTCCATCGATCATACTAGAACGCCGTGCTGCGGCCATCGCCCGCGACCACGGTGGTGATAATCCTGTAAGGGGGGAGGAGATCACGCAGCGTCGCCCAGTGGGTGCCGCAGAGCTTGCCCTGGAGGGTGGAGATGTCGACGAGCCCCCTGGCCCATGTAGCCCAGGCCGACCCATCAGGGCAATGGAGTCAGTGTTGGAGTTTTAGCAGCATGCAGGCATTCCGTGTGTCAATATTCTTGATCCCTAGGCCGCCGTCCTCTTTATCTTGACATACCTTCTCCCATGCCATAGGAAGGCCCTGCGCCGGGCATCTCGAGCCGCAATGGCCCCCAAATGAAGCTCCATCGCTCCCATGGCGTAGGTGGGTAATGTACCTAGGATGGCGTTGATCAGGATTACCCTCCCAACCATGCTCAGAAGGAGCACCTTCTTGGTTGCCAGGTAGCGATCCACCCTGGCAATCAGCGGCATGAAAGCGGATACGGGTAGCTTGATGTTGGACAGGGGCAGGCCGAGGTAAGTCTGGGGGAACACCCCTTGCTTACATTGCAGGTGGTTGATGAAGACTTGGAGGTCCACGGGCGGCACATGCATCGGGGTCACGGTGCTCTTCCCAAAGTTTGGAAGGGTTGACCATCACTGATGCGCCAGCCATCAAGCGTATTGGGCCTCAATTCCATGCGTCATCCTCCCTGGCAGCTGGAGCTTCCGCTGCCCGTACATTTGCACTGTTTCCCAAACTCAAAAATCTGCAATTGAATTGGCTACGTAAGTGGGAAGAATGGGAATGGAATGACTGTGAGGAGCATTTGGATGTGGAAACTACCATAGCCATGCCTTGTCTTGAGAAACTCCAAATCGATAAGTGCAAGCTGAGCTGTCTTCCACCGGGCCTTGCCAGCAGCAAGAGGCATGCTCTTAGAGAATTATACCTGTACGAGATCACCAACCGACACGTGTTGAGAACTTCCCTTCAGTTGTGAAATTTAACGTGTTTGAGTGCCCTGAGCTCAAGAGGATCAGCGGACTACCCATGCTGCCGAAGATTAGGATCGTTGTGTCACACCCCACTTTTAAGGATAAAAGTGGAATGCATAAATAATCTTATATGTGTCCCAGGAACAGTCGCACATATAGGATGACAAATTATAAAGAGTATCATCACCATTTTTATTACATAACGTACCAATATTTATTACAGAGTATTACGCATAAACAATAAAATCTATGATACCATTATTGCGAAAGCTCCCCACAGAGACACGTCGACTGGTGAACACCAAGCCTAGTACTCATCCCGATAGCTCTCACTCCAACCTTCATCTGTTACCCATTCAGGATTTTCCAAAACTGAAAGTAAAGTAAGCGTAAGTACACAACCGTACTCAACATGCATAACATGGGTTCATGAGGCTCAAATAAGCTGACACGGTTTGACTGCATTTAGCTTTTATATGTTAATCAAGTTGACCATTTATGCAGCATCAAGGTGGCAAGTGTTTTCCCAAAACTATCATGATCAATGTAACATAAATAAATAGTAAACATAACAGCAACTGTATGAACAATTTAACATGACAAGAGAGATCATCATTAGTGTAAGGACTTCCAAGGCCGCTCGTGTCCTTGAGCAAGGCTAGTATACCAGTTCATTAAACTCTACGCAGAGGTGTACACTTTCACTGTGAGCCGTGAATTGCCCTTTCGCCCGAGGCCCATCGACCTCTTAGCCCACTACCAAGGAGGACCGGCAGGGTTCACTATGAAGCCATTCAAAGGTTCGTCTAACATGTTAGGGCCACTGAGGTTTCTGTGCCCTACGGATGTAGTATCCCCCTTCTGATGGCACATGACTGCAGCCTATACTCATACAGACAGAGGTCCAACTACACCCAACCCAAAACACACCCCCTTGCACCATAAAGGGAACCGCTAACATGCTAGAAAAGGTCCTCATACTGAGCTAAAACCAGAGCCATATAGTCCTCACAGTTGTACTGTAAATCCCGGAAGGTACGTTACTGATTAATCCTCAGGTGATTAAAAGTCATTATTACTGTTCATGACACAAATACTCATCAAGCCACAAGATCATGATATCATTAAACGCTAGCATCATTGCTACCCAATGCAACCCAAAAGGTTCAAGGAATCCGGATATCAAAGCTAGTTATAGTTTCTAGGTCATCAAACGGACACATGCATATGAATTGTTATTTATAGTGGATAGGTAACAAGGATGGTCCATGCTATACTTTCCTTGGTTCATGAAGTCCCGCTGGTCCTGCTGATCCTCACAAAAGCTTGGCTCAACAAAATCCTCACCGTCTGAACTCGACGTTAACAACCAATACCAGACAATCCAATCGAGCATACATACACGAAGCAAACAAAGAGGTATTAGAGAAATAGTACACCAATGTCATCAAAATAAAATAAAATGTTTACCAAACTATTCTACTCGCTTCTACAATCACACAGACGTCAAGTTCACTGAAAACGGAGTTATAACGACGAAGTTATGGATTTTCAAAGATTTCCTATAGATAAATAAATACATTTAATATAGACTAAAAATATAAAGTTTCCAAAATACTTTAAAAGTAGTACCACTGCATAGATTACAAAATTATGAATCTAACGCAATTTAAACGGACCAAATCGGAGTTAAAACGTGAAAGATATAAGCCTTTAAAGATAATGGCAAAACTGTAATTAGCTGAAAACGTATTCTGAAACTGAAACGGGAAAATACGTTTTCTAGAAAAGAAAACGTATCCAGGGAGCATTTATAAGGGAAATACGCTTTCTAAAGGACAAAGCGTATTATGAACCTGTTGAATAGAAAATACGCTTCCCGGTGAAGAAGACGTATTCTATCAAAAGCGCCAAGGGCTCTTAAAAGATTAACCAGAAACCCAGGGGGTTTTCTGCTAAATCACCACACGAAGCGATACGGGCTGTTTTCGGCCGTTCGAATCAAAATGAACGGCGCAGATTGATCCGGTCAGTCGGCCTCGCCGGGGAAGAAACCCGACGCGGCGGCGGCCATCGCCGGCGGCGAAATAACTCGCCGGAGTTCATGGAACTTGTGATCCCGGCCACGAGAACGAGCGCGACCGGTACCGTTCGAAAGCAGAGCTCACACCGCGCTCAACTGTGGAGAAGATGGAGACTGAGGCGAGGCGGGGACGGCGTGCGGCTCGGAGCGGCGGCCGGCAGCGAGCTGCAAACGAGGATGACTCGAGTTAGGCAAAATTCGACCAAAATAACCTCACCACTGTGTTCAGGAGATCAAGGCGATGCTTAAGGACCAACTTACGCCACTAAATACCTTACGACCGTGGCGAATTGCGAGCTTTGGTGGAAACCGTCATTGGCGGCTAGGGTTTCGTGTTGCGGCTCGAGTCAACGAGGCGATGATGGCGCTGAGAGGGTTTGGGGCGGAGTCGCGACTCGGTTCAAGGCTTAAATAGCCAAGGCATGAGGCGCTGGACCGGGCGTGGACGGGGTCGCGCGGGGTCGCGCAGGGTCGGTTTCGGTGTTCCGGCCGAGTCGGAGAAGAAGATGGCGCGGGGTCCACCTGTCGGCGACAGCGAGAGAGAGGCGGCCGCGGGCGCGGACGCAGCGCCTTGATGGGCCCGCGGCCTGCGCCCCAAGATGAAGAGAAAGCGATAGCGCGCGGGACGGACGACGCGGTTTTCGGCCTGTTGGCCCAAGAAGGGGAAAGGCGGAGCGGCAGGCCGGACGAGTGCGGGAAAAAAAGCGGAGTAGGCTGACAGGGCGGGGAGCGGGCCGCCGGTTGCTGCGCGGGCGAAAAGCAGGAAAAGAGAGGGGAAGGAAGAGAAATTGCTTTTCATTTCTTTAAACCATTTTCAAATGCAAATTCAAATACATTTTGAATTCCAAATCAAATTCAAACATCACACAAGAAAAGTATGCACCAGCATGGATGCACAAGCATGTTTCTACCATGTTTCTCTTTCATTTTGATCCAAACATTTATTTTGCACCCTATTTATTTACCCATAAATCATTTTGACTATTTATATATATATATTTTTGGAAAAAAAATGAAAACTAGGGTGTTACAAATCTACCCCCCTTAAGAGAATCTCATCCTCGAGATTGAGTTTGCTTACTCAAACAACTGTGGATAATCTGCCCTTAGTGCATCCTCCGTTTCCCAAGTTGCCTCAGCCTCTGAGTATCGATTCCACTGCACCTTACACATCTTGATAACCCCACTTCGGATAACCTTTTTAGCTGTATCCAAAATCTTTACTAGAAACTCTTCATACGTGAGATCATTCTTAACGGTAAGCTCCTCTAAAGGAAAGTGCTCCTTCTCAGGTACATGCAAACACTTCTTAAGTTGAAACACATGGAACACATCATGCACACCAGCTAGGCTCTCTGGTAACTCCAACTGATAAGCCACTTCCCCACATCTTTTCAAAATTTTAAACGGACCAACATACCTTGGTGCAAGTTTCCCTTTCTGGTTGAACCTCTTCACACTTCTCATAGGAGATACCTTCAAATACACACAGTCACCTTCTTGGAATGTCAACTCTCTCCTACGTGTATCCGCATAACTCTTCTGGCGAGATTGTGCTATCCTCAAGTTTTCCCTAATTACTCGTACCTGTTCCTCTGCGGTTCTCAGAACATCTGTCTCAAACAACTGGCTTTCTCCAGTTTGATTCCAGAACAAAGGTGTCCTGCACTTACGCCCATACAGAGCTTCAAATGGTGCCATTTTGAGACTCTGTTGATAACTATTGTTATAGGAGAACTCTGCATAACACAAGTTCTTATCCCAACTTGTGCTAAATTGTAATGCACAAGCTCTCAGCATGTCCTCCAGAACCTGATTAAGCCTCTCAGTCTACCCATCGGTCTATGGGTGATATGCGGTACTAAAGTTCAGCTTTGTTCCCAAAGCACTATGAATTGCTTTCCAAAAGTGAAATGTGAACTGGGTACCTCTATCAGACACAATCCTCTTGGGTACCCCATGAAAACAAACAATCCTTTCCATATACAGTTCCGCTAACTTTGGACCACTGTACCTTGTCTGAACTAGCAAAAAGTGCGCAACCTTGGTCAATCGGTCAACTATTAACCAAATAGAATCAAAACCTCTCTGGGTACGAGGTAGACCTGTTATAAAGTCCATACCAACTTCCTCCCACTTCCATTCTGGTATCTTCATTGGCTGCAACAATCCAGCTGGCCTTTGATGTTCTGCTTTCACTCGCTGACAAGTGTCACATATCGCAACATATTTTGCCACCTCCTTCTTCATACCAATCCACCAATACTTTTCCTTTAGATCCATGTACATCCTAGTACTCCCAGGATGGATAGAATAAGCTGACTCATGTGCCTCTCGTAGAATTGCCTGATGAAGATCTTTTATCTCCGGAACACATATCCGGTTGCCACACCATAGAGTACCCTCTTCATCAATGTGGAATCCAGGTGCTTTTCCTTTAGCTAACTTCTTGGCTATGTACTTCAAATCCTCATCTTCCCGCTGACCCTTGCGAATTTCCTCCTCTAAGGTTGATGTCACCTCTATTTCCATTGAATTAGCAATAAGAGTAAGGTTCAGATGAGCAAACTCTGCACACACTGATCAGATTCAGGTGTCTTAGCAGGCTTCTTCCTACTAAGGGCATCGGCCACAACATTTGCCTTTCTAGGATGGTAATGCATTTCAAAATCATAGTCATTCAACAACTCTAACCAACGGTGTTGTCTCATGTTCAGATCAGACTGAGTGAAGATATACTTCAAGCTCTTATGGTCAGTGAATATATCAGTCTTGTGGCCAATAAGGTAGTGTCGCCAAATCTTTAGAGCATGAACCACAGCTGCTAATTCTAAGTCATGAGTAGGATAGTTAAGCTCATGTTTCCTCAACTGCCTTGAAGCATAAGCAACAACTCTACCTCCTTGCATAAGAACACACCCCAAACCCAAACGGGATGCATCACAATTGATCAAGAACTTCGTACTTAAATCTGGCAATACCAACACTGGAGCGGTTGTCAATCTCTTCTTGAACTCTTCAAAGCTAGCTTGGCACTTGTCGGACCACACGAACTTGGCATTCTTCTCTAGTAACGCTGTCAAAGGCTTAGCAATCTTTGAGAATCCCTCAATGAATCTCCTATAATAACCAGCCAACCCAAGAAAACTGCAAATCTCACTGACATCTGTAGGTGGCTTCCAATCCAACACATCCTTCACCTTGCTTGGATCAACTGCTATTCCTCCATTGGAAACAACATGGCCAAGGAAAGAGACTTCCTCCAACCAGAACTCACATTTGCTCTTCTTAGCATAAAGCTTGTGATCCCTAAGCTTCTGCAAGACTAACCTCAAATGTTCTACATGTTCCTCCTTGTTCTTCGAGAATACCAGGATATCATCAATAAAAACCACCACAAATTTATTAAGATACTCCATAAACACCTTGTTCATCAGGTACATGAAGTAGGCAGGTGCATTGGTCAACCCAAAAGACATAACCGTATACTCATATAAACCATACCTAGTGGTGAATGCCGTCTTCGGTATATCAGAACTCTGAATCTTCAACTGATGATAACCAGAATGCAAATCAATCTTGGAGAACACACAGGCACCTCTCAACTGATCAAACAAATCATCAATCCTGGGTAAAGGGTACTTGTTCTTGATAGTAACCTCATTGAGAGAACGATAATCAATGCACATCCGTTGAGTTCCATCCTTCTTATCAACAAAAATCACAGGTGAACCCCATAGTGACGCACTAGGATGAATGAATCCCTTATCTTCTAATTCCCTTAATTGTTTCTTAAGTTCCTCTAATTCATTAACCCCCATTCTATATGGTCTTTTAGCTATGGGTGCAGTGCCAGGAAATAACTCAATAATAAATTCAATGTCGTGATCAGGTGGCATACCTGGCAATTCATCGGGGAACACATCCAGGAATTCCTGCACCACTTGATTCTGAGAATCTGCATTGTTGTCAAGCTGATTTAGTGTGGCTGTAGGCAATGCTTGTACTCTGACATTAACACTGATTCTATCCCCTCTTGGTGTAGTTAGATCCACAACCCTCTCTTTACACTTTATCACTGCTTGGTGAACTTCCATCCAATCTAACCCCAGGATTAAATCAATATCAGATGCATTCAATACTACAGGGTTTGTCAAAAAGTCTACCCCCCTTAAGTTAATGTTAGATAAGGGGCAGTAGTAAGAAGCTGGTATAGCACCCCCTGGTGAATTTACTACCATTTGATCTTTCATGGGTAAAACTGGCATGATATGCTTTTTAACGAATGCTTGTGAGATAAAAGAATGCGAAGCTCCAGAATCAAAAAGTATAGTAGCATGGATAGAGTTGATGTTGAACGTACCCAGCATAACCTCTGAAGCTTCCTGAGCGGTCTCAGTGGACACATGGTGAACCTTCCCATACTGCGGAGGCCTCTGATTGTTGTTCGGACGCTGAGGGGTCTGCTGATTCATCTTGTTATCTAGACAGTTATAAGACATGTGCCCTTCTTTCCCGCATATGAAGCACCTTTTAGGCATGTGGGGACCACCATTCTTCAAAGGAGTGTTGTTGGGGGCGGTGAGACGTGAAGCCTGATTATTATTGGGACGCTGCTGCTACTGATGTGAGCATTGATTCCCACTCCCACTCTGCTGGTTCTGACCATGATTCCTATGATTAACTGGTCCTTGGAACCTCTGCCTGAACCCTTGGTGGAAGTTAGAACGGAAACGTGAGTTACTACCAGAGCCCTGTCCATTCATCTTCCTCTTCTTATCTTGTGCCAGACGTTCATTATCTAGCACAATTGCACTGTTCACTAACTCCTCAAAAGTGTCATACCTACTGCCCTTCAGTTGCAGTCTAAGCTCATAATAAATACCATTGAGAAAATGGCGCCGCTTATCAACATCCCTCATAACCTCATGGGGAGCGTAGCGGGCCAACTCCTCAAACTTAGCATGGTACTCGCTCATAGTCATCGAGCCCATTCTGAGATTCTGGAACTCCTCGGCCTTCTGTTCTATCAAACCCTCGGGGATGTGGCGAGCCAAGAAATCCTCTTTAAACCTATCCCAGGTGATAGCAGGAGCATTATAGGGATGTGCAGCTTGGTATGAATCCCACCAGTTCTGGGCAGCTCCCTGAAGTTGCCCCGTAGCATATAACACCTTCTCAGCATCATTGCACTGAGCCAGGTCTAACTGCCTCTCCACCGCACGCAACCAGTCATCAGCATCTAAAGGATTTATAGTGTGGGTAAACACAGGAGGATGGCCTTGCATGAACTCCCTGCATTTATCCCTTGGTGGTTGTGCATGTGGTAGCCCTTCAGCTTGCATGGTCTGTACAAACTGAGTCATGGTCTGCATCATCTTCATTTGCGCCTTCATCACTTCCTCATTAGTGATATGACCAGCACCACGCCCACGGCCTCTAGCACCACGGTTACCTCTTCCTCCCCAAGCGGCCATCTGTATTCCAACAAAACCAAAGCTTAGAGTTATTCAGGTTACAAATCACTTATATAATAATAAGGATTGCAAAACTAAAAATTCTGGGCGAGCTTCAATTTCAGTAGTACAAAAAAACCTTCATAACTCGAGATCCAGATGTCACAACAGGATGTTCTATATGTGGTTGGAAAGGTCAAGAAATTCTCTACAACTTCTATTCAGATCATTTTACCAGATTCTATTATCTAAGAAGTCAAATTAACTCAACAATAGGAACTGTTTAGAAATTCTAGACAACATGTTATATCAGATTGCAATGAGCATAACTTCCAACTCAGAACTGATATTAACCTGATTCTTGTGGGAATTGTTAGATAAAGAAGTCTAGTTTCTCCTAGAAAAATCTCATAGGCATTGAAATAACCAATTTCAAGATATAACCAAAATATCACCGACTGCTCAGAAGACAGCAAAGTGAGAGACAGGATAAACCAACCCAAACTTATTTTATTCAAACTTTAACCTTAATATACTTAACTAAGGAACTTGCGGACAGGCCCACAAAGCTCCCGCACTCACATAAAAATCCAAATCATCCATATTATATAATCATAAATCATCAAGCACTCAAGGTTCACACACACTAGAATGACATGACTAACATGACTCATGATACTAATAACGTGTCTATTACATAAGGGTTTTTAAACTAAGGTCGAAGCTCATGGTCCAGCTGTTCATAGATCTTTGGTTGCCCAGTCATAGTTCTGAGCCTATCAATCTCTTTTTGCTTCTCCTTAAGCTTCTGCTCCAACTGCTCCACCGTGCTTACCATGCCCTGATGCTTGAGCATCATGTCACACGCAAAGTGTGCCAATTCCCTTGACTCAGGTGGCAAATCATGAGGACTCTTCATACCCCATCCAGCCTCCATTCTGTGATCAGAGCGAGGCAAATAGCGGAATTCATCATCTCGCATATTCCTAAAGCGATGGCCACGGAGAGCAATCCAGGCTGTAAAAGTAGCACCCTCAATGCCATCCTCTTGAGTTGGGCTAGGACCAAGATGCTCATAAATCATCTCTATGTTGTAAGAGTTCTGCATCCCTCCTGGGGAACATATAGCCACATTCGTCTCCCAGTAGGTACCTTCCAACGGATGGATGTGTTGGAAGCAAGTGTACTGCACAGCGGGGTCCCAATCAGCATAATAGTCACGGAGAAGCTTCATGAGTCGTAGATGCGATCTAGTGTGGGACTCTGCTACGCGAGAGATATTCACAGTCTATCCCATAGGAGCGTGCGGTCCACCTCCTCCAGCAGAACCACCAGCAGACGGCGGTGGAGATTGACCATCATCTTGAACTGCTTCTAGCTCTTCTTCTTCAGAAGCTTCCATTGGTTCGTCTTCTTTAGCTTGAGGGAATGGAGGCACCGGGGTTGGTGATGGCGGAACAGCTTCCCTAGTCCCCAGGACAAGATTTAGACATGAGTTAGAGTAGAGTCAAGATTTTCTCAATAGAGTAAGTATAAGAGCATAAAAATTGAGAAAATAACAAGGTTAAAGTTAGGAAGCATAAAACTAGTGAAGCAAAGGTGACTAAGAACGACCATTCTATCTAGGCTTGTGTCCTATAGTCAACACGGCTCTGATACCAACTTGTCACACCCCACTTTTAAGGATAAAAGTGGAATGCATAAATAACCTTATATGTGCCCCAGGAACAGTCGCACATATAGGATGATAGATTACAAAGAGTATCATCATCTTGTTTATTACATAACGTACCAATATTTATTACAGAGTATTACGCATAAACAATAAAATCTAAGATAACATTATTGCGGAAGCTCCCTACAGAGACACGTCGACTGGTGAACACCAAGCCTAGTACTCATCCCGATAGCTCTCACTCCAACCTTCATCTGTTACCCATCCGGGATTTTCCAAAATTAAAAGTAAAGCAAGCGTAAGTACACAACCGTACTCAACAAGCATAACATGGGTTCATGAGGCTCAAATAAGCTGACACAGTTTGACTGCATTTAGCTCTTATATGTTAATCAAGTTGATCATTTATGCAGCATCAAGGTGGCAAGTGTTTTCCCAAAACCATCATGATCAATGTAACATAAATGAATAGTAAACATAACAGCAACTGTATGAATAATTTAACATGACAAGAGAGATCATCATTAGTGTAAGGAGTTCCAAGGCCGCTCGTGTCCTTGAGCAAGGCTAGTATACTAGTTCATGAAACTCTGCGCAGAGGTGTACACTTTCAATGTGAGCCGTGAATTGCCCTTTCGCCCGAGGCCCGTCGACCTCTTAGCCCACTGCCAAGGAGGACCGGCAGGGTTCACTATGAAGCCTTTCAAAGGTTCATCTAACAAGTTAGGGCCACTGAGGTTTCTGTGCCCTACGGATGTAGTATCCCCCTTCTGATGGCACACGACCGTAGCCTATACTCATACAGACAGAGGTCCAACTACACCCAACCCAAAACACACCCCCCTTGCGCCATAAAGGGAACCGCTAACATGCTAGAAAAGGTGCTCATACTGAGCTAAAACCAGAGCCATATAGCCCTCACAGTTGTATTGTAAATCCCGGAAGGTACGTTACAGATTAATCCTCAGGTGGTTAAAAGTCATTATTACTGTTCGTGGCACAAATACTCATCAAGCCACAAGATCATGATATCATTAAGCGCTAGCATCATTGCTACCCAATGCAACCCAAAAGGTTCAAGGAATCAGGATATCAAAGCTAGTTGTAGTTTCTAGGTCATCAAACGGACACATGCATATGAATTGTTATTTATAGTGGATAGGTAACAAGGATGGTCCATGCTATACTTGCCTTGGTTCACGAAGTCCTGCTGGTCTTGCTGATCCTCACAAAAGCTTGGCTCAACAAAACCCTCACTGTCTGAACTTGACGTTAACAACCAACACCAGACAATCCAATTGAGCATACATACACGAAGCAAACAAAGAGCTATTAGAGAAACAGTATCAAAACAGAATAAAATGTTTACCAAACTATTCTACTCGCTTCTACGATCACACAGACGTCAAGTTCACTAAAAACGGAGTTATAACGGCGAAGTTATGGATTTTCAAAGATTTCCTATAGATAAATAAATACATTTAATATAGACTAAAAATATAAAGTTTCCAAAATACTTCAAAATTAGTACCACTGCGTAGATTACAAAATTATGAATCTAACGCAATTTGAACGGACCAAATCGGAGTTAAAACGTGAAAGATATAAGCCTTTAAAGATAATGGCAAAACTGTAATTAACTGAAAACGTATTCTGAAACTGAAACGGGAAAATACGTTTTCCAGAAAAGAAAACGTATCCAGGGAGCATTTATAAGGGAAATACGCTTTTAAAGGACAAAGCGTATTATGAACCTGTTGAATAGAAAATATGCTTCCCGGTGAAGAAGACGTGTTCTGTCAAAAGCGCCAAGGGCTCTTAAAAGATTAACCAGAAACCCAGGGGGTTTTCTGCTAAATCGCCACGCAAAGCGATACGGGCTGTTTTCGGCCGTTCGAATCAAAATGAACGGCGCAGATTGATCCGGTCAGTCGGCCTCGCCGGGAAAGAAACCCAACGCGGCGGCGGCCATCGCCGGCGACGAAATAACTCGCCGGAGTTCATGGAACTTGTGATCTCGGCCACGAGAACGAGCGCGACCGGTACCGTTCGAAAGCAGAGCTCACACCGCGCTCACCTGTGGAGAAGATGGAGACTGAGGCGAGGCGGGGACGGCGTGTGGCTCGGAGCGGCGGCCGGCGGCGAGCTGCGAACGAGGACGACTTGGGTTAGGCAAAATTCGACCAAAAGAACCTCACCACTGTGTTCAGGAGATCAAGGCGATGCTTAAGGACCAACTTACACCACTAAATACCTTACGGCCGTGGCGAATTGCGAGCTTTGGCGGAAACCGTCAATGGCGGCTAGGCTTTCGTGTTGCGGCTCGAGTCAACGAGGCGATGACGGCGCTGATAGGGTTTGGGGCGGAGTCGCGACTCGGTTCAAGGCTTAAATAGCCAAGGCATGAGGCGCTGGATCGGGCGTGGACGGGGTGGCGCGGGGTCGCGCGGGGTCGGTTTCGGTGTTCCGGCCGAGTAGGAGAAGAAGATGGCGCGGGGTCCACCTGTCGGCGACAGCGAGAGAGAGGTGGCCGCGGGCGCGGACGCAGCGCCTTGATGGGCCGGCGGCCTGCGCACCAAGATGAAGAGAAAGCGACGGCGCGCGGGACGGACGACGCGGTTTCCGGCCTGTTGGCCCATGAAGGGGAAAGGCGGAGCGGCAGGCCGGACGAGCGCGGCAAAAAAAGAGGAGCAGGCCGACGGGGCGGGGAGCGGGCCGCCGGTTGCTGCGCAGGCCAAAAGCAGGAAAAGAGAGGGGAAGGAAGAGAAATTTCTTTTCATTTCTTTAAACCATTTTCAAATGCAAATTCAAATACATTTTGAATTCCAAATCAAATTCAAACATCACATAAGAAAAGTATACACCAGCATGAATGCACAAGCATGTTTCTACCATGTTTCCCTTTCATTTTCATCCAAACATTTATTTTGCACCCTATTTATTTACCCATAAATCATTTTGACTATTTATATATATATATTTTTGGAAAAAAAATGAAAACTAGGGTGTTACACGTTCGCTGCACAAAGCCGGAGGTTCTAGGAGGTGTTCCGGCACTTGACAACCTGGTACTGTAGGATACTACCATGGACACGCTGCCAGGTTATGTAGGATCTGAAACATCAAGGTATCTCAAGTTGAATTGCAACAGGAAACTATGTGAATCCTTGTCACCTGGCGGCTCCGAATGGCACAAGATCAGGCACATTGAAAAACACAGTATCATCTACATGTAAGATTGAGCTACAAGTTTGCATGAATATTCAAAGACTGTGGTCTGCACAGCTGCATCGACAATCGCTCAAGCAGTCAGGTAATAAATTGCATCCTTTCACTAGCCCAGAGTTGCTTTCCAGATTCATAGTTGCTGCTGCTTGTAATCAAATTTGTTACATAACCGCAGTATATATTCATGCATGATTGACACTTCAATTATTTATGTGATTAGCACTCAGCAAAAGCTTTCGTTGGACCACACACAGGCACAACGGGGCATCAAAATGTATGGTGATTAAACAAAGTGTTAACAATCCGTCTTAGAGCAAAAGATAAACACAGTGCTTGTGTTCAGCTTTTGCCTCTTCAAGTCTGGCATAAGTATGTTTATTATCATCATCTCCTATATGTGTAACTACAATTTTTCTCTTAGTAAATATTTTCATGTGTCATTATGAACTAACCGTGTAACTGATGTATGCAGGGATCAAGGATCCATACGGCGGAGCCACCGGATGTTAGCTTGCAGTGGCAAGTGGGAGTGAGATCTGCTTGGTAGAAGCTCGTCTCCATCACGCAGTACACATACTCTGCTCACTTGTAGACTCTCGACATACTGCCAAATCGTGGTTACCGGCGGCGTCTCGTGCATTGTTGTAGTCTTGACCATGTATATTTGTACACATCATTTTTTTAATATGTAATGGACCTATATATATTTGCACAAGTAATGGCCTGAAGTCGTGGGTCTTGTAATGAACCGAACGTGTGGTGATGAAAGCAGACATGCAGCACGAACATTGTATGCTGGCCTGATTGATGATCATGAAATAGGCATCCCAATATTATTGTTGTTCGATTTTACTCAGTCTCCTCAATGTCATGGCGATTATAGGGGTTATCCTATCCTTCTCCGATATCTGTGGCAACACCATATCCTCTGCTTTGTCGCCTGCACTGCACCATTATATGCAAGACACTCTGCTTTCCATGGAGGCAGAGCAAATGGGCAGGACGAGCTTTCACTGGGAATATAATGTTTCATTCATACTAGTATAGAAGCATATGGCAGCAGTTCATCCTATATATACCATATGTCAGTGAAGAGAGGAAGGACAAAGTATAACAGAGCAGAAACAAGGCAATCGCTTGGGCTCTCCGTGTGGCATGCCTGTAGGAGTAGCCTGACGTGACCCACTCTGCCCCAAGCACAAGAGGATCAGTGATCTCTGCAGATTGCATAAGATTAGCATCCTCCAATCCGCTGTCCAAATCTGCATGTGGTTCAACGTGTTCCAGCACTTGACAGCACTTTGGCAATACATGTCAGCTGACACCAGTGAATCCAAGGTATCTCCAGTTGGATTGCAACAACTGGCCGCATAAGCCCGCAATGATGTTGGCGACTCACGCAGAAAGTAAAGGACGGACCTGTACTTGGTGCGTGCAAGCTGAAGCTTCGACTTTGATTGAAGCTGTTTTCAATCAATCCAAAGTGTGCGGTCAGTAACTCAGTATCCAGCATGGTCGCCGGTGGGTGCGGCCATGCGGGCAAAAGAGGTGCAAGAGCTGATGAGAGGTAGCTGTAAATTGAAGTAGTCAACGTCGTCGCCGGAGCTAGACCGGAGTAGGAGTGGGCCCCATTGGCCGGAATGGAATAGGATGAAGGAGCGGCGGCGGTGGCATCTTCATAAACCCGATAATAAAAACGAGTCCCTGTGTGGCTGAATCAATGGGGGGCGAGCCTATACAAATAAATAAGGTAATTTACCAGTAGACCCATGAAAATTCAAATTAAATTTAAAAAAGTCTTTCTCAAACAATTGGCCACAAAATCCAAAAAATGAATGTACCTGAAAGTAGCAATGGTATTTTTTAAACCATTGCACACATGCTAGATAAAATATGAACAAGTAAACATGCTCCGGCACACTAAGCGCTCGAGATTTATTTTTATCAGTTAGGGCCATCCTACAGTGAGTCAATATAGGCAGTCGAGGATAGGGTCCTGTTGGCCCTCTCACTTGATGTCGTCAGTGTAACACCCCGGGGTGTCAGTAAACATCACCAAAAATAGCCGCACATAACCAATAAAGATTTTGGCAGCAACTCCATTGTATTTATAAGTAACACGGACATAAGATAAAAATATAGATAACCAAAAACACCAAACTAGCATTAGAGAACATCCTGACGAAAATATAACTTATTCCAATAGGAATACGTTTAATGACCACACTTTAAACATTTGCTCTCATGTCTATTAACAAAACCAAGTTATTATGCTTTAAAACATGAAATCTCTAATTGAGGAAGTGTGAGATGTGCAGGTAAAACCACTTCCCTTCCAAGCAAGCATCAAGTACCTAGATTGAGTAAAGCAAGGGTGAGATGAAACATCTCAGCAAGCAAACTTGGTTGGACAAGCTACTTAAACCACAATTTAAATTAAACAACAATTTAACATGGAGACATAATACCAATATATAATGAGCGACTTCCAATTTTTAGACATAGCCAGATGATAGAGCTTCATGTTAAATAATGGACATAATACCTTGAATATACTTCATAGTAACATAGACGTAACACCTTCTTGAATGCATATTGATGCAATGCAAAATGTCTTTTGCCAGCACGCCCAATAAGGTGTGGAGCTGCATCCCATGATGTTGTACCGGTACGGTCATGACCAAAGATCAATGACATAACTTTCAAAGCAAATGAATGATGCAATGCACTTGACATGCTGCAATAGAATTAACATACGCCACCAATGATATTTCAACTTCCATCTTCATGGTTGTGGGCTAACTACATATAGGAATATGGAATAATAACATCACCATGAATAAATAAATAAGACCACAATTAAATAAGGATGAGTAAACCAGGGTCACAAGTTTCGGATATCAGTGGTATGACATTCTTATATACAATAAGAAGTAGATGATGAAAATAAGAAGCCAAAACCATAGCAAACCACCGCTACATTCACCTACCTCTTTGCTGAAGGATATCAAAATCACTAGCGACAATATGAAGTGCTACCACCTGATCACAAGCAATACTCAGTACAATCGCAATCATACAAGAAAGTACAACAACAAATACGCACGAGAGCACCCCAAACCTGACATTTGAGCGTCTACTATTTGTACTACCGATCAAGACAGCAGCACTAACTATTCTATTTTTCGTAGAATTCAGGCCACATATCCAAAACCGCCCAAAATTTACCAGATTATTTAAAACTACGTTATATACAACTTTTGTATTGTAAGATTTCGCATGAGAGGTCTCCAAGTTGGTATAATTAACCATGGAACATAACTGATTCTGACATCCAAAACAGAACATCAAACTTCAAAAATTCAATACTAGAGATATACTAATTCAAAAATTATAAGATTTACCAATCTGGAAAACTTACTTTGATTATATTCTAGATGCTACAAGGTGTAAATTGCAGCGTAAATTGCTACATGGTGTAAATTGCAGCGTAAACAGACTATTCCAACTCTCCAACATTTTCTGGCAGCTGAGGATAAAAAACCATATATCCTAAACCACTTGCCCAAAAATTCTGAAACTTCACAAAACCATAAAAAATTAGGCGAGCAACAACTTTGTAGTTGTAAGTATTCAAAGATTCAATCAATAAGGCCATATCTCCATTAACACTTTCTGAACAGTCAGAAATAGCAGTCGCTTCTACCATCCACATCTGAAGAAACTGTGTGCGAAAAAATCTGAATTTTATACAGCAGAAAGATAATTAAATTCTCTACAACTTTTTTATTATCCATAGTCAGACGAAAAGTCATTTTCATGGCCGAAACCATAGAAACAGCCACGCTGATCAGGCTGCCAATCAGCAGAACCTACATCAGAACCCTAACGATGATTCTACCTCCTCTAAACAGCAAACCCCAAGATCAAGAAGCATCTAATACGTGAATTACCAAGGATAAGAGATGATTCACCTTGCCCTAGGTTTCCCAAATCTTAGGGCAGCAACAAAAGCGGTGGGGGGTGGGGAAAAGCCGATTTGCGTCCAATATGCAGCACTTCTTCAGTCCATCTTCTCTTCAATCCAATTTGCTCCTTTTCCCTTGGTAATTTCTGCTGTGTGGGAGGTGTAGGGAAGGGGAAAAGGTCGTGGAAACAAGAAGGGGGCATCCTGGGGTTATTTATATTGGAAGAGCTGATGAATTCAGAGCAGGAAGGGTCATCACCAGAGACCAACCTAAGAGCTGCTGTTAAGAGGCAGCTCCAAACATGGTTGCGCTACAAAAATTTATATTGGAAGAAACGTTATACGGTTAATAGAATAAAGCTGGGCGATGAGTGCACTAAATTCTTTCATGGCATGGCAACCATCTCTTATCGAAGGAATAATATCTCCCAGATTATGAATGATCAAGGAGTTTGGATACAAGATCATGAAGGCAAGGCAGGTCTTCTCTGGAGCTCCTTCAGAAACCGCATGGGCACCACGTCCTCGCCTCCTATGCTCTTTAACCTTGGAAACCTAATCACGCAGCTTGATGATCTGGATATTCTTGCAGCACCAATATTACAGGATGAAGTAGACCTAGTAGTAACGCACATGCCTGCTGACAAGGCGCCGGGCCCTGATGGCTTCAATGGTCTATTCTTAAAGAAATGTTGGAAATTCATCAAAGGTGACTTTTACTCCTTGTGCTCCAATTTTTTCTCAAGCCAAGCAAATTTAGAATGCATCAACACTTCATACATCACCCTGGTACCAAAGAAAGACAGTCTGGAAATTGTGAATGACTTTCGCCCAATATCACTCATGAATATAAGCCTCAAGATTATCACTAAAATTCTAGCAGAGCGACTACAAATGGTTATCCTAAGACTGGTTCATCGAAATCAGTATGGATTTATTCGGTCACGCACAATACAAGACTATCTAGCTTGGAGCTATGAGTATATACATCAATGTCATCAATCAAAAAGAGAAATAATCATCCTAAAACTAGACTTCGAGAAAGCATTTGACACAGTGGAACACTCAACAATCATATAGGTCATGGCTCATATGGGCTTCCCAGATAGATGGTTGGCTTGGGTGCAAACCATTCTATCGTCTGGTTCATCCGCTATGCTACTTAATGGAGTGCCTGGCAAGTTCTTCAAGTGTAAGTGAGGTGTTGGGCTGGGTGATCCTTTATCTCCTCTTTTATTTGTGCTTGCTGCTGAGCTCCTACAGATTATAGTCAACCGAGCCGCTGCCATGAATTTGCTCAGATTACCTATTCCACAGCCGACTGATGAGTTCCCTATAGTTCAGTACGCGGATGATACCCTTATGCTTCTTCAAGCTGATGCTAGACAATTGATCTTTCTTAAAGCAATGGTTTTCAACATTTCAAAATCAACAGGACTAAAAGTAAACTACAGGAAGTCACACATGTACCCCATTAATGTCCCAGCAGAGAAAATGACACACCTTGTGAAAACTTTTGGATGTGACATTGGTACCATGCCTTTTACCTATTTAGGGCTGCCCATGGGTACGACCAAGCCTCACCTAGAAGATCTCACTCCAATGATGGACAGAGTTAAAAGGAGGTTATTTGCGTGTTCTACCTGGTTGTCTTACTCTGAAAGGTTGGAGATGATTAATTCCGCGATAACCCCTATCACCACTTATGCCATGTGTACAATCAAGCTGCCAAAAGGAGTTATTGAGAACATAGACCGAGCGAGAAAGCAATGCCTATGGCGGGGAAACGATACAGAAAAGAAGGGTGGTAATCTCGTTGCATGGCCAACTGTGATGAAGCCCAAAGACAAAGGAGGGCTAGGAGTAATTAACCTTCGTCTCCAAAATGATGCCCTCCTCCTAAAGCATTTGAGCAAATTTTATAATCGAGCAGATATCCCATGGGTGCAACTTATATTGAATAAATACTATACCACTAAGGTGCCTCATGCTGCAAGAAAGGTGGGCTCTTTTTGGTGGAAGGACGTTATACGTCTCAATATAATTTTCAGAAGATTGCCAAGTGTGAGGTAGGGGATGGTTCCTCAGTTTGTTTTTGGAATGATCTATGGACCGAACCGGTGCTTTCTCATGAATACCAGAGACTGGCTTCCTTTGCAAGAAATGTTAACATCTCAGTATTGGAGGTCATGCAGGCTGGGGACCTTGATAATCCCTTTTTCCTTCCCCTCTCGCAGCAAGCTTTTTAGGAGTTTGAGATCCTTCAGGCCCAGCTACAGATGCTCCCATATGATGATACTGCTAAAGACCGTTGGGTCCCAATCTGGGGCAGCAAATACACTTCTCAACGATTCTACCGCCATGTTTTTAGTAATACAGAAGCACACCGGATCTTCAAAGCAGTCTGGAAATTAAAATGTACTCAACGCATCAAGTTCTTTGCCTGGCTGGTTCTGGTGGACCGGTTGAACACTAAGTCAATGTTGCAAAGAAGGCACCTACACATCCAAGATGATATTTTCTGTGTTATGTGCAACAGTGGGGAAGAGGAGACAATTGAGCATTTATTCTTTGATTGTCCGTTTGCAAAGGATTATTGGGGAACTCTCAACTTTATTTGGGACGGCTCATTACCAATTATGGATAGATTGGTGCAGGTGGCCTCAACCCAAAACATATCGTTCTTCAAGGAAGCTGCACTCATAGCAGCATGGGAATTATGGAAGATGCGCAATGACAAGGTTTTTCAGAGACACCAACCAAGTCCGAGTGCCTAGCTAACAAATTTCAAAAATCAGTGTTACCTCCAGTCCGTATGTTTTAAGGATGACCTTAGAACATCCTTTTATGTTTGGCTTGATGCCTTTAGTTAATGCTTTACTTGTAAGTACGTTTTTTGCTTAATTTTAATACAAAAACCATACTGTGGGGATCTTCTCCATAGTCTTTTGCCTAAAAAAAAAGAAGGGGACGTCCTGGGGTCGAGCAGAGGGAAGGGGAAAGGGAAAACGTGTGTTTCCTCCTACACGCCCTCCCTCTATAGGCTTTAGGTGATTGGGACAAGTTGGGCTTGAGATGGGCAGCCACATGGCCCGGCCTACATTTACTTGGGCCCCTCTAAAGCTATTTTTTTCCTTTAGTTTTGCTTCTTCTATTAGGTATTACAATTTTTTGTTTAAGGGCATTACAGTCAGCCTCCGGATCGCCCTACGTTTTATTTACATTGAGGATCACCCTAGGTTGCTAGTGATATCTTCTTATTCTTCCTCTTGAACTCCTGGACAAAGTGGTTCACCATATGCGGTTGTGAAAATACTCACCAGCTATGGCCTAGACCTCAAAGATACCCTCCTCGATGGAAAAAAAAATAGGGTGTGGCGGTCCCATGAAGCAACCATAGACACCCACTACGGATTTGTGACACGGAATGCGGGACACCGCGGCGTTCCGCGTCCCCGGTATGAGCGTTCCAAACGCGGTTTGGGAACGAAGTGGTACGAGCGACGGATCGATGCCTGGAACGCGGGTCGGAACGATGTCCCAAAGCGCACCGGACCATCGAAGTCGAAGTGGAGAGCAGCGGCGCAACGCAGGAACAGAGCCTTGAAGGCGGGTGCGTGTTCCTTTCTACACGTATACTACGCCAGTTGGAGACCTAATACGGTTGGTAAATGGGCCTTAACCCACATGCTGCAGGCTCAAAGAACGCATACATATAACATATTATTCTATTATTTTCATCAGGAACAGAACGACATGAAAAAACACTAAGGATTTGTCCTGATATATCCTAAAATCTCGGTCTCATTCCATAGTTACGTTCCAACATTGCCCCAATTATTCGTGGTTCACGTTCCCATCTTCAAACCAATCATCCCGAAGAGGTATACCCTCTAATGATTTGGGAACTTAAAAATATCGATCCGCCTCCCGTGTACCACGTTCCTCGTACCGTTTGTACCGGGAACTTTGTGACTATGTTTGTGACACGAGTCCATGTGCATGCATCTGGCGTAAGAGAGATATGAACTCATTTCCTGTGCCCATAGTTACTTCATGGGGACCGTTCCCACTCAATTTTTTCCCCCAAAAATAGACATTAAAAGTTCTGCCTCCAATGCAAGGTCAACTATAAGAACATTCTTGTCAAGGCCAAAAGCAATAGCAACAGCAGCCGTCGGCTCACAGATGATGCATCCGCATAACATTTGGAGCAGCGATTACCCCAGCATCCTTGGTGGCCTGCCACTGGGAGTCAATCAAGTAGGCCAGGCGGGAACAGTGTCAGCATCACTCCTGTTCAACATACAACAACGGAGACTGGAGAGCTAGGGGTGGGCCCAGAAGAGGAAGCGGGAAGAGGCCGTCAGCCTAGAACCGAGACGAGGAACGTCCGACTCTTCGGTCCATTGAGCGAGAGTAGCTGAGGGCAAGTCGGTCACCGCAACGTGTGCGTTGAAGGCCCTGTTTCGTTGGGTTGTGGCTTTTAAAAAAACTGCTGTGGCTGTAGGCTGTGGGCTGTGGAAAAGCAACTATAAGAAAGCAACTATAGGAAAAACAAAAGGCCATTTGGTTAGAGGTGCTGTCAAAGCGTCGGCTGTCTGAGAAATACCTATAATACCCCAAATGCCTGGAAAATGTTTATATGGAAATTGCTCGTAACAAACTAATTTGTTGACTAATTCACATTAATAAATAGAACAATATGCATCAAAGAGCTTATACAACGATGTCATCTCTCAACATAACTAGCCTCCTCTCGCACTAACCAACTCATCAGCTATCCTAGTACGAACGGTATTCATGGTATCTTTGTTCTCCACTCCTTTACTATCATTGTGCCCTTGTGTCGTGTCTTGTTCCAAGTAATCCTCGTCAGCATCACATCTCTCGAACTCCTTATCACTCAATTTGCTGTCACGGATAAAATTATGCAAAGCAAGACAAGCAGTAATGATATGCTTTTGAGTAGTAGGATCAAAACTTGGTATGCCCTTCAAAATACGCCACTTCTGCTTCAAGACTCCAAAAGACCTTTCAATGACATTACGAAGGGATGAATGTAAGAAATTGAATATCTCATACTTCCCTTGGGGAGGCCCTGAACGATTCCAAAATTCTGGTATATGGTACGTGCTTCCTTTGAAAGGTGCAAGATACCCAGTTCGGTTCGAATAACCCGAGTCCACATGATAATATTTTCCTACAAAATCAATTTATTAAGGTACATAATAATACAACTGTTGCTAACATACTACAGAAAACCATTATTACCTTTAGGAGGCACAGGAAATGAAGGAAAATTTGCCAATGCATGATTGAGGATGTGCGAGTCATGTGCCCGGCCAACAGTAACCGCAAATGTGAACCTCATGTTAAAGTCACATTCCGAGAAGTATCTCCATGACGGTTTGTGTGGCTAACCACTTTGTCCACTGGCACTACCACTTTGACATGCGAACCATCTATTGATCCATTTGCTCGTTTGAAGTATGGCTAAAAACGGTTCTCACTCACTCTTTCATGCTCCATAGAAAAAGTAGGATCTCTCGGCTTAATATTGTCCTTAGCTAACTTGCGCAAACACTTCAACACTTCATGAAACTTGTTGTGAACCATCCAAAGTGACCGTGTGAACTGATTTTCAACTTGTGAAAATGATTACGGTCCTCCGAAGATCCACAAAAACATAGCCAATGACTCAACAGATGAAACATTGTTGTTTGAGCTCAATCCATAGGTAAAGACTAGCAAGTCACGAAGTGCGTAAAAAACCTCAGGGCTCATCCGAAACATCTTATAAAAATACCTCGGCTCTGACGTATACCTCATGACCCATTGAATGCCACTTTATGGGGTTTCCCTATATCTACCTTTGTGCAAATACCTTTGAGTATACGAGTTGCCCATTCCTCCAATAACAACACATGCTGTGCAATTTCAACAAGCACCAGCAGTCCATTTTGCCCTTCTTTGGCTACATCTCCCAATTCAGCATCCATTTACAAAACACAATAATAGATAAACAATATGCCACATGCACAATAATTTTTGGACAAGCACACTGATCACAATAATTTCTGGACAAGCACAAAGATCACATGCACAATTCAACAACTTGTTTTGGTTCAACAAAGGGAAATGGTTCAACATAGGGATGCGGCTGGCCTGTGTCAGGCGGAGATGCGGCCGGCGTTGAGTGGGTCCGGTGGGGCGGCAGCCGGCTAGAGGACGCCTTGGGTGGGGGTGGTGGCGGAGGAACTCTAACGGAGGTCACGGCCCTGTCCGCAAACTCGCAAGTGAGAACTGTTATTTCTTTCTCATAACCAGTGGCAGTGGGTAATTTTCTTGAAGTTGTCCATCCAAAAGCAAGTGAAAGCAGGGGTTGAGGTGTTTTTACAATTGTACTACAGCGAAAGCTACTTTTGGGTAAAAGCACAATGAGCTTTTGTGCCCTTTGGTTGGCTTTTGGCTTTTGCAAAGCAACAGCAGGTTGGAAAGCCCAACCAAAGGGATCCTAAGTAGCATGAGCGTGCTACCGAAGAGGGCATGAACCTTGTAACAGAATTCTTCAAAAGTAAATCGACATTCCTCTATTCTTCGCCTAGCTGCTTTGCTTCCCTTCCCCTAACACGGATTCCTGTATTCTCTGCCTTGCTGCTTGTCACACTCCATTTTTAAGGATAAAAATAGAATATATAAATAACCTTATATGCACCCCAGGAACAGTCACACATATAGGATGACAAATTACAAAGAGTATCATCATCCTATTTATTACATATCCAACCAATATTTATCAGAGTATTGCACATAAATAAATAAATAACTAAGACATCTTTATTGCGGAAGCTCCACACAGGGACACGTCAACTAGTGAACATCAAGCCTAGTACTCATCCCGATAGCTCTCATTCCAACCTTCATCTGTTACCCATTCGGGATTTTCCAAAAATTGAAAATAAAGGAAGCGTAAGTACATAACCGTACTCAACAAGCATAACATGGGTTAATGAGGCTCAATAAAGCTGACACTGTTTGACTGTGTTTAGCTTTTATAAGTTAACCATATTGAGGCATAGCATCAAGGTAGTGAAAATTCCCATATACTCATGATCAAGATAACATTAACAAGTGTATAACAATAACGACATTAAGATGAACACATTAACAATTTTAGAACCATTATCTTTATGTAAATGTGTCAAAGCCGCCCTAACCGAAGGGCACGGACAATATATTGATTTAAACTCTAATCAGAGGTGTACACTTTCACTGTGAGTCATGTATTGCAACCGAGTGGATTTATAACTTCCAAACCACTACAAAACATATAAAGCCTCCTATAGGTTCTCCTGACCAATCAGAGATGCGAAAAACGTTGTGTGTAGGAACCCCCCTTCCAATATGGCATAATCCTTCCTGGCTATACTCATAAGGACAGAGGCCGTCCTATACTCCAACTTCCAGACCGCTAACTAGCTAGAAAAGGGCCTACAAGTGACTAGAGCCAGAGCCATATAGCCCTCACAGCTGTACGGATTCTCCATGATAAATCACTTACAGACAAGAGTTCATGTTTGTTAAAAGTCATCATTTTCATTGACAGCATAACACACATCAAGTTATAAGATCATGACCATTAAAGTACTAGTATCATAACTACCCAATGCAACCCAAAAGGTTCAAGGAATCAGGATATCAAAGCTAGTTATAATCTCTAGGTTATCAAACGGACCCATGCATATGAATTGTTATTTATAGTGAATAGTTAACAAGGAAAATCTATGCTATACATGCCTTGATACAAAAAGCCCTGTTGATCCTGCTGATCCTTAAAATAGCCTTGCTCAATAAAATCCTCACCGTCTGAACTCGACATTAACAATCAACACCAGATAATCCAATCGAGCATACATACACGAAGCAAACAAAGAGTTATTAGAGGAACAATACATCAATCTCATCAAAATAGAATAAAAAGTTTTTAAAACTCTTCTACACGCTGCTACGATCACATAGACGTCAAGTTCACTGAAAACGGAGTTATAACGGTGAAGATATGAATTTTTGAAGATTTTCTATAGATAAAAAATATATTAAATATATACTAACAATATAAAGTTTCCAAAATACTTTAACAGTAGCACCACTGCGTAGATTACGAAATTATGAATCTAACAGAATTTGAACAGAGACCAAATTAGAGTTAAAACATAAAAGATATAAGCTTTTAAAGATAATGGCAAAACTATAAATAAATAAAAACATATTCTGAAACTGAAAAGGGAAAATACGTTTTCCAGAGAAGGAAACGTATTCTGCAAGCTACTACAAGGAAGATACGCTTTCCAGTGGACAAAGCGTATTATAGATCTGTTAAACAGAAAATACGCTTCCTAATGGAGAAAACGTATTTTGACTAAAGTGCCAAGGGCTCTTAATAAAATAAACCAAAACCCAGGAGGTTATTTGCAAAAC
Organism: Bothriochloa decipiens; assembly: GCA_023333625.1. Taxonomy (NCBI): domain Eukaryota; kingdom Viridiplantae; phylum Streptophyta; class Magnoliopsida; order Poales; family Poaceae; genus Bothriochloa; species Bothriochloa decipiens. The sequence goes on along the minus strand of CM041633.1, from coordinate 56,100,768 downwards.
TGCCACGCCGAAGGGTTACGGTGTGTTTCTGGCCGTCTGTCTCACGATGAACAGTCCAGATTGACCTGGCTCGTCGGCCTCGCCGAAGGCGACACACGACACGGCGGCAGCCATCGCCGGCGGTGAGAAACCTCGCCGGAGTAAACGAATCTAGCGCTACAGGCATCGGCTCAACACCGGACCTAGACCAAACGACTCAAGAGATCAAGGTGATCACATTTAGCATGAAGATGAGGCCCCGAGGAGGCTAATGACGGCCGGTGGTCGACATCGGCGGAGACGAGCTCGCTGGCGTTCACACGCCGAGTGCTACGGCCTACCAAACTACTCGGAAGTGATGCCAAACGACACAGGAGATCAAGGCGAGCATACCAGAGGGGAAGATGAAGCTTGAGATGGCCGGCGGCGAACTAATGGCGGGCGACGGCGGACGGTGGCTTCCTGCGCACGAAATTCAGCACGAGATGAGCATCAAAGATCGAAATTCGGAGCTCAAGCGTGCTCACGAGGTCAAAAGGAAGCTTGACCTTCTGCTTATGACGACGGAGCAACGACGGCGACGGCGAATTGCAAGCTCCAGTGGCCGATGGCAATGGCGGCTAGGGTTCCGCGTGGCGGCTCGAGCGAGCAAGCGAGGCGAAGGCGGCTTTCGGGTTCGGGAAACGATTGCGGGGGCGGATTAATTCCTTATATAGCCCCGAGGGCGGAGGGGTGCGACCGAGCGAAGGACGGAGGCGGCGTGGGTCGGTGCTTCCGACTCGATGTCGAGTCCGGTCGGAGGTGGAAGGAGACGATCTGGGCCCCGTCCGTCAGACAGAGAGAGAGAGCGACGCGCGCGCGGAGTGGTGGCCGGCTTGATGGGCTGCGGCCTCGGCCCAAGATGGAAAGGAGCGGAGCAGGACGCGCGGAGGAGAAGAACGGGCCGCCGGTTGCTGCTCGGGCCGAAAGGAAGGAAAGGAGGAAGAGGGAAAAAGAATTGTTTTTCTTTTATTCAAACCCCTTTTCAATACAAATTCAAATATATTTTAAAATTCAAATTCAAATTCTACCATCAGAACAAAGAATATGCACCAGCATGTATGCACAAGCATGTTTCTACCATGATACAACTTTATTTTCATAAAAATATTTATTTTGCCTAATTATTTACTCACCAAAAATTCATTTTTTCTATTTTTTTATAATTAAAAATCTAGGGTGTTACACTGCTACCAAACAGTGCGTTCTCGAACGAATGAAAGTGTGTTGATGAAATAATACCCACCGCAAGTAAACATGCTTGGAACAAAGAAACACAGTCAAAGCATGTTTGTCCCCTGCTTTTCCAATTCCTCTGCACATGCTCTGCTCTGTACCAGTATATATTATATACCGAGGTGCTCTGCTTTGCATGGAAGGAAAACATAACAGATCGTAGCAGATCACAACCCAAATGGCTGGCCGGGACCAGCCTCCTTGCGATGCCATGTATGCAAAGGGTGCCATTGAGATAGGTGAAGGTATGGAAATTATTATATATACCCAGACGAAAATAACATGAGAGCAGGTCAGGATGAGATACGGAAATTATTCAGACGAGAAAATAACATGAGAGCATCTGACGGAGGGGTACGCTGAAGCAAGGCAGGGAAGCGGAAGGGATCCTTCCAACATGCCAGATTATACGACTGGAAACAACTTCTTTGGAATTATTAGTGATCAAGTAAGGCATAACTTGCGATGTACGCAACTCTGACGTGCTGCGAGATTCCAGAATTCAATCCAGAAGGAACGAACGAAGTAATTGTAAGTGAGACAGAACAACTCTAGAGTTTTGGTTCTTAGAGCGTGTAACAAGCATTGTATCTTCATCTCCTTTCTTCCATTAGCAAAAGCGGCTGTTGTGGCAGTTGTCAGCAGCGTGGAAACCGAAGCCCTCCATCAAGATCCAAAACCCATTATCAGTTCCAGAGGCAAGGAATTCCTGCGTTGAGTTGCCTATGGACACGGGAAAATCACAACTGCGAGTAGTACATAGGATATTCGAGTTCCAGCATTGACTGCTTTCTATTCCTATGACAAGGTAGATCTAGAGCTAACACAAATTAAGTTTTTTTCTATCAGCTAGCACAAATTAAGTTATTATACACTATGGTTAATTAAAAGTGCTTTTATCAATCATCAAGCAAGGCATAACGTGCGTGCGATATATATAACAGCAGCAAGCTGGTTCCACTCTAAGCTGCAGTGTGTAGCAAGGATTGGATCTTCACCTTTTTTTCCTTTTTGCAGCCGGTCCATCTTATATATAAGCTAAGGCTCATGCCTGCCACGGTGCCTATCGCCTTGTATCCTTGTTGGGGAACAACTTTGACATACAAATATCCTTTTCAAACTTTAGAAACAAATATTTCATTACAAACATTTAAGATGCTAACATATGCAGCGAAGATAACGTAGACACTTCGCTGCACGTGTTTTCAACTTCGCTTGTGTATTTTTGCATGTTTCAAGTTGACTGGCGAAGATGACTTCGCCGCACTTTGGATGCTTAGCGAAGACGACGTGGACACTTCGCTATGACTATCAAACTTCGCACATATGATTTCACATGTTTCAGGTTACCCGGTGAAGATGACTTCGCTAAACTTCTGACGACCAGCGAAGCTAACGTAGCGGTTTCGCATGAAGAATCGACAAAGTTGCCCGCAAGTCAAGAAATCATGATCAAGTCTAAAGTTCCTCAAGAGAACAAAAGGAAAGGGGCGAAGTGTGTTTCACCACTTCGCCAACTTGCTTTCTAGCTAAATGTGTAGGAGATGTTATGATTTAATCTTGTATGATTCCTTAAGTGACGAAGCCAGAGGGGGTCTATAATACCCCAAGGAATGTAAGTTTCACCAGGGGATGAAATACAATCGCAACCTACATATTGTTTTCACCCTACTTATATGTGTGTGATTTCATCACCCAACATCTGGCGCCGACCGTTTGTGTGATCGAAGACACCCACGACCACCAAAATGGCAAGACCCAGTAAAAAGACAGCTCCGGCTGATGGCAATTCCACTCAAGACCCAATCATAGAAGATGCAACAGAAACTGAAACCAGACGTATTCAAGAAGAAAAAGAAATTTAGAACGAAGAAAGAAGACTCAAGAAACTCGAGGATCAACTCGCTGTCAAGAAAAAACAGCTAGAAGAAGCAAGAGCGAAGACAAGGGAAAAGTCCGTGAAGCAAAAAATTGCGGAAAAAGAAGCAGAAATAAGAAAGCTCAATGAAGAGATAGAAAATGAAAGCGAAGTCACGATCCAAGACCCAAAATCAGCAAGCAAAAACACCAACAGCAAAGACAACTAAAGTCAAATAGCAACAATTGACACAGAGTTGCCCTTATCAATCGACATTCAGCTAGCGAAGTGGCCAACAGGATTCAAATTCAACATCATCCCAACTTTCAATGGCATGTCCGACCCAAGACAATTTCTCATGAGCTTTGAAGCAGCAGTTACATCAAGCGGGGGAGATGCAAACACCCTAGCGAAGTCGCTCATCATGGCAGTAAGAGGACCAGCACAGCATTGGCACTCTTCACTAAAGCCAAGGTCAAATCAAATCTTGGGAACAACTTCGCATAACTCTACTCTTGGATTTTCAAGTCTTACAAAGAATTGAGCTCACAAGCGATGACCTTTTCAACATCAAACAACAACCAAAAGAACCACTAAGCTAGTATTATAAAGATTTATATAAGCAAAAGCTCAAATCCCAAATATACCAGATAAAGTTGTCATCATTGCAGCAATCAAAGGACTACGGGCAGGCCAACTTTCTTCCCACTTCAAAAGGAAAAGACCAACCACGGTGGAAAAGTTATATGAAGAAATGAGAAAATACTGTGAGTCTGATGAAGACTACAGAAAAAGAATAGAAGAAGAGAACGGAGAAAGAAACATGTCAAGATCAAATAATAATTCCCAACACTCAAGAATAAATACTGAGCAAAGACCATTTCAAAGGATAAATCACATCAACAACACGAGTGAAGCCGCCAGTCAAGGTCCAAGATCAAACAATTAAAGAAATTTTTAAAACAATAGAAGTTACAAGGAAAACTTCCAGCAAAGGGCAAACTACAACAATCAAGGCAGAAATTTTAAAAGGAAGATATTGAGGCCCAAGGAAATGTATTGCATCATACACGGCAAAGGGGCTTTCCACACATCCAAAATGTGCCCAAGAGTACAGAAAAGCATTGAAGAAATACAAAAAGAAAACTAGGCAACTTTGTAGTTAAAAGTTGTCAATCATCTAGCCCCCCAAGGGACAAATTACATGCCAATAACTTATCCTCAGCATATGTTGCCACCACCTCCGCCAATCTACAATTGCCAGCCACTAGCAATGTGCCTGCAAAACCCATGGGGCCAAAGTCGACAGCAAAGTTTTCATCACGAAAATTCAGTGGCAAACAGCAGTCACCAAATTCAATACACCAACAATACCCCCGAAGCATCAACAAACAATGGGGATGCAATCATTCTGACCAAAGGCATAATTATGACAATCTTCGGAGGAAATAGCATGGGGCTTGACATAAGAAATGAAAGAAGAAACTATTTTAGAAGAGTAAACTCCATCACAACCGAAGGCCCATTCAAGAAATCAAGATGGTCTCACCTACCAATCACATTTTCAGAACAAGATCTCAAGTTGAAAGACTACCCTCATATGGATGCAATGGTAATCGAAGCAAACATTAAAGGATGGGCAGTCTCAAAGATCCTAATAGACGGCGGTAGCTCCACCGACATCATATTCACATCAACTATAGATGCAATGAAAATTGATAGTAAAACTTTGGGAAGAGCCGAACATCCACTAGTTGGCTTCGGCCGAAAGAAAATAAACTCCATCGGTAGAATCGTCTTGCTAGTTTCATTTGGAATAGTGAACAACACAAGAACAGAGCAAATAACATTCGATGTAGTTGAAATGCACAGCCAGTACAACGCAATCTTCAGAAGAGGAAGTTTAAATGATTTCAAAGCCATAGTAAGCTACCCATACTTATGCATAAAGATGCCAGTAGTCAATGGCATCATAACAGTCTTCAGAGATCTAGCAGAGGCAAGAAATATAGAATGAGATGCAAGGCTAGCTTTCAAAAATATCCACGTGATACAAGAAGCAGAAGAAGATGATGAGCTTAAAACTAAAAACACAAAGACACAAGAAAAAACGAAGCCTTGCAAAGACACAAATAAAGTACCACTCAACCCAATGGTGCTAGAAAGACAAGTTATCATCGGCACAAATTTATCAAAAGAAGAAGAAGAAAAGATAATAAAGTCTTGCTAAGTAACAAGGATGTCTTCGCCTGGTCCGCACAAGACTTAGGAGGAGTAAGAAGAGATGTCATAGAACACAAGTTAAACATCGACCCAAACTTCAGGTCAAAAAAGCAAAAACTCAGAAAGTTGTCGGAAGACAGAACACAAGCTGCAAAAGCCGAAGTCCAAAGATTGTTAGATGCAAAAGTCATAAGAGAAGTTCAATTGATGACTTGGCTTGCAAACATAGTCATGGTGCAGAAGAAAAATAAAAAGTGGAGAATATGTATAGACTTCACAGATCTCAACAAAGCATGCCTAAAAGAGAACTTCCCATTACCAAGAATAGACACTTTGGTAGATCAAGCAGCAGGAAGTGAAATGCTCAGTTTCCTCGACTGCTATTCAGGCTACCATCAGATTTGGATAAAAAAGAAGATGAAGAGTACATAAGTTTCATTACACCATTAGAACTTACTGCTTCCAAAGAATGGCCGAGGGGCTCCGCAATGTAGGAACAACTTTTATCAGAATGACATCCAAAGTCCTCAAAGATCAAATACCAAGAAACTTGCTTGCGATGTTGATGACTTGCTAGTCAAAAGCAAGAAAAGAGAAGACCATGTTGAAGACTTACAAGAAACCTTCTCAAACCTCACAAAAGCAAGTCTAAAGCTGAACCCAGAAAAATGCACATTTGGAGTTCAAACAGGCAAAATCTTGGGGTGCATCATATCCGCAAAAGGAATTAACCCAAATCAGAGAAGGTGAAGGCAATACTGAATATGAAAGTGCCAAGAAACAATAAGGACATTCAACAGCTGAAAGGAAGATTAGCTTCGCTAAACAGATTCATATCCAAATTAGCTGAGCGAAGCCTCCCAATATTTCAAGCACTAAAAGGGAAAAAGTAAAAATTCAACTGGGGTCAAGCACAATAAGAAGCTTTCGAAGAAATAAAGAAGCATCTATCCAACCCCATAACTTTGGCAACACCTGACCCTACGGCAGATTTGCTACTATACGTATCAGTAAACGAAAGTACAGTTAGTGCAGTACTGATACAAGAAGAAGAAAATGAGCACTCAACAAGACAAGTTCTAGTATACTTCGCATCCGAAGCTTTGTTCGGATCAAAATTTTTTATGTAAAAATAGGGAAAATTGCATATGTAGTACTTATGGCATCCAAAAAGTTGAAACACTACTTTCAAGCACACAGAATAAGAGTGCCAACAAATCAACCCCTCAAAGAAGTACTACAAGGCTGTAAGTCCTCAGGGAGATTGAGAAAATGGGCTGCAGAATTGTCTCAATACTTCATCAAATCTGAGAAAAGAACAGCAATCAAATCTCAAGTGTTGGCTAACTTCATAGTAGACTGGGCACCTTCAAAGTACAATAAAGAAAGAATGGAGCAACCAGAATGGATAATCTATTGTGACGGCGCTTGGGGCTTCGTCGGCGCAGGAGCAGCAGCAATCATAACCTCACCTTCTGGAATCAAACTCAAATACGCAGCAAGACTAGACTTTCAATGCACCAACAACATTGCAGAATATGAGGCAGTATTGTTGGGACTTCGCAAAGCAAGAGCAATGGGAATTCAAAAGCTAATAATCAAGACAGATCCTCAAGTTGTGGCTGGGCATATAGAGAAAAATTACAAAGCAAGAGATCTAGTACTAGCAAAGTATCTCCAACTATTGAGGGATCAAGAAAAATACTTCGCTGGATTCACAGTGAAAAGTATCTCAAGAAATGATAATACAGATGCCGACGAAATTGCAAAGGCCTCTGCCCAAAAGTTAGAGTTACCATCAGAAGTATTCTTCCAAACTATCACCGAAGCCTCAACAAAAACAAAAGTTGAACAACTGAAAGAAGTACACATCATAGAAAGAGAAGAATGGAGAGCTCCAATTATGGCATTCCTCAAAGGATTTTACGAGCCAGAAAATGAAGTTGATGAAATAAGAATGAAGCAAAAGACCAGAAGTTACAAAATCATCAACGAAGAACTGTACAAGGAAGGAGTTGGCCAACCTCTACTAAAGTGCATCTCAAGAGAAGACGAGAAAAACTTGTTGAAAGAAATACACGAGGGAATTTACGGATGTCACGTTGGGGCTAGATCAATATTTGGGAGAGCCTTCAGACAAGGGTTTTTCTGGCCAACTGCCCAAAGTGACAGCAAAGAAATCATTCGGACTTGTCACAATTGCCAAATGGCAGGAAGTAAAGTCAATGCACTAGGAACAAACCTACAACCAATTGAACCAACTTGGCCACTTGCAAGATGGGGAATCGACATAGTTGGAAAGTTACCTCCGACTCAAGGCAACTACCAATACGCAATAGTTGCAGTTAAATATTTCACCAAGTGGATTGAGGCGAAGCCAATCACCAACATATCCTCTTACACAATGAAAAAATTCCTATGGCAAAACATCATATGCAGATTTGGAGTCCTAAGACACATCACAGTAGATAATGGAACGCAATTCGACAGCGATGACTTCAGGGAATATTATCAGTCAATGGGAATCAAACTTTGCTTTGCATCAGTAAAACACCCACAGTCTAATGGAGTAGTCAAAAGAGTAAATGGGATAATTTGCACTGGAATTTCAAAGTGCTTAACAGACCTAAAAAATGAAAATGGGTCGACAAATTACCAAGAGTAATCTGGTCTCACAACACTTCAAAACCGAGGCCAACAGATTTTTCTCCATTCAAGTTACTTTATGGAGATGAAGCAATGACTGCCAAAGAAATAAAATACGAAGATCCAAGAACAAATATTCAAATGATCACAGAAGAAGACCAAGCAACAAGAAAAGATTTGCTCGAAGAAGAAAGAAACGAAGCACTTGAAAATATCAAGAAGTACCAACTTGAAACAAAGAAGTGGTACAACAAGAAAGTCAAGCCAAGAGAGTTAGCACCAGGAGATCTCGACCTCAAAAGAAAAAGAGATGAAGACACAGTAGAAAAATTTCAATAAAAGTGGGAAGGGCCTTTTATCATCATAAGAACAAACAAAGAAGGTGTGTATCACCTAGCAAATCTGAAAGGTAAAGAACTCAGTCATACTTGGAATATAGAAGCACTTTGTAAATATTACCCGTAGCCAAACTAGAAGAATAGTTTTACTTTCTGCAGAGTAGAAGTAGAAGTTTCACTCCAAGCAACTTTACAATTCAAATTGTAATCGAGCTGCACTCTTTTTCCACTAAAGAGAAACCCTTCGCAGGGTGAGTGGTTTTTTAACGAGGCAGCCTTCTAGTAAATCTCATGGAATATAAATGAGAAAGTAGTTTCCCCAAAAATATGTCTCCACATTGAAGTATAAAATGCCGAAGAGTATATCCAACATATAATCTCATATCAGCACAAATTTAGCAAAACTAAGTTAGCATCAACATTTTATTAAATCTAAAAAAAATGCTAACTTATCCGACTCAAATTTGCTAAGGCAAATTTTTGACTTTATTTCACTAAGGTGAAATATTTTCAGCTTCTAAGGAAGCGTACGCGTCCACTTCGCATGAAAAAGAAGGGACGGCGTTTCAAAATTTGCTAAGGCAAATTTTTGGACTTTATTTCACTAAGGTGAAATATTTTCAGCTTCTAAGGAAGCGTACGTGTCCATTTCACACGAAAAAGAAGGGACGGCATTTCAAAATTTGCTAAGGCAAATTTTTCGACTTTATTTCAATAAGGTGAAATGTTTTTAGCTTCTAAGGAAGCGTACACATCCACTTCACACAAAAAAGAAGGGACGGCGTTTCAAAATTTGCTAAGGCAAATTTTTTGACTTTATTTCACTAAGGTGAAATGTTTTCAATTTCTAAGGAAGCGTACGTGTCCACTTTGCATGAAAAAAGGGACGGCGTTTTAAAATTTTTTAAGGCAAATTTTTTGACTTTATTTCACTAAGGTGAAATATTTTCAGCTTCTAAGGAAACGTACGCGTCCACTTCACACGAAAAAGAAGGGACGACGTTTTAAATTTGCTAAGGCAAATTTTTTGACTTTATTTCACTAAGGTGAGATGTTTTCAGCTTCTAAGGAAGCGTACACATCCACTTCACATGAAAAAAAGGGACGGCATTTCAAAATTTGCTAAGGTAAATTTTTCAACTTTATTCACTAAGGTAAAATGTTTTCAGCTTCTAAGGAAGCGTACACGTCCATTTTGCACGAAAAAAAGGGACGACATTTCAAAATTTGCTAAGGCAAATTTTTTGACTTTATTTCACTAAGATAAATTATTTTTAGCTTCTAAGGAAGCTTACGCGTCCACTTCACACGAAAAAGAAGGGACGGCGTTTCAAAATTTGCTAAGGCAAATTCTTCAACTCTTTTCCCCAAGGAAAAAATATTTCAAACCTACAAGCGAAGTATACGCGATTACTTCGAACAAAAAAGAAGGGATGGTGTTTTAAAATTTGCTAAAGTAAATTTCTCAACACCATTTATCTAAATATTTCTAAGCAAAGTGCACAGGTCCACTTCGAACAAAAAGAAGGAATTCCCAAAAATACAAGCAATATAACTCAAAGTATTTATTTCACACCCATTCATACAAAGTGAAGGGAAACTCACAAACTTTATAATACAACAAGAATGTTTACAGTACAACTTATGCAATTTCAAACAAAATGTGTTTACAAAATCAGTCATCTCGAGAACTAACTACTTTGGCACATCACCAAGTATGTCGCTTATAACTTTGTTAATAATTTCATCCACTTCACGGCGCAAATAATCTTCGCAAACATTCATTGGCGAAGTACTTGACCCCGATGACTATAGGAAAAAAGAAGTCAGCAAACAAAAGTACAACTCCCAAAACAAAATTAAACAGTACGTGTCAAAACTTTACCTGTGCAAAATTCGTGAAATCAAAAACTCGACAACCGGGAGGCCTAATACTACGGTATCGTTTATTCACATCTACAAAAGAATTATAAGATACAATCACCCAAAAAGTTCAAGTTCAAAATAATGGAAGCGAAACTTACGAGCAAGAAAATCGTTGACATCACAGCCATCACACTGCACAAAAATCGTAAAACTCAGTAGGCTCAAAAATAAAGTCATCTTTACACATTAACAACGGAACGATGTCTTCAACATCCTGTATAGGCTCAGCATGAGGAACCTGCGCAGGACAGACAAATAGTCAAATAGCTTCCAAGCGTATATCTTACAAAGACGATAACTTAGAACCATTGTATCTTAAAACCTCTCATCTCACAAAAGAAAAAATAACTAGAGCCTAATGATGGCCGCCACTAACATTGCTCGATCCAGCACCACCTCGACCTTTAGCGCTAGCCTCCCTCTTCGCAGTTCCCTCCATCTCCTTCTAAGCAGCCTTCGCCTCCTTTGCAAGTTGCTAACAAACAAAAAGGAAAAGTTAGACATGGAACACATTTGAAAAACAAAAATGGTTAAATATAAAATTTACCTTCTCTAATTTCTCTCTAGCTTTATCAAAGCAATGGGTCTGACCACTTGACCTCCGATACTGCTCAAGATATTTGTTGCACAATACTTGTGTGGCCTTCGTCACATTGGTCAGTTCACCCACAGAAGGAAACTTGTAGTTGGCATCACAAAGTTGTGCAAACAAAGGATCCTGGCTTTGTCTCATCAAATGAAACAATGCACGAGCAGAGTAGAAAACCCCAATATCAACAGTACCTGAAACAAATGCTCATATTGGCGGCAAAGCCAACTGAAAAAACTATCACAATCACCAAGATCCCAACACTTGTCTCCAGGCCTAGCTCCAAACTTGTTATAACATTCAAAACAGATCTCCCAAATGCGATTGCAATTATCAAAGAAGGATTTATCCTGATCCTTAATCTTTCTCTCAATACGCCTCACGTCTTCCTTCAACTTTTCATTATCTTCCATAATCTTCTTGATATCATCTTCTCTTCCTTCAACTCAAGCAAAAGCACTGATAAGTTTGCCCTCCAACACATTATGAGCATCCACAGCATCATCTCTTTCCTTCTCTTTTTCGGCAAGTTGCTTCTTTATATTTTCAATTTCAACTTGATAATCACGTTCGCGAAGGGCAAAGTTTTTCTCCTTTTCCTCTAACCTAGTCCGCAAACCTCTCATCAAAAGAGAACCTTTATACATCATCGATAGCCCAGCATCAGCAACCTCGAGGAAGGGTTTCTTGGATATCTCAAGCTCCGCATCAGGAACAGTGAAAGCCTCATCTATACACTTTGATAATTGAACCTCAGAAGTGCGAGGCATCATCCAAAGTTTGTCAGCCCCAATACCAATGAAGTTGAAACTATCAAGACCCAAGCCTTTCTCTTGACAAAACGCTAACCCACGCTTAAGAACATCAGAAACTTCTCCTTCACCATCAGCAGGGATAACGGGAGTAGCAGGATCTTGACTGTTAAACTTGCTCAAGTCGACATTCGTCTAAGGAGAAGATGGTGCATATGGAAAGATAGTTTCTGCAAGAAAAATCAAAAGTTAACAAAACAAGACAACTCAAATCAAAAAGAAACGCGAAGTCACAGTACTCACCAGTAGAAACACGCTCACCCAAACTGCACTCAACATTCTTTCCACTTTCAACATGAATAGTAGAACTAGACAAGCGCGCCAGACGATCATTGTTGATTACATCATCAAAAAATTCCTCATCACTATCCTCAAAGTCAAGAGCATAAACTCTGGAGCCTCCAATTCTCAACATTTCCTTCGTGAGGTCCAGCAACAGGGCCTCAGCATCAGGCCTTGGCGAAGTAGAACTAGCAGCTCTTTGAGTTTCCCCCATAAAAGTTTCTCCCTCAATAGTTTCCATTTCAGAAACAACAACACCTTCAACACCAACAGAACCTCTCACAGACAAACTCACACCCTGTACATTCCACAACACATCACTCAGCGGAGTAAGCAACAATGAAGTCAAACTATCAGAAGAAAAAACAACAGTAATTTTTCCACCTCCTCTTCAACACGCTGAGACTCGATAACACCAACATCACCAACAACTTTCGAAGTATCAGCATCTTCTCCTCCAGAACAACCCAAACCAACACCAAATTTCTCTCCACATCCAAGCTCTGCTCCATCACAGCGTCAAGCTCTTCAGAATCAAGCAAGACAGAAGGACTTTGATTCTTCTTCAATTTCTTAGCAACAGCCTTGCTAAGACCAGCCTTGCGCTTAGCACTATTAGCAGTCTCCTTCTTCTGGCCTTGCTTCTTCTTGCGGCGATAAGCAGGAGGAGGCCGTTCACTATACTCAACTTGCGCAACTTCCAAAACTTTGTTCAAACATTTGTAACTATCACCAAGAATTCTATGAATGTTATTTTTCTCACTCAGCACATATTTTCCAAGTAGATCTTCGGCCTGACTCTCAATAGATTTCACAAAATCTTCATCAGTAGCAAAAGTCCATGGGCAATGAAAATCATTATCTAGATACTTATAGTTTATACCTCGAACATTCTTAGGATAAAAATGTTAAAAGGACCATCCTTTTTTCAATGGCCAAATCCTAGTAGCAGATACGCTTCTACAAGATCTCTAGCACATTGTAATGAAGCTGTGCACTTGTATGCCTTAACTATAGTTTTTGAAATCATAGAAGAAGGAAAAGATGGAGACAGCTCAAACTTCTCAACAACCAACCTAGCAGCCATTGGATATCTTTTTACCATCTTCTTAATAACAGAATCTCTTTCTTCAACCATGGGAACCTTATGGTAGAACCAATACTTTGACCAGTCCCCAACACCCCACTTATTCCTCATCGCCGAAGAGATTTGGACAGCGTTGTGAGCAGTCTTAAAACTTGAACAAGCAAAATATTTGGTAATCACTCACCCTTCAAGCATAAACTCCTTGAATTAAGTATGCATCTCAAAAAGTTCACAAAAAGCAGCAATGTCAGCATTAGCCTCCTGAGATTTGATGGCCCAAGCTAACTGAGCCAGTCTAACTACATCGTTTGGAGTCAAATGGTGCATCTGAATATTGAAAGCCTTTAGCACATCTTCAACAAAGTCCTAGCAAGGGAAGCGAAGACTGGCAGTGAATAGATCCTGATAAACAATACGTTCATTGGGATGTGGCTTCGGATTAGTCTCCAAAGGATTAGGCACCCTCACTTGATCACGCTCAACAAGCTTCAATCGTACCATTTCATCAAGATCACCTTTTTCAAACAAAGTCTTCCCAAAAGTTAAAGTGAAACCTTCATCATCTTTAACCAAATCCTCAACTGACACATCAACGCCATCAAGGCCCTCTTCATCAGAATCCAATCGAGACTTATCTTCCTCAGTTTTGGAACTCTCCTGAGACTAAAGTTGATTTTGCAAACCTCGTGAAGACATCTACAAAAATCAAAGATCAGAAACACTATTCGACAAAATCATGAAAATATAAGAGTTAAAGGAACAAACCTTGATGAAGGTGTTACACAAACTTCGATCAAAAATCCAAGATTAGGTGAACACAATGGCAAAACATCAAGAAAAGCTATCTCAAACTTTCGGGTTCAAGAAAATTTTTGGTAGAGTTTCCCTTTTTCTGAAAATGACAGCCTCAGGGGGGTAAGGCCTCGCTATTTATAGGCAGAGTCCGGTCAACTGGTCAAAATGAGCTGTTGAATTCAAAATTCAAATAGGCCAACTCCAAAGTATGGATGGCGTGGGTTAGGTAAAGTTTCATATAAACTTCGCGGGTTCAGACCTTTGGAGTAGGCCTTCGCCCGCGTGGGGCTGCTGTTGGGGAACAACTTTGACATACAAACATCCTTTCTAAACTTTGGAAATAAACATTTCATTGCAAACATTTGAGATGTCAACATGTGCAGCGAAGATAACGTAGACACTTCACTGCATGTGTTTTCAACTTCGCTTGTGTATTTTCGCATGTTTCAAATTAACTGGCAAAGATGACTTTGCCGCACTTTGGACGCTTAGCGAAGACAACGTGGACACTTCACTGTGACTATTAAACTTCACATATATGACTTCACATGTTTTAGGTTACCTGGCGAAGATGACTTCGCTAAACTTCTGAGGACCAGCGAAGCTAACGTAGCGGCTTCGCATGAAGGATCGACAAAGTTGCCCGCAAGTCAAGAAATCATGATCAAGTCTAAAGTTCCTCAAGAGGACAAAAGGAAAGGGGCGAAGTGTGTTTCATCACTTCGCCGAATTGCTTTCTAGCTAAATGTGTAGGAGATGTCATGATTTGATTCCTTGAGTGACGAAGCCAGGGGGTCTATAAATACCCCCAGGGATGTAAGTTTCGGGATGGAATGAAATACAATTGTAACCTATATTTTGTTTTCACCCTACTTATATGTGTGTGATTTCATCACCCAACAATCAACTGATTGATCTCTTTCGAATAGTGGTGCAAGTTAGTTATCAATTTATATCTTGATTTATAAGGCTGCATCAGCCGATTGATCTCTTGTAAATTGTAGTATAATTTAGTTATCAATTTATATCTTGGTTTGCAAGGCTGCATCAGCTGATTGATCTCTTGTAGGTTTTGATATTAATCATAGTTATCGATCTTGTGTTAAATAATATTTTGTTGAATGTAATATCATCAGTTATCGAATTAATTAAGATTAGTAAGGTTCTTTTTATTATTCATGGTTAATTTATCCACTTATCGATCTTATTATAACTAATTCTTTGTTAGCTATAATAATATCACAATTTATCCGGTTTAGATCAAGATAGATCGGCATCATATCAAATCAATTGGTCATCTTCTGAGCTGTATATTAGATTAAATCTAAAACTTGATGATTAATTCTGCTAGATCAGCCATTCTATTTCTATCTTAACTAAACACAATAGGCTTTCAGGGGCATAAACTAATTATAGGTAAACTGTGTTGACTAGAAGAATTTAACCTATTGTAACCATCATAGCTGCTTTGATCCAATTGACCCTACTAGTGGAGATGTTAGATTGAATTACTTCAGAGTGCCAGTATACTTATGAGTAGGATATGTACTCTGTTTATCTACTTTGTCGAGAATCGGTTGTTTTTAGCCATTTTGAGTGCTTTCACATATATGCCTTCTATTGTGAAATTGTTGACTTAACCTATTGCAATAAAGAGGAACCTATTGCTCAGTTGGTTTTCCATGGAGAGAGTGCTATCATTAATAAACCAGAAAAGCATCTGCACTTGAAAGCTTTATATCTCAAGGGTTTCATTGATGGGAAGCCAATGACCAAGATGCAAGTCAATGGAGGAGCAGTTGTTAATCTGATGCCTTATACTACATTCAGGAAGCTTGGAAAAGGAATTGATGATTTGCTGAAAGTAGATATGAGACTTTAGTATTCCACAGGAAAGGCATCTGAGACCAAGGGAGCTGTGAATGTGGAATTGACAATTGGAAGTAGGACACTGCTGACTACTTTCTTTGTCATCGATGCCTCTGCTTGTCTGTTAGCCTCTGCTTGTCCATTAGCCTGAGCATAATATGGGGAAGAATTAATCAACTTAATACCCATCTCCTCGGCAAACTCTTCGAATTCCCCTGAAGTAAACATGGAACCTTGATCGGTTGTTATTGTCTCTGGAATCCCAAATCAGTACATAATGTGTTCTTTGACAAAATCAACCATGTTCTTAGAAATGACCCACTTGGTAAAATAATCCATTGCTACCAATATAAACTTATGCCCTTTGGTCGAAAGTGGATGAATCTAGCCAATTAAAATCCATGCCCCAACCTCGGAATGGCCATGGCTTGGTGATAGTAGAAGCTGGTGCTCTTTGAATATTTCTGAATTTCTGACACTCTTGGCATCCCTTATAATATTTGAAATAATCCTCCAACATAATTTGCCAAAAGTAACCAGCTCTCCTAATCACCCACTTCATCTTATATGCAAATTGATGAGCACCACAAATCCCTTCATGCACTTGGTGCATCACTGTTTTAGCCTCTTCTTGACTAATACACCTCATATGCACACCATCAACTGTCCTATAATATAGTTGATCACCAAGTAATACGAATTTGATTGCCTTGTACCTTAGTTTCTTGGAAACCCTTTGTGATGGATTCTTTAGATAATCAGCAATCTCTGTTCTCCAATCAGCAACTGCATCATTAGCCAAAACTTTCGGAATTAGCCAATATCCTGAAGCACTTTGGGCCAATCTGTTTGCTTCCTGATTCTGTGCCTGACGTATATGATACAAGGATATAATAATAATTTCTGAAGCATCTCTTTATGCTGATCATAATACCTTTTCAAAATTTCATCCTTGCATTCATATAGACTGAGCAATTGTTTAATTACCAACTGAGAATTGCCAAAAATTTCAATTGACTCAGCCTTTACTTCTAAAAGAAGTTGAAAACCTTTAAGAATAGCTTCATATTCTACCTGATTGTTAGTTGATGTTGGTGCAATTTGATAAGCAAATTCAAAAGTTGCCCCTCCCAAGGGGAAAAAAGAACAATGCCAATGCCACCACCTTGCTTGCATGTTTATCCGTCAAAGAATAAAGCCTAGGATGCTAATTCTACAAATCCAATATCCAATTTATGATGTTGAGTAACAAAATCAGCCATT
Source organism: Bothriochloa decipiens (assembly GCA_023333625.1). Lineage (NCBI taxonomy): Eukaryota > Viridiplantae > Streptophyta > Magnoliopsida > Poales > Poaceae > Bothriochloa > Bothriochloa decipiens. The sequence goes on along the minus strand of CM041633.1, from coordinate 56,083,826 downwards.
ACCTGTCCTTTTACTGCCTTAGCCAATTCATACCTTAAATCAAATTCAGATAAAGCTAACATCCATTTGCCGATTCTTCCATTTAGCATAGGTATTGACAGCATATGCTTGATAACATCTACTTTTGATACCATGACACATTCGGCAGATAACAAATATCTTCTCAACTTAGTGCAAGAGAAATATAAGCACAAGCATAGCTTTTCTATTGGAGTATACCTTGTCTCTGGATCCAATAATTTTCTGCTCAAATAATAAACTACTCTCTTCTTTCCTTCAAACTCTTACATAAGGGCCGAACCAATTGCTAGGTTCTCGGCCGCCAAGTACAACTTGAAAGGCTTACCTTACAAAGGAAGAATCAACACTGGTGGTGTTTTCATGTACTCCTTAATTTCCTCAAATGCCTTCTATTGTACTTCACCCCATTTAAATTTTTCATCTTTCTTGAGCTTCAACAAAGGAGAAAACGGTAAGACCTTGCTGGACAGATTCATAATAAACCTCCTGATAAAATTAATCTTGCCAAGCAGAGATTGCAAGCCCTCTTTGTCAACTAGAGGAATAGCTTCATCTATAGCTTTCATGCTTTTCTGACTAACTTCAATTCCTCTTTCATGAACCATAAATCCCAAGAATTGACCAATAGAAACTCCAAAGGCACACTTGGTTGGATTCATTTTCAAACCATTTTTCCTTGTGCATTCTAGGGTTTCTCTTAAGTCAGCTAGGTGTTGTTCACACCCTCTTGACTTGACTACCATATCATCTATGTATATTTCAACTATTTTGTCGATCAATTTATGGTAAATAAAATTCATAGCCCTTTGATAAGTTGCACCAGCATTCTTTAAGCCAAAAGTCATTACCACCCACTTAAATAAACCAATCGCTCCTGGACACCTAAAAGTTGTTTTGGGAATATCTTCTACTGCCATAAATATCTAATTATAACCAGCATTATCATGCATAAAACTGATTACCTTGTGTCTAGCAGTAGGATCAACAAGCATATCGGCTACTGGCATTGGGTATCCATCCATGGGAGTCGCCTTGTTCAAGTCTCTAAAATCAATACACAACCCTCATCTTGCCATTCTTCTTGTAAATAGGGATAATACTAGATATCCACTCTGCATATCTACATGGCCTAATAAATTTAGCTTCAAGTAATCTCTCAATTTCTTTCTTTACATCATCAAAAATCTTAGGCTTGAATCTTCTTGGAGGTTGCTTAAATTGCTGATATCCTTCTTTGATTGGTAACCGATACTCAACAATGCAATTATCAAAACCAGGCATCTCATAATACTCCCAAGCAAAACAATCTTTATACTCTTTTAATCAATGGACTAACTTATGGTTATACTCAGGATCAAGTTTAGAACTTGGCCTATCACCGAATTCAATATCTACTTCTTCTAATAAATCGACAGACATAAAACCATGCCCAAGCTTTCCTTCAATAGCATCAATCGGATTATCCATTAAAAATTGCTTTCCGAGCTGATTGCTTGGATCGGCAGTTGACCCTCATCTTTGATAGAGATAAAGTCTCCGTGAAATTCCCTTCTAGAAAAACATTTAAAATTCTCAAGTTCCCAATAAACATGATCAACAGAAGAAATTGAGACTGTATCGTCAGTAGGGACAATCTCGATATCATTGTCCACCCACTATATGACATGCTAATGCATGGTTGATGGTATGCAGCAATTGGCATGTATCCAGTCTCTTTCGAGGAGCAAACTATAGAAACCCTTCCCATCAATGACAAAGAATGTGGTGATCAGGGTCTTAATGCCAATTGTCAATTCAACACTTACTGCCCCCCCGGGTATCAGACAAATTGCTCTAAAATCTCTCCATTGCATATCTGTTTTGATCAAATCACTGGAGGTTTTGCCTAGCTTCCTAAAGATTGAATAAGGCATAAGATTCATTGCAGCTCCTCCATCAACAAGCATCTTACCCATGAGTTTACCATCAACAAGTCCGTTGACATATAAGCCTTCAAATGTCGATGACGCTCAGGCTTGTCAAATACAACTTGAGAAGCCAGTGCCAGGTAAGCAGCTAACTCTTCATACTCTGACTCATCAAAATTAAAGTAAACTTTTGACTCTCTGTAGCTCTAAATTGAGCGGGTAAAATACACCACATATTAATAGAAGCTGATTTACCCGAATCGACTGTTTGTTTGGCTTTCCAAATCAGTGCCCTCTTGGCCCTCTTGGCCTTGTCTTGTTTAATTTCAGTCTCCCTCAAGCGCTGGACCCTTTTTTCTGACTTCTAGAGAGACCACCTGGGCACCATTGGCCTTCTGTCCATAATGCTTCAACATATGCATCACATTTATTGATGCGCCGATCCTCATTAGCCTGTCCAAGCCTCTCATGAATAGACTGGCAGTTGGTTTGAGTTTGTTGATACCCCATATATTGCCCACTACACTTAGGGCAATTATTCCTGGTAGGCAACCTCAAACCTTCATTCCAGCAGTGTCTAAAGAAAGGACAATTCTAGTGTGATTCAGGCTTTCATACCTTTCCTCTTCAAGCATCCTTTGGTGTTCTTGCTCTTCTATCCATCTCCTGTGATCCTTTTTCTACTGCCTCTGCCACTTATTAAGAAGGATGCGAGATGTTATGTGTGGTCTTCTTTAGCCATCCTTGATGACTCTGGTTGGTCAAATTGGCTATTTTACTTCTATCGCCTCCTCTTGATTTCTCTGTACTCTTTAGCAGTTAACTGCAACCTTGAGTCTATTGCTCCAGACTCCTTAGCTCATGCAGAAGTTAGCACTTTGGTCTTGTCTTTGAGCATCACAGCATGAGCCATAGTAACAGGGAAAGGTTGTTCATCTACTCTCATCTTGTTGGATGCCTCAAAAGCCAGGTTCCCAGACTCAGTAGCCTTTTGAAGCTGCTGCCTGAACAGCTTGCACTCATTGGTGGAATGAGTGGTTGAATTGTGGACCTTGCAATACTTCTTTCCCTTCCTTTATTTAGGACTGAGCAATTTCTCGTGCAACACTTTGATCTGACCCTTGCTCAATAGATAGTCAAAAATCTTTTTAGCCTTCAAGGTGTCAAAATCAAATGTTTCCTGCGTCCTTCCATAAGGATGATTAATCACCACCTTCTTGCCAAAGTTCCACTCAATGGCATCAATTTCATCTGTGTCTTCATCTGAACCATATTGAACTAATGAGTCATAGTAATCAGCCATGTTAGCAGCTTTCTGAAATTAGCTCTCTCTGCGTGGCTGCTGCACATATTCAGTTACTGCAGATACCCTTTGTGCCAAAGCTCCAAGATTTTCAAACTACATACCAACAAGCTTCTCCATTATATATGGTTGCATTCCTTTGATAGCCAATTTCACCAACTGGCTATCAGACAGGTTCAATGAGAAACATAAATTTCTTGTTTGCCTAAATCTCTGCTGAAACTCTAATTAAGACTCATTGTTCCTCATCCTCATACTAGTCAAATCAGTGATGTCCTTCTTGTTGGAACTTCTTAGTGTCAGCAGATAACTCCACAAGCACATGGAAGTACCGTCGTAGCACTTCACCTGGAAGTATTCAGGTTATCGTATTTTCCCAAAGGAACGGTCTATGTTAGTAGACTCTGGGCTAGTTGACCTAGAAAAGATAGGAGGGATAACTTGGGTGGAAAGGTTTCACTAAGGAAAGAAACGCTAATTGACAATAACATTCCCACTACTTACTTGTTTCGGGCACTGACGCAATTGGTCTGCTAAGCGATATCAGTCTCTAGCTCTACTCCATGTCCGGACATGGGGGAATGCTGGCATGAACGAATAGGGCTGTAACTACCTACCCATCTACCCCTCTACCCTTGGGACACGCAGCATATGAAGGCAGACTCTGACCTAGACACCACATCTATGCAGGTGACTACTGCTCTAGCGTTGGCCAGGAACTTCCATTTCTATCAGGAGTCCTCTCAAGAGCGCTACCGCCCGGAATCGACTAAGTCCTGGTAGCAACCATTTTGTAGGAAATCACCTATTGACAGAGAAAATTGGCTAAACGGAATCGGCAGTTCGTAGAACGCATAGACTTCGACCCCGACTTGGTTTAGCGATTTGTGGTGCATCAATTAAAAGGGACTCTACGTGAAGGAAGATTAGAGCCCAAGTTATCATGTCTTAGTAGTTTTTGTTGTTTATTTCCATATTTTTAAGTCATGTCAGTTTAGAACTCATCAAAGTCTAGGGTATAAATATAAACCCTCAGCCATTGTAAGAGATATCACACAATCAATCAACAAACCCTTTTGGCTCCGACCAAACCCTTAGGAGTAGGAGTAACATAGATCTTGGCAAGTTTGTTCAGCAAGCTTGGCTGCATGGTTCGACCTCTGGTTTGCTGTAAGCGCCATCATGGCTTGTGTTTTCGTTTGATAAGGCTGCATCGGGTCGTTCAACCTCTAGTTATGCATTGACATGGCTAGTTATCAGCTCTATTAGGCTTGGCAACCTAGTAGATTCATTAAGTTACCAATGTTGTTGATTTTACATTATTTATTTATTTATAACAACATCATTGCCCGATCAAGATTGGTAGATTTGGCTTATATCTTCTTGAATTTGATCATCACCAGTGCTTGTCATGTTTATTCTCATGTCTTGATGGTTGGTTCCGTGCTTTCATTAGCTAGATCCTATCAATCTTGTTTGTGACATGTGGTGTGTTCTAGGGTGTAGATGGTTTTATGGTAGAGCTTGTTAATCTCTTTTGGAGGTTTTAGTGGCTGCAGCGGATTAAGTTATTGATGTCACTATGATGGCATCCGAATTCAGATGCCGTTAGTTAGTGGGCTATTTAGCCGATCTCTCTGTGCCTTGATAAATACACCATGTGTTTACTGATTTCTTTACTCACACATACGTGTTGCTTTGATATGATGTTGCTAGCACAAGACAGATCTATTAATCTCTTCTAAGCTCCTTTGGTGTAGCTGCCATTACCCTCCCAAAGGATGATTTAGATTCAGACACCGTCGTTTGATAGAGTTATTTTGTTGCGAGTAACATCATGTTAAATGTCAATCGTATGGTGTCGGCGTTCGGAACCCGGGGGCGTCCTAAGCCAACGAGTAATCGTATGTGTGTGTAACCCGTCCGGATGGGTGATGCAAGAAGAACACAGCGATTTATCCTGGTTCGGGCTAAGAAGGCCCTACGTCCAGCGGGGGGAGAAGGTTTGTATTATCTTGCACCTAAGTGCTTGTACAGGGGCGAATACAAGCAAAAAAGAGAGAATTCGAGGGGGGTCGAATACAGAGCAAAGGAGTTATTCAGAGTCTAGGAGTCTGCCTAGGCGTATGTTTGGTTGTCGTGAGATCGTTGTCTGGAGTCGTTCTCCTCTGAGTTCGGCCTCTCCCTCTCTAACGCCCTGGCGCCTCCTTTTATAGACGAAGGAGGGGCACAGGTGTACACGTATTTCAAGCTCTCATGACGCTGATGACGTACGACGTTGAGGCCGATCATGTCGATGCTGCTGTAGTGATGTACGTCGGTATGGGAGGCCCTGCTGCCGTCGCATCGGGAGTTGTTGGAGTTCAGCTTGAGGGTGCGCTCGATGAGGCCGAGGGGCGACGGTCGAGGGTCCTGGCCAGAGCCAAGGGGGTCGTGCCGAGGTGGTCGAGCTTCGCTGGATAAGATCGAATCCCGGAAAACACGGTAAACAGGTTAGTTTGTATGCCTCGAGGTGGTGTGGGTCGTGGCACAGCGCTCGGTATGGCGCAACAGCGTAATATGACTTGCGGGATTCCGGGGCATGGGCAGTAAAAGTAGATTTGACCGCCACGCCTGCGACTGTTACCGTAACTGTGGCCATGCGGTTAGGCCAGGGTAGATAGATCGCATTAAATGCGCGCGGATTCGTACGGGGGAGTTGGTGGCCGAGGGGTGCTCTGTCCCCGAGGGCCGACCATTCGCCCAGGCGAAGTTCCGTCCTCGAGGGGTAGCTCGTTTGCTGGGCGAAGTTACGTCCTCGAGG
>CM041633.1:56001797-56077782 GCA_023333625.1 Bothriochloa decipiens | reverse complement strand
TTCGGTAAACCCGAGGCTTTGGGGTACCCATTTCCTCGGTAACGACATATGGATAGGTTAGGTGATTGGTAGATTACATGGTGTAATCTTTTAAATGTTATAGCATGTATCTTGGATGACCTGTACCTGTTCTTATCTTGGTAATTATGTCATGCCATGATCGATTGCTTCTATTCATGCATACTTATTCAATGAATTACTTACAAAGCATGCTGCATGTTGACTCTCTAGTCAATGCCCTGATCAATTGTCTGACACCACACCGGCAGGTTCCATAATTTGACGATTTTTCTGCTTGTCAATTGCAGGGTCAAATTGACTGGCACGTCTCTCGTCTCTCGCTCGGTCTACCTGGCTTGCAAGTGTCGTTGGCGCAAGTATCAAGATTTTGTGTCAACACAGTTTTTGGCACGCTCGGTGGGACAACGCAACAATCATCCATGGCTCTAAATGCGTCTGATCTCAATGCCAACAACATCCTCAATGTCACCATGGACGAGCTTTCTGAAGAACATAGAGAGGTGATCAACAAAGCTGTTGAGCAACTAAAGAAAAAAGGTGGTGTAAAAGATGGCAATGCCTAGAATCTTGATGTCAGGGGAAATAGGTGAGGGAGATGATGATGACAAGAAGTTCATGTTAGAAGTGCTGAACAAGATGATTCATGAAGCAATGACAAATCATAACAAGTGCTTCTTGACCACATTTGGCAACATCATGAAAGAAATTCTGGTTGGTTTCCCTGTGGATTAGTTTGGGCCAGCTTATTTCAATCAATACACAGTAGCTTCTTCTAGTGGTGGTGTACAGAATCCTCCTCCCAAGACTGATGCTCCAACAAGATCTAATGGAGGAACAAGTGGATTGCTACTTCATCAGCACAACAGCCGACAGGTGGTCCTCCACCTAATTTTGGTACAACCTCAAATGTACCACCCTCGGCTTATAAAATTGCACCATCAATTCAAAGGATCACAAGAAGTGTGGATTACCATATCAATCAGGCTATGCAAGGAGGAGCAAATCAGCCTCAAGGGAGTAGTGAAGAGCCACCAGCTAGTTTTGCAAATATTTCAAACTACAACCATTGGGGTATGTCTCCTTTTCCAAGCATCAGGAGCCCTGTGGATCCTACTGATCAATTAGTCTACAAGTTGGTGGATGTGATGGAGAAGCAGTTCAGCACGAAGAAGAATCAGTCCAAAACATACAGCATGCCGTATCCTGAGTGGTACAATCGTTTAGAGCTTCCTCCTTGCTATAGGATCCCATATTTCTCCAAATTTACTAGGCAAGATGGTACGAGCATAATGGAGCACATCAGTAGGTATTTAGCTCAACTAGGTGATGCTACAGTTGAAGAAATTCGTAGAGTCAGATTCTTTGCTTTGTCACCATCTGGACCAGCTTTCACTTGGTACTCATCACTGTCTAGAGATTCTATCAAGACTTGGGATGATTTAGAGAGCAAGTTTCATGCTTATTTCTTCAATGGAACTGTTGAGAAGGACCTCACTGATCTGACTAGTTTGAAGATGAATAATAACAAGACCAGCCTGGAATTTCTGCAAAGATTTAGGCAAACAAGAAGTCTTTGTTTCTCATTGAACCTGTCTGACAGCCAATTGGTAGGATTGGCTATCCAAGGAATCCAACCATATCTGAAAGAGAAGCTTGTTGGCATGCAGTTCAAGAATCTTGGAGCTTTGGCACAAAGAGTGTCTGCACTGACTGATTATATGCAGCAGCTACGCAAAGAGAACTGATTCCAAAAAGCAGCCAATGTTGTTGATTACTATGATTCATTAGTTCAGTATGGTTTAGATGAAGAAACAAAAGATGTTGATGCCATCGAGTGGAACCTTGGCAAGAATGTTATCATTGGCCATACTTGGAGCAGAACACAAGAGATGTTTGATTTTGACACCTCGAAGGCTGAAAAGATTTTTGACTATCTATCAAGCAGAGGCCTGATCAAAGTGTTACATGAGAAGTTGCTTAGCCCAGCGGAGAGGAAAGGAAAGAAGTACTGCAAAATCCACAATTCAACAACTCACTCCACCAATGAGTGCAAGGTGTTCAGACAACAGCTCCAAAGAGCTATTGAAGCTGGAAAGTTGGGTTTTGAGACACCTGGCAAGATGAAAGTAGATGATAACCCTTTCCCTACTGCCATGGCCGATGCTGTGTTGCTCAAAGGAAAGATCAAAGTGCTAAATTTTGAGAGAGCCAAAGAGTCAGGATCGGTAGATACAAGACTGCAGTTGACCGTCGAAGAATATTGAGAAATCAAAAGAAGGCGAGAACAACAGAATAACCGAATTGACCATCCTCAATCATCTAGAATGGCTGAAAGAAGGCCACATGTGACATCTCGCATTCTTCTTAACAAGTGGTAGAGGCATTAGGAGAAGGATCACAGGAGATGGATTGAAGAGCAAGAACGCCAGACGATGCTTGAAGAAGACAGGTATGAATGAGAGCAAGCTGAGTCAGATTGGAACTGTCCTTTCTTTAGGCATTACTGGAATAAAGGTTTAAGGTTGCTGACCAAGAGGGATTGCCTTGAATGTTGTGACCATCATAGGGGTATCGACAATCTCAAACCAACCGCTGGTCTGTTCATGAAAGACTTGGACAACATAATGAGGATCAATGCATTAATAAATGCAAAATTCATGACCATTGTGATGCTTATGATGAAGAAGTTGTGGAAAGAAAGCATGTTTGGCAAGAAGGCCAATGGTGTCCTGGCGGTCTTTCTAGAAGTCAGAAAAGAAGAGTTCAACATTTAAGGGAGACTGAAATCAAACTAGAGAAGGTCAAGAGAGCTAAAAGGGCATAGATTTAAAAAGCCAAGCAAACAGCCGATTTAGGCAAATCGGCTTCTATTCATATGCAATGTATTTTGCTTGCTGAATTCATAGCTCCGAGGAGTCCAGAGGTCTATTCTGATTTTGATGAGCCAAAGTATGAAAAATTGGCTGCTTATTTGGCACTTGCTTCTCAAGCTATGTTCGACAACCCCGAGCATTATCGGTATTTAAAAGCTTTGTATGTCAAGGGGCTTGATGATGGAAAACCCATGGGAAAGATGCTTGTTGATGGAGGAGCTACAGTAAACCTTATGCCCAATTCAACATTTAGAAAGTTGGCAAAACCTCAGAAGATTTGATCAAGACAGACATGCAATTGAGAGATTTTGGAGGCAATGTGTCTAACACTCGGGGGGCAGTAAGTGTTGAGTTGACAATTGGTAGTAAGACACTAATCACTACATTCTTTGTCACTGATGGGAAGGGTTTCTATAGTTTCCTCCTTGGAAGAGACTGGATTCATGTCAATTTGCTGCATACCATCAAGCATGCATCAACACGTGATACAGTGGGTAGACAATGATATTAAAATCATGCCTGCTGATGATTCAGTTAGTGTTTCTTCTATTGATCATGTCTACTGGGACCTTGAAAGCTTTGAGTGCTTCTCTGGAAGATAGTTTCATGGAGACTTCATCTCTATTAAAGATGAGAGTCAACAGCCGATCCAAGCAGTCGACTCTGAAAGTAACTTTTAATGGATAATCCAATTGATGGTATTGAAGGAAAGTTTGGGCATGGTTTTACGTTGGTCAATTTATTAGAAGAAGTAGATATTGGATCTAGAGATAGGACAAGGCTAACGTATGTAAGTTCCAAACTTGATCCTAAATATAAGCATAAGTCAGTTAATTTATTAAAAGAATATAAAGATTGTTTTGCTTGGGAGTATTATGAGATGCCTGGTTTAGATAAGTCCATTGTTGAGCATCAGTTACCAATCAAAGAAGGATATCAGCCATTCAAACAACCTCCAATAAAATTCAAACCAGAGATTTTTGATGATGTGAAGAAAGAAGTTGAGAGGTTACTTGAAGCTAAATTTATTAGGCCATGTAGATATACAGAGTGGATCTCTAATATTGTTCCTGTCTACAAGAAGAATGGTAAGATGAGGGTATGCATTGATTTCAGAACTTTAAACAAAGCAACTCCAATGGATGTGTATCCAATGCCGATAGCCGATATGCTTGTTGATGCAGCTGGTGGGCACAAAGTAATCAGTTTTATGGATGGTAATGCTAATTATAATCAAATATTTATGGCAGAAGTAGATATTTCTAAAACAGCTTTCAGGTGTCTAGGAGCAATTGGTTTATTTGAATGGGTAGTCAGGACTTTTAGGTTGAAGAATTCTAATGCAACTTATCAAAGAGCAATGAATTATATTTATCATAAGTTGATCGGAAGAAGTTGAGATATATATTGATGATTTGGTCATCAAGTCAGGAGGGTATGAACAACAATTGGCTGATTTGAAAGAGGCTTTGGAATGTACAAGGAAGAATGGTTTAAAGATGAATCCACTTAAATGTGCCTTTGGGGTTTTTGCTGGTCAGTTTTTGGGATTCATGGTCCATGAGAGAGGAATTGAAGTTAGATAGAAAAGTATGAAAGCAATTGATGAAGTTGTCCCTCCAACCAATAAAGAAAAGTTGCAGTCTTTGCTTGGCAAGATTAATTTTATCAGTAGATTTATTGCTAATCTATCAAGCAAAGTATTGACATTTTTTCCTTTGTTAAAACTGAAGAATGGTCAAGAATTTGGATGGGGTGAAGCAAAACAGAAGCCATTTGAGGAAATTAAGGAGTATATGAAATCACCACCAGTTCGGATTCCTCCTCAACAAGGTAAGCCTTTTAAGTTGTACTTGGCAACTGAAGACTTATCAATTGGCTTGGCCTTGATGCAAGAGTTGGAAGGGAAAGAAAGAGTAGTTTATTATCTGAGTAGAAAATTATTGGATCCAAAAACAAGGTATACTCTGATAGAGAAGCTCTGTCTGTGTTTATATTTCTCTTCCACCAAGTTGAGAAGATATTTGCTATCTGCTGAGTGCGTAGTGGTGTCTAAGGTCGACGTCGTCAAGCACATGTTATCAATGCCTATTCTAAATGGAAGAATTGGCAAATGGATGTTGGCTTTGTCTAAGCTTGATCTGAGGTATGAATCGGCTAAAGCAGTCAAAGGCCAGGTGATGGCTGATTTTGTTACTCAACACCACAAGTTAGATGTTGGATTTATAGAAATATTCATGATTATATGCTAAAGATCACACTATCTTGCATTTATGAGAAAATATTCCTATGATCAAAGAGATTTAGGTGTAGAAAAGGAAAGATCATATGGGTATTTTAGATATATCAAAAATGCAACACTAATAAAAGCATGAAAATATTTATTTGCTTTAATAAATAAACATAGTTATTTATTATGAAAAAAATATTTTTATAGGTTTTTCATAAACTCTTTAAAAGATATTAATTTTATTTCATCAATGTACTGTTGTTCTGGCTCAAGAAATACCTTAAGGCACCAACCGTTTACCTTGTAAATGTTGTTGTCGTCGTCTTCAATAGTTATTGCTCCATGAGACAACACGTTGATGACGGTGCACGTCCATCCCATTTGCTCCTGAGCTTCCCTTTTCTGAACAGATTGACCCTTGAATTGAAGAGTAGAACCTTGTTTCCTAATTTGAATTCTTTGAGATGGATTCTTCGATCATGCCATCTCTTTGTTCTTTCCTTGTAGAGCTTGGCACTTTGGTAGGCCTTCCCTCACCATTCTTCCAACTCTGCAACTTGTCTCAGCCTATTTCTACTATCCATATTGATGTCCATATTGCAGGTTTTGATTGCCAGTGAGCTCTGTGTTCAAGCTCAACAGCAAGTGGCAACTTTTTCCATAAACCAGTTGGTGGGGTGACATCCTGATGGGGGTTTATAAGCTGTCCTGTATACCCAGAGTGCATCAGGTAGCTTGTTTTTCCATCCTTTCCCCATCTCGTTTACTATTTTCAGAAGGATATTCTTAATTTGCTTATTTGAAGTCTCGGCTTGTCTGCTGGTCTGGGGGTGATAGGGAGTGGCTATGTTGTGCCTGACACCAAGCTCTCATAGGAACGCTCTAAATGTTTTGTCAATGAAGTGTGAGCCCCCGTCATTTATCACCATCCTTGGTGTTCCAAAACGGGGAAGATCACTTCATGGAATGTCTTTCTTAATTGCTTTGAGTCTGCTGCTTGGCAGGGTATTGCTTCAACCCACATTGATACATAGTCAATAGCAACGAGGATGTACTCGCAATCTCCAGACTTCTGGAATGGTCCCATGAAGTCAATGCCCCAAACGTTAAAGACTTCTATTTGGAGATTGAAATGAAGGGGCATGGCATTGCGGGAGTTGATGCTGCCTTGCAGCTGGCACTTTTGACACCTTCGGATGAATCCTTTGGTATCTTCATACATCGTTGGCCAATAGAACCCACACTACCAGATTTTAGCTTGTGTGCAAAAGACTCGATAATGGCCTCCGTATGGTGCTGCATGACACTTCTCAATGATTTGCAATCCCTCTGCTATTGGCACACAACTTCTCGAAAGTCCATCGGCACAGACCCGGTACAGGTAAGGATCATCCCACAGGTGATGTCTACTTTCATACTCCATCTTCTTTCTAGTCTCACCTAGTGGTACATATCCTAAAACCACGTAATTCACAATGTTCGCATACCATGGGTTTGTGTCGATGACCATGAGGAGCATGTCATCGTGTAAGAAGTCATTGATTTCTCATTCCTGCATGTTAGTGACTTGCATATGTGAAAGATGGTCAGGAACAATATTTCCTACTCCTTTGATATCTTTAATTTCAAGATCAAATTCTTGCAATAAAAGGATCCAGCGAATCAATCGAGGTTTAGCATTTTTCTTAGTGAGCAGATATTTCAAAGCAGCATGATCAGTGTAAACAATTATCTTTGCTCCCACTAAGTAAGATCTAAACTTATCGGTGGCAAAGACTACTGCAAGGAGCTCTTTCTCAGTTGTGGCATAATTAAGCTGAGCTCCTATTAGAGTCCTACTAGCGTATGCAATCGCATGATGCTTTTTGTCTTTGGTTTGGCCAAGGACCGCACCAACAGCATCGTCACTAGCATCACGCATGATCTCAAAGGGTAGCGTCAAATCCGGGGGTTGTATGATGGGTGCTGAGATGAGTGCTTTCTTAATGGTTTTGAAAGCCTTTAAGCACTCATCTATGAACTCAAAAGGTGCGTCCTTTGCTAACAGGCTAGTGAGGGGTCTAGCAATTTGCGAAAAGTCTTTGATAAAACGCCTATAGAACCCAGCATGGCCTAGAAAGCTATAGATCCCCTTTACGTTCACTGGGGGAGGTAGTTCTTCGATGACTTCTATATTTGCTCTATCTACCTCTATTCCCCTCTCAGACACGAGGTGTCCGAGAATGATGCCCTCTTGGACCATAAAATGGCACTTTTCCCAATTAAGTACGAGGTCCTTCTATTGGCATCTTTGCAAAACCTTGTCCAAATTCTTGAGACATTGATCAAAAGATTTTCCATAGACCAAAAAAATTGTCCATGAAAACTTCCATGATCTCCTCGATCATATCTAAGAAGATGGACATCATGCAACGCTGGAACGAAGTGGGTGCATTAGAAAGCCCAAATGACATCCTTCTATATGCATACGTTCCATACGGGCATATAAAGGTCGTTTTGCTCTGATCGTCGGAATGGATGGGAATTTGGTGATAACCGAAATACCCATCAAGGAAACAAAAGAAAGAATGCTTGGCCAATCACTTTAACATTTCGTCAACGAAGGGCAATGGAAAATGATCCTTCCTTGTTGCCGCATTCAGTTTTCTGTAACCAATGCACATCCTCTATCCCGTGATGGTACGTTGTGGGATGAGCTCATTTTTGGCGTTCTCAACTACCATCATTCCTCCCTTCTTGGGAACCACTTGGATGGGACTAGCCCAATCCCGGTGTGAAGAAGTTTGAGGACTTCCTTCTTCACGACTTCTCACATCGCATTATTGAGCCTACGCTGTGGTTCTCGTGAAGGCATCTTACAGGTTCGATAGGGATGAGATGGGTGCAAAGCGTTGGGCTAATCCCCTTAAGATCTTGCAACGAATACCCAAAGTCTGATTTATGTTTTTCTAAAACAGCAATGAGTCTAGATGTCTCCTTATCTGTAAGCTTGTCGCTAATGCTAATAGGAGTGTTCTTGTTGCCATTTAGAAAGACATAACATAGTCCATCGAGTAGTGTTTTTAGCTCAACCGGAGGTGGAGTTGGCACTTCCTCCTTAGGAAGATCAACAGTTTCTCCTATGTCCTCCACTTCTTCTACAAAGAAGTTTGCATCTTGTTCCTTCTTCTAAGAATGACTCATGTGATTCAAAAGGCAAAACCGACATGACCTCCTTGGGTGAGTTAGGATAGGGGAGAGATTCTGACATCGAGTTTTTGGCTCGAGTGAAAGGTATGGAAAAAGCATCTCTCCCTAGCTTTATGTTCAACTCCCCTGTGCTAGGTGCATCAAAGATAAATTTCTCTAGGGGATGTCCAATTAGCGCACCAAAGTTTACATCATCAAAGATTTAAAAGTCTAAAGTCAAGGTGATTTCTTCATGCTAAACATTGATGTTGTGAACCATCCCCAACCCTAGCTGATAGGAGCGCAAGTCAGTTCTCAGGGTTAAGGTTATAGGAGCAATTGCTTGTCACTCAGATGAGTGCATGAAAAGGATGTGGACATTATGTTTTCTCCTACCCTGGGGTTATACCACATCTCCACCTAATCCTCTTGGATTTTGCAATGGATGGGTCGCGAATGGGTGTGAATCTGAATTAATTCATATGAAACTTCCCCCTTGTTTGTCCATTCACTACTCATAATGGCTGTCAGCTCCTTGACGGACACTCTTATAGAGTCTAGGCTTAGTTCAGGAGTGACACGGATTTGGGGGTTCCTTCTGTATGCATACATTGAAACATTTCCATAATCATCAAAAAAATCATCCTCGAAGTATGAAAGATCTGAAGGTTGGAAACCTTCCTTCGGATCTTCTGGTTCAGGCGAGGGTGTCTCTGATGGCACTGTTGGTTCGGCTTTAGCAGAAGAGACTTCCTCGTGGCATAGCTCGGGTTCTACTTGGAGGCGTTCTAGTAGAGGAGTGTTCTCTAGAATGCAATCTAGAAGAGCTTCTCCTTCAGCTGTGGTTTTGTGCGTGAACAAACCTCCAGCGGCTATGTCTAGTTGTAGGGTAGATTCCTTGCTAAGCCCTAACTAAAAGTGTTGTAAGAGCACATGGTTGCCAATAGACAAGTCTGGGCCAGACCTTATCAAAATCAAGAATCTATCTGAAGCTGCACCTGTGGATTCCTTCTCTTTCTGGTGGAAGTTGAGGATCTCTTGATGCAGGGCAGTGATTCAGGATATAGGGAAGAATGCCATACAAAATTTGTTTTGCAGTTCTTCCCTATCATCAGCTACCTTCCCTACTTTGTGGGCGTACCATTGTTTTGCTCTCTCATGAGAAAGAAAACAATTTCCATCGCAATGTTTCATGTGACATGCTCGCAATGGTCAGGCATGCACAGAGCTGCTCAAACTCCCTTAGGTGATGATATGGGTTTTCGTAATCTAACCCTAAGAAGGTTTGTTCCTAAACCATAGCTATAAACGCTGGGCGAAGTTCGTACCTCAAAGCTGTGATTGGCTTCACAGATTGTGGAGGTTCAGCAAACTCGCCCTTGGGGGTAGAAAGGCTAAAAATAGTGGGTTGCTCCATTGGAACAAAGGAATAAAAGAAAAAGAAAGGAGAAAATAAAAGATACATGGGCAACTAGGTTCAGAGACTAAAAACAATAACCGTTCCTAGGCAATGGCACCAGAAATGCTTGTTGGCGCTTCTTGGCATCAGTAGAAAAGTCTACAAGTGCACAGAAGTACCATCATAGCACTTCACCCGAAAGCATTAGGAATGGTCTATGTTAGTAGACTCTTGGCTATTTGACCCTAGAAAAGATAGGAGGAATAACTTGGGCGGAAAGGTTTCACTAAGGAAAGAAATGCTAAGTGATGATAACTTTCCCACTACTTACTTGTTTCGGGTACTGACGCACTTGGTCTGCCAAGTGATATCAGTCTCTAGCTCTACTCCATGTCTGGACATGGGGGAATGCTGGCACGAACGAATAGGGCTGTCACTACCTACCCGTCTATCCCTCTACCCATGGGACACACAGCATACGAAGGTAGACTCCTACCTAGACACCATGTCTATGTAGGCAACTACTGCTCTAGCATTGGCTAGGAACTTTTGTCTCCATCAGAGTCCTCTACAAGAGCACCCATCCAAAGGACGAACAACGATCCCACAAACAAGTAGTGTAACAAAAGTAACTTACTTAATGAATTAAAACCAAAGTAGAGCACGAATTTCTTACTTCAAGTAGCAAGATGATCCTAGAGGTACAAGTTGGAGCGAGAGCCGACAAGTCTGGCACTTCGTCCACTTGAGGGTAGAACTACTTCAACTTCGCTTCTACTTCTCCAACTCTTTCCCTGTCTCTCACAAACCCTAATCTAGTCTAGCTAGAAGTTATGATAATGGAAAATGTGGCACCTCTCCTTTTTCTCTTCTATTGTATCATGTCCTTCATGGGCAAGAGGGTGCTCTCTTTTATAACTCCATGGGATGGTTTCGGCTGAGTTAAATATGGAAGTAGGTGAAACCACCTATAGGATACCGCCATTGAACCGCCAGAGAAAGATGGGCCTGAGGTGTGTCAGCAGGGGGCGGCTGATCCCAGGGGCGACCGGTCCCCTCATGGGCCCTCCTGGCCACTGCCTTCGGGTGGTCGGTTTGATGTTGGGCCTGGACCTCTCCTGTGGTTACGATTGGGTCCAGTATGATGCTGAGGTGGGCTTCCTCTACTTCTTGTGTTTGTGCCTTTTCTAAATACGATTTCTAAAATGCGCTTTCTTTATAATTTTGGTGCATTTCCATGTGTCAGACCTGCAAGTCAAGTATACACCAAAACTTATGGAAATGTTAGTCATAAAGCCCTAACTACTATTTATTTTAGTAATATTTTGACAGTAAAAAGTGGTCTCTAAGGACCGCCAACACTTCCTTGTGATCCCATTAAAGAAATAAGCGTGAAATTTGCTTTCCAGTTCATCCCAAGTCCTAATAGATTTGTTGGGCAATGCTGCAGTAGAAGAGATTCATCGAGTCATATTCTTTGCTTTGTCTTTGTCTGGTCCAGCATTTTACATGGTATTCATCATTGCCCACCTGAGCCAAATACTTGCTTATGTGCTCCATAGTACTCACACCATCTTGACTAGTGAACTTGGAGAAATCAGGAACCTTCCAACGAGGTGGAAGCTCCAGATGGTTGTACCACTCTGGATATGGCATGGTGTAATATTTGGAAAGGTTCCTCTTCATACCAAGTTGCTTCTGCATCATGTCAATAAGCTTGTGAACCAGTTGGTCAGTAGGATCAGTAGGGCCTCTAATGCTTAGACATGGAGACATTCCCCAGTGCTTGTAACTTGAAATAGGTGCAAAACGAGTTGGATCAACTTTGTTTCCTGGGGTTTGACTAGCTCCTCCTTTCATAGCTTGACTCACCCAGTAATCCACATTCCTGGTAATCCTCTGGATCAATGGAGCAAATTTTTGAGCCAAAGGTGGAACATTTGAGGTTATACCAAAATTAGGTGGCTGACCACCTTTCGGCTCTTGTGTTGATGCAGCAGCACTTCCACTTCCACTTCCATTGGAGCTAGTTGGAATATCTACCTTGGAAGAATTTGGCAAACCACCATCAGAAGGAGCTACTATATGTTGATTGAAGTAGGCTGGCCCAAACTGCTCTACAGGAAAACCGGCCAATGATGTCTTCATGATATTGCCAAATGTAGTCAAAAAGTGTTTGTTATGATTTGTGATTGCTTCCTGAATCATCTTGTTCAATGCTTCTAACATGAACTTCTTGTCTTCATCATCTACTACATCTATCTTTCCAGGCATCAGAATTCTTGGCAACGGTGTCTTCTGATCTACCTTGTCATGGACTCTTCCGAAAGACATCAAACACCTTTGCTTCAATTGTTCAGCAGCTATCTTGATCACTTCCTTATGTTCATCAGAAAGGTCCTCCATGTTGACGCCAAGGATGT
Source organism: Bothriochloa decipiens (assembly GCA_023333625.1). Taxonomy (NCBI): domain Eukaryota; kingdom Viridiplantae; phylum Streptophyta; class Magnoliopsida; order Poales; family Poaceae; genus Bothriochloa; species Bothriochloa decipiens. Next base: position 56,065,668 of record CM041633.1, on the reverse strand, counting down.
TGTTAGCATTGAGATCAGACGTGTTTGTTGAAGCCATGGATGATGATTTTGTAGTCCCACTGGGCGTGCCAAAAAGTGTGTTGACACAAAAATGTGACTCCTTGTGGCAACGACACTTGCAAGCCAGGTAGACCGGAGCGAGAGCTTTTCTCCGATCCCTGCGGCTTCACGGCTTCATGGGTCGATCAAACTCGAGGTGTGCTAGTAAATTTGACCCTACAATTGACAAGGAGAAGAAATAGTCAAATTATGGAACCTGCCGGTTTGGTGCCAGACAGTTCTATGATGTGTGGCTAAATAGCCGATTCAATCTGGTCATTGACTAGAAAGTCAACACCCAGCATGCTTATGGATAAATCATTGAGTAAATGCATGAATAGCTTAATAAAGAAGTCGATCATGGCATGACATAATGAACAAGATAAGAACAAGTATAGGTCATCCAAGATACAAACTTATAACATTAAAAGATTATACCATGCAATTTACCGATCGCCTAACCTATCCGTACACCCTGACATTTAACGTAACGCTACTCATGATAAAACAAGTCCATTAACCGACATCGTCTGAATCCAAGTCATTTGGGAGGGTAATGGCAGCTACTCCAAAAGCTCAGAAGAGATTAACAGATCTATCTTACACTTATAACACCACGTTAAAGCAAGATGCATGTGTGAGTAAAGAAATCAGTAGTTGCATAGTGTATTTATTAGGGCACGAGGTGATTGGCTAGATAGCCGATTCTGACATGAGAATGAACTAGGTGTATAAATAGCTTCACGAGCAAAGCTTCCTAACTGACAGCGTATGAATCTAGGCAAAATCTAATCGTGAGATCGGTCAAAGCCTCTACAGCCACATAAAAGACCCCCAGAAGAGATTAACAAACTTTACCGTAAAACTATCTACACCCTAGAACGCACCACATGTCACGAACAAGATTGATAAGATCTAGCTAATGCAAGCATGGAACTGACCATCAAAGCATGAATAAGCATGGCAAGCATAGTAGATGATCGAATTCAGTAAGATATAAGCCAAATCTATCAATCTTGATCGGGCAATGATGTTGTTGAAAATAAATAAACAATGTAAAATAAACAACATTGTTAACTTAATGAATCTACTAGACTTTCCAAGGTCTAATAGAGTCGATAACTAGCCATGTCAACGCATAACAAGAGGTTGGTCGATGACGATGCAGCCTTATCAAACAAAAACACAAGCCATGATGGTACTTATAGCAACTAGAGGTGATGTCGATGCAGCCTAGCCATGAAGAACTCGCTAAGATCTAGATTACTCTCTACTTTAAGGGTTTGGCCAGGGGCTGAAAGGTTTGTTGATTGATTGTCTGATTGTCCTTACAAATGCCAGGGTGTACATATTTATACCCTAGGCTTTCACGCGTTCTAATTTGATACAACTTACAAATAAGGAAATAAACAACTAAAACTATTAGGAAATGATAACTCGGGCTCCAAATTCCTTCTCGTAGAGTCCCACATTGTTAATGCACCACAGATCGCCAAAACTAGATCAGAGTCAAAATCAACGCATCCTGCTGACAATCGAATCCATTTAGCGGTCTTAATCTGAAAAATAGCCGATTCCCCTAAAACAGCCTTCAGTCAAAATCAGAGTCGATAACTTAGCTGATCTCATGCAGTAGCGTCCTCAAGAAGCTTTCAGTCACACGCCTGCCAGTCCAAAATTTTTTGCAAACAATAACTTACAATAAAAGTTGTATAATAAATATGAGATAAATACCAAATTACCTATTGGCGAGGGCTCATGAGTTTAGGTCAATTGAGCAAGACCTCTCCCTTGCATTTTGCTTTTCTTGAGACTATATGATCTAGGAGATGATGATGCAGACAATTGCATGCTCTTCTTTCATCAACTATTATTCATTTTTGTTGGGTCTTGGTTGACGAATTGATGTTATTAGAGATGCAAACTAGAGTTCCTCCTTGGTGGTCTTTGTCTTCTAGTGACATGGTGAATAGTTGTTTTCTTAATGATACGCCAGCCATCTTGATGGTCAAGGAATCTCATTGGGAATTGCATGAAGGCTTCATCTCTAATGAATTAAGGATATCATCTTGCGATCATGGTTGTTCATGGTCTTTGAGGTATTGGACAGCAGTCAACCTCTTGATTGATGATTTGTTTCCACAAGGATGCATGCCAGGCTATAATGACATCTTGTCATCCTTGTGCTGCTGCCGACGTGCAAGATGGTGTCTTCAAGGACAATGGGAGCAGGTGTTTGATTGGCAAAAATGAGGTGAGGTGCACCCTACTTCTCATCAGCATTCTAGCTTGAGTTTTGGGAAGACTCAGTGCTATGATGTCTTCACTTTTCTCATGGCTAGTCAAATTCTTCATCCACTTCATTTGGGCAAGTGCTATTGATGTAGATTTTATGTGTGGCACTTGTCTCCTTCTAAAGTGGTGTCTTGATAGGTGATGCCTTTCCTGCAAAATGTTAGTGGACATATACCCGAAGGATTGCAACAATTTCAATGTATGGGGTCTTGTCCACAATTAATTTGAGTTTCATCCATGCTAATCTGGGGATGGTTTTTAGGAGCATTTTAGCAAAGATTATGTTTATCAGGTTTTGTAACATTTTTTAATACACTCTAACATGGTTCAAGGCAATGGTAACTTGCAGCAAAAGACAAGTGAGTGATGATACTTATAGTTCTTCTATGGATGATGAAGGAGCTGTGTATTTTGTGCTATGTTGTTGGACTTCATCATATGCCTTTCTTCATCTCTGAAGTGAGTTTATCTCTTGACTTACTCGAATTGGATTTGAGAGTTTTTTGTTGGGGTTAGTCCAACAAAATAACCATTGTCTACACACTAGCAATTTTTAGCTCAATAACTGAATTAGACTCCATGTCTTAATTGGGTTAAGGAAGGCTATTTAACCTAAGCAACATGCTTAATTTAAAGAGCCTTTGGAAGTATGTGCATATACGTCCAAACCAAAGCATACTATGGTAAACAAAGATAACATTAAAGCACTATAAAGATTTACTCAACTAGGAATGAATGAGCATGATCTTGGTGAGAATTTTTTTAGATGCAAATGACATAGATGCATGCAAAGAACTAAACATGCAGTGAATTTGATATTAGAAAATGTAAACTAAATGGAGTGAATGCATGAATTGTTGAAAGTAAACATATAGTGGGATGCACAAACTAAAAAGATAACTACCCAAAAAAAGTTTAAATTCCATGAGCAAGACTATCTCACCTTTCACATGATGGTAGTGAGTAGTGCAGTTTCAATGTTCATCACTTGAGATGTGAGTTGAATTATCATGATGATGACCTTTTCTTCAATCTGCACATGGTTAGAAATATATATATGTATACAAATACCTGTGAGATGGCAGGGTTCCAATGTTGATGAATGTTGAATGTTTAGGCACCCTAGGTTCATCAACGTCTCTCTTTTTTTCGTGGAATCTTGCCGAAAGGTCGAAACAATAGTTGATGTCCTGTCTATTCCACACTCAATAGAACAAGAGGGTAATCCTACTAAAGCTAGTGGTACACTAATTAGCAGACATCAACATCATGATGAAAATCTTTACGCCAAACGCTTCCCCGGCAACGGCACCAAAAGTGCTTGTTCGTATTAATTAATTGCAATTGAAATATGAAGTTCTGTAAGTGCACAGAATACCAGTGTAGCATTTTACCATGAGTCTAAGTATCGTTATTTATATTTTACCACAGGGAAGCATGGGTTAAAGGAACTGATAATTCACTATCATGTATCTACTAACTTAGCAAACCAATTAGACTAAAGCAGGGGTAAATGATAGAATAGGATATATGAATGATAGCATACACATGAGAATTTTATAATAAATGAGTAGCTAGCTAAAGTGAGAGGACAACGGGAGGGATCAAAGTTCCTATATACTTCTCTATTACTTTGATTCTAAGTAACTGAGGTATGGGTAGATATAGCGATCACACACATGACATTTTGGAGCAACAGTACCTTTTTGACTCTCGAAGAAGACTAGGAAGAAAATAGTCACGGGAAGGCTGCCAAAAAGCTCTACGAAACACCAACCTGGATGGGGTGGATTGCAATGGCCTAACAGAGCTGTCACCTTTGGGGCTACCACAACTACGCACAACCTCAGGTAACCTATAGCCTAGACACCATGTCTATACTATCGATTACTACTCTAGCTACGTACGATAACTAGAGCACTCAATACGAGCGGAGATCCCATGCCAAGATGTAACAACTATACTAATCATACATATGAAAGGCATAAAGTAAATAGAGAAGATGAATATTAAAGCACAAGTCTTGCAAAGAAGAGATACAAAGACATATCTGTCCAGCCAACTATAGCCTCAGTTCATAGTAAATCCCATTGAGGAAATGACGCCGCTTGTCATCTTCTTCCCGCACCTCATTTGGAGCATAACGAGCAAGCTCATTGAACTTGTTGTGATACTCGCTCATAGTCATGTTGCACATCCTGAGAGATCTGAATTCCTCTTGCTTCTGCTCAACAAGACCTTCTGGGATGTGGTGCACATTGAAATCCCTAACAAAATCTAGACACATGATGGTGGGAGCATTGGCGGGATGAGCAGCTTGATGGGACTCCCACCATGTTTGTGCAGCACCTTGCAATTGTCCACACGCATAGAGCACCTTTTCCCCGTCATTGCAATGAGCAAGGTTCAATTGCTTCTCCATCACACGTACCTAGTGGTCATCTTCTAGTGGTTCTATGGAGTGAGAAAACACGGGAGGGTTACCATGCATGAACACTCTACACTTATCCCGTGTGGTGGCGCCCGTGGTACTCCTCCAGCTTGCATGGTCTATGCCAACTGGGTCAAAGCTTGCATCATCTGAGCTTGTGAGGCCATGAACTCCTCACGGGTGATGGTTGAGGGATTATTTTTAGCAACATTCCTGTTTCCCCTTTTTGACATCTGCACCAATTCATACAGAGGAATCCTTAGATCAACCGAATTCTCAATACTATCAGCTCTATAGTGATTCTAAAAATTTTTGTACAAGTTATAGTTTTAGCAGTCTAGTAAAACAATCATAACCAGAGTTCCAGATATCTAATTCAGACAAACATTTTATGGTTGGAAAGCTTAGGAAGTTATCTATAATGTTCTTTTATATTGTATCACTAGATTCCATCGTTAAATTGGTCAAAAATAGCACAAAACAGAAACTGTTTCAGACATCAAGACTTTGTAGAAACACTAATTTTGAAAACTTATAACTCGTAGCTCAAAAATGATCTAAAGGTGATTCATGCGGTATTGGAAAGGTATTGTAGTCTAGTTTTTTGCCAGATTTCAAGTAGCCAATTTTGAGATATATCAGAAAATGTGCAGGCTGCTCTAGAATTTTAGCACAGGAGAGATTTGAGATTGACCAAACCAAACCCAAGACTCTAATATGTTTAACTAAGGGACGTTGCAGACATGCCCACAAAGCTCCATCACTCATTACAAAGATTCAAATCACTCAAAATCATAAAAACAACTCAACTAGCATACCAAAGTTCACTTTCAATTAAAAGACTTAACTCCACTTGACTAACGAAACTAATGACTATTACATAAAAGGTTTCCTGGACCTAAAGACAAATAGGAGGGGCACGCTTCTCATAAATGTTTGGTTCTCCCATGGAAACTCTAAGGTCATCATGCGTCTTCTGCAACTTCCTATAGTCCTTCCCTTGCTGGTAAAGCATAGATTCCAGGATCCTAACCCTTTCCATCATATCGTAGCCGAGGTGCGCCATAGCTTGGTGTGCTGGATCAAGACTCGGAGGAAACATCATTGCCCATCCATCTCCCATATTCCAATCCTCATATGGAAGATAACGGTAGTGATCATGCCGCATTGGCTCACAGAGAATCCCACGAAGACTCATCCATGCTTGAAATGCTGCATCATCAATACTGCTCTCCATGGTATGGCGATGTCCCCAATGAAAATGAGCCCTTTCACACTTGAAAACTCCTAGTCCCTCATTCTGAGAGAAGATGTTCACTGAGGTCTTCCAATAAGTTATTGTAAGGGGATGAGTATACTCAACGCAGACGTACTGTATTGCAGGCTTCCAATCAGCATAGTATTGAGTCAGCACCTCTACCAGACAATGATGTGCTACAGAGTCATGGTTCCACAAGATACGCTCCCTTGAAGTTCACTCCATTGGTGGGGATTTGTCATCACCTTCAACGGCTTCCATCTCATCATCTTGAGCAATGTCCACCTCATCATCACTAAGGATAATGATATGTTGCACCACTTCCACAGGCTGCAATTCTTCCACTTCTTGTTCCTTATTCTTCTTCTTCAGACGCAGGTGTAGGTGACGATAATGGTGATGGTGCCTGTTGTGCATGGAATGCAGCCACTTCATCCTCATCATCCTCACTATTCCAATCCCGCACTTCAACTTGTGGCAGAATGGAACCTCCAGTACTCTTGCAGGCGGTCTGACGAGTACGCATCTACAGAATTAGACCAAGTTAAGTTAGAATCAATGTTTAGTAATAGAATAAGATAGAAGTAGCATAAAAATTTAGAAAATATCAAGACCAAGATAGTAAGCAAGAATCTAGTGAAGCAAAGAGAGCTAAAAACGACCATTCTAACTAGGCTTGCGTCCTACAGTCAACCATGCTCTGATACGAATCTGTCATATCTTATTTTAAAGGACTAAAATAAGACACATAAAATAGACATATAAAATTCTTACATGCGCCCTAGGATGTCTCACACATAAGTTAACAAATTATAAATAGTACCAATCAAAGTTTATTACATAGCGCACGGATAGCATGACCTAGTCTTTAACAAATATAAGACATAACCAAGATAACTCTTTAGAACAAGCTCCACCACATGGACATGTCAAGTAGTTGACACAAGCTAGTAGTCATGTCGATAACTCCCACTCCAATCTTGATCTGTAGCCCATCCAGGATTTTCCATGTAATGAAATAAAGCAAGTGTAAGTACAAACATACTTAGTAAGCATAGGAGGGGTTCATGAAGCTCAATAAAGGTTGACAAGGTTTAACTGCAAGTAGCTTTTAGTGTTATGTCACATTTTAGCAATTAGCATCAAGGTAGTAACAATTCCCATAACCACATGATCAGGTAGACACAATTAAGAATATGATAAAAACAACATTAACATGTAACACAATTTAAGCTGATGATCCATTCCATAAGAATCCCTTGGCCTCCCTAACCGTGGGCACGGATGATATATCAGTTTTAACTCTGTGCAGAGGTGTACACTTTCACTACGGGACATGATTTCCAAATGCATGGGTTTGCAATGCCCAAAACACCATAAACCATATAAAGCCACCCATAGGTTCATCTAACATGCTAGGGCCACAGGGTCATCGAATATAGAAAACCCCTCTCCTAGAATGGCACATCCCAGTTATAACACATAATGAAGAGGCAGCCCTATACCCAACTTGCAGATCCTCTAACTTGCTAAAACATGTCCTATGAACAACTAGAGCCAGAGCCATACAGCCCCCATAGCTGTACGTTATGTCCCAGATGATCACTTACAGTTTGGATCTTATTGAAAACCATCTTTTCATTAGTTGCATAGTCATTAATCAAGTTACAAGATCATGGTTATAAAGCACTAGCATTAACTACCCATATGCAACATCCCCGGTTATCAAGGTAAACAGGTGATCAAAACTAGGTAATCCTAACAGGGTAGCAAAGAGACACATGATATGATTTTAGTGTGTATAGTGAATAGGTAACAAGGATGGTTCCAACTATACTTGCCTTGATCAAAGCTTTCCTGATGAACCTGCTAATCCTGATTGTCGAAGTACTCTTGTTCCCCAACAAATGGCTCACTCTCTAAGCTCGATCAACAATCAGCAACACACAAGCATCGAGCAATCATACATGAGTAAACAATTAGATTTAATTGGAACAGTACACCATGTCAAAAAATCAGTATGAGAAAATTTTATGAAACCAATATACACATCGCTACGATCACACAAACATAAAGATCACCAAAATCGGAGCTATAACGAGAAAGTTATGGATTTTACAAGAGTTCCTATCATAAAATAATAGATTAAAATAAATCTCAAATTTAAATAGTTGAAAATATATCTAACAGTGGTAGCAACATGTAGATTATGAAATTATAAATCTAACGCAACTTGAACGGATCAAGTCGGAGTTAAAACGAAGAAGTTATAAGCTTTTGAAATCAGTGGCAAACTTGTAAATAAACTAAAACTATTTTTGAAATTAAAACAAAGAAAGAAAAGAATTTTGAATCTGAGCAGGGACCTTGGGTGCAAATATAGTAAAGCTCAGGGTCTCTTCAATAAATTGACCCGCGAAGGGGTACGGGTGAACCAGATCCGTTGGATCTGAGATGGACGGCCCGGATTAGAAGATGGAGAGGAAGCGCAGATGGCCGACCGTAGAAGAAGACAGGCGCGGTGGTCGGCCATGGCCGGTGACGAGAGGACCTCACCGCAGAATTCAAAACCGGCCCTAGAGGCCTCAGTTCCACACGGGACCTAGACCAAATGGAAGCGGAGCTCAAGGAGATCTCACCTGACGTGTGGAGGGAGACCAGGGCAGACAGAGGCCGACTGGCGATGAACGATGGCGGCGGTGAAGCTCCTGCATAGTCCGGTGAGCATCCGTGAGCAACCCAAAGTGAGAAAAAGAGGGGAAAGGAACTCGACGAGTTCATAGAGGCGATGAGGTACTTGGCGGCTTGTCAATGCAGACAATGCTGCTTTGAGTCACGAGCTCGAGTTGGACGGCGACGGCTAGGGTTTCGCGGCAGCGGCTGGAGCTCAAGCGGAGGCGGCGCTGCGCAAGGGTTCGGGTGAGGGTCGAGGTGATCACGCGGGGCTCACTATTTAAGGCCGGGTTGCCTGGGGTGCATGCAAGGTCGAGGCGTGGGTGGGGCGGACTCGAGACAGAGTCCTAGTCAGGGACGACGCGAGGAAGAGGATGACTCCAGTGAGCCCCACCTATAGGCGTCGCATGGCACGGAGCCCGCTTGTCTGTCGGACAGAGGAAGGAGAGTGGGCGCCACTGCGGCTTGTTGGACCGTGGCCTTGTGGCCCAAGAGGAGGGATTGAGCAGGCCATGGTGAAGAGAAGGCCTTCGGGCCAAGAGAAGGGGAGGGAGGAAGCCGGCCGGCTGGGACGCTTAGGCCAGAAAGGAAGGAAAGAGTGGGAGAGGGAAAAGAATCCTTTTTCTTTTATTTGAACTATTTTGCAAATAGATTTTAAAATAGCCTTTGAAATCCAAATCAAACTCAAAAAAATCCAAACATCGCAACAAGAATTATGCAGCAGCATGAATGCACAAACATGCTTCTTGACCTATGATGGATTTTATTTTCATAAAAATATTATTTTGCCTAAATTCAATGCTCACAAAAATGCATAAATATATCAATTTAGATATTTTAAAATCATGCAAATTTTATGGTGTTACAGATGTGGAATAGCATCAACTTCTCCAACGGCCGAAGACAAGAGCCCATGGCTCCAACAAGTTAAGAAGCAGGTTTTATCTTCATTAAACAGGTGAAAGGTAAGTAGAGCACTAGCAACCTAATAGCCTATCAACTAAAACCCCCATAGGTGGTATCAACGTATAGTGTCTACTCATCCCTATGGTTTACCGATTTAGGACACATGCAATGTATTTAATTAACATGAATAGGTGCAAAATGATCAAAAGGTGCCTGCACTTGCCTTAAATTCAAAGTCTAGCTGTTTTTCTGGCCTCCAGCTTCAGCTGCACTTGTTGGTCCTAAGCTCTTAGTCTTCTATGTTAATAAACCACTCTTCATCTAGTCGTAGCAACCAAGCAACATAAAATGACAAACAAACAGAAAAGGCTAAGAACAATACACCAAACAAAAGAGGAAGCTAAAGACAGAACAGTCTAAATGGCAAAACTCGATGCTACGGTCGCAAGAGCGCAAGAACGACGAACAACGGTACTATCATTAAAGAGAACATGTCTATCAAGGTACTTGTAACATAACAGAGAGAGAAACTATTAGCTTGATTCCTTTTATTTAATAAAGCAAGGTGTTGGACATTTAAGAGAAACACAAAGTTAAAACAGTATAATTAAATTAAATTATAAAGCAGAGTTAAACCTTAGTTATATTTTATTATAAACAATTATATTATCTAAGCCATTTATACATTTATAACTACAAACCATAAAGCATGTGACTGAAGCTTAAACAAAACATTTATGATTCAAAGTTGAACTAAGCAAATCATTATTTAAAAAGGCATTATTGCTGATATTCATCATGCTAGCATAAAAGACTGATATGAATATAAGCAAAGTTGATTTTTATCAATAGAAAAGGCATAAAATAATTATTAATCAATTTAAACATTTAAGTTACATTTTCAAAAGCATGGAACATGTGAGAGCACTAAAGAAACATCATATGCTTAAAGATTAACCTAAGCAGGTCATAAATGAAAAGACATGTTGATATTAAACATATGAGCATTTAGCATATTATTATTTATTAATCACATTGTATTCAAATAAATAAATTCATAAACTAGGGACATGGTTAACTTTACTGCTACTGCGTAGAGTGCGACAACATGAATCAAACGCAACTAGAATCGCTCGAATCAGACTTAAAACGGTGAAACGGATTGATGGCAAAACTGCAAATGTCATCTTCTACCTTCATCTCCTTCACGGAGTGGACAAGGCGTCCAGGCAGCCATGTTGCTACACTCTCACGGGGAGGGCAGGGCCTCAGCTAGAACTTGGCCAGGCCAACGGCGGCACGCAGCGCAAAGCACACGCGGCCAGGCAGGCGCCATGGAGCAGGGCGAGGTCGGCCTGCCTGCACGACCGCACAATGGCGGCGGTGGCCTGCCATGCTTGCCTGCTGCTTCCGCGTACAGGGGTGCACGATGGGTGACGGAGATGCAAGGAGGGGCGGCGTGGAACGGTGACAACGGTGCCGCATGTTGGGCGTGACGAAGGCCAGAGGTCGCTGGTGGATCGAAGGCGCCAAATGTGACGAAGTTGGTCGGCCATGGATGAACCTCGCCGGAGAAAAGGAAGATAGGTTAGGGCAACCGCCAAATGTGCGCGGATTCACAAAACAAAAGGTGTGCCGGTGTAGAGGGGATCAAGACGAACCTTCTAGTGGTGGTAGCTCTCACCGGTAACGATCGAGATGGTCGAAAATGCTAGCCGGAGAGTTCGCCGGAAAACTAGCCGAGGTGAACTTCGGCGATCGATTCTGGGAGCTACGAGTAGCGACTTGTGAAGGGGTTTTCTAATCTAGAACCATCGCATCGAGGGCTACGTCGGCATATATATGAAGGTAGGGTTTCGACTCAGTAAAAAATTGAGGTATTTTTATTAATTTTGGGATATATAGGAAATGATTTTCAGTTCAAAAATAATTGTAGAAAAAGGTGAAATTATTTTAAAACCCTGAAAAATATTTCTATAACTCCAAAAATTGTAGGAAAATACCAAAAGCTAGATTGGAACATAATGAATCCAAATAAAATATATGGAGCCCATGAAAATGATATTTTAGAGCCTCCAAAAAATGGAAAAGCTCTAAAATAAATGGGAAAAACATTCCGAAAAAGTCCAAAACTCCCAGGAAGGATCGAATGACGTCTAAACGTGTTTTCGATAGCTTAGCGCACTAAAAGCACAAAACACAAGCAACAAGCAAGCACCACATTAACAAAAGCCAAATCAATTGTTTTCTGAAATATTGGAAAAGCACATTTTTCTTTAATAAAGATACACTAGGATTTGAACTAATGTTGGAAAAATTTATCCAAATATTTAAAATTCTTTATTTATTTAGTTCTTTCTAATAACAACCCAAAATGCAAAATTTAGGGTGTTATTGATCTTGAGACCAGATATTCTCCCATTGAAAAATTATGCTTATGCTTATATTTCTCCAGCACCAAGTTGCACCATTATCTACAACATACTCAATGCACAGTGGTGTCCAAATTTAATGTAATTAAGCATATGTTATCTGTGCCCATCTTGAATGGGAGGATTGGCAAATGGATTCTTGCATTATCAGAATTTGACTTGAGGTATAAATTGGCTAAAGCAGTTAAAGGGGAAGTATCAGCTAATTTTGTTACTCATCGTCGCAAGAAGGAAATCAAAATGGTTAATTTAGCTCCTTGAACTCTTTCCTTTGACGGGTCAATCTACAAACGGGGTGGTAGAATTGGCATTGTGATAATTTCATCTCGGGGGGCAAGTTTCAAGTTTGCTTATCCAATAAAGCCAATGTCTACAAATAGTCAAGCTGAATATGAAGCTATACTCAAAGGACTTCAACTTCTTCATGAGGTAGGCCTATGAGGTAAGCTATACTCAAAGCTGAATTGAAATTTTTGGAGATTCTCAATTAGTGGTCAATCAATTGATTGGCCTATATGAATGTAAGGATGATATTTGAAAACCTATTACGATCGTTGCTGAGAAATGCTTGATTGTTTTTCTTCTATGTCTATAAAGCATATTCCTAGATATTAGAATCAAGAAGCTAATCGACTAGCTTAGAGTGCTTTGGGTATCGGCAAGTTTATGAAATATTCAACAATGACGTTGATAGTGATCCTATTGAATGGAGAACTAAGATAACTGAGTATCTCAAGTAGCCATCAGGAAGAGTTTCAAGAAAGTTGAGGTATATAGCCATTAGATTCATTCCTTTTGAAAATACGAGAGCTTCTTGAAGGAGCTTGTATTGCACATCAATCAGCTCACAAAATGAGATTGATAATATGAGAGCTGGTTATTTTTTTACCGACTATGTTGGAGGATTGTTTTAAATACTATCAAGGCTATCAAGAATGTCAAAGATTTTGAAACATACAAAAGTCACTAGCATCATCTATGAATCATATTCTCAAATCATGGCCATTTAGAGGATAGGGAATTGATTTAATTAGCCAGATTTATCCATCATCTTGCAAAGGGCATAAATTTGTATTGGTAGCAACAAATTATTTCACTAAATGGGTTGAAGCGATCCCATTGAGAACTGCAACATCTTCTAACGTGATTGAGTTTATCAAGGAGCACATCATCTATAGATTTGGGGTTCCTCAGACTATAACAACAGATCAAGGGAAGATGTTCACATCTAAGGAATTTGAAGATTTTGCTGCCAATATAGGTTTTAGGTTATTAAATTCATCTCCATATTACGCTCTAGCTAATGGATAAGCAGAGACATCTAATCAGATCCTAATTAAGCTAATTAAAAAGAAGATTAGCTAGCATCCAGGAAAATGCCATAAATCCTCAATGGAACTTTGTGGTCTTATCAAATGGCTTGCCATGTATCTACCAAGTGCTCACCATATGAGTTGGTGTATGGATATGATGTTGTTTTACCTTGGGAGATCAGAATAGGGTCTACGCCTGCTATTTTAAGATGAACCTAATGCTGATGATTTCAAACATCTTATGATGGATGATCTTGAGAATTTAAATTCTCATTGGCTAAAAGCTCTTGAGAACATTGAGGCTAACAAATTAAGGATTGCCTAGTATTATAACAAGAAGGTTAAAGATAAAAAATTCAATGAAGAAGATTTGGTTTGGAAAGTTATTTTGCAGATCGGGACCAAAGACAGCAAGTATGGAAAATGGTCACCAAATTGGGAAGAGCCCGATTGGATTTATCATTGTGTGCCTGGCAATGCTTAGATTTATGAAACATTGAAAGGAGGAGTTTTCCAGAGCACTAAATGGGAAGTATTTCAAGAAATATTATCCATGTATCTGGGTTGATTCGTTATATCCAATTGTTGTTGACATCAGGCTCTAATAGCTGATACTGCGAGTATCACCTTCAGTAGAAAAATAAGTTCAAATCTAGCCTTGAACCAAGGCAAGAGCCGATGTGATACACATAAACTTTAGTTCAAAGATACATAAACTCAAATTGAAATCACTCAAGTGCAAAGGTTGCAAAAATTACTCGATGGTAGTTTCACAGAAGATTGAACAGTTGCTGATATATTCACAGATGGAGTTATTGCAAAAGAAGTACATCAGATGAAGTTCATTCCTATCACTGACAGAAAAACCACCATTGAGATTAGGAACCTCCTAGCCAAGGTTACATCCGCCACCGCATCATCGAGGTTGGTGAACTCCTCCCTCAACTCGACCAAGCTCTCGTCATTGCACTCCTCAACAAAGTTGGGGGAGAGGGTGATAAGAAGTTCTACTCTGCTCTAGAGTTGAGCGAAGGTTAGAGCGAAGGCTGCACCTTGATGAATGCCATGGAGGGGCACCTCCTGATTGCGTGCCTCGATGTCCTGGATGTTGGAATGTAATCAGGCTTGTGGGCCTGCCTATCAAGGCTCCCCACCTAGCCTATTGGTAAACACTGTGTGTCCCTGATTAATGCATCGAGTATTCCACTCTTTCATGGTATAAAGAGATGGTTCGCATCCACGACGTCTCGCTTCCGCAAACCCTAACTCGCATCGCCGTCGATCCTCATGATCAGCCGGCCGGTCACTACCTACCATCGCTGGGTGCTCGCCACTCACCAGCCCGCGTCGTAGAGCCAAGCTAGCAGGCCCATGCTCCTTCATCGCGTCACCAGTCCAAGTCCGAATAGCCTCCATGCAATGCTCGTCATGTGACATCGGTCGTTGTCTAGGGCCTGACTCGGACCATCGTGGTCCCGTCCCTCTCCGTCACCAGGATCGCGCCTTCACACGCCTACACAATCAGATCGCGTCTCGCCTCTCCCTCTTCGTCACCAGGCTGCCAGCGCTAGATCACGATTGACATCATGGTCTCATCCTTCTCCGTCGCCAGCCCTCCAGCGGACCGGATCGCATGACCAATCATGATCTCGTTCTTCTCCATCGCTAGGCCGCCAGCAGGACCAGATCGTGTCCACATTGCCTTCATCCTCACCATGGCCAAAACCGAGGCTGAGCGTCAGGCACGTGTCAGGCATGAGCAGGCTGCGGCCGCCCGCATCGCTACCCTCGAGCAGTATGAAGCCGGCTATGCTAACGTCCACGCCGCCGCCATCGCCGTCCTCAACATCAAGGAGCTCGTGCCGGTGGTCCTGGATCACATGGCCAACAACTACACCCGCCGGCATGCCCTCTTCCTCGTCATCTTGGGAAAATACGCCCTCATCGATCACGTTCTTGCTGACGTGGTCAACGTCGATCAGCCGGCGTGGGTGCAGATGGACTGCACCATCCTCACGTGGATCTACGGGATGATCAACGCTGAACTGCAACAGTCCACCATGCTGAAGGAACCGAACACCCGCGTCACCTGGCTCCACCTTGAGGATGAATTCCTCGGCTAGCAGAGTCACGCGTGTTGCTATTGTCCGCCGAGTTCTGCAGGGCGAAGCAAGGGTCGTCCTCCATCACAGATTTCTACCGCCGCCTCGAGACGATGGCCGCAACCCTCCACGACTTTGGTGAATCTGTCGGTGACCGCACCCTCATCCTCACACTGCTCTGCGGCCTCAGTGGCAAGTTCTGCCCCATGGTGATGAACATCAAGCTGTGCCAATCATTCTCGACCTTCACGGAGGCATGCACGCTGCTGCTCCGACACCGACGCCCCACCTGCCCCAGCGCTGCCGGCCCTCCTCACTGACTCATCTAGTTCCGGGAACCACACTCCCTCTGACTATTCTGGTGGTGCTCTAGTCCATGGCAGTGCCACTGTTGGTGACCAGGGCAACTCCAGCGATGGCCAGGGCGGCTTCGGTGGAGGCCAAGGCAACCACCGTCAACAGCGCGGCCATGGCGGGAAGTAGCAGAAGAACTAGCAGCCTGGCATGCCTGCTACTAGTGGCCCACGTCCGCCCCCGCTCCTCTACAACACGTGGGTGGGTTTGGTTTAGTTCTAGCCCCATCTGCCACAGTCCATCAATGCTCCAGGAGGGGCGTATCGCCCACCTCAGGCGGCACTCATGGCTGTGCCTCAGCCACAGCCGCACCCCTACATGGCGCCGTACGGCTATGGCGTTGGTCTCCTTCCCAGCTTCGGCTACGTCTCGCCACCACCACAGCAGCAGGCGTGGACTCCCATGCATGGAGGGTCCTTCGACACGTCATCCCTCCCTAACAACTTTAGTACCATGTTGCTAAACCCACATGGATCGGTCAAATGGTACTTTGACTCCGGTGCCGGTCCTCACATGGTCAACAACACTGGTATAATTTACTCCTCTCATGCTCCTTTGTCATTGAGTCCTTCATCTATCATTGTTGGTAACGGGGCTTCGCTTCCTGTTACTTCCATCGGATCTCACTCATTTTCTACTTCGCGACATCCGTTAATTCTTTCTAATGTTTTAGTCTCACCCAACATTATTAAAAATCTAATTTCCGCTCGTCGCTTCACTACTGATAATAATTGTTCCATCATGTTTGATCCTTTTGGCCTTTCTATGAAGGACCTTCAGACACAGAGCGTGATTGTCAGGTGCAATAGCACGGGTGATCTATACCCATTCTTTCCACCAGCACCACCCAGCACCACCACCCTCACCGCTGTCGCATTCTCCACCACACTTTGGCATCGCCGTCTTAATCATATCAGTCATGAGGCTCTGTCCAGGCTCATTAGTTCCAAAGCTATTTCATGTAATAAGCACCATGATACTCATATTTGCCATGCTTGTCAGCTTGGTCGCCATGTGCACCTCCCTTTTAGCTTGTCAAACTCTCATGCAGAGAGCCCATTTGATTTAATACATTGTGATCTTTGGACATTGCCAATTGTTAGTGTGTCTGGTTAAAAATATTATCTTATGATTTTGGATGATCATACTCACTACACCTGGCTCTACGCCTAAAATCCGATACTTTTGCTGCAATCTCTAATTTTTTCTCGTATGTGCGCACGCAGTTCGACTCCTCCATCAAGGCAGTTCAGTGCGACAATGGCCGTGAATTCGATCATTCCTCGGTCCACATGTTCTTCCTCACCCATGATGTCGTTCTTCGCATGTCGTGCCCATACACCTCTTAGCAAAATGGGCGGGCTGAGCACACTCTTCACACTGTCAACAACATTGTGCACTCTCTCCTATTCTAGGATAGTCTTCCTCCCGTTTATTGGGCTAACTGTTTATACACCGCCACCTATCTCCTTAATCATCATCTCACTAAAATGTTAGATGGCCAAACCCCCACTTTGCTTTATATCACACGCAGCCCTTGTATGACCATCTTCGTGTCTTCGGCTGCACCTGCTATCCCAACCTGTCATCCATAGCTCCACACAAACTATCACCTCGCTCTTCCCTAAGCGTTTTCCTGTGGTATTCTTCTAAACACAAGGGATATCGGTGTCTTGATCTTCACTCCAATTGGATCATCATCTCTCACCATGTCATTTTTGATGAGACAGTGTTTCCTTTTGCAGATATGTCGACTTCACCCCAGGACCCCACCGCACACGATTTTTTGGATGCTGCTGATGATTCCTCTTCACCCATTGGGTCATGAGCTGTGCTTGCAGGTACACGGCTTCACGGTGGCATGGATGCAGCTCCGGGCAGTAACAGCACCCCCAAGCCCTTCGACTCCTGGGGCCTCGGCGCCCAGTGCCCTTGCCACAGGTGGCACTGTTGCTGCCACGGGCGGCACTGCCACTACCACGGGGCTGGTCCTGGCACCTCGTCTTCTGGGCCATCTAATGCTGCGGCCCCTATGGACACCCCGTCCCAGGCTGCTACCTATGACACCGGATGCCCAACCGGCCGCACCCCCACCACGGTGCCCCTGGCAATCCCTCCTGTCACCAATGCGCATAGCATGCGCACACATGGCAAGGACGGGGTTCGCCTGCCTGTCGACCTCCTAAATCTTCATGCGGAGACACTGTCTCCAGTGCCCACCTCGGTCCGCTCTGCTTTGTCAGACCCTGTGTGGCGCCTAGACCCTGATTCCTCGCCCACCCGGTGTCAACCTTGTTACTGGCAAATGGGTATTCCATCACAAGTTCAAGTCAGATGGCTCCCTTGACCATTACAAGGCTCGGTGGGTACTTCGTGGTTTCACACAGTGTCCGGGTATTGACTATGATGACACTTTTAGTCCTATGGTCAAGCCAGCAACCACTCGAGCTGTTCTTACTTTGGCACTCTCTTGCTCATGGCCTATCCATCAACTTGATGTGAAGAATGCATTTCTACATGGCACCTTGAATGAGACTATCTACTATGCTCAGCCAACTGGTTTTGTTGACTCCTCTAGACCTGACTATGTTTGCCGCCTAAACAAGTCTTTATATGGATTTATATGGATTGAAGTAAGCTCCCCGCGCTTGGCATCATCGGTTTGCCTCTCATATCACTTCGCTTGGTTTCATAGAGCCAAAGTCTAATACTTCATTGTTCATCTATTGTCACGGCTCCGACATGGCCTTCTTGCTCCTATATGTCGATGATATTGTTCTGACGGCATCCTCCATGAGTTTTCTTCAGCGGATTATCATAGCTCTCCGCCAGGAATTCTCTATGGCAGACATGGGACCACTTCATCACTTTCTTGGAGTCATTGTTCAGCGTCCTGATGACAGTTTGTTTCTCTCACAGTGTCAGTATATGCTGGATATTATGGAACGTGCTGATATGCTCAACTGCAAGCCTTGCAGTACTCCTGTGGATACCCACGCCAAGCTTTCTGCTGATCGTGTCATAGTCGTTGACCCTACACACTATCGCAGTATCACTGGCACTCTTCAGTATCTCACTTTCAGCCGTCCAGATATTGCTTATGCTGTTTAGCAGGTCTGTCTCTATATGCATGACCCTCGGGAGCCTCATCTTGGTGCTATGAAGCGTATTCTTCGCTCTCTTCAGGGTACTTTGGACCTTGGTCTTCACCTTCACCAGACCACTCTAGCTGATCTCACTGTCTACACGGATGCTGATTGGGAGGGATGTCCTGACACGAGCAAGTCTACCTCTGGATATGCAGTGTTTCTCGAGGATAATCTCATCTCCTAGTCGTCCAAGCGTCAGCCTACAGTGTCCCGGTCCAGTGCTGATGCGGAATATCGGGCTGTGGCGAATGGTGTTGGAATGTAATCTGGCTCGTGGGCTACCTATCAAGGCTCCCCACCTAGCCTATATGTAAACATTGTGCGTCCCTGATTAATGTATCGAGTATTCTACTCTTTCATTGGAGGCGGTCAGTCCCTGTGTTGCCACGTGCGTTCACGGTGTCAGCAGCAACGATGATGGCCAACATTAGGGCCTCAACTTGTTATGTTAGCTCTGCAAAAAGAAACACAAATGCATTCGGATGATTAGTATTTCAAAAAGTTAGAAGAAATGAATGAATATTTAAAAAGAACTTACCGATGACCCTGGAATCGGACTCAGCCAACTGTGCTAAGGCAGCCTTGGTCGTGTTGACTGGGGCATTCAAAGCGGCTTGCGCTGCCTTAAGGACATCCTCCAACCGCCAGGATTTCTTGCACTCCTCGGAGTACAAGTTCTCCGACGCCTTTAGGCGACGAGGATAGTCCTAGCCGTCATCGCCAGTGAACCTGGCATCGAGCCCCAGAGCCGGCGAGTCAGAGCTAGAAGGGCTTGAGCCACCAGAACCTGCTGGCCTTGCTGCTACTGCAGCGGTGGCAAATCCTTGGTTGGCATGGGAGATAACCCTATATACAAACATGGATCAGAATGCAGATACTTCCTTGACCACTTTAAGATAGATCGATCTTAAGAAGATCAATGCCTACTCCTCAGTAGCCCATATGAATTTGGTGACTATTGGTATGTTTAGTCGGGCGGCGGCCGTTAGGTCACCTATTTTGAGTTATGGACACACAAGCAAGGCCAAAACATGTGTGCCGGGCGTGCGACCCATCAACCTACTAGCAATAGGGGAGAAAACTTAGCATGTCGCAACAAAAGCGTCGATTCGAGGCGTCAGCAAAACACCGCAGTCTGTTCCTAAAACAAAACCCCTTAGTGCCCCGGGACGGGAGTGGGGAACGGCCCTACGCAGACAGCAGCAGCACTCAACTTTTTTTTTTACAAGAGGTTTCATCTTACCTTGTGATGCGACGAAGACGACCACTGCTAGATGCTTCCCGTGATCCACCATGACAGTTGTTGAGTAGAGACGAAGAGTTCTAGATTTGGAGTAGAGAGGAACTGGTTGCAAAGATGGCAAAGAATGCTGTCTTTCCCTAGCATCATTTTGATTTTATAGCCAAGAAGACACGACGCTTCGTGGGCTACGTGGGTGCAGCTAATTAGCAAGTAGAGAATCTTTCTGGGAATCGAGGAGGAGGTGAACAGTTGCCACGGTGGATGGCAAAAGTTATTGACTATGGTTTTGAGTTTTCCCCCAGGCCCCGACAGTTTCTGAAGAGTCTGGATCGACTAAATTACAAAACTTTGCCAATCCAATAAACTGATATCTTGCCAATTAACCGAAGATAAGCCAATTTAAGAGGAGATGTGATGGGAGCAGTTTCCAAGGTTTATTTCTACTGAAGGAGCCTTTTATCGGCTAAGTAATCACTATAAGCAGAAAGCGAGAGGTTAATAGAAAAAGAAAAACTTTATTTCTCATTGATAAGATCCCAAACTAAGGATAAGATCTAATATTTATTCCCACGAAGGGTCCCTAGAGTAAACTTTGTGAGTGATCTCTCCTAGATTTACAGCATGAGTTATTGCTTTTGCTTCATCAGCGAAATCTTCATCGATGGTTGCAATGCCGATACGGTCAGAAGAGATATCACGATGAAGATATCGGAGCTCGTAGCAAGAACGGACATGAGGAAGCTAGAGCAAAGAAGCTCCATGTTCAGCGCCATAGATGGTGATTTCTTGAACACGCTTCCAAATGTCTCACAGGCGGTTTGGTCGTATGATGCCTCGAGCATTGACCCCGTTTGCAGCAACGGTGCAAAGCTGGAATAGAAAGTTTGTCAGAGAAGATTCCATGAAGACAAGATTTAAAGTAGATCATTACCTTCCAGACAGATAGCGGCAGCTTGCAGTTCTGTTTGAAGTTCACGGATCTTGTGTGGAGGTGTTGAGCACGCTCCCTACCTCATTAAGGATTTGGTGAAGATGATTAAGGTTTCGAACTGAATCCATATACAGAGAATGATATTCATCCCTCTCTTGACGAAAGGGATCAGGATCTTCACTAGGAAAGGACGGCAGATGTGCTGGGGTAATAGCTGGGTGATTGCTTGGAGAGAGGTTGGAAGGACCTGGGTTGGTCTACGATGTTGGAGAAGAGCCTGTAGCTCAGTTGGAAGTTCATCGCCAGAACGCTTGTGGTTCTCCATTGATGAAGAAAAGGCTTTGGATATGAAAAAGTATGCATAATGTGGTATAGCAAAAGATGTTTTCCAGGGATCTATGGGCCCATATTTACAGTCCAGAGGAGGTGAGATACCGCAAGAATAGATTGAATCTGAAAGAGATATTCCAAAATTTATGGAAAAGGATACAAAGAGTTAGAGTTGTACAAGATTTTTGGAGTTTTAGTTGGAGTTATCATAATTCGACTCGATGGAGATTAAAGGCAACCCTATTGAGGATAATTTCAGAACAAAATCAATTTTATCCTAAAACTGGGGGCATATTTGCACAAGTAATGTGTCTGAAGCCATGGATCATGTAATGAATCGAATGTGTGGTGAATTGGTGATGAAAGCATACATGCAGCAGGAACATTGTATGCTGACCTGATCCATGATCAAGAAATCAGGCATCCCGATCATTATTGTTGATCCATCTTACTCAGTCTCCTCGATGTCATGGCGATTTTGGAGTTGTCCTCTCCTTCTCTTATCTCCGTGACAACACCATTTCCTCATCTGCTTTGTCGCCTGCACTGCACCAATATATGCAAGGCCCTCTGCTTTCTGAGGGAGGCAGAGCAAATGGCCTGGACGAGCCTATATTGTGAGCTCTAACTGGAACCACGGGACAGCAGTTCATCCTATATATGCCATATGTCAGTCAAGAGAGGAAGGTCCAAGTACAACAGAGCAGAGCACAGCCACCCTCTGGTCGCTTGGTTTTTGGGCCTTGCTCCAGAACACCTGTATCGCTTAGGCTCTCCGTGTGGCATGCTCTCAGAAGCAAGCATCAGCCTGTACGAGGAGCTTACCAACCTGATATCTGTGCAGAACTTGCTATAAACGCTGAACGCTGATGCGCCTGACGCTGTCCGCCTCTCTCCTCGCCACGGCGCTCCGGCCTCCAGCATCCGCCTCCCGTGCCTCAGAACTCATCGTTGCCATCACCTCGTCTCCGGCCTGCCGACGCACGGCCATCGACACCGAAGAAAGCGAAGGGACTGACTACTGAGCCGCGTGCGGCTCGCGAGCTCGTACGTCCGCGCATTGTTGTGGGCTTTAGTTGGGCCCCCTACCCTGCCGCACGGCCTGCTAGTCAGAGTGGGTTGGTGTGTGAGGCGAGGTATATGGAAATCCACATGCCGTACGTGGTCTCTTCTTCTTGGCCGATGACTTAGCTTTTTTTTTAGAGTTCAAGGGTGGCCCCCAGCCTTGTATTAAGACCAAAACAGTTTAAAGTGCATACATGAAACCAGTCTTAGCTGGATCACACACCCCGCCTCCACAGGCAAAATTTGGAGACTCACACACAAACTTAAAACGTTTAAAGGGATATCATATTATGAACTACATCTTCCAGGCCTCACGCAACTTGGTGAAGTTTAGCCATTTCCCGTTGTTCACCTCCGACGCATCATCAGTTAACATGCCTTCGGCTTCAGCAGAGGTCTCAGCATCCCAATCATTAGCAGACAGGAACATAATGCGATCAACCCTGTTACTTATCAGATCAAGCCAGGCAGCCTTGTTGGTCTTGAAGCGATCAGTTTCAACTTGTCCAGCCGACTTGAGTACTCCAGCCATCTCTCTTTTGGGCAAAGCACACCCCAGCTCTCTAACATGCCGGCCACCATCAATAGCAGCACATTGCCATTTTTCCAAGCCATACCTCGAAAGCATAGACTATTTCTTAGTTTCCAAAGCCCCCACAGGGTTGCTGTACAAAAGGAATTAATCACTGAGAACTTCTTATCACTTAACCATAGGTTACCGATAGAAATAAAGTCAGTACCCACTTGTTTATCAAGAGCTTCAGACATATTCATCCATAGTTTCCTAGCTACTACACAGTCAAAAAACAAGTGGTTGACGGACTCATTTTGTAGACAGAAAAGACAAGAAGGATCCTCCACTGTTCTTCTAATTGCTAAATTATCTCTAGTAAGAACTTTGTTTTTGGACAACAGCCACAAGAAAAATTGAACTCTAGGAGGAACTCTCAAAGACCATAAGGCAGTTACATGAACAGGAAAAATACCCCTACAATTAATAACTTTATATAATGATTGAGAAGAGTAAACTCCACTTGAGTTAAATTGCCAAACTAATTCATCCTCATTATCAGAAAAAGAAATAGTGGAAGCTAATTGTAGAATCTCCAGCCACAGGTTGTATAGTCTATCGTCAATGGTTCTCCTAAAACTACATTTGAGCTCTATCCCATCCCAAAGACTCTCAACAGTAGCAGCTTTCTCATTCACTAAAAATGTAAAGATCCCAAAACTGAATGGCAAGACTAGAGGTTCCAAGCCAATTGTCTTTCTAAAATTTGCATTTCTTACCATTTCCTATTTTCCATCTGTAACCCATCTTGGCTATAGAAGCAGCCCAAATCATACCTTTAAAAAACTGTGATGCACCATCTAATGAGCTATAAAAGATATTGGGCCTATCTGTTTGTACTTGAAGTCAATCAAATGTTTCCACAGTTTTTGTTCATCTAAATGGTATCTTTTGATCCAGGAGGCTAGCAAACAAATATTTAAATCTCTAAGACTAGGCACACCTAGACCACCATACTCTTTTAGCATACTAACGCTCTCCCAATTAGCTAAAAGGTACTTGTGAGCCTCCGGGTCATCATTCCACAAGCAGTTGGCCATATGAGAATTTAACATTCTAATTGCCCATTTGTGGAACTTGATAAAAGAAGGTAAGTAGATTGGTATGCTAGCCAAACAAGCTCTGACAAGTATAAGCCTACCAGCATATGACATGATTCTACCTCTCCAACCTGCCATCCTTTTAAGCATTTTATCAATTAAGGGTTGAATATCTTCTCTTCTAAGTTTCTCATAGTGTAAAGGGACCCCTAGGTATTTAATAGGTAGTTGCCCAACAGGACAAGAGAACATATGAGCTAAGTTATGAACTATGTCAAGATCAACATTCAAAGGAACCATCTCACTCTTATGAAAATTAATTCTCATACCAGAAAGCTGTTCAAACCACATTAAAATGCCTTTTAGGTTCCTAATATATCCATCTTCAGTTCTAGAAAAGAGTATGGTATCATCCGCATATTGCAGTGAGATGATACCACCCTCTCTGCATCCCTCAGCTAGGCCTTTTATAAGGCCCTTTTCTGCACCTTTTTGCAGCATCTTAGTTAACACATCACTAACTAGATTAAACAACAATGGAGATATAGGATCTCCTTGTCTAGGACCCTTTCCTGTCTTAAAAAACTTACTATCTTCCCCATTAAGGTTAACTCCAACAGAGCCATCAACCACTAACATTTTGATCCAGGCAATCCATTTAGCACTAAAACCTCTAGACACCAAAATTTCAAAGAAAAAGTCCTATGATACTCAAACGTAGGCCTTCTCGTAGTCTAGTTTTAAGAGCAAACCTGGTTCCTTAGATTTATGTAAACTATGCACTAGCTCATGAGCCACTACAACACTTTCTAGGATGTACCGTCCTTGAATAAACGTGCTCTGTTGAGGGGCAATCAGGTGGTTTATGATCTTGCCTAATCTTATATTTAAGACTTAAGAAAAAATCTTAAAACTACAGTTAATTAGACTAATAGGTCTAAAGTTCTTCATTTCTCTAGCTTCCTCTACTTTAGGAACTAGTGTGATCATAGCAAAATTGAGTCTCTTTAGATCTAAGTCACCCTTGTGGAAGTCATTAAACATAGCTAGAAGGTCATCTTTCATTAAGTCCTAGAACTTGTGATAAAAAATGAAAGACAGCCCATCAAGACCTGGAGCACCCTCAGCACAGCAGCTCCAGACTGCAGCTTTAACTTCCTCTTCAGAAAAGGGGGGCAGCAAGCATGACATTCTCCTCAAGCACTAAATCTTGCTGATCCTAGAAATCCTGACCTAAGCCAATACTATGCCTATATTCCTTTCTAAAAAGATTCTTATAAAAGTCTACAGCTACCTTAAGCATACTTTGTTGGTCTTCTACTAAACCATCAGGACCCACAAGAGCCTCTACCCTTTTCTTCCTATTTCTATGAGAATCAACAACATGGAAATAGGCAGTGTTCCTATCTCCCTCTTGTACATTTCTTTCTCCAGATCTCTGTCTTGCTTTAGTTTTTTTCTAAGACCCAAATTTTATCTAACTCTATGGCTACTATGTCCATTCTAGTTTGTTCTACCACAAACAACCCCTCAGAGTCTTGGCAAGCTTCCAAGTTTGAGTATTCCAGAGCTAGCTCACATTTATACTTATTGAGCCTGGCAACTTCATTTAAAGCCCAACCCCTAACCATTCTTCTTAAATTCCTAACTTTGAACTACCATCTATCTATACTGCCAGTGAGATGGCAAGGGGTATTCCATGCCTTTTCTACTACCTTGTGAAAATCCTCTTGTTGGAGCCAACATTTTTCAAATCTAAAACCTTTCTTTGGGATAACTGAACTAGAGGAATATTTAGCAAAAGAAGGTTATGATCACTAGGAATCCTATCCAAACACTTGATAGAGGCTATAGGAAAAAGATTCAGCCACTCATTGGAAACAAAGATCCTATCTATTTTAGACATAACTAGTCTATCTTGATTATTAGTCCAAGTGTACTTTCTATTGACAGCATTTAACTCTACCAAAGCCCACTTATGGATCCAGTCATTGAAAGCATCAGCCCATTTATAATTTATGCTACCATTGATATTATCAGAAGCAAACCTGATAAGTTTTAAATCACCACCTAGGAGGACAGGGCCTTGCCAAGAACCCATTACAGAATGTAGTTCTTGGATAAAACTATCATTTCCTTCCTCATAAGGTGAACCACAAACTACAACTAATTTCCAGGTGCCACCTGATTTCTTATCTTGGAGCATCACACTAATGGTAAATTGTAAGGAAGCAATTAAAGTAGCATCAACAATGTCACTGTTACACCCTACTAGCATGCCACCAGTAGACTTTTTGGCAGGGGCAATAAACCATTTGAATGGTGTAGAACTAGTAATAGATCTCAAATAACCATCAGAAAAAGTCTCTTAGTTTCTATAACACCTACAAAATCTGCTCTAGCCATCTTAATTCTACCTATTATAGCAGTTTTTCCCAGTCCTCTAATATTCCAAAATAGACCATTCATTTTCTCTTTTTACTTCTCTTCCTATTAACTACTTTAGTCCAAGCCTTTTTTATTTCTGCCTCCAGCATATTTAGGTCCTCCAGACCTCTAGAACTCCCAACAGGAGTCTGGGGATCTAAAACATGAACTAAATATTACCATTACTAGTGCTACCAGGAGAAACAACATCAAACTATAAAGATTTACTAATTCCACCACTACTACTGCTTCCTAGTTCACAGTCAGTGTGTTTGTCCATTGTAGCAGGAAAACCAGATTTACCTAAGGCCTTACCACTACAGCCCTCCATATGACAGCTAGCAGTGAAAGTTCTATTTCTATCAACTTCTAGACTAAGCATATCATGGACAACACTCTTGGAATTTAAGTCTACTTGAGGAACTGAGATGCCAATACTAGAACCAATGTCTAAAAGTTCTGTAGCATTCAAAGGGGCAAAAACTTTTTTACCTTTTTCAATCTCCAAATTGTTCTTCTTCTTGAGAACTTGAGCCTTCTCCATCACAGGGATGCCATATTGTGGAATTCTTTTTCTCTTCTTCTCTGGAATCACAGGCCCCCAGACTACCTTGTTCTTCTTGGCCTTAAATGCTTTAGCTATTTGTGTTCTGTCATTTTGAATACCCTCCAAACTTTGCATGGTGGGGGAACTAGGGGCTGATAACACTAGAGAAGTAGCTGAGATATCTTGACTATCATGACTCTTTACGCCAGCTTGATTCTCACTGCCCAACAACCATTCTCGAGGTAGAAGCAGTTTTTCTTCCTCATCATCCATACCCACATTATCCTTACCAACAGTTTCCCAGTCTTCTATACGACCATCAATCTCCATGGCACTTAGCAGAGATATACAGGAAGATTGCTCAACTTCACTTATCCCTTTTCCTGAGAACAGCTCACAAGAGAAAAGCTGGTTTAAATTCCTGACTGTTCTATTTCCATATGGAGAGTCCTATTTTTTCTAACTACCCATGTTTTGAGAACCACTTTTGTCATGGTGAGTATCCCTACATGGTGGGACAGGGTTTGAGCCATCATTCCCATCTCCAGAGTTTTTATTCTCTTCCTCGGTCTGAGAATCATCTCCATGATCATTATCATCTCCACCTCCATCCTCATCATTACTTGGGCCTAGAGCAACTTGAATAGCAGATTCAGTCTTCGGACTAATGACAAACAAGTCATCATCAAACTCCATCAGTCTCTTCATAGGTATAAAAGCTGGGTTTCTACACTTGACTTTGATCCTCACCATTTCAAAGAAGCTTGAAAATAGAGAATGCCAATCCACCTCTACTAACTTGCCAATAGCAAAAGCAACTTGTCTTAAGGTCACCCAATCACACCATTTTGGAGGAATGCCTTTGACTTGCACCCATTCTTCTACTAAGCTACTCAAAGGCTCAATGTTACCATTCCATACTTTTAGAGACACCATCACTGTACCATCATCCAGATAGAAGTAGGTCATCTTGTTGATCACCAGTTTGTCTACTCTCAGGTCAGGGGGAAATCTCACTAGATAAGTGTACTCATCCAAACTTTTCAACTGCCAGTTCCACTCAGGGTCAAACTGTGCCTTCAGTATATTTAGTAAGGATTCCTGTTCCATCTCACCCTCTTCTACAGTAAACACACCACAGTTATCAAAGCCTGTCCATAGCTTGAACCAATCTGCCTCCTCTAAAAGATCAACATGCAAGAAACCAAGTCCTTTGTTAGCACTACCCAAATAGCTCACCACTCTCTCTTTTTCTTTCCATCTTGGGCATCTTTCAGCAATGTGATCTGATTTGTAGCAGACAAAGCAAACCTTTTGCTTACAACATGTAGCCACATAATGTCCTGTCTCCCCACAATTGTAGCAAACAATGTGAGCTGCCTTGTTACTACCAGAACCCTCTCCTCTAGGAAACATTGAACTAGATAGGATTTCCCCTTTCAAACCCTCAACCGTAGACTTAAGAGAATTTTGATCAGGAGCTCAGACCTGTTGAGTGACTGCCTATTGATGAGCCTGCTGGTGCTGACCAATAGCAGCCTTGCCTCTGTTTGCCTGGGAACCCCCCTACCGCCTGGCCTCGGCCCTTGATTTCTCTAAAATTGAGGGTTGAAATGATTCTAGGCCTGATTACCTAGATTGAAGAACTGGTACGCCAGACCTTGATTAGGAAAGAAGCTGAAGGGACCTTGAGGCGGCGGAGGGAAGGGACCCATGGATGGCCCCATCGGTGGACCCGTCCCTCCCATCGGTGGTTGGAAGAAAGGGGGTGGATGTTGGTACCACCCACTCTCTCCCCATCCCCAATCCTCCTCCTGATTCCTTGGGCATGGCCCTCTTCCTCCTCTTCCACGGTTGGCCATAGATGCTTTGAGCTTTGACACGAAGGATTCCCTGACTCCCTTTCCCCAAATGTTCTCTGCGAATTCGAGCTTCTTTGGAGAGTCAATCCCGCGGTCGCCCGGACCAATTGGGTAACAATCTCCGAAGTCAAATTGCTTACCCTCCCAGAGGTCCTTGCGCACCCACACTAGCGCAGCTCCACGGCCGCCATGACTGGGAACCCTAGGAGGGTGGTGTGCTGGGGTAAGCTGGTAGGGAACCACCACAGCTGGCCAAAGAAATCCTCGATCTCTCCATCCTCCCCTACCAACTCACATATATCCAAGCCGTTGGTGCGCAGAGGCCGGCCTTCAGATTGCGCCATCTGCTTCCTCCCACCACTGCCGCGTGGCCCGCCATAGGGGCCCTGCGCCCCAGCTTAGACCTGATCAAAGCCTCGCGCCCGCATCCCCCCCACCTGTCAGCTGTGGCAGCGTACCACGGACACGACAGTGGGAGGTCGGGACATTGCTCGTAGCCGGCGCCGACGAGGCGCTCTAGGGTCGCCATGGAATCGCCTGGTTGGGAACCCTAACCGTCACCACCATCCTCCCGATGAGTCCGCAAGCCGCCAGACAAAAACAGAATTCCAATTCCCCCATGACTTAGCTTTATACCAAAAAAGACAGCACAAATCACTGCCCACGTAAGCAGGCTTGCTAGACCTTGTTTCTGTTAATTATTGGATGAGTGATGGCTCGCAGACGTATTGGTCAGAGCATCTCCAAGAGTTCCCTAAATATCCTCCTAATCCTTGTTTTTAGGAAAGAATCTCTCTCCAGCAACTCCTCATCCATCCTCCTAATATTTTAGGATTTGGGAAAAAACCATCGGATCCCTGTAAAGTTACGCGCGTGGTCATCGGTGTATTCTCATGTGGTCTTCCTCTTCCTGTTGCAGCCCGACTGTGGAGCCATGGTCTGCTGTAGCCGTGGTGCAAATCCTGCCGCTGGCAGCCCCCCTGGGATTGGCCTCCCTGTGTCCTGCTCCGGCGATGGCTACCTTTCTGCGGCCCGATTCTGCCGCCAGCCATGGTGAACCTGGTACACGATCGTTGGTTCCCTGGTCGACAGCTGCTGCTTGCCTGTTGGCCGGCTGCTGATACTTCTTTGGTCATGGCCGATTGCTACTGCATGGTACTGTGGTGCTGGCCAGCTGCTGCATGCTACAATGCCATGGGAAAGAATCATGCGGCGGCGGCAGGAAAGTTCTCGGCCTGTGCGACAAAAAAAATGAAAAAATTGATGTGGACACAGATTTGATTTTTTAGAAGCAATTTATTAGAAACTCTTTGAGATGGTTTTCTTTTTTCCATCCCAATATATTTTTAGGAGTTGTAATTGTTGATGCAAAATTCTATCTGCAAACACACCGGCTAATACCCCAATTTGATATCCGAAGCGTGCCAGTCGATTTGACCTGTTAATCGACAAGGATGATAATTTGAATAAAAACCGAACGAGACGACAGCGATACGCTCGGACGTCAAAGCTCAGAATATATTCGATAACTGTTGAACAGATCAGACGAGACGACAGCGATACACCCGGAAGTCAAAGCCTGAATCATGCTCGGTAGACGCGGAACTTGCAAGGTCGTCGGAGATCAAGTTGATGCAGCCCGTCGATTCTTGAAAGAACTCGTTGAAAAAGAGAAAATACTTGACGAAGCCGTCGAAAAGCAAAGTGCTGGTAGAAGTAAATTGCGATAAAAAGTAGATTTATTTATTGATGCTTGGATTCCATTACAATGCCCTTTGGCACATATTTATATTCTACTTTTCGAACAATCCTAACTGAATACGAAAAGCTTAAATATGGAAAAATAAAATTACTCCTTATACGAACTTTATCTCTAAAAGAAAGAAATAAAACTCGTATAGGAACTGGACTCAGACTACACTACGAAAACTTGAAGCTCACATGATACCGATCCTCTGTCCATTTCCGTCATGATGAAGCTCTCTCTTCATCGGCACATCCCTGGCATCGGCAACAACCATTTAGTCTTCCTGTCTAGCTTATTGGCAATAGCTTTTCCGTCTCATCAGCAACGATCCTCTAACAGCTTTTTAGCTTTATCGGTAACGATCCCCTAGCTCTCTATCACTCTCATCAGCAATAGCTCCTTAGCTTCATCAAGAATGTATGAAGAGTAGATGGCCGAGAGTATACTGTGCTTGAGGGTCGCCTATTTGCTCGAGGGAATTTTCATCCTCGAGAGGTCAATGACTCGAGGGGTCGTATTCGAGGATTGGCTCAAGTGCATCGGTAACACGTCTTCAGCCCAATCGGAAATAATACAGATCAACCTGCCCTTCATCGGCAACTACTCATCGACAACATCAGAAGCAATATCGAAGAAAAACCATCCTCCTTGCCGATTAGTCCAGTCTCCGATCCTTATTGACACGTGTCGAAAAACGGTGTCAACACATGCCCCCCAATTTTGGAGTATAAAATACTTTATGCACCATAATTTCCTCTAGGTCATGATTACCCACCTTCAAGCCACCTAAACTTCTCCTCGAACGTCGCGTGTGGTGCAGTAAAAATCCTGTATCAACGGGCCCATATAACATTCCTTCCGCCGCAGCCCATCCTTCATCTGTGATTCAACCCTAGCTTTTCTCTCCCCAGTGGCGACATCAGCAAGCAATCCTCCGACGCACTCAATCGGCGCCACTCTTAGCGGCGATTCTTAGCCTCCATTAGCATTCTTCGTTCTCTCCATCTTCGTCTGCGGCCATGGCTGTCCCCTTTGACGTCCCCAAGGTTAATCTTCTTCTTTATCCGTCTTTTGACTTTTCCTCTGTTCCGCAGAATTCATGACTCCTCCTCATTTCAATCTTTAATCTCAGGAACTTCGCAATAAACTTCTCATCCCTACGCATCAAAACCAATTCATCTGCCTAGGCCCAATGGGGAATCTAGTCCCAACTGATATTATAAATGCAGAAGCCAATCAAATTCCCTTTAGAGCTCAGAACTTCGATTTGGGTCTTTGGACTGACACTTTACGATCTTGGCCGAAAACCACTAAGGGATGGAAAGATTGGTATCTAAGGGTTGCCAGGCCGATGGAGCTGTACTGGGAAGAACGAAAACTAGACCAGTGCATCAAATTGTCCATTGCCGATATGGAGAGGAACGAGTCACTGCTAATCGCTGCCTCCTACTTTTGGTCCGATACCATGAATGCCTTCATCTTCAAACATGGACCAGCCTCCCCTACTCTTGCTGACGTAGTCATGCTCACTGGCCTAGATGTCTCAACTGCCAATGACAACACGCTATTTGAGAGGAAGCCTGAGCATCGGCTGACCACTAGGAACATTGGCGGTTGGACCGGATATATCAGCGAGTATCAGAAATCCGGATCGGTTAATCAAAGGGAGCACTCAGCTTTCTTGAACATGTGGCTTGAGAAATTCATCTTCTGTGGCAGAACAGTTGGACTGACCAATATGCACCTTCCTGCAGTAGAGATGTTGGCTAACAGCGTCAGACTCCCACTTGGCCAATATCTCCTTGGCTCAGTTTACCATCTTCTTCACCAAGTGTCACAAAGGCTATTACAAGACAAGTCCATCGGTAATCTAGGAGGTCCTTGGTGGTTCATTAACATGTGGCTGAATGCACATATGCACAAGTACCTTCACTTTGATTTATTTGCCCAGCAGTTCCCTTGAGATATCCCTGAAGATTACCAACTTGGAGAAGATGAATCGGCAACACGCTCCCCTCTTAATTTTGGAGAAGCGTTAGCAGTACTTCCAGGGACAGAGGCAAGCAGAGCCTAAATTGGCAACTTCTTCCAAAGGTTCTACATCGGCATTCCTCCTTAGTTTCAGGCCTGGGTCCCTTACATTGATGAAGAAATAAGGTTCCATCTGCTCTTCAACTTTGCCGATGATGCCTTGAATAAAGACGCTAAGATCCTCAATGCAATGATCACCCCTCGTGCCATCCCAATCAACATGTTTGGAAGTGGGAAAAACATCAATACTACATATGAGTTCTACAATCCATCGGTAGTAGCAAGACAACTAGCTTTCGGGCAACTGCCCATCAAACTTTGCTATGCCGATGTGATTAAGCCGAGAGAAATTATCACTAGCAACATGGATTAGTGCAAGATAGTCGCTCTTCCTCCTGATGTCGATACCTCTAATGTTGACCTGACCAACTGGGTACCAGCTTCCTTCATTACTGAATCTTTCAAATTATGGTGGCAAGAGTGGAAAGAGCAACTATTCTTCGCATCTCCTCACTTCTATTGGAATCTCACTGACCCTGATCATGCCATACCTGCTGATGCAGTAAGTTTGACCATCTGCACTTCTCCCAATTCTCTTTTTCAGTCTATCGGCAACTAACTCCTTTTCAATAGGTTGATGACCCGATTGCAACATTGAGTAAGAGTGGCGAAGTTATAAGGCTACAGCCGATATCTTCAATATCCACAATCGGCTACAGAGATCCCTCATTAGATGCTCTGATGTGCCGTGGTCATTTCAAGAAGAGCTCCTTCAAATCAAAATCGACTAGAAGTATGGCTGCTCCATCGGACATGGCTGCATCCTCAGCACGGACATTCTAGATAACTGTCTTATTTTCTTCTGTGTGTGCCGATTGCTGTGATATACTGATCTCATATTTTAGGGTGCAAGTTCTACATTTGATGAATCCTCATCGGCAACTCGCCCTTCGTCTCCACCTGCTGCACCTTCATCGCCACGCCTCGTCATCCTTGATGATTCTCCAGAGGTACCCCTCAAATTAAACTCTGACCATCGTATCGGCACTTTTACTCATCTTCTTCTCTCACAGCACCAAGTAGTCGCATCGGCAACTGCCCCGAGTGCGCAGACACTCCAACCATCTATTGCCGATGCCCCCCCAGCCATCCGATGCTGATATTTTATAGCACAAGCGTAAGGCTTCATCGAGGACGAGTCTCAATCAAAACGGTCGAAGCTTTCACCAGCTCCAATCGCATCATTAGCATCCTTGCCTCGCCAGATATCGCCCAACGTTCCTACGCAGGCTTCCCTATCAGCAACTGTTCTTCAACCGGCAGTTGTTCCTGTACAAGAGTCTACATCGGCAGTGGTGTTGCAGCAGCAACCAACCGAGGCCACAACGCAGAAAACGCCATCGGCAATCACATCTCAGGTTGCCTCCTCCAGCCAAGGCGAGAAATTGCCTTGAAGCAAGTAAGTTAACTTCCTTAGTTAATTTTTGACATTCATATCCTTTGGCTAACAACTCTTTCCTTTCAAGAGCAAGATTCCCCCGATAGCCTATTCTCTTTCTCTATTATTGGGGACATTCCTGATGATGAAGAGAACGAAGAAAGCTCTGCTCCAGCCTTCGAAGCCTTATCATCCAAAATCAAGTCTAGGCTAGAGACATTGCTATCCGTGCTGCAATAGGATACATCTCAGCTAATCCAGGACTCTGACTCCACCAGGGCAACTTTCAAGGCAATCCGAGGCTAGATCCCTGCCGATGTTGAAGAGACACTCTTTCAAGCCGCACACCTAGAGAGTCGGCAGCTCCAGTATTAGAAAGCTGCTAAACGTATTGCCGACAGAATTACCCAGGCATGATTCCAGGAGGAGATGATGAAGCACAAACAATCTGCCTATGAGAAACACAAAGACATTGGCAAACTAGAAGCCTTCCGTGTAGAGCTAGAAGAGAAGATTTCCCAATTATTGGCAAAGAGAGATGCTTTATTAGAGGAGCTGAAAAAGGTTGAAGAAGCCCTAGATACAGCCACTCAAGAGAAAGCCCAAATGTCTGACACTATCAAGATTCTCCAGCAGGAAAGGGATAACCAAGCCCTCAAGACACTGGCCCTTAAGAAGAAAATCAAGCCAGTAGAAGGCAATGCCGATGAATACGAAAAGACAATAGAGGAAGCCAACCAGATTCGCCTGCATGCGATATCGGCTATTCATTCACTGCTAAACTTGTAAACTTCGTTTTCATTAGCAAAGTGGTGCATCGGCAACTTGTAAAACTTCATATTAACATAGCGTCGATACATTCTTATTGGACAAGTATTATGTCTATTTCTTCATGCATCCGTCCAAATACTAGGATAATATTTCTTCAGATATTTACCGTTCAATGCTTTTGGAAATATTTCTCCTTCAAGAGTTTCTAGGATCTAAGCATTACCAGGAATGGACCGATTTACTCGATAAGGACCTTCCCAATTAGGAGACCACTTGTCGAATTTTGCGCTCTTAGTCCCAATCGGTAAAATCAGTTTCTAGACTAGATCACCATTAACAAATTCCTTCACCTTTACCTTCTTGTCATACCACCTAGCAACTCTTTTCTTATTCTCTTCAATGCTGAGCAAAGCCTTTAGCCGATGACCCACCAAATCTTCCAACTCATCTTTCATGAGTGTATTATAATCATCGGCTGATAGTTGATCTTGATGAAATATCCG
Source organism: Bothriochloa decipiens (assembly GCA_023333625.1). Lineage (NCBI taxonomy): Eukaryota > Viridiplantae > Streptophyta > Magnoliopsida > Poales > Poaceae > Bothriochloa > Bothriochloa decipiens. The sequence continues at coordinate 56,030,210 of CM041633.1, read as the reverse complement.
CCTCGAACCTGTCTTTATTTCCCAAGGCAAAACCGCGTCATGTCCATATACCAACTGATAAGGTGACACCTTAGTAGCACCATGACAGGCCATTCGATACGACCATAAGGCTTCGTTCAAAACCGTGTGCCACCTCTTAGGATTTTCCTTAATCTTGCACTTAATGAGTTTAATAATCCTTTTATTAGATGCTTCGGCCGGACCATTAGCTTGAGCATAATAAGGAGAAGAGTTTAAAACCTTGATTCCCATCTCATCGGCAAATCCATCAAACTCTCCTGAAGTGAACATGGTTCCTTGATCGGTCGTAATGGTCTGAGGAATACCAAACCGATACACAATATGCTCCTTCACAAAATCAATCATGTTGGCCGATGTCACATTTTTCAAAGGAACTACCTCAACCCATTTTGTAAAGTAATCAGTGGAAACGAGGATGAATTTATGCCCTTTGCTTGATGGTGGATAAACTTGACCGATGATATCAATAGCCCATCCTCGAAACGGCCACGGCTTAATTATGGGATTCATTGCCGATGCGGGTGCCCTTTGGACATTGCCAAACTTCTGACACTCCTGACACCCTTTAAAATACTTGAAACAATCTTCAAGTATTGTTGGCCAATAAAATCCATTTCGCCTGATCATCCACTTCATTTTGAAAGCCGACTGATGTGCCCCGCATACTCCTTCATGAATTTCGCCGATTAAACTTTTTGATTCTTCTTGATAAATTAGATATGAATCTTCGAATAAAATTAATCTTGCCGATCAGAGACTGTAGTTTGGTCTTATCGGTAGGAGCAATCACTTTATTAATGGCATCAATGGATTTCTTGCTAACTTCAATACCCCTCTGATGCACCATGAAGCCTAAGAATTGTTCTGCCGATACACCAAATGCGCACTTGTTGGGATTCATTTTCAACCCATGTTTCCTTGTGCACTTCAATATCTTCTGCAAGTCAACCAGATGATTTCTAAAGTCTCCAGACTTAACCACCACATCATCTATATAAATTTCAACCAATGTGCCGATGTACTCATGAAAAATGCAATTCATAGCTCTTTGATAAGTAGCACCGGCATTCTTCAAACCAAAAGTCATGACTATCCATTCAAATAACCCCACATGACGTAGACATCTGAATGCAGTCTTAGAGATATCTTCTTCGGCCATAAAGATCTGATTATATCCAGCGTTCCCATCCATGAAGCTAATAATCCGATGTCCAGTAGCAGCTTCAATTAATAAATCGGCAACAGGCATTGGGTAGCCATCCATCGGTGTAGCTTTGTTAAGATTCCTGAAATCAATACAGACATGAAGTTTCCCATTTTTCTTGTAGACAGGAACCACATTAGAAATCCATTCAGCATATCGGCATTGTCGGATGAACTTTGCTTCAAACAACCTTGTTATTTCAGCCTTAATATCAGGCAGCACTTTAGGATTGCATCAGTGTGCTGGCTGCTGATGTGGCCAAAATCCTTGTTTGATAGGTAACCGATGTTCAACAATTGATCGATCTAACCTGGGCATCTCTGTGTAATCCCAAGCAAAACAATCCTTATATTCTTTCAATAAAGCAATTAATTGTTCTCTGCTCTGGAGATCTATCTTAGCACTAACAAAAGTCGGCCTCGGCCTATCGCCATCACCAATGTCTACTTCTACTAATTCATCAGCCGATGTAAATCCATGGCCCAATTTTCCATCATCGGCAAACCTATCCATTATAACTCATCTTCGGATCCGACTGCTTGGATCGGTGGCAGCTCATAATCGGCAATTCTGAGAAACTCTGAATCCGATGCTTCCCACGATATACACTTGGATCGCTCGTAAGTTTCTGACTCTGCTGATGCAATTATATAAGATGAATCACTAGGGACTACTTCAATCTTATCTTCCACCCACTGTACGAGGCACTGGTGCATTGTAGAAGGAATGCAGCAATTGGCATAAATCGAATCCCTTCCTAATAGCAGATTATAAGCACCTTTACCACCGATGACAAAGAACGTGGTCGGCAATGTTTTGCTGCCGATGGTTAACTCAGTGCAAAGTGCTCCCTTAACTGGTGATATATTACCTTCAAAGTCTTTAAGCTTCATATCAGTCTTAACCAAATCTTGATCCCCTTTTCTAAGCCTTCGAAACATGACATATGGCATGATATTAATTGCAGCTCCTCCATCCATGAATGTCTTGGATACTGACTGCCCATCAACTCTGCCTTTAAAAAATAAAGCTTTGAGATGCTGTCTCTCATCATCGGTAGGCTTCTCAAAAACAGCCATCATTGGATCTAGGAATTCCATCGACAACATGAAAACCATGTTGATATCTGCTGATGGGACTTCATCTTTGTGTTTTGGTTGCCACACTTGAGACTTCACCCCATGGGAGTTTTCTTCTCTGTGCTCACGTTGCATCTTCCTCTTCTGAGTTTTTGTCAGACCTTCAGGGCACCATTAAGGAAACTTTGTCTTCTAGATAGGTTGATAATGTTTCATATTTGAATTTGGGCAATTTATGTTGGGATCTCTGCAGAGTATTGCTTCATCGGGAACTCTTGCACTGGCCATCTCTTCGAGTTCTTCCTGATCCATCGAAAAGCAGTCGTCATACTTACCCAGCCTTTCATATACATTGGTTCTGCCCCCTAGCCGATCATGCACTGATGCCCTTCTTCTGATCGGTTCATTGACGCACCATCTCCGATCATCATAATACGGTCTTTGTTTTGTACGATCGGCTTGATTGTAACCATTGCACTCAGGGCAGCTATCAACAATAGGTAATTTAATGCCTTCTTTCTAGCAATAGATGAAGAACGGGCATCTCCAATGATCTTCATGCCAATGCCATTCTTCCCAACGCAACTCTTCCTGTCGCTACCGATAGTGATCACCTAAAACAATATAGGGAGCAGGTCTAGGAGGTCTTCTGGAACTACTGCTTTCTTCAACTGCTCCTTTTCCTCTTAAGTCATCGATGGTTACTTGATTTCTGAGATCCACCGATGTGTTCCTCTTAGCATTTGCTGATGTTAATACTCTGGTCTTGCTCACGGCATCCACCATGTTTGCTGGGAAAGGGTGCTGATCAATTTTCATCGGCCTTTGAGCTTTAGAGTCATCAAACTTAATTCTCCCAGACTTAATCCTCTTAGCATTTGTTGCCTGAATACTTTACAATCATTGGTACTGTGCGAAGTTGCATTATGAAATTTGCAGTACCTCATTTTCTTCAGCTCTTCTGCCGATGGGATCACATGATTAGGTGATAGCTTGATTTGGCCCTCTTGAAGCAGCAAATCAAATATGTTATCGGCCTTCATGATGTCAAATGTGAACTTCTCTGGCTCTTTTTGACCAAAAGGACAAGATATTGGCTTCTTACCCTTCACCCACTCAGCCAGGCCAATAGTTGGTTCCTCATCTGAGTCTGATTCCTCTACTTCTTCTACAAAGGACACCTTTTTATTCCAAGTCTTTCTAGGTTCTGGAGCTCGAGCACCTTGGTCAGAAATCCTCTGCACAATATGGCTTAAACTTTCAAACTCCTGAGAATCGTATTTGTCTCTGAGGTACGACAACAGACCCTAAAAAGCTAGACCAGCCAACTGGCGATCATCAAGCACCAAGCTATAGCATCTGTTTTTCATATCTTGTACCCTTTGCACAAAGCGCTCCACCGATTCGTCACTTCGTTGTCTCAATTTCACTAAATTGGTAAGCTTCTTCTCATGGACACCAGCAAAGAAGTACTTGTGGAACTGTCTCTCCAAATCTGCCCAAGTATGGATAGAATTCGGTGGCAATGAGATAAACCATGTGAACGCCGATCCAGACAATGAAGATGAGAATAACCGAACTCTCAATTCATCCCTGTTAGCTACTTCTCCGCACTGGATGATGAAACGATTGATATGCTCCATTATTGATGTATCATCCTGTCCAGAGAACTTAGTAAAATCTGGTACCTTGTACCAATTTGGAAAAGGAACTGAGTCATATGCTAGAGGGTACGAAGTCCGATAAGAGTAAGTATTAATCTTGGGTTCAATCCCAAATTGCTCTTTCATCACTTCTGTAATCTTATCGATCCAAAATGCATCTTGATCTTGCCGATGCACTGGCTGAATTTCTGCTAGAGGTGCTGGCTGATATGCTTCTACGTATCCTTGTGGTACTTGGCTTGGAGGAATCGGCATATTCACAGCACCAGTCTGTGGAGCAAAGCTCATCGGCTGTTTTGCCGATGTTTGATCCTAAAAAGCTGCCTGTGGATTATATTGTTGAGTCCCCATTACCTGGTAGTTTGGCTGAATAGCATGTTGCTGAGCTGGCGCTTGCCCTGACCAATTGTGATTATAACTCATCGGCACCTGACTTGCCTATGGTTGATAGCTTGCTGACAATTGATGCTCTTGTATGATTGGATGATAACCAGCATAATTGCCTTGATTTGCATATAACCCGGATTGAGATACAAACAACACTATGGGTTGTCCTGCAGTAGAAACCTTCTGTTGCATTGGCAGGGAACTTGTCGATGGACTCGCATAAGATGTTTGCTGCAGAGGCGCGTGGAACCCCATTGACAATGGCTGTATAGCAGGAGGTGTAGTAGAATAATGTGATACCTGGGTCTTTGGTCGGACCAGAGTTGCCGATACCATAGGACTCTTTTCTGCTATATCATGCACCTGAGGCAATCCAGAATCGGTGGTAGATGGTGCTGGAGGCATCCCATATCCCCACCAATTAGCGGCAACCTGGCTGTGTTGACTTGAAGGACCTGACATTGCTGATGCCGATAGATCTGTACCCAATTTAGTGGTTTGCCTTTTTTGGGATGTTAGATCTAATCTTATCGGCGTGGCTTCAATGTTAGGTGATCCTGATAAAGCTGGAGGAGTAGGAGCTTCTATACTCTCAACGGCTGGAATTGCCGATGGATTACTGACAGATACCGATCCCGGCTGATGATATACCGGCCTGACATAACCTGGTGCTTGTCCTTCTCTTAATGTTTGCACAACAGCATTGTAAATAGTATTGGACAGCACGGTGGAGTGGTTGATCAAAGCATGATTCAATGCGGAATTAACCATCTCCTATAATTTACCAGGGTTGAAGTCAAAAGTTACCTGCCGAGGCAACGACAGATCTTGCTTCTGGATTACTTCTCTGCCCCTATTCTTGCTGAAAGACTTCAAACAAAGTTGCCTGTAATCCTCCATAGCTTTTTTCATAGCTAGCTTCTGATCTTTCTTGAGATCTGACTCTGATATCTTGATGATGTTCTCTGGATTCATATCAGCAGGGTTTTTCATGATAAATATATTGACTTTGTCCCACTAGGCGTGCCAAAAGATGTTTGATACAAAATTCTATCTACAAACACACCGGGCTAATACCCCAATCCGATATCCGAAGCAAGCCAGTTGATTTGACCTGTTAATCGACAAGGATGATAATTTGAATAAAAACCGAACGAGACGACAGCGATACGCCCGGACGTCAAAGCTCAGAATGTATTCGATAACTGTTGAACAGATCAGATGAGACGACAGCAATACTCCCGGAAGTCAAAGCCTGAATCGTGCTCGGTAGACGTGGAACTTGCAAGGTCGCCGGAGATCAAGTTGATGCAGCCCGTCGATTCTTAAAAGAACTCGTTGAAAAAGAGAAAATACTTGACGAAGCCATCGAAAAGTAAAGTGCTGGTAGAAGTAAATTACGATAAAAAGTAGATTTGTTTATTGATGCTTGGATTCCATTACAATGCCCTTCGGCACATATTTATACTCTACTTTTCGAAGAATCCTAACTGAATACGAAAATCTTAAATATAGAAAAATAAACTTTCTCCATATACGAACTTTATCTCTAAAGGAAAGAAATAAAAATCGTATAGGAACTGGACTCAGACTACACTACGAAAACTTGAAGCTCACATGATGCCGATCCTCTGTCCGTTTCCGTCATGATGAAGCTATCTCTTCATCGGCACATCCCTGGCATCGGCAATAACCTTCTAGTGTTCCTGCCTATCTTATCGGCAATAGCTTTTCCGTCTCATCGGAAACGATCCTCTAAAAGCTTTTCAGCTTCATCGGCAACGATCCCCTAGCTCTCTATCACTCTCATCGGCAACAGCTCTTTAGCTTCATCAACAATGTACGGAGAGTAGATGGCCGAGAGTATACTGTGCTCGAGGGTCGCCTATTTGCTCGAGGGAATTTCCGTCCTCGAGGGGTCAATGACTCGAGGGGTCGTATTCGAGGGTTAGCTCAAGTGCATCGGTAACACGTCTTCAGCCCAATCGGCAATAATCCAGATCAACCTACCCTTCATCGGTAACTACTCATCGACAACATCAGAAACAATATCGAAGAAAAACCATCCTCCTTGCTGATTAGTCCAGTCTCCGATCCTTATTGACACGTGTCGAAAAACGGTGTCAACAGTAATACTACAAGTTAGGAGTAGAAAATAGGAAACTATTAGAGATGCTCCTACAGTACTGTAACGCGTGCATTTGGCAGAGCAAAGCATCTTGGTTAATTAGGCGGAAATCTTCCTGTCCGAACGCTCGGACGGGAGTCGCGAGGGAGCCCATAGCGATTGGTCAGGAAAATAAAGCCTGTCTCAGACGCTAAACGAACAATATCCCAAGTTATATACTGATGGGGACACGTACAGACGGTGATTTATTACTGATTGCATTGTCTAGTGGTGTAATGGGGACGAACAAGACTGATGGACATTCTATCCGGTGGATCAATCAATTTCTAGTACAACTGTGTAGCTGGAAGGTGACATGGACGGATAGCTGGCACTGGCAAGCACCGGAATTTCTACGTATGGGACATATTTAGACGTACGGAGATTTATTACTGATTGCATCGTCTGCTGCAGTAGCGGGGACGAACAAGACTGATAGACAAAGTCTCCGTCTATCCGATGGATCAATCAATTTCTAGTACTACTCTGTAGCTGGAAGGTGACATGGAGCACTGGCATGCACCGGAATTTCTACGTATTGGACATATTTAGATGTACGGAGATTTATTACTGATTGCATTGTCTGCTGGATTAATGGGGATGACAAAGTCTCTGTCCAACCCATGGATCAATCAATATCTAGTGCTACTATGTAGCTGGTAGCTAGGTGACATGGACGGATAGCTGGCACTGGCAATGCACCCGAATGTCTACGTACGGGGCAATCCAGAGCGAGGAGTGACAATTGTAGCATTAGCTAATGTACGCATATGCATGCACCCTGGTGCAATTGCGCCTCCATCTAGTACCCTATACGTACTAACTCCATTCCAAATTATAATAAGACGTTTGATTTATTTACGTTAAAATTGACCTCTCGTCTTATTTAAAAATTTATATAAAATATTATATTTGTTTTTGGCTTGTTTTATTAATAAAAGTTTTTCAAGAATAACTTAAATTTAACTATGTTTGTGTAAATTTTTTGAATAAGACGAGTGATCAAACTTAGGGTCAAAAAAGTCAAACGTCTTATAATTTGGAAATGGAGGGAGTATTATTCAGCGAAAGTCTTCACTTCTACTCTCTCCATCCCACCGAGAATGAATCATATATGTTGGCATTGCTATTATTTTCCATACTATTTTCTGTTAAATTTAAGATTGTTTGGCTACAAAAATGGTGGAGTTTTCCTAATGTACCAAGGCGCTGTTTGGTTGGAAGTTTTTTGGCGCTTTATCCATTCACGCTGCTATCAACTAGCGTTGCTTCTCGTTTGGTTGAGGCGGGCCGGAGTCCGTCCCCATTTAAATAGATACAGGCCTTCGTAAACGAATTGCGGCTCCTCCCTTGGTGTAAATCAATTCCATTCACGCAGCACCTGTTCTGTGACGCCAGCAAGGCAGCAACTAAACAAGTTACGTTATTGATTACTCTGCATTAGGTAGCAGCGTGAATCAATTCCATTGCCGTCCCCATGCGTTCTGATGAACCAAACAACACCTAAGTAGTAATAAGAACACTGCTACCAGTCCTAGCACATGGGAATCCTCCCTACGAGATATTTTAGGGAAAACTCATACTAAATGTTGAATGCTAAACACAAAGAGAACCCCACATCACTAGGAGAAGCTGCAGATTCTGGTTGTATCTAGTCCAGAGGCATTAGTATGGCTAAATAATGAGCTCTCCATAGTCTGGTCTAGCAAATCATTTAGACACCACAGAGAATCCGGGACCATCTCCACCTTCCTCTCGGTCAACTTTTGTAGCGCCTTGACATTTGCTTAGCATGCACCATTGCTTTAAACCAAGAAGCAATGTAAGGGAGTGTCATGGGTTCGATTCCACGGTAGTAATTGGGTCCATGTGTGCCTCTGGCAGCTTAAGCACTCAAACATAAGGGGTTTATTCTGGTTTGGCATCTGGCCTTATATCCAGCAGCAGTATTCTTCATGTTAAGAATGTTCAATCATGTTCTACCAATGCAGGTAGATAGAGAGAGATGTAGGGAGAAGCGATGTGCTATTCTAGTCTAGGTTTTCAACTGTTGGGAACCGATCGATCCTTCTCTATATGGTTGGGTCTAATCCCTTCTATTGGAGTCCATGCCTTTCCTTATATACAGAAGGGCAGTGGGAATACAAGTCGTGTGGTTTATGGGGTTTTCCTAGGGTTCATCTCCCTAGTCTTGTGAAGCTAGGAGTAAGCCTTCTGCAGCCCACCAAGCTACCCTTATCAACCAAAAGGTGTGCATGAACGCACCAGACGAGTGTAGCCCTGAGCTCTTAGCTGTCATGCCCTTTAAACTAAGGGTTTAACATCCCCTATATTTGACGCTCATCAGGGAGTATTGCAGAAGGGTTGCTCGTGTTAGAATTTATCTTAGCCTTAGTCAAGTGACACCAAGTCATAATGGGGCCTAGCAGTTTTTTACAAGTCCATGATTCGATCCGATGGACCACAGGCTCAACATTGAAGACCAGAGGCTTGCCACCATCCTTGTCGTGATTGTGATTGGCGGAAGACCACTTTGCCATCCACTATGGTATGCCTGCTCCATGCAAGTGATGACAGTCATCGCAAGGATTGAGAAGGTTTAGCTAATCACAGTTATAATATAAGCACAATGTTAGTCCTAAGTAATTGTTTTAGGTGTTAATGTGTTAGGAAACACAAATCATATTACACTATAGCCACGCACCTGCAGTGCCAAGGCAAGATGTCGGCTTGGCTTGCTATGGCCTTACACCTAGGGCTTGCTTGTTGGAGCCAAGGTGCCTCTAGCAAACCAAGCCAAGACTTGGCATTGACCAAACTTGGGTGATGCAAAGCGTGGACCAAATTTTGATGTTAGTTTCAAAGCCATAACAAAGCTAGGCCATTGTAATAAAAAGTGTTGCATGGACTATAGCATGCTGAATTTTGCCACATGTTATGGGTATGACATATAGTTCCTACATGCCATTATGTTTTTTCTTATTTGAAACATAGCCATGTGAGACCTTATTTCATAGTGAAATCACAAGGAGTACAGTAGTGAAAAGAAATAAATATAACTTGCTCCATTTTCCAGCTTTCATGGTACATGAATTTTACTACGTACCTAGACATAATGTAAATCTAGATACATATCGGTAGTTATATATCTACAAAAAACCAAAATAGCTTACAGTTTGTAATATAGGGAGTACAGTATTTGAAGTTTGATAAATCCAAGAAAAATAGAACCCTTGCAACCAATGAAAGAGCAACTCAACTGAGAATAATGAATCCTGTGTCCAGGCACGTACGCACCGCAAAAACCAGTGATGAGTGATGACTGATGAAGACATAGACCAACTTACCACACTATGCCAGAAATGAATAACCGTTGTGTCGGCATTTGGCAACTTACCACACTATGCCAACTTACCACGCTCTGCCCACTACGGTTAATGCATTTACCACAGCGGACAACGTTATTTGCCCACTATGGTAAATGACTATTAACTGCAATGGTTGTCTTAACGTGCCCGCTGCGGCAAATAGATTAACCATAGCAGTCACGTTAAGAGGCCCGCTGCAGTTAATAGTCATTTACTGCAGCGGGCAAATGACGCTGACCACAATGGTAAGTGGCTGCCCCTACATATACAGCCCAACTGCCCCCTCTTCTTTCCCACGGGTCTTCCTCTTCAAAAACGTGGGGGGGAGGCTTTGCCCTAATTTTTGACTAAGCCATCAAATTGAGGTTTAGAGCTTTGATTTGGGGGAGGAGGACACCGTAAGAGGTATATAAAGGCTCTCCCATGCTTGTTCCTCTCTCTTTCTTCAGCTTTTAGTGCCTCTAGATCTAGATCTAGATCCATGGAGTAGAGACAAAGTTTGTGGTTTTTTTAGATCTAGATTCATCATCGATGCATAAAAGCTCTCTCTTTTTTATGATTTTGGATGTAAATCATCAATTTTTTCTAATTCTACTCTATTTTGCTGCTTGATCCTTGGTACATTGCTGAAGTGAGGAAGTTTATGGTCGCTGCAAAAGCTCACCATGAGAGTCTGAAGCAAACGACAACAATATGTCCATGTGCCAAATGCGAGAATCTGAAAGGCTACCAAGATATCACGGTGGACTCTCATTTGATTGTGCACGGTTTTATGGAGGGTTACACGGTCTGGACTTCTCATGTCGAAAGACTCAATGCCAGTGGCGGTGCATCTAGTGTGAGCTTGTCGATGAAGATGGTGAACCAAGGCCTTCGAAAAAGTAAGTCAATGAGCTTTTTGATCATTTATAGTTGTCATACATAATAAAATTGTTCCTAACGCTAGTAAATTTCATACATAACTTATAAGGCATACCTAAAGGATCCAGAATGCTTTCATCGAAAAACTGAAAAGCGTAAGCAGAAGAATAAGGACCACGTCAAAATCCGATGGGACTTCCCTATAAGTATTTCAGATGTTCAATTGTGCTTTTTATACATATTACATATGTGTTCTAATGCTTGTGTATTGATTGTGCAGTGCACCAAACAACCTTTTGGATCAAATTCATGTGGCTTGTACGCCTGCGAGTACTCAGGGTGTGCAAGGAGTACAGCAATAGCTGGAAGGTGCTCAAGGAAGCAGTGAAACCATGGGGAGAGATGAGGAGCATCCCCGTATGCTTCAAGCAAGTCAAGGCAGATATCTGTAAGTTCATCATGGAGAAATACGTGATCAAAGGGGAAACATTCTTCGATGAGGAGGGTGAATTGGCAGTGTTACCCGAGTACGAGAAGCTCACAAAATGGATCAACGTGCTCCGTCCGACAGATTTTAAATACCACGTAGAATTTTGATTAGCTAACTAGACTTTGATATGTAACTCGAACGGATTCGTTGGTTTGATGTATGGATCATGAGAACAACTAAGTGGATGTGTATACTATGTCATGTGTTATGTATGGATGTTTTGTGTATATATAATATATATATATATATCAGTTTATTTCATATAAGAAAATCTGGAAATAATTTGAATTCAAATTCTAGAAATAATTTTTATTCTTTTAATCTAAAATTATTAACCATGGCGGGCAACATAATACACCCGCCACGGTTTTTGATCGAGTTTGATGACAAAATTGGCAAATTCTTTCTCCAAGTTTGCCTGGAGCCTTAATTTCGTCCCTCGACTTTCAAAGTGTCCGCTCTAGTTCTTATAGATTCATACTTAGTCCAATCTAGTCCTTGATCCGATGACAAGCCATGTTAGCATATCCAGTCAGCCAAAGGGTGTATTCACTGGCTAATACCACAAAGAATGCCTATTTTTTCCTTATTCTCCTCCATAGTCATTGGTCCGATGTGTCACGTACGCTGACTTCTATGTCACCTCAGGTAGCACGTTGCATGCAGGGAAGGGGCAGTGGGAGGTGTCATTCCTGGCGCAGGATGCTGATGTGAGTTTGCCTCAGCACCTACATGGTCACATGGCTGCAGTGCGCACAAGGCCGGAGGCCTTGAGCTAGAGGGCCAAGCCAGGCTCTACTGAAGTGCCTCTGGCAAGCCGATGCATGTGGATGTGACCTTGTGCCACAATTGGTGGCGCACAGGCGGACAATGTGCACCATGTTCACTATGCTTCGCTGCCTCTGTTGGCAGTGAATTGAGATGAGTTGGTGCTGTCGAACCTGGTGCTGATGAAAGGCTATGCGGAGGACATTTTGCATGACAATTACATGCAGGCCCTGGATGATTTGGGCTAATTGGGCATGCCAACGTGGCATGACGCATCATACCAAGAACAAAATTGGACCAAACATGAAACTTTAGGCACAAAGATGGACGCTTTGAAAGTTGGGAGGACGAAAATGAGCCTCCAAGCAAACTGGAGGACGAATTTGGTTGTTTTTCTTAGTTTAATAACGATTTTTTTGGTTGTCATAGGTTTTATAGAAAATTTTTGAACTACTTCACGAAGCTCAAATTTGAATCAAATTTGATTGAGTTTCTCAAAATTCTGAAAAGCAGCATAACCTGCACACATGCTTGTACATGATGCATATAAGACATCAATGACATGATATCACGAAATTTATGCATATAAGACATGAATAATATCACGAAATTTCAGTGCACACTTTATATAAAACAGCTTTCAAATTGCACCATAAAAGTAAAATTGAAACAAATTTTGAATAAATTCTTATATCTTTCAAACATAACCAATTTCATTGCAATTTTTTTGTGAAAACTTTGCTCATGAAGATATCATGTCCTATAGATTGAAATTGGGGGTGTGACAGCCACCCATGGTACTGTCAAATGAGCCGAGTATGGCCAAGCTTTTGCGGTGGACTGTCAGCTGCAAGATCCAGGACCAGCTGCTGCAAACTCAGGACACAATGCACAATCTGCATGACCAGAAGAGTCGTGACATGGCGTGGCTTCATCTTCATCACTGTTTGGCATCGACAATTATGGATTCTTCTCCATCCGAGCTCGAGCCGATGTATTAACGCCTCCATTTGCTGGCCAAGGCATGCATCGATGGCGTCTTTCATGTTTCATTGCTCAAGAAGTTTGAAGCCATGGCGCTAGAGGAAGTTTGAAGCCATGGCGCCAGCCTCCAAGGTTCCTTTGCTGCCCTTGGTTCATGGTTGGGTAGTTCCAATTCCTACAGCTAAGATCAAGGCCCCTCTCAACCGTGGCTCATGGGAGGTTTCTTGTTCAGTGTGTGGCTCGCCCAGCTGCTGCTGTTCCCCAAGCATCGTATTCATATAATGACACTTTATCTATGCATACTAGCAAACTAGGTTAGTCCTTTTGATTATATTGCCATAAATTATAAATATCCAAGACCTATTTATAAATATGGACTAAATACTTACTAGGTTATATATCCACGCCTCACCCCCTCATCCCAAGCTTCTTAAATGCATGTGCGGCAGCTCCAAAGGTCTTGTGACGGAATCTTCAAACCGCACAATTGATTGCTCCATCTTTGTCATCATGACGTCTGTAACCAATAAAAAGGCAGCGCTAATGGCGTAGATTCTAGACAGGTTATCACGAACAGCAATAGCTTATAAACTAAGAGCATCTAAAAACATAGGGTCTTTGTTGAGAACAAGCAATGCATATTGTGACTTGTTGTCGGTTACCCATTGTCTGGGACTGTTTAACTGATGGGACATCGCATATCACACATTCTTTTTTCTAACTAGTAGTTGAGAGGGTGCTTTCAATTGATTGATTATTAGAAATTGCAGGCCGCCAACACAAGAATTAAGACCTGAAAGACCCAACCAAATGCTAAGGTCAAGTCGTGTTTAACAGGTCATGATCATAAATTAAATACTACAAGCCCTTCCGTGTCGATGTGCAATTTGCATATGGAAGTGCCCGTCAATTCCATCTCACTACCGGTTTCCTAGCTCAGCTGATACTTAGATCTCATCCCCAGGAATAAAATGTGTTTCAACTTTCAAGTATTTTGGATGGGCAACCTTCAGTGCAGAACCGGATTTCCTTGTGTTATGTAGTGGCAGACTTTGATGCAGCAGTGGAGATTAAAGGCCCTTTGGACGGTTAGAATTTTATAGGAATTAATTCAACACTCATAGGATTCAGAAAAACTCCCACATTCCCAAGGAGGCCTAAATAGTTATGGAACCTGTCAAATAGCCAACTATAGGGTATGGGCAAATAAGAAATATATTTGATAATTATAATATAGGACCTACAGATGTCGGATAGCGTGGACCCAAATCAATGGGGTACGGTGCACATAGAATCTACGACCAGATATACTAGGAAAGCCTTGATACGATGCCTGCTACATGGTATACCCAAATCGAGCACAACTAGTATCCTAGATTGACTCAACTGCTATGCCTTGAGTGGCACGAAGACGGACCCCTTGTTGACGGCCTCACAATGGGGAAGTTGGGTCAAAGACAGTCAAGTCCAGTGCATCCCGGCGAGTTCGTCTTCATCGAGCTCCCAAATCCTAGATTAGCCACAGCCTATGTCCATTCTACATTGTACTAGGGCTAGACATAATTATTCTGTACTTGATACTCTGTAGTATACAGATATACCATACAGGACCTACGGTATTACTCCATTCAGGGGTCCCAAACCTATCCACATAGTTTGCTGCGTACTACTGCTTGTTGGGTCATCCCTGGTCTCAAATGTAACCCGTGCATATATAAGTTTATTATCGAGAACTAATCTTCAACGGTTGGCATGCCAGATAGGGCCTTCAGCTGCTTTTCAGGATCAAATGTCTAAAATGCATGCTCGATCATGTCAGATTCTCTGATGAAAGCTTCTATGACAACTCTGGATCTGCTGTCAACACATTGCCGGCAGATCGATCTAACTTGAAGATCGTCTTTGGAACCTGGCTTTCAGATGGGTCATTGAAGGTGCTTTAATCTTCTTCTGCGATCGGAGCATAGCTCGGCAATCGTCTTTGGAATGGAATGAATACTAGTTGGGTAGTTGCAAATATCTCACGATTGCATAGCTAGCTAAGACCCATCGGTATCATGTGTTAGTCAAATGGAGCAAATTATTGAACTCGAAGGGGCACACAGCTATTTTGTGCGTGAAAACTCATAAAATTAATGAAATAAAGTGTACCAATATGCACGGAATACTCCATCTATTTCATAATATTATGTCATCTATTTGTTGTCAACATATCACAATACAAGTCCAGTGAGGAAAACAAAGGAAAAATATTCAATGCAAACTAACCAATCGATGGAATCATGAAAACCCTAAAAACCATGCTTAAAAGTTTCAAAATTCTGGAAAACTCGTATATTAAGGATGTGGTTATATACAAATATATAAAAAATTTCAAGGTCTAACATATCTCCATCTGTGAGATATAAAAAAGAAAAAATCCCAATAAAGTACAAAGAAAAAGACAAAAACAGTGTTTGTGATATATTGCTGTCTTTTTTCTTAACTGTTTGTTGATTTTTGTTCTCACAAGGTAAGCTGAATTGGAGCTAAATTTATACATACTGGTAGGGGATGTAATCAGATCAGATATGGATGGATATCAACTAATCCTGTATCGTATATCATGACTTTTGTATATGCTATGATTTTTTAACCATGTCATATTCAAATATCAACACTATTAGCGGCACAACAAGCAAACATTGTGATACATCATGCCATTGAATATGCCAAATATTATTATCATATTACTATGCTTGCAACGGAAATGTTTTATTGTGGCTCTTTGTAACATGTCATTTATGTATATATTAATACTGTTGTCCATAGATGAACTATAAATTCTTAATGAAAAGAGTTATCTTGGACGAAAACTAAAGGAGTTATATTTGCATATTATATTGATTATAATTTAAAATAATTATAAAGTTTTAACTACTTTAAATAAAAAACTTTTAACTACAATGAGTTGCAGATCTCGTCGAGAGCCACAAGTCGTCTCTATCTGACTCCGTTTGAAAAGTTACATGCTGGGTACATATTTGGGTATTTATCCGGATATATCCGCTCTTATTTTCAGATATACGATATCCGACAGATATCAGTCTTCCCGGATCCAGATCCGATACCGAAAGCAGTATCCCAATCCAAATATGATATTAAAAAAATGTGGATATTCGAATCCGACCTATCCAAAAAGTATCCGACCGGATTTGGGCACTCCGAACTACAATATCCAATCCGTTTGCATCCCTATGTGCTCCTATAGTATTCTCTCCTCTACATGTGTGATTTTTTTCAGAATTCTTTGAAACTTCTTGGTGCTTAAGAGGTGTTTGCGGGAGAGGTTAGGTGGTTTACTTCGCCTTAGCATCCCATTGGTCCGTGCGGTGACTTATATTGTGTACTGGAGGCAGAGGGTGTTGGGAATGTCTATATAAGGACTTTGCAGCTTAACTAAGCTGGGCATGCATCCACATTAATAATTGCTAAATATTTAGCATCCCACATATACATGACAGCAAGTTCACTCACTGCAGCCTGCGGAAGCTCCGCTTCATTGGAATCGGAGGCCATGGCCAGACCTACCCCTGCTTCCATGAATCCCCTGCTGCTAGCATCAGTATGCCGTGGTTCTTGGCAGACACTGAACTTTCTTATTAACAAGGAAGGGAAGCAGTCATATGCGGCCCGAACCCAATCATTCCTTGACTTGCTTGACCATGATGTTGTTGGCAGTGGCACCGAATCAAGCTCGGCGACGCAGCGAGCTTTTGATTCTGAAAAAGGCCCTGATGAGGTCCCATGGCCTGAATCAGCACCACTTCTGGAGGGCACAACCACTGGGGGGGGACACCGCATTACACGTGTTGGCGACCTGTGGAGAAGGTGATAAATTCTTCAAGAGTGCCGACATAGTCTATCACAACGCCAAACACCTCTTGATTAAACAAAACAGGAAGGGCGACACACCCTTGCACTGTGCTGCCAGAGCTGGGAGATCTGATATGATCTCGTACCTCATTTCTCTAGCCAGCGGTGAGGATAGCAGTGCAGAGAGGCTCAAGGAAGTAGTAAGAATTCAGAACCGGCTTAATGAGACGGCCTTGCACGAGGCTGTCCGTCTTGGTAGCAAACATATAACTGAGCTTCTGATGGTGGCTGATTCAGAATTGGCTAATTTTCCTAAAGAAGGCATGTCGCCATTGTATCTAGCTATTTTGCTAGAACATGTTGACATTGCGAAATCACTACATCATAAGAGTGGTGGAAATCTATCGTATTCTGGACCAAATGGACAAAACGCATTGCATGCTGCTGTTCTTCGAGGCCAAGGTACAAACTGATAAGATATCGATGCATTTCTTTGTTATTTGTATGTATTGGATTGGTAGATACGTATTATTTTGAAAATATCATCCGACTCTTCAATATTTCAAAAACAGGTAACCACAGAATTGTTTATACTGTCCATTGCATTACTCGGATAGGGTCGGATAGATCTTCTATCTATACTCATTCCATAATCTTTTTATGCTCCCCAGGCCAAAAACAATATAGCAAGCCGTGTAGTTTGTAATTTATAAGTAGTTTATATGTGGGCGTCATATGATAAGGCAAACCTGTCATTCGACAAGCTAGTTAAAGGGTGACTGCCGGAAAGTAGACAACAATATAATGGCATGAACAATAAAAAAAAATATGAATGGTGGCACATATGGGATTATGTTGCTTTCAGTGACATATTAGAGAACGGCCAACTTTTCAATGGCATGTAAGGTTGACCCCAATATTTTTTTTACTTATAAATTAAAGATTGGTGCAAGCTAGTCCTTTACCCATGGTAGGTAGTAAAACTTTCACGTTACTAATGAATTTGATCATAGCATATTGCGCGGTGATGCTGACAGTGCTGGATAATGACAATATGTGACTTTGATCCAAGTGATTTATTTCTTAACAAAATTACGAAAACCTACAATATATCAGAGTTTTGATTTTTCCTGCAACTATTTTTGTGGCACTTTGCCCCCATTACTAGAAGGTAGCTAGGAAATCCCGTCGATACCTTTGTTTTGTGTAACCTCCGAACCACCTTAGGTTTTTTTTTTTGGGTGGGGGGGGGCGGTTGGGGACTACATGAAGAGAAAAAAATCCTGTCCCAGTCCAGGGAGAAAAAGAAAATAAAGTCATAGACCCTCAAAGAAAATGCAGGCCTCGCTCAGAACTCTTATATTTTTTTTTTTTTGAAAAAAAGTGAACTCTTATATTCCTACCGGCATGACTCGTCCACATGATCAAAAATAACATGAGAATGGACTGTAGGGATTTTTCTCAAAACAACCATTACTAGTGGGGCAACATTTCCCAAAAGAATAGTTTCAGGGATGAACTTCTACTCTTTTTTTTTTTGCATTGTTCTAACATTGTTACAGATTTTCCTAAGGAATCATTATTCTAGATATAGCTAGGACTACAGAAGTATTTAGACTCGTCCAAAGCTGCCTATGAATCCTCCAAGTTCAGAATCCGGAGGCAAATACAATTCCCAATTAATAAAGAAGGAACTTATATCTGATATTTATAATTACTATGATAGTATGTATTTAAATTGACTTTCAACACTAGTTTGCATGGTTACATATTAAAATATTAAAATGCCTTTTTTAAAATGAGATTAAGACTGTTAACATAAAGTATATATAACTTCCAGAGATGACAAAGATGGTACTGGAATGGAATATTGGTCTTGCCACGCAAATGGATCAATATGGAAGCACGCCCCTTCACTTCGTTACATCTGTGCTACGCGCAAAGGGTGTCCATTTCTGGATCTTCCGGCATTGGTTTCCATGGAATCATCGAGTTTGCCACTCAAGCATACCATTCAAGCAAGTGCTGCAAGCTAATCTAGCTCCAATGTATCAGCCAGATAATAATGGGTTGTTCCCTATACACATCGCTACCAACATAGGAGCGAAGGAGGCCGTCGTCAAATTTCTGGAGAAGTGCCTCAATATCGCTGGTTTACGTGACAGTAAGGGAAGAACTTTCCTTCATGCTGCTGTGGAAAAGAAGCAGTGGAATATAGTTGCGCATGCTTGCCGAACTCCGTCATTGTCATGGACTTGGAACCTGCAAGACTGTGATGGAAACACTGCACTACACCTAGCTGTAAAAGTTGGTGATAAAAACATATTTTCATTACTCCTGGAGAATCGGGATGTGCGCTTAAATCTAACAAATAACAATGGGGAAACTCCTCTAGACCTATCGGAGAGTATGATTCGTACTGGGTCTTTAAGTGGATGGGTAATATATGCATTTCTTTTGCTTTCAGACTTATTCTTATCACCCCAAAAAAAAACTCAATAGCGACTCATATGACTAAATGCCCATGCCTGCTTTTACAGAACCCCAGATTCATGATAGATGCTGCATTAAAGTATTGTCAAGCTAAGCATGGCAATCGTCGGTTGGATCACTTTGAAGATCAGTACGTTCAACTACTAGATGAAAAAAAACAATCAGAAAATCTGGCAACTTCCACTCAAACTCTGGTCGTTGGCGCTGTGCTAATGGCAACTGCAGCGTTTACTGCTAGTTTCACTCTTCCAGGAGGTTACAAAGATGATGGCACACCGGCACTTTCTGGGAGGTACGTTTTTGACGCATTCATCGCGGCCAACTCATTAGCGTTTGGTTGCGCTGGTTTGGCTACCATCAATCTCATGTACTCTGGAACAGCTTTTCTTGACATGTCATTGCGAAGACGGCACCTTCAGCTAGCCTTATACATCACGTTTAGTTCAGCCACAAGTTTGGCTACAGCCTTCGTGCTAGGCATGTATTTAATGCTGGCTTCAGTTGCTCGTTTGACAGCAACTGTAATATGTGTGGTGGCATCTATTGCCTCTCTTTTAGCGTAGGTGGACACCATCCGAGGCCTTGCTGTAGCAAAAGCAGTGTGTGCTAGAATGGGGATTCAGTCATTGGTGATCTTTGTACGTATTCTCATCCTCCGGACAGCGGCATTTTTTTGGCCCTTGATAGCAAGCTTCATTTGGGCAGAAATTACAACTAAAGATCGTCATAAATGACTTGAAGATCCAGATGGTGCCTTATGAGAGATGGTAGAACAACGAAATGGGTAACAATATTCATAATATCTCTGAAAGTTCTTATACCTCGTCAGTGTATGGTGTGCTGATTTCTACTATATCTGGGCAAAGGCTAAACAATTTTGAAATGCATGTATGTGATTGTGAAGAACATGTCTATATATAAATTATTTTAATCAACATTTATACATATGCCACAATACCAACAATTTCGTATGGTTATTTTCTCGATTTTTTGACAACAAGCTAGGTGGGCTCCTATAATTTAATAGAACAGCATTATATTTATAAGTCTTCAACCAATGCATGGGCAAGGCCTAAATATTTAACTTATATTTGTCAAGGAAAGAACACAAGCTTTTGTAAAGTCCAGAGGGATTATTTTACTCTAAGAGTTGCTAGTTTTACCAAACATGGAAATTTTAATATATAATTGTGGTTACATGTTTTAATAAAGAATGACATATTTCTTTTCAAATGCCTCGAGTTTAATTTTAGATTCTATATGTGTTATGAAGCAAAATTGAATCTGGAGTTGCCAGTTCCATTTCATGTTTTATATGCCTTACCCAACATATTTTTAAAAAAATATAAGACTACTTAATGTGTGATTTCAATGACGGATGCCCACAATCTGATATAGGGAGCGATAGCACCATGTGACTCCACAAAATCTGGGATGCTAGCTATCCTACACAACATATAGCTGAATTCTATAGAAAACTCAGCAGCATCTCCCCTATAAAAAAAAACACATAGCGGAAGCAACCACATATATGAGTGAGATAAAAAAAAATACCACAATAACATATTAAATCATGTCAACAGGAATAAAGTGAAACCTGAATGTTGAACATCGCTATCACAATATAACCATCATATGCTTGGCACTAAGGATTAAAAGTTCTAAGTACAACTAGAAAGTGTTCGTGAAAGCATGAAGTGCAAAAGTGCTTCTAATCCCTTCCCTCGATGCTAGTTTCGAGAAGACAGCCTGGGGAGGGGAAAAGCAAAGGTTAGATTCAAAATCCAAGCAAGCAAACCACTATGTCCCCTCCCTGGTTAATTTTCACTATTGATTGATCGAGAATAGGTGGTACTACGTATCCATGGCATGGTAAATCTTGATTTTATTGTCCGTCATCCAAGCAATTTGTGGCGTGGCCATCCAGCTCTAACAACGACAGAGCATGCCTGGCAGATTTTACATACTCAGACATAACATTAGAGCAGGAACCAGCGGTCTTATATAGCAAGGTGAAGGAGTGTGAAGGACCGAAAACGGCCACTAAAGGACGGTGAATGGAAGCCATAAATTTTTCTTTCGAAAACTTATGGCCACCGTTTCAACTTTACCTCCAAACGTATCAACGAAACACCAATGATGTCCACGACCCAACTAGTGGGTGGATGTTCCCTAGGAACACAGTGGAACACCATAGATGAGTACGGAAAGCCAACACAAGAAACGGAACTCAATTCGGATCACAAATGAGCAAACTGCGAGTGAAAAAGCGAGCTCAAGAAATATGGATTGGAAAACCCGGGAGCTGGACAGCAGCACGGGTCTGCACGTGCTACTTCAGACAACAACCGAAATGATCACAGGATCAAGCAATAGGAAATGAGCTAATCAAGGATTAGTTTAGTGTATATTCAAGTCTGCGCACTATTGCTTTTTTTGAGAGCATGCTTAAGCGTGTATTTCATTAAGCATATGAAAGTGACATCTCAAAAATCATGAATTTCATTCACGTGCACACAACAAGAGAAAATGAATTTTGCTTTGAACAATTCGACACTGCTCTTGCTGCTGAACAAAAAATTCAGAGATACATTGACAGAGAAACTGCTGCCACCTAGACCAACTTGCTCACGCACATGAATGAAACAGAAGCAGCAACTTTGCAAAACTGTGAGTAGTCATTCCAAGCTTTAATGGTTCATTATTAGAGTATAATATTTAACTCAATTTGCTTGAATTACTACTCACAAATGCTACAGAATGGAATTAGTACTGAACTCGAAATGCTGCACTTGCCAATCGAAGCTTGCCTGCGAGATGACCACGACTGATGGTGCCTGAAGCCTGACGCACCTGGAAATTGAAGCTGCCTGGGCTCGATGCACGCTGACGGTAGGAAGGAACAAACTTGGACTGCACAGAACGCTGCTCAGTGAGCACGCACGACGCCTGTACGCCGGCGCTTATAGCGTTGCTGCCAGATCCTATTCCCCTGCACCAACACCCAGCAAGGAACAGGAGCCCGACGGGCTCAAACAGAGAAGCCAACAACGAACAGAGAAGAACAGACAGGGAGGGAGGTGACGAACAAACAACACCGGTAGACTGATAGCGTATATGGCTGCAGCGGTGCCTCCTAGGAATGCATCACGCCTGTACCTAACCTCCGGTGATGAACCAATCCGTCAGACCAACAATCTGAACAAAACGGAGAGAAAAAGCAGGCAACAGCCGCAAGAACCAGGAAGAGCGACAGGTCTCCTAGATCCAAAAAATCAAGGAACTCGCTGGAAACAAAACCCCATGCTTCCAAACTTGGCACAACGATTCACGACAGTAACAGAAAGCTACTCCTGAGAGCTCATCGCTCAACTCAAACTGTAACTTTGAGAATCAAAGAAATTTGGACAGGAGCGAAAAGAGAGACGAAAGGAACAAGAGCACGGCACAAGGGAAAACGAGAATCACAGAACAAATTAATGAATCCCGAAGGACAATCGGACCTTCGTTCCCACATCAAATATCTCATAAATACGTGGATAAATTTTGTTTTTGACCTCTGTTTTCAAGAATGAAAAGAGAAGAGGAAAACTAAAGCAGGAAATAAAAACGGGAATCGAAGAGGCGGGGTGAGTTGGGGACTCCCCCGTCCTATTTAACAAGGCTATTACACATTCTAATTTTATTCCTAAGTATTTTAAGCCGAACCACTTCATCCGAGTACGTAATTGTTCGACCCAAGATTTCTTGATCCGACGGTCACCGCGTCTTCTCATTGATAGCTTCGTCTCAACGCGAACTTCCCAATATCGCCAAGTGCCTTCCGTCCCACATTGGGACCTCCGGCCAGGTTTTGAGACCGAAGCCTGCCGCTGATGGTTTTGAGAACAAACCATCAAATCTCTGTCGATGGTTTTGAGGCCAAACCACCAAACCTCCTTGTGAGTAGTATAGTCTATACGCATCCCCCGTCATGTACTCTTGTACTCGATCTCCTAAGTGTCAACCACCGCGGCTAGCCACCCGGTCGTTTAGTCCTTCGGTCCAAGCCTCACGTCTGCCCTTCACCGCTCCCGGTCCGTCAACACGGAATGCCCTATTTGACCTTCTCCTGTCCGCTGCCACCGCCTTCGGACTTCACACCTGCACAACAAAAATCAAGAGACATATTTCGACACATAATCCTGTACCAGAGAGTAGAAGAACCACCGAACCGATCACGCATCAAAATGTTAATACGTTGATAATCTCATCACACAAATGCTACATAATGATATAAAAAACCATGTGTCGGCAGAGTGGTTGACAGATCTCGACTAGTGGTGTGAATAATCCAAGTAGACCGAGGAAAATTGCTGCCGGTTCGATGGCCACCGTGAACCCTGCACGTGGTCCGGTTTGAAACCGGCCCAAGCCTGGAACCAGATCATAGGAAACCGTACTGAGAGGCCACATACATTTTCGCCCAGCCCGTGGAAACCGCTTAACCGCGGGTTTCAAACAGCTGAAACTTCTGTCTCGATGGGTTGGGCTGGTTTTTCCCAAAAGCCGGATAAATCAGACCATGAACAGGGTGAATCGTGACCGGCACAACCAGAGAATTTTTTTATTTTTAATTTTTTTAAAAAAATTTGAAATTTAAAATTTTGGTTTTGAAATATGACAGAACTAGACGCCCACAGTGGGCGTTTTTTAAAAATCGCCCACTGTGTGGCCATTCTATATGACATGGCACACGGGTGTCCGTCGCCGGTGCCGGCATTTGCGGGCGGCCCCCTGGCGCCCACAGTGGGCGTTTTTTGGCTGCGCCGGGGCCCGCCCGTAAAACAGGCGAGGGCCGGCGCGCACTTTTGCAGGCGGCCCCCTCGCCCCCAAAAAATGCCCTTGCACCTTTTGTCAAAATTTACCTTTTGTTATATTCTTCATTTCCAATAATTCATAAATTATTTGTAAAGAATAAGATTGTTGTAATTTTTGGAAATAAAAAATATAACAAAAGGTAAATTTTGACAAAAGAAAAGTACATATCATACATCAAGACAGTAATTACATCGTACAGGTTACTTCTGTCCCCGAGCTTGTCCCTACCCCTGCCCCCTACCCCTCTTCGGCTTCCTCGGTCGCACGTGCCCTGACGAGTAGGTGTGTCGATCCGGTGGAACACCTCGAGTCACACGGACGTGCTGGACTGGAGTCATCTGTGATAACTCCTGCGTGTAGAGTGTAGGTGCTCCTGCAAGCTGTGAAGGGCCGATCTCGACCTCCTCGTCGCTGATCGGTGCGTCAGTGGGGGGGGTCATTAGGTAGTCAATAGGTCCGCGACGAGGTGCCGGCTCCCTGGGCCGACGTCGAAGCTGCTCCCTACGCGGAGGTACCCACTCCATGGGGCGAAGGCCAGACTCCCCAGGCTGCTCCCTGAGAGGAGGTACCCACTCCATGGGGCGAAGGCCAGGCTCCCCAGGCTGCTCCCTGAGCGGAGAAACCCTCACCATGGGCCGACGCGCTGGGTGGAGCAAGAATGAAGTGCCTGGATGCCTCCGCTCCGTGCACCGAGGACCCCGCTTCGGAGGAACGAAGGTACAGCAAAGAGAACGCTGTGAAAGGTGTCGTCGTAAGTCACATAGTTATCCAGATTGGAAAAACATAGGTAGACGAGGTGGGGTACACGGAGTTACCTCTGGTCTGGGGTGCAGGAGGACGTGCTGCGGCTGCCGGTGCAGGAATTGGAGGCACTACGTCGGAGGTCCGACAAGTCAGAGCCCTCATCACGGATGTAAGCATCGTACGCATCAGCCTGTACGAGGTGCGCTGCTCGTCCCCTGTCAACGTCAACCCACCATCCAAGCGGCGGCACACAGAGTCAACCTCCGTGTAAAGTAGTTGCACACCAGCGACCTTATTTCAGTTTTAAGTTAGATGAAAGATATACGTAATGAACTACTGATATATATGAGAGATTCAAGTACTCATGGCGCGAAAGTAATCCTGATCACGGTGCGCAGGGTAAGCGTCACCCATGGCGGCGACGTGTGGCTGCTGCTCCGGAGGAACAAAGGTGACACATGTGCGGGTACGAGGCTGGTACCACCAGAGGTAGTTCATGTACGAGTCCTCGGTGTGGGGGCGGTACTCCTCAACGACGTCCTCTGTGGCAAGCAACCAGTCGTCCACGTATGGCTGCAGATGTGAAACCCACAAGTTGCCGTCGATCTGTCCCCTCCGAGTCAGTCTGAACACAAATTTGAGTAAGACATGTCTAGTGCGATTAATTTTTTAAAGTCAGTTGTTAGTAGTACTTACCTGTGAACATCTGCAGGGACGGTACGGATGATAGGGGAGGGGGACGACTGCATGAGACCAAACTGGCGCAAAACACGCCCTGGGCAGTGCGGTTCGATGAATATGTCAAACACCATCGGTCGGAGCATCAGCCAGAAGGCCTGGTCACGTGTGCACAACGTGGACAGCCCAAGGGGACTGGCGCAAAACACGCCCTGGGCAGTGCGGTTCGACGAATATGTCAAACACCATCGGTCGGAGTATCAGCCAGAAGGCCTAGTCACGTGTGCACAGCATGGACAGCCCAAGGGGAGCTCATGCATGGATAGCCTCCTGGCTGTAAGGCTCTCAGATCACGTCGGTCGGCTGTATCCTGTCGAACTCCAGCATAAACTCGTTGTACGACCGCGTGACCTGCGCATGTGCCCATCGTCACTGAAATATAATAATCAATAGGTTAGAAGGTACGATACGAATTAACTATATACGTCAGCTAGGAACACGAACCTAACAATGGCACCAGACAGTACCCATGGTGGGGAAGTCCTCAGGCGAATGCTGCCAGTATAGGTCGTCCTCGTAGGGGGTGTGATCCACCACAGGTCGACCAATCGCGAACCGTTCAGCTGCCCATAGCTGTAGAAATAGAGGGCAACTAGTGAGCAAAGAACCTGCTTCTATCTTGCTACACGCTTCGTAAAGCCCCCTGTACGTCGCCGCCAGTACTGCAGATCCCCAGCTCCATTGTGGCACTGCTCCCTCATTAGCATCAGCGATCGCGCGCGCGTAGGGGATCATGACATTGTCGACGGCATGTCCCGCGCTGCTGGTGAACATCACCCAGCCAAAAAGCCACAACAAGTAGGCCTCCAAGCTCCATCGCACAGAGTACTCATCAGCCTCTGGGTGTAGCTGATCGGCCTGAAGAAGATACGATGTAAGTTAATAAAGTTGACTAGAACTGCAAATTGATAAAATTCTTCTGAAATAGGCCTTACGGTAAACTTCATGAGCCACTGCTGCGACGGGCCCATGGTCGTGTACGGAGGGAGGCTGCTCGTAGCTGGAAGTGCAGGGTGACGCTGCACGTGGTCGAAGCGGGCCATAATGTCGTCTCACCAATCATGAATTCCGTCGACTGGCCCAACGGCATCGTCAGCGAGGGGAAGGCCAAGCAAGAACGCAACGTCCTGAAGCATCGGTGCGACCTCCCCGCACGGCAGGTGGAAGTGTGTCTCTCCAGCCTCCATCGGTCAACCAGGGCTGCTAGAAGAGACCTATCAAAACTCCACCTCCTCGTCTCATCGGCCTCACCAGCTCCAGCCTCCACAAGGCGACACAACGGGAGGAGGCCTGCCTCACATAACCTAGACATAAAAATTAGATGTTATTAACAAGCCATGTGTACTCAATTGGGAGACCTCGAAGAGTCAACGGATACCTGGAACAGAACCGAGGGTCCGACGTCTGGACGGTCATGGTTGAAGTACGGGCAGAGTGGCGTTTTGCACCGCAATACGGTACGAACGGTGGTGCAGATCGATCCCTTGATCTAGCAGCTCTGGTGTGTCATCCGCCATCCCTACATGACATTATCACAGTTAACACATATGACATATGCAAACAGAAAGCAAAAAAGTATACAACAATAAATTT
This sequence comes from Bothriochloa decipiens, assembly GCA_023333625.1. NCBI lineage: Eukaryota > Viridiplantae > Streptophyta > Magnoliopsida > Poales > Poaceae > Bothriochloa > Bothriochloa decipiens. Next base: position 56,002,934 of record CM041633.1, on the reverse strand, counting down.
AAGGTACAATAAGAAATGATCGAATTTGAAACATAAAGAATGCACGTACAACATGTAACTCAAATATATTCAAATACAAGACAGAGATTATGAACATCACAGAACATTACATCAGCAAGATATGTTGAAACAACAAGTTTGTTCACTTCAGTTACAACAAAGCAAAAACCGTACATTACATAATCTTAACCAGGCTTACTACACATCACTACACGACCGAACCACGAGGCACGCGTGCACGCCTTGGCCTGGTGGGCCTAGAAGTTGTCCCTTCCCCTGTTGGCGGGGTACCATCCAATCCGGATCCTGATGGTGGGGCTTCTGCTGTTGTGGGCATGTCTGAGTCCTTCGGGCACTTCTTATAAGTATGTCCCTCCTTGTCGCATTTGCTGCAACGTTTGTACATTCCACCTAGTTCGGACTCATCCATGGCGTTTTGAATACGTCTTGTTTTTCGACGCCCAGCCTTGTCTCTGATCTTACTTGGGTCTGGAATATAGCTAGGTTGCGGTACTGTACCTGTAAAATTCCCCGCTATGCCAAAACCATAAATTTCATTTGACCATGTATGCAATATGGCTTCCTTGGTGAAATAGGGAGAGACAAAAGTACGATCAAGTATTCCACACTCCGAGCTCACTGCAATAACATGGGAACATGGTTTGTGGTAGAATCTTGGCTTGTGGCACGTGCATGCGCAATACCCATCCTCCTTAAGTATGCATTCTTGGATAACTCTTGTTCTATATATTCCACAACTCTTGTTCTATATATTCCACGCTTGGCCCTATCAGCACATAAGATTTCAAATCGGTGCTCTCTAGTACCTTGAGTTATAACTCTATGCTCCTTTGTCTTCTTACGTTTTTCCTCCAGATAATTTGTCAACATATGTCCGAAGAAAACACCTCGCACTTGCATTGATAGGGAAGCGACTTGGTACTGCTCTCTAAAATATCTGCATGTTTCATGCAGGATGAACTCAACAATGGCAACCAGGGGAAGGCCTCTAACACCACGCATCATACAGTTGTAAACTTCGGCCAAATTAGTTGTCATAATGCCGAACCGCGCTCCGCCGACATCATGCAGCAAAGACCACTTCTCCTTAGGCTCATTCTCTATCCAGTGCGAAAA
>CM041633.1:55968228-55996797 GCA_023333625.1 Bothriochloa decipiens | reverse complement strand
AAGCTTGTTCTCAGTTGAGAAACCCTCCGTGGCTGCTGCTATTGTCTTGAAATCATATACGGGCAGTTCCAGGTTGTCCTCATAATCCTTTCCTTCACTCCCATCCTTATTGCGTGAACTAGCTGTCCATATGGCTGATCCTATGAAAATACCAAAGTTAGAATTGCACAACCAATAAGTGTACATTGATACAATAAAATAGGTTTTGTCATCCCTTTTGGGGAGGTCAACAGTCTGTAGTGATAGTGTGTCACCTGGTTTTCTTGCTTTTGTTTTCTTTGCTCTCCAAATATAAAACCCTGTGATTGCTAGAAGAACTGCCAGGGCAGCAGTTACGCTCACAACAACCGCAACCACAATACTGACCTTCTTCTTTGACTTGCCTATTAAAGCTGCACATCAAATCATAAATAATATGTTTATAATCACAGACTTATCTTTTACACCTACAATTTCCTATCTGGCTTATAAATTATGTTTATTTATGGATTGTGAATATTACATTTTTTTAGTAAATATGTAAACATTGATTATTGATAGGGCTTAGAGTGGGTATTTACCAAGAAAAGTGCTTATTGATATTGCTTCCGCTAAGAATGAAAGCTTCATGACAAAATTGTCAGTTTAGTATACCAATCTACCTTGAAAGCGGGGTGGGTGAATCTAGAAATATTATTTCTGGTCCGTTGCCAGTAGATCTTTGGTATTGCATGATACAAAATTTGTGGACCAGATCTAATATATGGTGCATAATATTTGAAGTGTTCACTCGCTGGTTGCTGCAGAGTATTCTTAACAATGGATGGAATGCTTTGTTGCATCAAATAATTTAAGCAACCTTTGCTTGTTGATAACTGGATACCATGGGACCAACTACAGTTGGTGGTCATATACTGCCCAATTATCAAAATCTTAAAATCTGGGGTCCAGGTATCACTACCGGAAACTCATAGTTTGCCGTGTGCCCAGGTATCTTTGGCTCATCTAGAAAAATGTTGTTTGCCGCATTAAGGTTATCTACAACCTTGCAAATGTTGTTGTGTCTATCTTTCCTGGTTCCGTTCGGAGCTCTCGTTAGTCGTCTCCTTCTGCTGACATACGTTCTTGCTCATTTGGTTACTGGTGATGTGGGGTCCTGTCTGATGTTGACGCGGAACGTGAGTTGGTAACATCAGATCTCAAACATATGTTAGCAGATAGAGCACAGGCTTGGGTGGGTCTCAAAAGCGATTATGGTCATGGTCTACGCGATGCCAAGTGCTAAAGGCTGATTTGACTGTTTGTTTGTTGCTCCTACTGATCTTTTGAGCTCACCACTTTTCAGATGTCTATCCATTCCAGTGATATACCTCCAATACAAACAGACCTTTGGTCATAATTGACTTCCATACATTCATATTCACAGTATATGGTTGTATGTGTATGCGGTTCTATGTGTATGTGGTTGTCGGCCATCGTGCCTTTGATTTCTTGCAGGTTTTGGAAACCTCACTGTGCAGGGGAGGTGCTGCCGAAATTTAATTGTGCTGATTTTATTCTTTTGGTGCTTACAGTTGTTCGGCCACCCCCACCACCTGATCGCTGCTGTCTGCCCCGGTGTCCGCTCCCGCCACCGTCTTCGACTCGTCACTTTGCAGAACAACAAGGTGAGGCACTTTTTCCGTATCATGTTCATAGATCATGTAACCTAATTAGGCGTCTCCCGTTCAAAAGAGATACGGTTGAAAATATGCAGATCTTTGCATATCTATGGCCGTATCTGTTTCGAATTGTCCATGTTTTTTGGACAGCCCGAGGATGTGTATATGAGTTTAGTTTTCATGATCTGCTCCGATCCGTGATAGAGTTGCCGGCATCAGCTCCCTGTTGTTCTCCGGATACACAATCTCCGTGCCAGGACGTGTATTTGGAGAACAGCGGGGAGGTGCTGCCGGAATTCTATCTCGGTTAGGAGTAGACCATGGAAACTAACCTCATTTACACATCCTCGGGTGGGATTAGGACCTATCTTTACCTATTAGAGCATGATAGACATCGTGTAGATGCAATTGATTTTTATATTACTCGCTATATGTTAAAGGATGGATGACCGTGAGTGGATGTACACGGGCTAGTTGGGTAAGCGTGACTGGACTGATGAATTCGTTCAGAAGGTCGATGATTTCTTGAAAAAGGCATTTGACAAAGGACAGAGTAAATTGCCGTGTCCCTGCAGAAAGTGTGCAAACAAGATACTTCAAACACAGTTCAAGATGGGTCAACACATTTGCACCAATGGGTTTGTGGCAAACTATACCCGGTGGATCTGCCATGGTGAAGCCCATCGTGCGAGAGACGAGGTCGTGAGACAACGCATCGAGGAATATGATCCTGATGCCGGATGCGGAGATATGTTAGATGACTTTCATCAAGCACACTTCGATGAAGGACCTAGGCATGATAGGGAGGATCCGCCAGAGGCAACCGCAAAGGCCTATTACGACATGTTGTCTTCGGCACAGAAACCACTTCACGAGCGTACCGATGTTTCTCAACTGGATGCCATCGGACGCATAATGGCCCTAAAGTGTCAGCTTGGCATCAGTCGAGACGGCTTTGATAATATGTTGACAGTTTTTGGCAGCATGCTTCCGGAAGGTCACAATCTGCCACGCAACATGTATGAGGCACAGAAACTCCTTCGTGCACTTAAGATGCCATACGAGCAGATACATGCTTGTACGAAAGGGATGCATCTTGTTTAGAAAAGACCATGCGGATGCAAAGTATTGTCCTAAATGTAAATCCTCTAGGTACCTGGAGGTAGACTCTGGTGATGGTCACAAGAGGCAACTCGAAATCTGTGTGAAAATTCTACGGTACCTTCCTTTCATACAGAGGATCCAACGGCTTTACATGACCGAGGAATCTGCAAAACAGATGACTTGGCACAGAGAAGGCAAACGATACCATCCTGAGAACATGGTACATCCAGCTGATGCTGAAGCATGGAGACATTTTGACGGGTGTCATCGTGAGGAAGCTGGGGAGGCTCGTAATGTATGTGTTGCGCTTGCAACAGATGGGTTCAATCCTTATGGAATGTCGGCTGCCCCGTACACTTGTTGGCCCATGTTCGTTATCCCCCTCAATCTCCCCCCGGTGTCATCTTTCAGCGACAGAACATATTCTTGTCGTTGATAATTCCTGGATACCCGGGGGATAATATGAGTGTGTACATGGAGCCTCTGATTGATGATTTGCTCCATGCTTGGGAGGAAGGGGTATGGACATACGATCGAGCTACAAAAACAAACTTCAAACTGCGAGTGTGGTACATGTACTCCCTGCATGACTTGCCGGCGTATGGGCTATTCTGCGGCTGGTGTGTCCACGGGAAGTTCCCATGCCCAGTGTGCAAGGCAGCTCTCAAGTTCATCTGGTTGACAAAGGGTGGCAAGTATTCTTCGTTCGAAAAACACCGACAATTCCTCCCTATTGACCATCCATTCAGACGAGACATTAAGAACTTTACAAAAGGTGTCGTGGTTGAAGACCCTCTACCACAAATGTTGACAGGTGTCGTGGTTCATGCGCAGTTAGACGCGCTCAAGTTCAACAAAGAAGGTGGTGGTTTTGTGGGATATGGTGAGGAACATGCCTGGACTCAGAAGTCGGGCTTGTGGAGGCTCCCCTACATGGATGACCTTCTTCTTCCACATAACATTGATATGATGCACATGGAAAAGAATGTTGCCGAGGCACTCTGGGGTACAATCATGGATATTTCTGATAAAACAAAGGACAATGTTAAGGCTAGAGTGGATCAAGCTAGGTTATGCAATAGACCAAAGCTCAACATTCCACCTCCCAAAGATGGCAAGAAATGGAAAAAGCCTCTAGCTGAATTCGTCCTGAAGAAGGACCAAAGGAGAGAAGTACTAGAATGGTTCCAAACTTTAATGTTTCCCGATGGGTATGCAGCGAATCTGAGGAGGGGGGTGAACTTAGGTACTATGCGAATCAATGGGCTCAAGAGTCATGACTACCACATATGGATTGAGCGGCTTCTTCCGGTGATGGTTCGAGGCTATCTCCCTGACCATGTGTGGCTAGTGCTGGCAGAGTTAAGTCATTTCTTCCGCATCCTTTGTGCTAAGGAGTTATCTCGATCCGTGGTTGCAGAAATGGAAGAATTGGCTCCTGTGTTGCTTTGTAAGTTGGAGAAGATCTTTCCACTCGGTTTTTTCAATCCGATGCAGCATATGATTTTGCACCTCCCGTATGAGGCACGAATGGGGGGGGCCTGTGCAGGGCCGTTGGTGCTATGCAATTGAGAGACAACAAAAGGTTCTTCGAACCAAATGTAAAAATAAATGCAAAATTGAAGCTTCCATTGCAGAGGCATACTGTACTGAGGAGGTGTCAAACTTCACAACAAAATACTATGCCGACACTCTTCCTAACGTGCATAATCCAATCCCTCGTTACAATGCGGACAAAAATGAATCGAACCTCAGCCTCTTTAGAGGGCAACTCAGAAGTGCAAGTGTTGTGACTCCTAATACCTTGCAACATGAAGAGTGGCGCACTATCATGATGTATGTGTTGACCAACCTTTCCGAAATGCAGTCATACATTCAGTAAGTTCTCAACAAACTATTCTCAATTATTGCTAGTGTATGGTCATTATTCTGCATCCAACCCCCCTATCTTGTTCTTGTTCATATAGAGAGTTTACTCATCAATTCTGGCGGGGAAATAGGGCACTGACCCCGCAGCAAGTTGATACCCTTCTTAATAAGGGTGCGGGACGTATATCGCCCGATTTCATTTCTTGGCTCAAACAAAAGGTACGGTCATTCTGGAGTTCGTACTTTGTGTTTGACATCACAAGTTCCTCGTATGTGCGAATAATATAACGAACTATCATGCTTCTACTTGCAGGGTCAAAATGATGTGTCTATGAGTCCTGAGTTGAGATTGGTTGCCCATGGTTGTGCCTATAGGGTCATGTCATACTCTAGCTATGACGTGAATGGATATCGCTTTCCCACAAAAAGCCACGAGCAGAGTCGGTCCAATCGAAGAACCACAAATACCGGAGTTTGTACCACAGGACTTGATGGGGTTGAGTATTATGGAAGAATTGAAGAAATATATGAACTCATGTTTCCTGGTTGCAAACCTCTTAAGCCCGTCATATTCAAATGCCATTGGTTTGATCCTAACGAAGTGCGACGCAGCTCTAATCTTGGACTAGTCGAAATTCGACAGTCATCCGTCTATCCAGGAGACGATGTCTATATTGTGGCTCAACAAGCCACACAAGTTTATTATCTCTCATACCCGTGCAAAACCGATGAACGTCTAAAGGCTTGGGACATTGTGTACAAGGTATCGCCACATGGTAAACTACCTGTCCCAAACAATGAAGATTACAACATAGATCCAAATACATATGACGGAGAGTTCTTTCAAGAAGATGGGCTACAAGGGCGTTTCGTGATAGACTTAACTGGAGCGATTGGAATGGAAGTAGACGATGATGAAAGAATTGATGACGAGGATGCTAGAGATGAGGTACATAATGCTAAGGACTTAGAATTACTTACAAGTTTACAATTAGGGGTTGATGACGACATTCCTCCTTTGGAGCACGGGCCTGGTTATCTCGACATGCATGATAGTGATGATGAGACTTATGATCCAGCTAATCCCGATCAAGATGATTATTTCTAATACATGTTAGTTTCTAATTAAATCTTGTTTATTTTGCATATTTTTCTTACTTCTACTTGTTTATACGTGCTGATTGGGGCTCTGTTTGTGATTGCAGGCGATTGAATCAAGATGGTGGGCGACGGAATTCAGCGAAAATGCGCGTCTGTTTTCAGAAGAATGGCCTCAAGTTCCGAGGGAGCTGAGGGGTCCATCGCTAGGGGCACCAAAGGCAAGGGTCAAGGGAAGGGTGGCCCCAAGGGTCAAGGGAAGGGTCGACCGAAGGTGCTTGTAGAGCAGCCGTAGCAAGAGGAGGAGGAGGAGGAGCAGGAGGAGGAGCAGTCGCAGGAGGAGGAGGTGCAGGGGGAGGAGGAGCAGGAGGACGATAGCGTACCGTCCGCGGAGTCGTCAGGTGGTGAGGAGGAGGAGGACACGACAGGGGGTGCCTCTAGTACGCCGTCTGTCTAGTTGTGAGGTCCCTCACGACTCCCGGACAGGCCGATACCTCTTGCCGATCGACCGGTGATTCGACCCTCCCCGCCACTGTAAGTAACATTAGATGTTATCACTACCTTTTCATTTGATAACTTGAAAAACACAATCACAATAGAAACTAATGTTTTATCTTAATAACTTTTGGCAGGAGTTGGGAAATAGTCAGTGGAGGTGCTCACAAACGCAAGGTCAATGGCATCCTGGGTCTTTTGTGCCGGGTGCACTTCCCAGGCATGGTCCACATTAGTGGAAGGTACGAGCCGGCCTGGACGTGGGCACACTACCGTGCCGCCACCGATCAGATCGATAGGAAAAATAGGTGCTTCGCTAACAAGGCGGAGCGAGTGAAGGCCGAGCTGTGGGTAAGTCTTCCTCATACTACACTTCTCAATACATCGTATTCATTGGATATGTTTGTAATAATGACTTGATACATCGTGTTTATATTGTAGGATTTCTACAAGTGTGTGGAAGGAGGAGCGGAACAGGTGGCAGTTGTCGCTGACAATCGATGCATTAAGTTGGTGCTGGACATGCATTACGAGGCGCAAGTTCAGTGTGTCATAAACTACGCGGCTCAATTCCTTGGGCAGAAGATGAAAAAAGATGCTGCAAGAAATTTGATGCTGACTCGGGAGCAATACATGGAGGTAAATTTTGATTTATTCTTAGATTAACTACGTCGCTTAATTTGATCTTCTTATATGTCATTCACTTGATCACGTGTAGGTGCCTGCATGGTGGTGCCGCAATGATTCCACGTGCTGGGAACGCATAGTGGACAAGTGGTTCACCCCCGAGTGGGAGGAGAAGCACAACGCTGGCCGTGAGCGGCGTTTGCTGATGCCAGGTCCAGCACACCATCAAGGCAGCCTTAGCAACGATGAATACAGGGCTAGATGGGTATGCGGAATCATTTCTTTATTCTAACGCTCAATTCTTCATAATTTGTAATCAACTTGCTGTTTTTTGCAGTCCCAGGCACATCAAGGCGCTGAGTGCTCCGAGTTCATGGGATGGGTTTTGGCCCACAAGGGCAAGGCGTCCGACGTCACCTACAACCCGGACGACCCACCCTCGGCGTACAGCAATCCCTCCGTCCACACCCGCATTAGCGATTACACAGAGGTGGGAAGACAGGTCCATGGGCCAGAGTGGGATCCGAGCGCCCATCCCCTTGATGGAGAGATCATCATGAGGGTGGGAGGAGGCAAGAAGCATGGCCGGTACTATATAGGCGACGGCACTCTAGACACGGCCAGTACTCCCACTCTCGCCCAGGTTCGAGCAAGGAGCACGAGCAGTAGCCCAGCCATACGCCCACGAATGTCTGCGGCACAGCTCCAAGTGCAGGAACTTTAGGTTATTTTCTAATTTATTCATCTTTCATTCAATTTATACATATGTTTGCTTTGCATTGTAACATTGGGATAAAAAATTGTAGGCCCAACTGGCGGCGCAAGCGGCGACACACGAGACGGCGTTAGCCGAAGAGAGAAGGATACGCCAGGAGGAGACGGCGAGGCAGCAGGCCGAGGTTCAGCAGCAGATGCTCCAGATGTACAACTACATTCAAGGTCTTTCTGTTCAGATAGGTCAACCCCTACCTCCGATGATGTTCCCTCCAGTTCCGACTCCGGCTCCTGCAACTCCTCCTATGAGTCACTTGACAACCTTCTAGTTTCATTTCAATTATTAAAGACTTAGAAAAGTAGAGACTTAGATACTATTAGAGACTTAGAGAACGTAGAGACTTACTCACTTAGAGACTTCGATGAAATTTTGAATATTTTAGATTATAACTTAGAGAACTTGATTTATGTATCACATGTAATCTATTTTCCTTTCTGCAGAATCAATCGGCGGCATCGAATGCGCCAGAAATGTCGCCGGGCATGTCACCTCCGTTACCCCCACAGCAGTTGTTCCCACCTCCGTTCGACCCACCTCAGCCATAAACAGTGCCCTTAACTTTGCATTTGTGAAGTTATCGTACTTATGAACTTGTGGATATGTATTTGTGAACTTGAGATTCATATATTATCGAACTTGTGGATTTATCTATGTATAATGCGTGTGATGCTTGTTTTAACATATTTATAATGCCTGTGATGTTGGTTGTAATATATGTATAATGCCTGTGATGTTTGTTTGATTGGGGAAATTTATACACGAAAAAGAATTAAAACAGAAATTTTGTGGTCACTTTGCCGTGTGCAATTAGCAAGGCACACGGCAAAGTGACCGTTTCTGGTACTGGTGGGAGGACTTTGCCGTGAGCCCAAAAAGGCACACGGCAAAAAGTGGACAGTTCGCCGTGTGCAGGAGCACGGGCACACGGCAAACTGTCCACTTTGCCATGTACAGGCGACCAGGCACACGGCAAACTTCACACTTTGCCGTGTGCTGGGGACAGTGGCACACGGCAAACTCCTCATCTTCGCCGTGTGCTTCCTCCAGAGGCGCACGGCAAAGAGGAAAAGTTTGCCGTGTGCCCCCTTCAAGGCACACGGCAAAGTACCACGCCGCCGTCTCCCGCCGTCTGTTGCTTTTTTTTGTCGTGTGCCCACCGTCGCACACGGCAAAAATATTTGCCGTGTGCCCGATAAAAGGCACACGGCAAACTCGTGTTCGCCGTGCTGCTGGTCGCCGTGCCGGCTTTGCCGTGGGCCACCCACGGCAAAAACTTCGCCGTGTGTTTCTTGCCCTTCACCGTGTGCCCCAGGCACACGGCGAATTATCAGTTTCCCGTAGTGCATCCGCCCCCGCACGGACTACAACACCTGCACTCACCACCACCACCATGCTCGATTCCAGTGATGCGCCGACTGAACCCACCGCGGCACTGACCCCCATGGAGGACGACGACGTCCGCGACGTCAGCGAGATCCACGTCCCGCTCTCCGAGCTCCTCTCTAGTGCCTCCGATGACTTCATCCTCGACGAGGTCACCCATGCTCCACCGCTCGACGCCTGCCCACTGCCTCCGCCTTCCACATCCGTCGCCGACGCCCTGTACCGCTCCCCGATCGACATGCTCGCCACCATCGCCAACTGCGTCTTAACAAGGGTCACAGTGGCTGACCAGATCCCCAAAGGGAGCGGCCTCACCTCCACCGACTTCGACGTGCTGCCCAACGCAGGCCAGAAACTCATCATCCCGCTGACCTGTGTCCACTTCAACTCCGACGGCCACGAGCACTCCTACAATGACCTGGTGCAGCCACACCCGGCCATGGCGAACTGCCTCCACCTCATCTGCCCCGACAGCATTCTGAAAGAGCTGTGCTGGTTCGTCTCCGACTTTGGGATCACCTTCGTCGGTTCGGATTCTGCTCACGAGAACACATCCAGGAGGAGCACGTCAAGATGCTGGTGCCCGTAGAGGAGGATGGAGTTTCCAGCACCTTGTCCAATAGGTGTTTGATGAATTCTTTATCTAAAAAGAAAGATGTTTGATGAATTGCCTCACCATCATGATGTTTTGTTTCTCATTCCCATTCATTTGCAAATGAGATCACTACTGGACTCGCTTCATTTGCCGAGTGTCGAAAGCACTCGACAAAGACCGAAAAGCAGTCGGCGAAGGCTTTGCCGACTGCTTTACACATCGACGGTCGACAAAGAGGTGTCAGCAAAGAAACAGTCGGCAAAGACCTCTTTGCCGACTGCCAAGACACTTGGTGAAGACTTTGTCGAGTGCCAAACCAACACTCAGGCAAAGGAAGCGGCCACCGTCATCTGGCGACTTCTTTTGTCGAGTGCTGACAAGCCACTAGGCAAAGATATTTTATTTTTTTTATTCAGAAAGTCTTTGCCGAGTGCCCAGCCGGCACTCGGCAAAGCGGGTGCTGTTGCCGGTCTGTACCTAGCTTAGCTGGGATTTTTTTCCTTTTTTTGTTTTTTCGTATATATCACATACAAACATATATATATAACACAAATACATATATAAAGCACAAATCCACATATATGTCATATGTCATAACAAATCCGAGAGCCTTCATGCCACAACAAATCCATCTATAACCAAGTCCAACATACATAACAAGTTCATAATGACCATTCACATCCATCACAGAGTCCATTAGAAGCTAAAAACGAGGTACCTACAACGATCCACCGTCCTGATAGCCCCAAAAGTGTGAAGAGCCCCCACCTTGCCACCCCGGCCACCCCTACGGCGCCGAGGAGTACGTCCAGGCCCCGACATCCTGCCGAGGCTGCTGCTGAGGATAAGTAGTTGGGGCATCTGACCATGGATCCCACACGTGCTGTGGAGGCAGATGAGGAGCGCCATGTGGAGGTGTCAGGTTGGAACCTGCTGACTGTTCCTGCACATAGGAGAAGCGATCTCATTAGTACCAGCAGGATGACCGCATAAACCAAAACATTAGACAAATATATAAACTCACCGGAGTCCCTATAGCGTCAGGAGGAGGGGGTGGAGCAAACATCGTGGCAGGCAACAGAGGCAAGACAACACCAGGGATGTGAAGGCTCTAAAAAAGCCAGCAAACTACTGCATCTGACACTGCAAGTGCTGACGGACAGCCTCCATTTGGCGTGCCATCTCCGGCCAATAGGCCTCCTGTTGGGCCGCCAGCTCCGGCCGATGTGCCTCTTGCGCGGCCTCCTGTGCGGCCTACAACTCGGCCAGCTCGGACTGCAATATTACACACGCGATGTTTAAACAATGCAAAAGGAAAAGTATATATGTAAAACCAATGAACGATGAATAAAACTAAAGTTACCTGAACCACCGCGTACATCTATGTGGAGCTCGGCTGCCAAGGTCGTATGGGGACATCGGAGGAGGTCGTGCTGTCTGATCCATGAACCTGACGAAGGGTGGGAACGGTGGACGAGTCGATTGCGCTGTGAGCAATATAGTACTGACCTTGCTGCTTCCCTCCTCCCGTCCTCATCAAGATGTCCGTATCCAGGGGCTAGGTGGCCAGATTGAAGTCCTCCCCATGGTGCATGCGAGCTACCTCAGTGTACACGGCTATCTTCTCGTAGGCATTCAGGTTGGTGTACGCCTTGGGCCCGTCCGCTGGGTTGTAGACGTTGGTAGGATCTGTCGCTTTGCCCTTGTGAGCCAGGGCCTACCCCATGAACTCGTTGATCACCTAGCCTTCATGCGACTGGGACTGCAAGGAAAACACAAGTATGAGTTACACGTAATGAGAATGAATAAATAAATAAATCAGCAGAAGCGTACCCATGTGTCCATGAACCCTGAGAAGGGGCGGCTCCCTTAGTGGTGTGCCGGCCCTGGCATTGCCAGGTGGTACCCCCGTTTGACTCTGCGCTGCTCGTACGACTCCGGCTTTGTCCACTCGTCCACAATGGCCTCCCAGCAGTCTATGTGCATTTTGCACCAATCAGCACGAAACTGCATGACAACGTGCATTTGACATGTTAGAAGATAAACCAAAATTAAGGTTTTTAACTTATTTTTCATGGAAGGAATCAGAATTATTGTTTCCTACTTACCTGGAGGTAGATCTCCTTGGAAAGGTCGGTCTCGGGGTAGAGGATCATCTCCCTGGCATGCGTCTTCGATAGCGACTGGTGAAGCACGTCGGCATGGTAGGTGATGAGGACCTGGAGGTGTGCCTCGTAGTACATGTCCTTGAGTCGGTCCATGCAGACCTTATCCTACACTTGTGACATGGCTGCAGGGACATGACATCTGAATTGACCCTTTAGTAGCCGGGCCAAATGCTTGCTCTAGGAAATTATTGGTACCCTAACTCATTCATCGCTCCTCCTCTTAGCTCTGAAGCCTGTGTACATCCACTCACGGTTATCCATCCTCTGTCATACACATGCGTAAGCGAGTAATAAACTAGCAATTGCATTGAAACAGCATTCCTACCATCTAATAGGTGAAGGATAGGTCCTAATCCCACCCATGGATGCGAAGATGGGTTAGCTTTCATGTTCTTCCCCCGTCCGGGTCAGAATTTTGGCAGCACCTCCCCGCTGTTCTCTCGATACACGTCCCCACAGGGAGAGTGTGTATCTAGAGAACAACGAGGAGGTCCTGCCGAAACTCTATCTCAGAATGGAGCAGACCATGGAAGCTAACTCATCTACGCATCCACGGCCTGTCCAAAAAATGTGGACAATCCGAAACAGATACGGTTGCAAATATGCAAAGACCTGCATACCTCTAACCGTATCTCTTTCAAACGGGAGACGCCTAACTAGGTTACGCCACCTAAGTACAACAATGGGTAAGCAAGAGAGGTGATTTATCCCTATGGTGGCAGTGGAGATAGGCTAGTGAGGCAGTGGTGAGTCGGGTCAGACGATCAGGGTCCTACGAGGTCCCCTGCAAAAGAAGAAACAAAATACTGTAAAAATTGAAAATTTCGACAAAACCTCCCCTGAACAAGGAGATTTCTAGAACCTGCAAGATAAAAGCCGGCTCGATGGCCGACGAACACATATAGGCCACGATGGCGCGCACATCAACAATTTCGGCATGAAGGCCATTCGTGACAACCCTGGGGCTTTACCTTCTTCTCTAGCTAGGGGCGGGGACAACGACGTGGATGAATGACGTCGACTAACGACATCGACGAACGGCTTCGGCAACATGGAATGTTATTGAGCCGAGGTCCTTCTCCTCCTCCCTTCTCCTTCCTCTCCTCGTCCTCCCTTCTTCTTCCCCCCTTCTCCTTCTTCTTCCTCCTCCTCCTTCTTCTTCCTCCTTCCTCTCTCCTCTTCCTCCTTATCGCCACACGGTGGCTCCTCGGCCAGTGAGCGGAGCGCGGTGGGGCGGGGCGGGGAGGGGCGAGGCAGGGCGCGGCGGGGCAGGGCGCGGCCAGGCGGAGCGCGGCAGGATGAGGCGCGACCGGGCGGGGAGGGGCACGGCGGCAGGGACAGGGGCTGGGGTTTGGGTGGGTGGGAGTTAGGGTTAGGGGAGAGATGGGCCGGCTGGGCCTTATCTTCTCGTGCCTTTGCCGAGTGCTGGACTAGCACTCGGCAAAGATTCTTTGCAATTTGCCGAGTGCCACATCGCCGGCACTCGCAAAGACCCTATTTGTCGAGTGCCATCCCCGGCACTCGGTAAAGATTACATTTTTTTAAGTTTTGAGTTCAAACTTTTTCTGTGGCCCAAGTATATTGTATTCAAGGACATGTTCGAATTTGGGACTATTTTATAATATTTTGCTATATTTCGTTTATTTATTTTATTTACTTGAATTTTTTCGCATAATCCGAATTTGAACTGCAAGTGCATCAAATAATGAAACGTAGCTATTCAAAAAATGATATTCATGTTAGAGAGTGTGATATTCATTTTTTGAATGGCTACGTTTCATTATTTGATGCACCTGCAGTTCAAATTTGGATTATGCAGAAAAATTCAAGTAAATGAAATAAATGAACAAAATATAGCAAAATATTATAAAATGGCACCAAATTCGAACATGTCCTTAAATACAATATACTTGGGGCACAGAAAAAGTTTGAACTCAAAACTCAAACAAAAATCAAATCTTTGCCGACTACCACACTGGGCACTCGGCAAAGAGGCTCTTTACCGAGTGTTGAGTACATGGCACTCGGCAAAAAATCTCTCATTGTCGAGTGCCTTTGTTGTAGTCGGCAAAGAAGGCCGGCCTAGGCCCAGTCCATGCCACGTGATATCTTTGCCGAGGGCGTGTAGTGGCACTCGGCAAAGACAATATATCTTTGCCGAGTGCCTGCCCGTAGGGCAGTCAGCAAAGATAACGGCGGCAGACGTCGTTAGCACGCGGAAAACTTTGCCGAGTGCACTGTTTTGCCGAGTGCTCGGCACTCGGCAAAGGCTGTCTTTGCTGAGTGCCTAACTTTGCCGAGAGCCAGGCACTCGGCAAAGATTTCTTTGCCTAGTGCTGCCTTTGGCAGTCGGCAAAGAGCTTCTTTGCTGAGTGTGCGGGCTTTGGCAGTCGGCAAAGCTCGGCGCACTCGGCAAAGCCCTGGTTTCCCGTAGTGGATGGACTGTTGTGCTGGGAGTGCAGGCCATGGACTCCACCTTCAAAACTCCGGTGAGCTTGAGAGGTTTGCGGTCAAGTATCTCTCTGTCCGCCTTTGGAAACCCCTATGGTATGTCTCAACTCAACAGCACATCAGTCGTGAACTTCCTGAAATTGTAGAGTTGTGGAAATGCCTGGTGAGACCAGAGAGACTAGTTGTTATTCTTGTACTGCTGGGTATATGCCTGTTTAATTCTGAGGTGATGACTGCATCTATGCTTAGCAAGTTGAAATTAATTCATGGAAGCTATAGTTACAGTGGTGTTTCTAGTGTGCACATTCTAGTTCATCCCACTGCAGCTTATCAGCCATGGCGCCTGGATCCAATAGTGATAGACTGGAAATCTGGAGCTCCCAAGACCTACCTAGAAATCCTGATATCGGATGTCCTTGACATTTTTCTTGGGGTCAGTATGGTGGTGCAATCGGAGGCATGCATCAAGAAGCACATGCATACAAGCAGCATCAATGGAAGTATTCCTTATCAGTGGATGATAATCGTTGGGTTACTCACACTCAAACTAATTTGGTACACTACTGCTACTTGCTGCATGGAGTTGAAACCATGGCCTAATTGGCACAGACCTCTGGGCAGTCTCATAGTGGCACTCATATGTCCACATTTAAGCATAGCGATACGGGTTCAGTTTAGCTGCTCAGTGGATAAACTGTCTGGACTCTCCATTGCGAGTCATGGTGGGAATGCTGTGCAAATTATCTTCAGTTACTTGCAAGTGCAGGGCCAGTTGATTCTATCAAAATGAAGATCATTGGGTTGATTCAGTTGCATAATGCTATTCGAGTCACAGAGTTGTACTTTCCGTTTTTCACCTGCTATCATCAGCTAGTGCAGTGGAAGCTCCCATGGTTATCTCTGATAATCATCAGTAAAATACTCTATATTGCATACAGCCTCAAGATCAGGACACCAACAGCAACTCAATTGTTCTGGTGGCTACTGTTTGCTAAGTTGAAATTTTGGGATGTCCAGCACAATAAATTTTTTGGGGAGGTAATGGGTCAGTGCTTGTATATCAGATATCTGGTCAGTCAGTTGCTGCATATTGTTCTCCCTCCAAGGCATATGATCCGTATAGCTTCTGCACAGTATTCACAGACTATCTTTAGAATTGGTGTGCCTGAAGCCATACCCCTGTTCTCCTATTGTGTTGTTCTACATTGAGTCAGACTCATTTAATCAGGCTTTGTTCTACATTGAGGGGCTGCATAGACCAAGGACCATTTCTCTGGTCAGTAACATATCGGGTAAGAGGTGTTATCGACAGTTCTGGAAACCACCATGGTCATATCCACTATGCAGGACTATCTGCTGGACAGTTCATGCACGTGTACTAAATTTACGGAGCAGCCGAACAATTGCAATGTTTATGGGGCTTACTGGTGTGAAACTGATGATCCGTTATGAGTTTGCTATGGAGCTGTCATTATTTCAGCACATGCTTATTTTCTATGATAGATGGCTGGTGTGTGATGTCTATGAAGTTCAGCCGAACTGTTGGTTTAGTATTGATTCCATTATTCTTGCGAGAGTAATCTCTATGCTACAGCCAATACCCACACTGATTATAATCAAGAAACATGCGCATTCTTTTGGTTTTCATCTCCTTTGTGGGCCCTTATATAACGATGAAGAAACGACTGTCCCTAAGTTTGCCAACCATCTATGTGAAAGCTCAAGAATCTATGAACTGTTTCTATTCCACCAAATTACTTCTGTTGCTTGGGATGCTGGTGATATGCAGCTGAGCCATGGAATCGATGTGGTGGTCACTCTGTACATATTCAGAGAATGGACAGTTACATTGGATTTTGATGGCCATGTTATTTTGCTATGTGTCTCCAGAGTGCTAAAGTTACCCAGAGTAAATCAGATTGATGCCAAGCTGATTCTGCCCTAGGCTGCATACACCAAGAACCAGATATTCCTGTTTGGGAGTTGCATATTTCCTTGGTTACCTATTGCAGGAGCACTAAAGCAGATTTCAGTTAACCCTGTGTACGGAGTATTTCTGCTGTATCTATCTGAGATAATGCCATATAGAGATCAACAAGAAGCAAGAGCTACAGACTGCTTGTGTACTCAATCTGAACTATCCCATCATGTGGAGGACACAAGTGCAAGTTCAAGGATAATTCTGTGCATCACATTTGATCACATATGGAGATGTGTGCATTTTAGACATCCGACGTTGCAACTTACTCCAAACATTCTCAAATTTTTATCATAGCCTCCGCATGCGATAACATGACACCTCGGCAAGTTTCGTAATTTTCGGACTTCGTTTGGATTTTATATAACTAAAAAATATTTCTACCGCACCTGGATGGTCATGTTTCATGGACAAGGCATTCAAACTTTTGGGTGAGTTTAAGGCTACATTTCAATATTTCATGCACATGCAGTTCAAATTTGGATTATCTGAAAAAATTCAAGTAAACGAAATAAATGAAGAAATATAGCAAAATGTTATAAAAGATCCCAAATTCCAACATATGTTTATAAACAATATACTAGGGCTACAGAAAAAGTTTGAATTCAAAATTAAAAAAACAAATCTTTGGCAAGTGCCATGGCTGGCAATCGGCAAATAGGCTCTTTGCCAAGTGCCAGAGGTGTGGCACTCGGCAAAGGGCTAGCTTTGCCGAGTACTAAGCTCCAGCACTCGGCAAAGAAGTTTGAAAAAAAATCGACAAAAGGCCCAGCCCAAACCCAAACCCTATCCCCACCCCCACACCCCCGACAGCGCCCCCCTCCCCCTGTTCCCCCCCGCGCCGCCGCAGTGGCCGGCTCCCCACCGCACTTGCCCCACCGCGCTGCTCCACCGCACCCGCCCACCCACCGCCCGCCCGCCCCATCGCGCCGCTCCACCGCAAACATTTGCCCGCCCTCCCGATGCCACCGTTCACCCGCGCAGCCGCTGGCTCGCGCCACCGCCGCCCCAGCCCGCACCGTCCCTGCCCCCGCGCCCCCGGCCGCTCGGCTCCGTGCCGCTTCCTGCCGGCGGTCTCACGCCCTTGCCCGCCGTTGGCCCCGCACCCCCCCCCCCGCCCCCCGCCCCCACCTGCCCCGGGAAGAGAAGAGAAGGAGGATGGGGAAGAAAAGAGAAGAGAAAAGAAGGAGGAGGAGGATGGTGAAGAAAAGAGGAGAGAAGGAGGAGGAAGGGGAGGAGAAGAGAAGGAGTAAGGGGAAGAAAAGAGAAGAGAAGAGAAGGAGGAGGAAGGGGAAGAAAAGAGAAGAGAAGGAGGAGGAAGGGGAGAGGAAGAGAAGGAGGAGGAAGGGGAAGAGACGTAGGAGGAAGAAGAAGAAGGAGAAGGGAGGAGGATAAGAGGAGGGAGAAGGGAGGAGGAGAAGGACCTTGGTCCGATGACCGTCTACGCCGTTCATTGACAACGTTCGTCCACGCCATCGTTGTCGCCCCTCGCCGGAGAAGAAGGTAAAGCCGCAGGGTTGTCAGCCATTGTGACGCTTATGTGTCGTTGACGGCCTATGTGTCGTACGTGGATGTGTGGCCTTCATGCCGTATATGTGTTATCAGCCATCGAGCTGGCTTCTTTCATGCAGGTTTTGGAAACCTCCCTGTACAGGGGAGGTTCTGCCGAATTTTCAAATTATAGTGTTGTCTTTCTTCTTTTACAGAGCAGATCTTGTCGGACGAGACCCGAAGTACCTCGGCGACGCCGATCGTCTTCTTTGGCGCTGCAGGTCTACCGACACCACACTGCCTCACCACTGCACTGACTCACCAATGCCCCGCTAGCCTCTCTCCACACGCCACCCTGGGTATAAATCACCTCTCTTCTTTATCGTTGTCGTACTTAGGTCGCGTGACCCAGTTAGGCATCTCCCGTCTGAAAGAGATATAGTCATTGGTATGTGGGTCTTCGCATATCTACGACCGTATCTGTTGGATTGTCCATGTTTTCTGGATAGCCCATGGATGCGTAGATGGGTTAGCTTCCATGTTCTGCTCCCGTCCGAGTCAGAGTTTCGGCAGCACCTCCATGTTGTTCTCTGGATACACACTCTCCCTGCTAGGACGTGTATCAGGAGAACAGCGGGGAGGTGTTGTCGAAATTCCAACTCGAACGGGAGCAGAACATGGAAGCTAACTGTTGGTGTTTCTTAGCATCACTACTAAGGACAGACTAAAAACCCATCCCAAGTAATAACACTAGAATCGTGTGTTGGCATCCCTAACCACCATTACTTCAGAAAGATAACCCTCGACCCTTAACAACACAGGCCAAGGTAATGCAGGTTGGTAATAATAGTTAGAAGTGTCTGATTGGCCTTCCTAACCGTCATTACTTACGATATGCAAAACTGAGCACGGCACCTTGGGGTGCAACAAGAATTATAATCCTTAGGTAATGGTACTTAGGTACACCAATCATGATAGCTCAATATGCATAAATCTGCAAGCGCACAGAACTATCATTGTAGTATTTCAACCCGTGAGTATTCAAGGGTGTCGTATTTATAATTCCCGTAGGAGGGCAGGACGAATGCATCTAGCTTTGGTATAAACATGATCACTTATTGAATGCATAGGTAGACATAGCATAGACAGGGATAAATCATGGACATTGTGGACACACATCTGAGCCAACCTCAAGGATAAAAGAGAAACAAAGAGTAAAAGAATATATCTAACTGAGCAGACATTGGTCTTATACAGCTATGCAAAGAATCTAACTAGCATGTCTAGCATCAGGACTAAGTCTAGGATGACAAGGAGATCCCCGCAGCTAGTCTGCCAGCCGATAGAGACCTTACGAACTCCTACTCAATACCCAAACATGGGGGAATGCTAGGGATGGACAGGGCTGTCACCACCTGCCCACCTACCCCTTTGCCCGTGGGGCACCGACATAACTGCCAATCTCCGCATACCCGGGCACCACGCCTGTGTAATTGGAAACAACTCCTAACCCCCATAGACCCACCCCTACGGAGTGACAGGCTAGGTTAAGAGCAACCAAGAAGGCACAACGAACCGTCACCTCATCCCTAGTTCTTCCTCTATTTATACTAATTCGATGAACGATGAAGAACAATGATGAAAAAGTCAAGAACATAACATATAAACTATATTCTAGTTCATATATCATGGTCATAACATGAACAAGAATATACTCTGGTTCATATGCATCGCTATATAAATAAGATAAGAACTTGAACTTGGAAGAGAACTCCATAGTATTCATACCAAGGTGTTCTTCTTCTTCCAAGAAGACAAGCTCTCCTTGCTAGCTCTTGTCTTGCTCTACTACTAAAACTAATCTAAAGTGTACAAGTGAGGAATGTGAGGTGAGTGGCTCCAAATGATGGTGTCTGTTGGAGGGGAGCTCTCCCTCTCTTTTATATCCCAAGAGGATGGGGCTCTATGCAAAAAGGGTCATCCCCACAAGGAAGGACCCAAACCAACCTTCAAAGGGCAGTTTCCACCTTCCATCTATGACATTCTTAGGTGGACCCGTCCTTGGGGAACTACCTACGAACCGCCTGTCGAAGCTGGGCCCGAAAGGAGCCAGCCAGGGGGCGGCCGTCGATCCCAGGGGTTGCCGGTCCCCTGGTGGGGCCTCTCGGCCACCGCCTTCGCGTGGTTGGTTGCTCCCTAGGCCTGGACCTTCCCCGTGGTTACGAATGGGTCTAGTTCGATGTTGAGGTGGGCTTTTCTATTTTTCTTGGTTTGCGCCTTTTCTGAATACGTTTTCTTGAATGCGCTTTCTTATAGAGTTTTGTGCATTTCCACGTGTCAGATCTGCAAGTCACATATACACCAAAGATTGTGGAAATGTTAGATAAAACCCCTACCTACTATTTGTTCTAGTAACATATTGGTGGTTAAAAATAGACTTTAAGGACCGCCAACACTAACCCATCTACGCATCCACGGGTGGGATTAGGACCTATCCCTCACCTATTAGATGGTAGGAACGCTGTATAGATGCAATTGTTGGCTTTATTACTCGCTTACATATGTGTATGACAGTGGATGGATAACCATGAGTGGATGTACACGGGCCACGCAAGTAAGAGCTATGAATTTGTTATGAGGATCGATTCTTTCCTAAAGCAAGCATTTGGCCTGGCTGCTAAAGGGTCATGTAAGATGTCGTGTCCCTACAGCAAGTGTAAGAACTTGAAAAGAAAATGAGAGAGGGATGTGGGGAGAGATCTTCTCAATCACGGATTCGTTGCAAACTATACCAGCTAGATCCACCATGGTGAAGGCGATCGTATTACAGAGGAGGTGGTGACAGCATGGCTCGAGAAGTATGATGGAGATGCCAGGATGGCCGACATGATGGTAGACTTTAACGAGGCACGTGGCAATGAAGGAGTGGAGGAGGAGGAGGATCCAGAGGAAACCGCAATGGCGTTCCATGAAATGATGTCTTTAGCATAGAAGCCCCTTCACGATAAGACAACAATTTCACAACTGGATGCCATTGGATGCCTAATAGCATTGAAGTTGTGGTTAGCCTGAGTCGAGATGGCTTTGATTTCTTATTGACAGTTTTTGGTACATTGCTTTCGAAGGGTCACATCTTATCGAAGAACATGTATGAGTCATAGAAACTCCTTCGTGCACTTAAGATGCCGTATGAGTTGATCCATGCTTGTTAGAACGGGTACGTCCTATTTAGGGGAGAGCACGAGGAAGCAACGCACTGTCTAAAGTGCAAAGCCTCTAGGTTTGTGGAGGTAGATAGTAGTGATGGCAAGAAGAAATAGTCTAAGATCCCCGAGAAGGTCCTACGGTCCTTCCTATCCTACCGAGGCTCCAACGGATGTACATGATAGAGGAGTCTGCGAAACAGATGACATGGTACAAGAATGGCAAAAGATACAGTGACAAGATGGTACACCCATCGGATGGTGACGCATGGAAGTACTTCGATCACCAGCATTCTGGCAAAGCTATGGAGGCTCGGAATGTACATGTGGTGATGGCGACAGATGGGTTCAACCCGTATGGAATGATGGCGGCCCCATCCACTTGTTGGCCCATGTTCATGATCCCCATCACTCCCCCCCCCCCCGCGTCATGTTTGAACCCAAGAACATGTTTTTGTCGTTGATAATACCTAGACACCTGGGCAACAATATGGGTATGTTCATGTAGCCACTATGGGATGAGTTGCAACATGCTTGGGAAAAGGGGTACTGATGTACAACCGAGCTACAAAGAAGAACTTCACAATGAATGTGTGGTACCAATATTCAATGCATGACTTTCTGGCATATGGCATATTTAATGTTTGGTGTGTTCACGGGAAGTTTCCTTGCCTAGTATGTAAGGCATCTGTGATGTTCACCTAACTGAACAAGGGTGGCAAGTTTTATTCATTTGACAAACATCATCAATTCTTGGATGACAACCATGAATTCAGATGAGACATCAAGCACTTCATGAAAGGTGTTCAAGTCACCAACCCCATTCCTCAGATTATGAGCGGTGCCCAGGTCCTTGTCGAGATAGAGGCTCTCAAAATTGATGAAGTCAATGGTGGTTTTATTGGATATAGTAAGGAACACATGTGGACTCATATATCGGGCTTGACTAGGCTCCCCTACTTCAAGGACCTTCTTCTTCCATACAACATCGATGTAATGCACACATAAAAGAATGTCGCCGAGGCACTCTAGGGAACACTTATGGACATAAAGGATAAGTCAAAAGAAAATGTTAAGGCTAGATTGGACGTGGAAAAGATATGCGATAGACCAAAGCTAGTGATGAAGACCCCTGTGTCCGGCAAGAAATGGAAAAGGGGCCCGGCCGATTACATCCTGAAAAGGGGTGATAGGAAGGAAGTACTGTAGTGGATCAAGACGTTAATGTTCCCTGATGGATATGCAACGAATCTAAGTAGGGGAGTGAACATGACGACTATGAAAGTCTTAGGGATGAAGAGTCTTGATTTCCACATATGGATTGAACGGCTCCTTCCTACGATGACTTGTGAATACCTTCCCAAGCGAGTGTGGTGCGTCCTAGTAGAGTTGAGCTATTTCTTTCACCAGCTTTGTGCCAGGAAGTCATCTCGGGCAGTGATTCTTGACCTGGAGCTTGTTGCACCTCTGTTGCTCTACAAGTTAGAGATGATCTTTCCACCCGGCTTCTTCCTGTCGATGCAGCATCGGATTTTGCACCTACCACGTGAGGCACGGTTGGGGGGTCCCGTGTAGGCCCATTGGTGCTAACCAATTGAGAGGTGTCTAAAGATTTTTTAGAAAAAGTGTAGAAATAAAGCCAAAATTGAGGCTTCCATGGCAGAGGCATTCAGAGTGGAGGAGGTGTCAAACTTCACAATGACGTACTATACTGAGAACCTTCCCAGCATGCACAATCCACACCCTCGTTACAACGCCAATGAGAGTTCATCAACCCTAAGCCTTTTCAAAGGGCAACTTAGAAGAGGAAGCGTAGGTACCCCCAAGAAGTTGCTAGATCATGAGTGGTGCACTATCATGCTCTACGTGTTGTTGAACCTTGAAGAAGTGGTTCCTTATCGAGTGTAAGTTCTCAATGAGCTTGTTACATACGCCGTCAATATCCTCCACCTATCGATCCGACCCCCTTTGTCTCTTGTTTTTTAGGGAATTTATGAATAAACACTGGATAGGAAATAGGGCTCCTACCAACCAAGAGGAAGACTATCTTCTCAAAAATGTTGTGCCCGATCTTATTTCCTGGTTCTGTACCAAGGTACCATCCAACTTACCTCGTTCTAACTTTGAGATTCCACTTTGCTCCTAGGAGCGAGTAATGTAATGATCTACCTGGCCTCACCTTGCAGGCCATGATGGATGTGGAAATGAGTCATGAATTGAAATAGGTTGGCAGTGGTTTCCACCTTAGGGTCAAGTCATTCAACGTTTATGATGTGAATGGCTATCGCTTTCACACGAGAAGCTACGAGGAGAGTCAGCCCAAATGAAGGACCACATGCACAGGAGTTCAGACGCCTGGCACCGATGATCGCAACTATTATGGCATAGTCAAAGAAATATACGAGCTCTTCTTTGAGGGCCCAAAAGCTTTTAATCCAGTGGTATTCAAATGCCATTGGTTCAATCCTGAGGATATGAGAAGAGCTGATGAGATTGGGCAAGTCGAAATTCTATAGGATTCTATCTATAAAGGAGAAGATGTCTATATTGTGGCTCAACAAGCCACGCAAGTTTATTATCTCCCATGGGCGTGCCAAAAAGACGAGGAGCTTAAGTGTTGGTACCTTATGCACTTGGTATCACCGCATGATAAAGAGCCTGTCCCAAACGATGATGATTACAACTTTGACCCAAACGCAGATAGTAGAGAGTTCTATCAACCTAAGGGGCTAGAAGGGCATTTCGAGATAGACACTCTTTCGCTGATGGGTATGGAAGTAGACAACAACATCGGTGGGGATGAGGGTGAAGACATGCAAGATGCTAAGGACCTAATAATGCTTGAGCGACGGAGGGCGATGGAGATGGTGAGGACAATGGAGATGATGAGGACTTAAGAGAGCTTGACAATATTGATAGTGATGATGACAATAGTGATAGTGATGATGAGGAGCCAACCACTGCCCTTCGTGGAGGTAATTTCTAATTCTTGTAATACTATATTGTTCTTCTTATTAATTTGCAGTTATGTTTCGTTCATTTTGCATCTCTTTATAAGTACTTCTTGGTTATTTATGCTAATTGGTTTAATCTTTATCATTGTAGGCATAGGACAAAATGTCAGGCGGAGGTAGATGGTCGCAACGACAGGGGGTCACCTCGCGCTACCAGAGGACCACCGTCGATGACGACGAGGAGGAGCCACCGTTGGTGGAGCCGTCGATGAGCTGGAAGAGGAGGGCCCGCGGACGTCGCCCTTCGATGAGGACGCTAGAGTTGTCTCCCAGCACGACGCCCTAGCAGGCGATGACGACTGGCAGGTGGACCCCATGTAGCAGGGGGTCACGACGATGACGAGAAGGCTGGGGGGAGGCGACACCAGGGTTGACGCCTTCCTCAGGTTTGAGCTAGGTCTACTCGCGCAGGGTCATGCACCTCCCTTCAGCACCACTCGTGCCTTCCCAGCATCCGGTGATTCGACCCATCGGTGAGAAGTAAGTGACCATTCATGGTTTCATGACTTATTCATAAGACATGTTGAAAATCAAATTTCAGACTAACAATTCTTCTTAATGACTCATGCAGTAACTGGACGCTTTCGAACGGGGCACTTCACGCCATATCAATAGCATGCAGGACCTCCTGATTAAGAAGCACTACCCTGGCAGGGCCACCCACAACGGGGTGACAGGGCTGCTCTGGAAGTGTGAGTCCTTCGCCAGGGCCAAGGACATAAACAACGTCACTATTGCAACCAAGATCACAAACGAGTTCTGGGTGAGTCTTCATCGCACCGCGTTGCTCAATACTACGCATTCGTTGGACGTTCTTGAAATAATGAAATGATACATGATGTCTGTATGCAGGAGTGGTTCACATGCAAGCTAGGGAAAGAGGTCGAGGTGGCGCTAGTGCAGGACAAGGTCTGTAGAGAGCGATTCAAGGACATCTCCTACGAGTCGCATGTCCAGTGCGTCATTGACTACCACGCCGATGTGCTTGGCTGGAAGGTGATGAAGGCACAAGCCAGGGAGATGATCCTCTACCCCAAGACTGACCTCGCCAGGGAGCAATACATCCAGGTAAGTAGGAAACATTAATTCTGATCTCTTCCATGAAAAATAAGTAGAAAACATTAATTCTGATTCATCTTCTAACATGTCAAATGCACGTTGTCATGCAGGTGCCTCCTGAATGGTGTAGCAAGTTCATAGACTGCTGGATGGAGATTGTGGATAAGTGAACAAGGTAGGACTCGTACGTGCAGCGCAGAGCCAAACGAGATCAACACTTGGCGATGACAGGGCCGGCACACCACCAAGGGAACCGCCCCCTCCCAGTGTTCATGGAAAGATGGGTACGCTTCTGTTAATTTATTTATATATTTATTTATTCTAGCGCTCAATTCTCATTACGTGTAATCATCTTTGTGTTTTCCTCACAGTCCTAGTTGCATGTACGGTGGCTAGGAATCAACGAGTTCATGGGGTACGTCTTGGCTCACAAGGGCCGAGCGATAGCGCCGGACAACATCTACAGCCCAGTGGACGGGGCCGACGCGTACACCAACTCGAACACCTACTAGAAGATGGCCGAGTAGACTACGGCAGCTCGCACGCGCCATGGGGAGGCTTTCGATCTGGCCACCGAGCCCCTGGATACAGACCTCCTGATGAGGATGGGAGGAGGGAAGCAGCACGGCCGGTATTATATTGCCCACGGCGCAATCGACCCGGCCACCGTTCCCACGCTCCGCCAGGTTCGATCAGCAAGCACAAGCTCCTCCGATGTCCCCATACAACCTCGGCAGCCGAGCTCCACGGAGGTGATGGCGGCGTTTCAGGTAAGTATAGTTTTATTTGTCGTTTATTGGTTTTACACATGTACCTTTCCTTTTGCATGTTTAAACCTTACAGGTGTAATATGGCAGGCCGAGCTAGCCGAGTTGCAGGTAGCTCATATGGCCATGGAGGAGGCCCATCGACGGTAGCCAGAGGCTATCCAGCAGCAGCACACGCGTCAAATCGAGGCTGTCTAGCAGCACTCGGCACGTCAGATGCAGGATGTGGCCGACTACTTTCAGGGCCTTCAGATCCCTGGTGTCGTCCTGCCTCCGTAACCCTAAACCCTCGCTGTTCGCTCCACCCCCTCCTCCTAGCCCTATTGGGACTCCGATGAGTATATATAGTTGTCTATTGCTTTGGTTCGTGCGGCTATCCTGCAAAGTACTAATGAGATTGCTTCTCCTTTGTGCAGACACAGTCGGCGGGTTTGAACCCGATACCTCCAGAGGGCCCTTCTCCACACCACAGGTGGCCGGTTGGCTTGACTCCACAGTACACGTGGCTAGGTGGTGTTCCTCCTTCGCCTACGCAGCCCGAGTACTCCGGGCGTCGTCCAGCAGGTGGACGTTCCAGGCGGCGCCGCAGAACGGGTGGGATGCGTGGCAAGGTGGGAGCTCTTCACACTCTGGGGGCCATAGGGACACCGGGTCAAGTAGTACCTCTCGTTTCGCTAGTGATGGACTTGTTGTGGATGTTGGACATGTGGATTTGTTATGGATATTGGACTTGTTGGATGGATTTGTTATAGATGGCATGTGATATATATATGTTGTTTTGTGTTATATATGTGGATGGATATATACGTGGAATTGCTTACTTTGATACATATAAAAAAACAAAAAAAATTTCAGCTAGGCACTCGGCAAAGCTGGAAACCAGTTTGCCAATACCCAGCTTTGCCGAGTGCTGACTTAGCACTCGGCAAAGATTTGTTTAAAAAAAATTCTTTGCCGAGTGCCAGCCAGGTCGGCACTCGACAAAGATATTTTTTAAAAAAAATTTGCCGAATGCCGTCCAGGTCAGCACTCGGCAAAGATGCTTTTTAAAAAAATAAAAAAATCTTTACCGAGTGCCATCCACGTTGGTGCTTGGCAAAGAAGCTTTTTAAAAAGGATAAAAAATCTTTGCCGAGTGCCAGCCACATCGGCACTCGGGCAAAAAAAAAGACGTTAGATGACGGTTACCGTTAACTTTGCCGGACACTTAGCAAAGAGTTCTTTGCCGAATCTTTCTTTGCTAACTAGTTTTTATCAAGTGCGGCACTTGGCAAAAATCACGAATCCGGCAGTAACTGTAGATTTAAGTTTGGCACCGAGTTACATGGCCTATTATTGTACTACCTCGGAGTGTCACGGACGAGTAGTGCTCATCCTTGTGGATGTGGTGGTCAGGTCACTGCTAGCTGCTAGCTGCTAGCTGCAGCTTGACGATACACGCCTGCCCCACCACGGACGACCTGGCGTCCGGCAACAGCCATCCTTCTATTCTCGGCACTTTGCCAATAGCTGGTAGGAGTAGTAGTACACTGGAACGACGCATGATCGATCGTCCTCTGTGTGTCTGTGTGCGACAACGCATAATCTAACAGATCAGTTGTACTCTCAAAATTTATGGGATTCTTATGCCTGGCCCCATCGGATCTAGACTCAGACTGAGAGTGATAAGAGTTCACATTACTCTGAGTGACTAGGCCTTAGCAAGTTTCCGCAAAATCAAAACCTCGTTGCTAACACGCCATGCAGCAGACAAATGAACCCCAGTTCTCTTCATTGTCAAAAAGGCACACAGATCGTTCGCAGTCGCAATGCAAAACGCGGCAGCTGTTCTAGCCATAGCCGGCTACCCAGGCACGGATTCATCAAGCAAAACACGCGTCAAGGCCATACGATACGCCGACAACTGACTAGCGGTCAAGGGTCGTCGCCGTCTGCTCTCTCTCTCTCTCTCTCTGGCATAAGCACTTAAAACACTAAGTTCAGTTCTTGCTCGGCCTCACAGGTACCCTCGTAGCCACCAATGCTGGCTGCTAGTTACATTTCCAAATTGGTGGCTTGCATTGCTGCCTCGCTTGGCATCCTTGTCCGCACGAACAATAAAAAAAAACACTTAATCTACACTGCTCCTATACGCTCTTTTACCACAAAGTTGCTTGATCAGACCCGTTCCATCCTTTCCTTACAGCATGTTTAGAACCCTTCCCCCTATTCATCCAATGACTACCTAGAACGCCAAAAAATATCTAGCGGAGAGATATAACGAAAAGCAAGACAGTTGGAAAAAGGCAAAAAAAAACTAATAGATGTAAAAAAACATTATTTTGTATTGGATCCTTCGATCTGTCATGATCCTCTAACACGAAAAGAGGGGGTGGTCTTATCTTAGTTGGAAACGAGTATTAATCATGAAATTCTCCACGTTTTCTAAGCAAAATCAGATCCAAAAATCAATAATTTGTTAAGAGTACTACAGAAGGGAAACCCCCACGAAGCTGGGCAACCACATAGCCAGTCAAAAAATCGATTAATTGCCTCCTAAAATCTATTAGCCCAGGCAAAATACCCCCATTTTCACAGGCAGCAGGCTACTTATAAGCCCCGCCTCAATTAGTATTGGTGGAGCCCACAAGAAAACCTCTATGCTCGGTAAGTAGTCACACTATGTATTCAGAAACCCTAAGTCGTCCCCTCCCTTACTAGCCCACTCCCACTCTCGGTGCCCTCCCGCTCCCAGTGCCCCTCCTTCACCAGTGTAATCCACAACCGCAACTGTCTCCCAATCCTTCTCCCTCCCTCCCTCCCTCGCTCTCTCTCTCTCTCTCTCTCTCTCTCTCTCTCTCTCTCTCTCTCTC
>CM041633.1:55844419-55968218 GCA_023333625.1 Bothriochloa decipiens | reverse complement strand
TCTCTCTCTCTCTCTCTCTCTCTCTCTCTCTCTCTCTCTCTCTCTCTGCGGCTCTCCGGTGGCGCGCGTGTGGAGGAAGTAGTGGTGGCATGGTCGAGCGTGGGCCTCTGGGTAGCGTGGTGTCCAAGGAGATTCCGCAAGGCCGGCACAATGGATTTGGCCTTGCACGATGTGGCGGCACACAATGGCGCCTTGGCGGTGCTTCTTTCTCTCCGGAAGCATGCCTCGATCTCCTCCTCTCCCTCCCTACTCGATAGCGGCATAGATCTGGCGAGGAGGATGCCTCTGGGGCAGATCTGGCTGTGCTCCTGCCTCCTTCCCTCCCTCCTCCATGTAGCACAAATCTGGCTGGGAGAGGGCTCTCACCGGCAGGATTAGGGTTCTTTTGTTTTCTTAATTAATTAACCAATGCCAACCTCCTCTGTTAAGGACTCATTAACCATGACTTTCTTGTCGAGGTGGCTGGCTTGCCCACCTCAGTTAACTCCTTTTGCCCACCCCGGTCAAACTTTTGTGTAGTAGTGCAAAGCATCATGTCATGAAATCTAGGTGACTCTAGTCATCCTTAAAAATAATATTTACTTGTCTTGTAAGCAATGACCCATGTTTGACATTGTGATGAGAATTACTGCAATGAAACCCAAGAAGTTTTAATTAATCTCCTAAGTCTTCAAATAAATCAATGACATCTGTCATTATGGAATTTAATCCGAAGAAATTCTGAAATTACCGATATGTTTGTCCTTATTAAAATGGCCCACGCATCCAAAGTCAAACATCCAAAATTATTAACAAAAAGTACCATAAAAACTGCAAATATTATTCTGAAATACGCTAATTGTACCACCAATAATATATTATAAAAACTGTCCTTCCATTTAAGTGTAGGACTTGTATGTGTATTTCATTTCGATGCAACGTCAACGTGTGCATCGATAGGTGATGCATGGGTCACCACACCGTCCGTCCAACACGTTGGAGCCACCGGCGTCCCACGCATCTCTGATATAAAATTAACATGATGCAGTTCTATGATCTCCCTACCTCCACCAGCAGCTCGTTTCCCAATCGACCAGCCTAGCTATCTGCTAGTGCTATATATATCATCCACCAGCGGCGTCCGAGATCGACAGAGCCCACCTGCCCGTTCACAGTTCACACACTCAGCCACTTCATAGTTCATACACCGGTGCCCCAAACTAAACCCATCATCATTACACAAACACCCCCCCCTGTCCTCTCTAATTCACCATATGATAGTTAGAGCTGCTGCTTCAATCTGCTGCTTGCACTGCTGGAGGAAGAGGAGACTACTACTACTCCAACTTGGTGGTGTACTACTGAGATGTACTAAGAAGCTAGCAGAGGTCCGTGTTTTGGTTCCATCGGTTCCCTGGCCTCCATCCATCTCTAGATATACGCTCAAAACGACCGTGCTCTTCACAAATTATTGTTCATCTATGCATGGCTGCGTAATATAGTTCATACCCAAGCTGCTTCTCCTTTAATTGTTATTTGCCTTCCTCTTCCTTCGCAGTCCGGGATGCCTAGGCACCCTACATTTTGCTACATTATAATATATATATATATATATATGTTCGATAGTTCTATATTTCGTACTCGCATGTTTATAGACTATTTTCATTCTAAATCATGCATTGTTTCCTTTATTATTGACTTGGAACCCTATGTAGTACATGGACCACTGACTGGCTGATGGAATGATGACTTACATTAATTAATTAATATATACATAGGGCACGATGCTATGTAGTTCAAATGTTTTCTGTTAGGCGCCCTTGCTATGTGTGTATGTCTCTGTGGTGCCTCAAACTATCCACTTAAGCCTTCTGATGGGTTACTCATCTGAACCTTCACGCTTGTTCCAGCTTGCTTGTACACTTCAGCAATGGCGGCTGTCCTGGGCGCATTAGCACCATACGTGAAGAAGATGATCATGGACATGGTGGAGGAAAAGGTGGCCATGATGTTCGGTGTCTCCGACGAGATCACCATGCTTGGGGAGAAGGTGGACAACTTGGACGGTTATGTAAAGGAAGCTGAGAGGAGGCGCATCGATAATGACAGGGTGCAGAAATCGGTGAGCAAGATCAAGGGTGCCTTGTACGAGGCCACAGATATGCTGGTACTCTGTCAGCTAGATGCAGAAGAGCGGCGCTACAAGCAGGCACAAGGGGGCTGCAAGGCGACCATGGAAAGTAATGCGACAGGATGCCTACTCCCATTTATCTTCTGCCTGAGAAATCCGAGCTTTGCTTATGCCATGGGCAGCTGCATCAAGGATCTTAATACTAGGGTTGATGGCATCAGGCAGGAGATGGCCAACCTCGAGCTGTTCAGCTCCTTCCCCGTCCAAACACCACCTAGTGAAGCTACTCCACCGAGCTCCAGTGCAACATCGTTGATTGATGAGACGGCTCTAGTTGGTGAGGCGATCAAGGCGGACACAAAGGCCATAGTGCAGGCGCTGTTGGCCAACGACGTCCGGACAATTAAGATGGTGTCCATCACAGGCGCAGGGGGCATGGGCAAGTCCACGCTTGCCAAGAAGATATTCAATGATAGAGGCATCCAAGAGGAGTTTGGGTGCAAAATCTGGCTGAGCATTACCCAGACCTATAGCCCTGAAAAACTCCTGAGCTCTGCCATCACCCAGGCCAGGGGTGGAGGCAACCCACAAGGAGACCAGCAAATCCTCATGCAAACCCTGCTTGGTGCTCTGTCAATAGCAGGAAAATTTCTGCTGGTGCTAGACGATGTCTGGAGTGACAGGCCGTGAAGTGATATTCTGGAAAGCCCAGTCATCAAAGCTGCAACTAAACAACCCGGGAGCCGAGTCATAATCACCACAAGAAATGGAGACCTCGTGAAGCAGATGGAAACCGATAACAGTGTCAGTATCAGCCAACACCGTGTCAAACAATTGACCAATGAAGATGCTTGGTCCTTGCTCAAGAAACAGGTATAATAGATACTATGAACTATCCATCTGATTGTGACATAATTGAGTGGCTCATATGTTTCTTCATCCGTATTCATATTTTTTTCATTAAATGGGCACCTCTGTATATGTTCATTATGCATTTAGTTGAAAAGACCTTACAATTAAGAAAAGCGCCTCTTTTCAGAGCCCATATCCTATAACATTATGGATCCAAATTTCCTTTTCAATTTCTAAACATATTGATCGTAGCAGATTTTTGCCGAGTTAAGCTGATTTTTTCTTGCTTATTGTAGCTTTTATATCTCCTTTTGTATTTTTCAAATATAAGTATTTTAGGTCATGGACTACTATCTTAAGAACTACGATGTTATAAGTAGTCTTTAAAATTGTACTGTATCACATATGATAGGTGGTAGAGCTTCAAATGAGATTAGGACCCGGTATGGGTGCTAAGCTTAAGACGGTTCTAACATTTAAGCTTATAATAATGGCTCTCAACAAATGCATCTGTCATGCTAGAAAGATATGCTCACGCTCATCACTTTCCAAGATCTTTGAATTTCCTTATCAAAAAATTATGTGCGATAATGGTTTTATAGTTTTTAAATAACTTGTTAGTATCATTAATTATTATATTACTGATTATGGAAATATTTTGATGCTTTCTGAAAAATAATAATTTATATCTCGCTACTTCATGCATATGTACTTGATCTGAATGATGGTACAATATCTATATTCACTATAGTTAAATGTTAATAAATTAGTGTGAATGGAAGTGGATATTGTAGAAATATATATACTTTATGGTTAGTTGAACATATTTGTACGTATTATCTAAAAAGAATTGAACATACGAGCTTCATGCATGTACGATTTGTGTTAACTTATACTCCCTCCATTCCAAAGTGTAAGTCGCTTTGATTTTTTTGATATATGTATTTTGTTACGTATCTAGACATAACATAAATATATCTAGATAGATAGCAAAATGCATGTACCAACAAAAGTCAAAGCGACTTATAATTTGGAACAGAGGGAGTAGTAAGAATGGAATAAATGGGATTATTTTATAATGGAAGGGTAGAAAATTTAGATGGACGACTTAATATTAGTTTTACTAATGATTTTGGGTAGGTAATTTTTTACGTAAATTCAGGGGCTATTTTGAATTATTTTTCATATAATTGCATAATTGTTCAGTTAGATAGAGAATTAGGAGTTACTGTAACATACATTCTTAACATATTATAATCCTAATTTTTTCTTATCATAAATAACTCCAAGTAAAGCCAGAAATTATCAAGCTTTGTTGTTGTATCTAAAGTAAATCATAATTATGCATCTAAATTGTCCATACTAAAATGTTGAAAGTGCTCTTGTACAGCCTTGAACCTCTGAGACAGAAGTCTTAGAACTTTGTTGAAATTTTTTTAGTACCCATAATTAATCAAGTTGCTCCTCTATTTAGTTTTTCATACATAATACGCAAATAGATACTCTGTTACCTTTATCTAGGTGTGATAGTTTGGCCAAGTAATCTGTATTTTTTCATCAACATTCACCGTTCCTTCCTTTTTGAATCACAAATCTATGTGTCCGCAATGTGTTGTAGTACACGACCAGCCGTGATGTTATGGCCCTAGATAATAGCCTTCATATTTTATACTATTAGTCACTATAATATTTTATTCATGTATCTTATAAGTTGAAACTCTAGTTGCATAAACATGTGCAATCAACTTTGACACATCTTTTTCAAATTGTTAGGCATTGTTTCATAGCAACGCGGGCTTCTATTTGACATTGATCACTCACAACCACATTATGCAGAGTCTATTTTCAAAACGAATTGGAATACAAAGTATTTCCAAGGTCCACAACTTTTATCTATGATTGTACAAGTTAAGTGTTTAGGTGTGGTACATAGCCCAGTTTGCACAATTATGACAGAAAACTAAACCTCCTGGCCACATGACTTAAAATAGCGTGCGTGTGGTAAGTCACAAAATAGACTTTGATTTTAGATGACAACTGAAGTGATCACTAAAAGTGTTCACTAAATAAGTCTCCAACACATGAGTCGCTCATGATACCACAGAACAAACTTCGCATTGCAGTGTACAAGTATGTCTGCTAGCAATAACCTAATGTAAAACCTTAATATGCATACAAATTATTCACCTCTATCATCATGAAAAGTAACAAAAGTAACCAAATTACCCACATTTTTCAATGGTAAAAATAATCTGGGTAACATAAACATATCTCAACTATCAACTTAAATTGCACAATTATAAAAAAACTAATAAACAGACCTCTAAATTAGCATCAAAATTGTTAATGTTTTTTAAAAGTAAACATAACCTAATGTTACCTGTAAGTCTCCAATAAACTACTCATCGCTACCATCGTGGAAACTAGACCCAAAGTACCTCTTACACAAACTTAATTGCCACTTTCACTTTAATTATTAGTATATGATAAAACTACTTCATTTGGCCCACAGAGGCTTCATTTATTATTTTGGTTTATGTCAAACTATTCCAAGTTGGCCTAGGTTTAATGAAAAAGGCAATACTATTATTGAATGTGAAATAAGCTTGATTACATCCATTACTTCTTTAAACATGAAAACAATGTAGCAGTTCCAGTCAGGTGATACATTGTTGAAACAAACATATACAAAAAGTATTAACATTTATGATAACAAATAAGTACCTTTAGATTAACCATATACTATTATTTTTTAGTATACCAATTCAGAGTGATAAATATTAATAATATTTTGACAAACATTATCAACTAAAGAAAGTTAGACTCAATTTAAACATAGAATTGGTTCTTTGTTGTTATAGAGATAGTATAATCTATTTCCTTAAATTACGACCCACAAAGATCATAGTTTCATTTTCGCATGTTATGCATATTGATGCATGCTTGATTGGCTACCGAAATTTTCCATGCCAAATATTCAGTAATCAAATGTTGTGAAAAGTAGCACAAAAATCTTTGTCATCAATTTGGCAACCCAAATGTGTGATGTTGGAAAATTTTTGTAGCAAACTAATTGAAAGCCAAAAATTAGTTGCATCCAACAATCAACCAACACTTTGGGTGGAACTTCCATGGTGAGGTGAGCCCGCAAGTTCCAAGTCGAACCATTCTACTCCCTCCACCTGAGAATAAATGCAATCCTCACTTGTCGAAAAGTCAAATAATTTAAACATTAACCAAAGATTATATAAGGTAAAAATTACTGCAAATTTTATTTTCTGAAGTATTTATTTAAATATATAAATTTATCTACAAATATGCTAATAAATATTGTTTATTATAAATTTTGTCTTGCACGAGTCCCACATTTTATGTTTTTTTTTGGAGTAGAAGAAGTATCTTTTTTTTTGCTTCTTCCGTGAGCGCACACGGGGGTCAGGGGGAGGGCATACAAAAGATTATTATAGTTCAGCAAATCGGACATATGGTTGTAATTATAATTATTCGACAAATTAGATATTGTAAATTCGTGACTTATTAACTAGCGGAAATGGTTATTTGTGCTGGTAGGTATATGGAACTGATCACCTGAAAGATGTTGGGATGCAAATTATTAGTAAGTGCGGTGGTTTACCACTTGCTATCAAAGTGATGGGAGGACTGCTAAGTACGACGTCCCGAAGTGAGGGTGATTGGGAGGCTGTTTTGAATCATCATGCATGGTCAATAACTGGATTGCCTGTGGAACTGGACAACACGATCTACTTGACCTGTGAGGACTTGTCTCCCCAGCTGAAGCAGTGCTTACTTTATTGCTCACTTTTTCCAAAGGGTACAAGAATTTTCTAGGCTATAGTTGTTCCGATGTGGATCAGTGAGGGATTTATCCATCCACAAGACAGAAGCAGTTCATACGATGATCGGCTAGAAGAAATAGCAGATGGGTATTACAAGGAGCTAATGACGAGGAATCTTATTGAACCAACTAAAGAATCAGCTCTCACAGGATACTCTTGCACCATGCGTGACGTGGTGCGATCATTTTCTGAGTTTATGTCTAAAGAAAAATCATTGGTGGTGCAGGATGAGCAAGATGGTGTTGATAGAAGACAATTTATGTCTAGGCCTTGTTTAGATTGCGAAAAAATTTCGACCTGATAAATAGTAACTTTTTTGTCTTATTTGATAAATATTGTCCAACCAACTAGGCTTAAAAGATTCATCTCGTGATTTCAAACTAAACTGTGTAATTAGTTATATTTTTATGAGTCCAAAAATTAATGTGATGGAGAGAGAGTGAAATTTTTTCACAATCTAAACAAGGCCCTAATGTACGTCTGTTGTCTATTGCATCAATCAAATCAGCACTCGAATGGGATACTCTACAGAAATACAAATCAGTAAGAACGTTAGTTATAAATTTCAGAATTAATGTTCAGCCTAGCGATTCATTAGGGATTTTGTCTACCCTAAGAGTGCTTTTTTTAGGTGGTCCTCATTCTAATACATTAGTTGACGCTCTATGTCAACTGAGGCACCTGAGATACCTCCATTTCCAGAATACAAATATATCTAGGCTACCTGGAGACATACATAGGATGAAGTTGTGGCAGCACATTGTGGTTAATGGATGTTCGCAGCTAGATCATCTTCCTAGCTGCATTGTACAGCTTCTGCACCTAAGAACATTTAACCTGTTGGGTTCCCATGACAGTGTTTTAATACCCAAGGGGTTTGGTCAGTTAAGAAATCTAAGAACATTTTATGGGTTCCAAGTACATCTGGACAAGAATGGGGGCAGGGGCTGGTGCAGCTTGGAAGAGATAGGGCCTCTGCCTTTGCTTAGGAAGCTTAGCTTACATGGCCTAGAAAATGTTCCTGCTAGCTCGTCGACTGAAATGGCCATGATTAGTAGCAAGGAGCACTTTGATTACTTGGAACTACAATGGAATTGCAGTGGATTCATGGAACCTAGTGATGAAATCAACAAGCAGCAGCAGCAGCAGAGAATAGTGGAGGAGGTAATTGAGAAGCTCACCCCTCCAAGCAGCATACAAGATCTACGCATTATAGTATACTTTGGTAGCTGGCTACCAAACTGGATGATGGTTCCAACAACTGGGGTCTTTAAGAGCCTGAGACTTTTAAGGATGGACAAACTTTGATGCTGCACCCAACTTCCCAATTGTTTGTACCAGCTCCCTAGTTTGGAGTCGCTAGACATTAATGACGCCCAGCCATCAAGGAGGTGGGTAGTCGTGAGCGGCTCCATGTCCACCGGTGGCTGGGGTCGACGCGCGGAGCGTCTGTCCTGGACGCCGATGGGTGGCAGCGCATGCTCCCAGCACCCCACACAGCAGGCGAAGGCATCGCGGACTCGGCAACGCCACGGGCAGGGCAACGGGGGGGCACGTCGGACGGCGGCAGTTCCCGGCATGTGTCGACGGCCGCTGCTTCAAATGCCTCGCGGTGGGGCATTGTGTTGCCACCTGCACCATGCCTTGGAGGTGCCTCCGCTGCCGCGGTCTCGGTCACCTCGCACGGGAGTGCAGGAAGCCGCGGAGCGTCGACAACGTTGCCGGGCGCGATGCTCGCGAGCGGCATATGAGTGGCAACGGCGCCAAAGGTGTCATGCACGACGGCTGCGACCCCACGACCACACGGGATAGCCGTGGTCGTCGCTCGCACCGGCGCCATTAGCAAAGGCGGAGGAGAAAACAGGGTGGCACCAGCCAGTCGTCTATGATTTGGCGACCGCGGGTCGCTCGCCTTGTTTCTGGAGCATCGGTACCGCCGCCAGCCCAGAGCTCGCAATGCAAATCACCAGCGCCTTCTGAGCCATTGCCTGCCTGGAGGGACATCGCCTGGGCCATTATCCTCAAGGGTCCGCTGCCATCGCTCGGCCACGCGAAGGCCGGTTGGGGCACGGTGACCCTGGATCCGGCATTGCCTCCACAGGCCGCTCCGATCATGCCGGCCCAGTACGACTCTAGGCAGGGGGATGGATGCCCCAACCGCGTAAACATAGAATCCAGCCACGGCCGTGGTTGACAAGCGGGGCGGGGAGAACCACAACGAGACCACGACTTCGATGAGGGAGGATGTTGACTCTGTAGGCATGTCGGCGCCAACGGTGGCCGGCCACGCAGCCGCCAGCATCAGGGTTGCCGAGCGCGAGGGAGAGGTCACCCCACATGATCCGGGTTTCCCACGGTGAGTAGTCGTGTCCCTGTGCTGGCCACGACCGCCACCCAGGAGCACGTCACGCTGGACGATGACAACGGATGCTGCATGCCGCCGCTGGGCTTCCCTGTGCCAGCATACAAGGACGTTGATAGGGCTACCCTAGAGCCGACACCGCCGGTCGCTAGCCCGGATTCGCTGCTTCCGCTTGCCGACCGTGTTGGGGGCGGGACCGAGGACCAGTTTCTCACCCCACCCGCTACCACAGGATGGACAGGGACGCGCCGTGCGATGATGACGATGATGCAGCCAGCGCACTCCGTTCATCATCACTTATCGGGCGCATCACAGGGTTTGCCCAATGGGTGTTGAAGAAGGCCGCCACGCCCCTGCTGCATGTGCCCGGAACACCCCTGCTACGGACCAAGGTCTACGACCCCTCATCCAGGCTTCCCCTCAGGAGCGCGCAGATAGCGGCATAGCCGCTCGCCAGGCGAGGTGAAGCCTTCGTCATACAACGGCTGGCACAACTTGAGGGAAGAACGACGGCGGAGGCCAAACAGGTACGAGGCCATGTTTGGCGACAACCCCGTTGACTCGGACGCTGAGTCAATGCGGGAGCTCTTCCTCGACCTCGCATGCCCACGACGTCTGCGCGGGCGAGACGTGGCACCCGCGCATAAGCGCCACCACCAATCCATCAATCGAAGCCAGTGCGCGTACTCTATGTTGTCTATTTCGTCAGTAATCCACTTAGGAGAAAAGGTATGGGAGCGGTGCTTCATGTAATATCTTAACTCCTAAAAACACGCGAAAACACGGGTGTAAAAACTTTTGTACTTAAATAGAAAGATGCGCAAGTTTTTTGCGTATTCGAAAAAAAAAGAGGGTTGGTCCTGAGTTCCCGTTACCCTCCTCCCTGCTGGAGGGTGCAGATTGTTACTACCAGATCAGTAGTAGGTTTTCCTAATTTGGCAACTTTTCGTCTGGATGGCTTGTGTGAATGGGAGGAGTGGGACTGGGAGGAGGAGAGCAAGAGTGAGACTACAGAAGCTATGGCCATGCCTGCAGTCAAGGGCCTCGCAATTGGTAAGTGCAAGCTGAGCTCTCTTCCAACAGGACTCACCAATAGCAGGAGGCACGCTCTAAGACAACTGGGCCTATTCGAGCTGAGCAACCTGACATATATAGAAAACTTCCCTTCAATTGTGGAACTTCAAGTATGGAACTGCCCCAAGCTGAAAAGGATCAGCAATCTCTCTAAGTTGCAGAAAATCCGGATCGTGTACTGCCCAAATGTGGAGGTGCTAGAAGGAGTCCGGTCACTTGACAGCATAGAGATGAAGGATCACCGAATGGAAAAACTTCCGGAATATGTGGCAGCCGTAACCCCGAGGTATCTAAAGTTGACATGCAGCAAGAAGTTGTACGAGTCCTTGTTAACAGGCAGCAGCTCATCTGAGTACGACAAGATCAGACATATCAAGTCACGCACTATCGACTACAAGCGCTGAAGATGGAGATTAATTACTGGAGCTCCACCGCCAGATTAGAAACAGAGCAGCAAGTATACATATTTATCCAGGTAATTACTTTTCTGTTGCAAGACACTGCAGCTACATGTGCAGTCATTGTACGTATTGTGAAGTAAACTTTATTTATTATATGCAGGTATAGATATTCCATCTTGGCTGTGGGAGTCCAAGATTGTCGCAGGACAGCTCATCTGTGGGATATTCCATCTTTTCGGTGGGAGCTCGTCATCTGTAGCACACAGATTTTCAGTTCAGTTTTCAGTTTTGTACCATCTGCTTGCTATTGCTTTTGCCAGATTTCATTTGTAGTGAGACACGGTGGACTCCGTACAACAGATTGATTGCCTTGGGCTGGATGACGCTAGGAATGATAATAGTATCGTGATACAGAGTGCTGAATATAGTCATCCTTTTGTTCGTACTTTGGCACTAGCATGTTCATACTTTTGTGCTCTTATATTTGTGGAGCTGATTGAGGTGCGGTCATGGATCTATTTACTATGTCAGCATGCCTCTTCACAACGTAATATGCAGGGCTTGCTTGGGAGGGCTTCCAACAGCTTTTATTTTTTTTTTGCCAAACAACTCATTCCAAAATGACTTCATTGGTAAAGCTATTTTTCTTCCCCTCTCACAAAGAAATAGAATGAGAGAGAGCTGAAAATAGTAGCTTCTCCCAGCTCTCTGGCCAGCCTCCAACCACACTGCCCTTATAGACTTATAGATGAAAGTAATTACACGAATTGCTATCGAATATTCCACACACGATTCCTCTCCACCCGTGAACGCAAGACCCCGTCCGCGACTCCATCCACGCAGTCCCGTCCACGACTCCCTCCGCCCATGGCCTTCAAAGGACGCCACCGCATGGGGCCTGAACCCTAGCCGCCGCCCAAGGCTGAGCCCGCCGCCACCTGCCATCCATCGCGTTGCCGATAGTACTCCACCTCGCATCCCGTGCCTCCTCCACCCATCTCCATCTCGCGCCTCTCTTCCTCCCTGCCACTCCAGCGCTGCCGCCGCCGCTTACCCATGGCTGAGCCCTCGCCGGAATGTGAGGCTGGAAGGGAACTTGATAGATCGAGAATCCCTGAAGACTCGATGCCCCTCTCTGCTCTTCTCGCCCAGGTTGGAGGTGGTCTGGCAATTGGAAGTTCTTGGTACCCCCTCCCAGCGACGGATCGGGCTGCCATGGGTCATGCCCCCCCCACCGCCGGGTCTTGGCCTGGCATGGGTCACGGCGCCCCCTCGACCGGTGGCGTAGGTCGCGGCGCCCCTCGCCCCCCCCCCCCCCCGGGCGGTGGTGCTGGCTGGCACGGCGCGGCTCGCCCCAGGACTGGCTGGTATGGCTGTGGCTGGCCTAGCGCAGCAGCTTGCCCGCCTCCCTGGACTCCCGGCGGCTAGCCCAGCATGGCCACATCCTCTACCCCGGAAGGCATTGGCTTCCCCAGCTCATCCTCTGGCCGCCCCCAGCTGTCGTTGGCTAGCCCAACATGGCCTATGGCGCTTCCCTATCTGGCGGCATGTCATCTGCTGGCGGCACGTCATCTGCAGCCGACAGCCATGGTTGGGATCACTTTAATGCTATAGCTACTGCAATGTGGGGTCCTGGTTGGAGGGAGAACACACCCGAAGGAGGTGATGAGGACCACGTGGAAATACTGGGCTCTACTGCTCCAAGCCGTGGTGGCCGAGGTGGTCGAGGTGCACGCTCACAGAAGCCTCCTGTTGTTCCCGCTGTGCCCTCATCGGACACTGTCGACCTCACTGATTCAAGGTGATCGATGCACACTGCTTTTTAATGTACACAACACAGAGCAACATCACCAATACACTAGATTGTGGTTAAGTGAAAGTATTATTTTTCTTCACTACTCGCATCAGTAATATGGGACTTGCCTTGTTAGCAAGCTTAACTAGAATATACATGAGTGTTTTTCTTTTCTTACAATACTCAGCTTAACCTTATATATAATTGCTGCTGATGTACAAGATTTCAACTAGTGAACCATGGCAGTTTGATACCCAAATTTTACTTTTTTGTTGGCAACAACGAGGCCGACTGGTCGGATAAAAACATTAGGATAGTTTGTGAGATTTTTACTGATGAAGTTCTAAAGGGCAACCATGCAACAACTCACTCGTGTAAGACTGGCTACAAGAATGTAATTCAGAGGTTCAAAGATAGGACTGGAATTCTATACACTAGGAAGCAATTCAAAAAATAAATGGGATAGGCTAAAAGCTGATTATGCTATTTGGAAGTTACTCGCCAACCATGAAACTGGTATTGGATGGGATGAGTCATGCAAGGACATTGTAATGCCAGATGCTTGGTGGAAGAAGATGGGGAAAGTAAGTGCATTTCATCAGCATTTCTATTGCAAACTTGTCTCTACCTTCATTATCCTAACATGAAGCATTTGTCTCTAATTTCATTACAGCAAGTTAAGGGGAGTGGGAGGTTCAAGCATAGGGGCCTACAGAATTTAGACCAGCTGGAAATAATTTTTGAGGACCTTCGTAACACTGGAGAAGACCACTGGTCTGCCAGTGGTGTACCACCATCCCACCAAGCAAGTATGTCATGTGACAATTCTCTACCTAATGATGAGGAAGACACTGAGGATGATAATGAGCTAGAAAACGAGATGCCTACTAGTAGTGCGAGGGAGAAGAGGGTTGCAGTGTCGGCTCACAGTAAAGGAAAGAAACCAAAGACAAGTACAGGGCGTTGGTTGCAAGATCAAGTCAGGAAACTAGTGGAGATGAATGAGAAGACAATTGACTCTTGTGATGCTATTGCAAGGAGGGAAGATAGATCTGCATGCTCCGTACAAGCTGTAATGGCCTTGGTTAAGGAGTGTGGTGCTGCTATAGGATCAAAAGAGCACTTTATTGCAACTACTCTTTTTATCAAGAGGGCCGAGAGAGAGATGTTCATGAATTTAGGAACTCCTGAGGAAAGGCTCAATTGGTTGATGATGAAGCACGAGTGGCTCACTAGAAATGATGTGTCTAAGTAGAAAATGAGAGTGTTAACCTAGTAGAATCAAGGATCGGCTTTTTAGCAGCTAGAATATTGATGTCTTTGGACCAAGTTATGCTTTTGATTTATTTGGAATATCTGTATTGTTGAATATTGAGGGTTACTAAGCTATTTACAGTTCCACTTGTGTGTTACCTTTGACCGTTGTATGGTGGTTGTTTTTATTGTTGTGTGCAGATCAGATTCTGGTACCGAGACAGACAACAATGATTCTGAGGATTGGAGTTCAAATACTCTGCGAGTGTTGCGGTCAAACCAAAAGAATGTGGCTGCCACTGCAATTTTAGCAGTCCAATACTACTTGATGTATCTTGACAAGAATGACGCAAGAGTTCCAGCACAATCAGGCCATGCATGCATGGATAATGGAGGTGCTAAACACCGCAGGTGAATCTCATAGAATGTTCAGAATGGATGCATCTTTGTTTCATAAGCTACATTACAAGTTAGAAAATAGATATGGTCTCGAGTCATCTCTTAACATTAGCTCTATGGAGGCACTAGCTATGTTCCTACTAGTTTGTGGGCATGGGTGGTCCATGAGTGCTTTGCATGGTGTATTCAAGCATTCTACGGAGACGATCAGTCAAAAAATTGATGAGATCTTGCTGTGTTTCGTCTCCATGTCTAAGGACTACATAAGGCCTATTGATCTGAACTTCCCTACGACACATTCTAGGATTACTAATGATAGCAACATGATGCCTCATTTTAAAGATTGCATTGCAGCACTAGATGGTACCCATATCTCGGCACACCTACCTCTGGATGCTAAAGCTAGAT
Source organism: Bothriochloa decipiens (assembly GCA_023333625.1). Lineage (NCBI taxonomy): Eukaryota > Viridiplantae > Streptophyta > Magnoliopsida > Poales > Poaceae > Bothriochloa > Bothriochloa decipiens. Next base: position 55,953,706 of record CM041633.1, on the reverse strand, counting down.
GCATTGTTCGAAGTGGCAAAGTGACACAACATGTTCTTGCTATTGCTGATTTTGACATGAGATTCATATATGCATCCATTGGGCAGCCCGGTTCTATGCATGACAAAAATGTGCTCTTTCATGCACTTGAACGAGACAATGAGAACTTCCCCCACCCCCTCTAGGTGTGTGTGTGTCTATATATATATATTACATTTATTTGTTCATAAGTATTGTGTTTGTAGATGAATCTCAGTTACCCTTTTCTTATACTTAGGGAAATATCACCTTGGTGATGCCAGGTACCCAAATAGACCTTGATATTTGACACCATACAAGGGTCAAAGGTATCACGTGCGAGAATGGAGGAAGGGTCCTGCACCAAGAGGTGAGCAAGAGCTCTTTAACCATTTGCATTCAAAAATTCTGAATGTGGTGGAGCGTACATTTGGTGTGTGGAAGATGAAATGGAGGATACTTCTCAGAATGCTGGGCTACCCAATGAATAAGCAAAAGATGATTGTTTCTGCCACAATGTGTCTACATAACTTTATTCGTGAGAACAGTTCTGTTGACAAGGACTTCAGCAAATGTGATCGGAATCCTGATTACGTGCCCACTATACCTAAAAGGTACAGGAAGTATAGTCCAACTAATGCAGGCATCAACACCATCACCTGATGATCAGAACATGGATAAATTCCGTGATGACCTTGCAAGGGCAATATATCTTTCTAGATCATCATAAGCTTGCATAAGAGGTATGTTGCAGAGTATGCTGATTTTTCCTTCATTCAAGTCTTTTGACTACATGTCAACTGAAAAGCTAGTTTTAACCCAATCTGTTATATTTTTCCTGGTTGGCATGTTCCCATGTAACCTTAGTAAAATTGTGGGAGTAAAAGTTTGCTTTGTGTTGTCCAGCAGCAGCTAATAATGATGTTGTGCTCTTACCAGTACACTAACTGAAGTGCCCTTAACGATTGCTTTTTATTTACTTGTTTGTTCTTATACCAAGTTCGAAGTTCCAATCCTGTTGTATTCTTTAACCATGGCATTTAACAAAAAGTTTTCTTTTTGCTCACCTCTTTTTGCTCACCTCACAATAACAGTCCTTGGCATGATGAAAATGCAGGCTGTACAATTATAAGTTTGCTGTGCTTGACAATAACAGTCCTAGGAATATTCTGATATCTGATAATAGCTTTTGTTTGCTGCGCTTGACATGCCTTCTCTTTCAGCCAGTCAGTTTGGTGACATGTACCAGGAAGACTACTTCGTCAACTTCATGCAAAAAGAACGAGGTGTGAATCGTGAACAGCGACGAGCATGCCTTCAATCAGTGGACCTCAAAGCATGAAGAACGGTGTTATTGGCTTTTGGGCAGCAGGAGTTTTTACTAGGGCAAGGCATCATCTTATCTTATGAAAACTTGCATTCTTGTGTACTCTTGTGTATATTCTTGTGTACTTTTGTGTTCAATGTGTTACCTATCGAATGTGGCAACAACCTGTACAACTGTCACGCTGAAACCTGTAGCGTCAGGTCTGTAACAATCTGCTCGTTTGTGCGTGCTCTGTTCGGATTGATCTGGCTGCCGGTTGTAGCGTGAGCTTGTTGGGTTTGATCGGGCCAGCAGGGGCATGTTGGACAATTGCACTGTCTCAGCCATTCCCTAGTTGTTTGTGAAGCTATTTTACCAAACAACAATCTCAAAACAGCTTCAGCTTTAGTTAGAGAGATGTTGGAGAAGCTGTTTTATAAAAAAAATAGCTTCGCTAATAAAGCTGAGCCCTTCCAAACAGGGCCGCAGTACCGCTTAGTACGCACTGTGTTTCTCAATAATCTTTATGCGTTGATCATGTAGCTAATACATGCATGCAGGGATTCTTATGCAGAGTGAGCAGCCTCACTGTCATGACGTTAGGGAGCAGGCGCTAAGCGAAGGTCGCACTACTCGATCCGGGCTCAAGCTGGAGGGAGAAACAACCCCAACAGAAATATGGGGCCCTTGGCAATGAGAGCCGGACAAAGATTTTGGGTATGCACCTAAATTTGAGGATCCAGTTTGAATTGAGCTTTTGACATAATATGGTGAAGCATAGAGCTGAATATAGTCCATGTGCTCGAACGTTGGCACTAGTGTTTTTATGTTCTTTTGCTGGAGTATTAGCAATTTAATCAAGGTTCCGTCTTGGATTGTTACTATGTATAAACGAAACATGTGGTGATGAACAAAACATTCTGTAATCAAGGGTGTGTTCTGGTTTTCGGATCCCTGCAAGCACTGTATGTTAATCCTCTGCTTTGTAGCGTGCACCAATATATATGTATATACACATACTCTGCTTTGAACCGAAGGGAAACGTATGAGAGCATAGCAGAAAGCCAACACCTGTAAAAACCTATACTTTTGATAGTGTTCTCCTCCATCTAGAGTTTGTCCTTCTGCTTTTCCGACGGTCGCAAACAACAGCTGCCCTGCTTATTAGCGAGCTTTGCATGCTACCTGAAAATGTAACGGAGCAAATCAAAATCCAGCACCAGCAGATCGATCTGCAAAGTGTTGACAGCGCTGTTGGGGACAAGTGGAATTTGGCAAGAAGCAAGAAGAGCTGGCGTTGGGACGACGTTCCATTCAGATGAACGATGTTTTCATAAGGAGGAAGATTTGTTCAGGTTCATACATCATACCTGACGCAGGCGGGTGACACCACCACAGATCACGCGCACTCAGCACTGTGTACACCATATCATAATTGAAGGAAAAAAAATAAGGAGGAAAAAGAAGGAAGAAAAAAGGGTTGGGTTCTACATGTCAATGATTCATTCCACTGTCTTTATCACCAGGACAAACACAAATTAAGCATGAATAACAGAGTATCCTGGCCCAAGAATAATTGTATCCCCCAAATAACAGAGTATCCCCCAAATAATCATTCTATCCCATCATGTCTCCCAAAGAAACAGTATCCTAGCCCATTCTGCAGATACGGCGGCACCAACAAGCACTACGTTAATGAGAAGGCAGACACAGGAGCACTGAAGGAGGTCAAGACAGAGAAGAGATTGCTTTGGGTCAGTATTCGAATTTAGACCTAGCTCTGCCCAGCATTCGAGGACAAGAATTGCTTTGCCGACCCTTCAGTTTATGCTGTACCAATGAATCCAAAGCGTTTTGGCACACACCTGACCCTTTTGTCGGTTTTAATATGCATCCACCGTAAGCGAACGAATCTCAACCTTTGGGCTCCATCAAGCAGCGTTTCTTCTTCGCTTTTTCTTTTTTCTTTTTTTTTTTCTAATTTTCTACTCCAGGGAAAGCAAAGCATTCTATTCCTGTTGTACAAGGACCAATAACATGCCATTTGAATCCCATCCAGACCTAGGTACAAGTAAGCAGCAAGCGGATGGATCTATGCAGCCAGTAGCTGCCATCTTGCCTTGCAAAGCGTAACTTATTAACTTGTCGTGTATGAGTCCGACGCCTAATTCCTTCCTACTAGTATTCAATCTGGAATTCGATCCACAAGCCGGGCATGGAATGAATACAAATCATAATGATTTCCAAAAGCCATGCATGGAGTACGTAGTAGGAAATGGACTGCTCATTCCAGAAGCAAAGAATATCTAATTCCATGCCAAGTTTTTTTTTTCGGAATCATGCATTAACACGTGCTTTATTAAGAGGAGCGGGATAGTTTATTACATCCTCTAGTTACATTGGTGAGCTATCGAGCAACTAGAGGCGAGAAACACTAAACATGTGTCACCGGCTTGACGGTGGTGCTTGAGGAATTGTACTAACTAACTAATTAACCGTTGTGCGACCAAAGTAGGCTTACACCACTAGCTAACAAACAGCGGCGCTAGGACGCTAAATCCAGAGTCGATCCATGCACGGCCTTCATCGCCGACCTTGTTGAAGACTTGCGTCAATGTGCATGACGTCCCATCGAAGCTCCGATGATTCCGTTCGTTCCAAATTACAGCACGAGCGAGTCGAAGCCGCGGCGGAAGTTATCAGGGACCATGAGGCGCGCACGGAGCCACCAATCATCGATTGCATCGTCAGGACCCGGGCAAAGGTGCTCGAAGCCTGCCCTCGACAACATCAGGTGCCACAGTTGCCGGGTGAACACACAGCCAGCTGCCAGCAGGTGGCTCACCGTCTCCGGCTCCTGTGAACAAAGGGCACAGTCGTCGCATTGCTGCAGCCCGTGGCGACGTCGCCGCTCAGCAGTCCACAGCCGAGCATGAAGGGCCAGCCAGAAGAATAGCTTTACCTTGGGCGGGGCCGGCGTCGCCCAGAGCTCCACCGCGCCGGCCAGAGCGGTCCGGCCGTGAAAGAAACCACGGTAGGCGGACGCACTGGAGTAGTTGCCGTCCGAGGTGAGCGTCCAGATGATCTTGTAGTCGACGTTGGGCCCAAGTTGAACACCATCCACCGCGTTCTAGACTCTGAGGAATTGAGTCATGAACGGCACCGACGTCGCACCGGACGCGTCCCGTGCCCATTGGTTGTCACTAAGCGCCTCACGGACGCAGCGATTGCGCCTTCGCCCTCGCACGGAGCCGAAGACCAACGGCGCGAGCTTGCATAGCGGCCCCACCGGTAGCCAAGCATCAGTCCAGAATCGCGCCATGTTGCCGTCCCCAATCTCGAGCCGTGTCGCCGCGGCGAAGAAGCACTGGACGGTGGGCTCCGTCCTCACAGGCAGCAGTGCCCAAGAAGCCACTCCCGCTGTAGCCTGAGCGCATAGCCAAGTGCCTTGAGGTCCGTCTGTCCCAGTCCCCCGAGTTCCCACGGCGAGCAGACGACTGGCCATGCAATTTTACATTTACCGCCGGCGACTGAGGACGTCCCCGCCCAGAGAAAGGCGCGGCGGCGCTTGTCAATCGCACCGATCGCCCACGCCGAGAGGATGTGTTTTGGTCAGCACAGACCGTCCCGCCGTGGTCAGCAGACCTGCTCGCCAAGTTGGAATGCGCGCCGCGATGGCGTCGACGAGGGGCTGCTCTTCGTTCCGCCGTAACCTGTTACGCGAAAGAGGGGCGCCCAGGTACTTGGTTGGGAATGGTTGCAGCCTACACGGGAACACCTCCAGTACCGCGGCAACCTGCTCGTCGGAGCATGCAATTGGCGTCACAGTGCACTTATCGATGCTTGTGGCAAGGCCGGACGCCCCGGCGAACAGCTCAAGAAGTTGCTTGATGCAGAGGCAGTCGTTACTGGTCGGCGCCAGGAAGATCACCAGATCATCAGCACAGACGGAGGTCCGGTGTTTGATGATGCTCCCGGGTAGGGGCGAGAGCTGCGCCTGCCTGTCGGCCTCCTCTATCAGTGCATTAAGCACTTCCATCACGATCACAAACAAAAGGGGCGACAGAGGGTCGCCTTGCCGGAGGCCGCGCGCGTGGCAAATGCGTTGGCCCGGGTTGCCGTTGACGAGGACCCTGGTGCTCGCTGTTCCGAGTAGGGCCGAGATCCATTCCCTCCACCTCCGCGGGAAACCGATGTGTTCGAGCACTTCCAAGAGAAATGGCCAGGCGACCGTATCGAAAGCTTTCGCAAGGTCGATCTTGAGGAGGATGGTAGGGTGTCGTTTAGTGGACAACCATCGGCAGGTGAGTTGCACAGCTCTGAAATTCTCGTGTATGCGCCGGCCCCTTATAAAATCTGACTGATTCTCCTTGACGATCGCCGACATGTGAGGCGCCAAGCGGAGGGCCAGCCCCTTGGCAAACAGCTTCCCGACGGAGTGTATGAGACTAATTGGCCGGTAGTCCCGGAGGCCTTGCGGATCTTGCGTCTTGTGCAGGAGCACCATCGTGGCCTCGTTGACATGGTGAAGGCTTCTGAAGTCCAAATCCTAGAGTGCTGAGAACACCTTGATGACGTCCGGCCCAACCACCTCCCATGTCGCCTTGTAGAAAGCACCCGAGAAGCCATCAGGTCCCGCGGCGCACGGTCGGCCGGCGTTTCTTGTACGATCCTAGAGACCTCAGTCGCCGTGAACGGTGAAGCGAGGTGGTCGAGGTGCAGCCGAGGCAGGCGAAGTCTGGATAGATCGATGCGATGCTGCCGTCGGAAAGCCGTGCCGAGAATGTTGTGGTAGTAGTCGTACACGTTGCCGGCCTTGGCCTCCTCCTCGGTGAAAGTTTGGCCCTCGTGGCTGATAGCGAAGAGGTAGTACTTGCGTCGGCGGTGGCAGGCCTGTAAGGGGAAATACTTCGTGCACGCGTCGCCCTCGCGGAGGAAGCGTGATCTGGCGCGTTGGCGTGCCATGGTGCGCTCAAGGGACGCCAGCCCCAGCATAGAGGTCTTAAGCTCACGGAGCCAGTCGCGTTCATCGGTGCTGAGGGGTCGAGATTCCTGCGCGGTGTCGAGCTCGTAGATGACCACACGCGACGCGGCGAATTGCAGGCGGACGTCGCCGATGTGCCTAGCACGCCAGCTCTTGAGAACCCTTGCCAGGTAACGGAGCTTCTGGACAAGGGTGCGACAGGCGTCCATGTCGTGCGTCGGAGCTGACCATGCCAACCGCACGATGTCGATGAAACCATTTATCCGTGTTTAAGGGCCAGCGCAGTGGCGAGACTCGATACATGGTCACTCGATCCTTAGAATGTTTAGCAAGCATTGCATCTTATCGGTGGTAATGCTAGCTATACATAGGGGGCCGGACCATACGCACTTGTCGCCTTGCCTCTGTTGTTCACGGAAAAACACATCCTCAGGAAGCAGAGAGCAGCCGAGGTGGTAGCAGCACAAGCCCCGCGCGCCTGCAAATTGAGGTGACTACTCCATCCTAACCCCGTTGCTAAAGAATCAACTTCTTTTAGTTTCATTAATTTTCCAATGTCTCTTGCTAGCATCGTTTCCTCTTTAATGTTTCAAGGGCTTGCGAGAAGTTTAAATGTTTGTTTCATTCGCTAGCTACCCAATCTGCATGAGACGAGCTTGCAGATCACAAATTGGTTGACAGTTTAGATCGAGGCACATGCCCAGTTTAGTTTCTTCCAAAGGGTAGTACAGGATTGGGAGATTTTTTTTCTTTTCCTAATTTAGTTAATTATTTATAAAATAAAATTTCAATGGCTTAGATTTGTTTGAGCTATCACTTTCTTAGTAGGTAATTTTTTTGAGAATACTTTCTTAGTAGGTAATGAGTGTACCATATTATTACATCGAGTCTCGCCACTGCGCTGGCCCTTAATTACTTTGGCTGCCCATTACCAAGTAGTGATGTGACGAATGACTAATCTGTGCCGGGTTACTTGTTCACGTAGGTCGTTCCTCTCTGGAGCCATGGCCGCTATCCTAGATGCTATGGCACCCTACACGTGATGAACCTGATAGCGGACATGGCAACAGAAGAGGTGGACATGTTGCTGGGTGTGTCTAGCGAGATCAAGAAGCTCGAGGATAACATGGAAAGCCTCAAATGCTTCCTCGCTGATGCTGAGAGGAGGCGCATCACTGAAGAGATTGTCAACAGATGGGTGAGGAATCTTAAGGACGCCATGTATGATGCCACTGACATCCTTGACCTATGTCAACTTGAAACTGACAAGCACAAGGAGTCTAAATGTGGTAGCATGGAGGAGAAGGCTTCGGGTTGCTTGCAGCCATTGTTCTTCTGCCTGCGGAATCCCCTGTTTGCACACTAGATAGGAAGCCGCATCAAGGAGCTCAACAAGCGGCTGGAAGACATCTACAAGGAGGCGGACAAGCACAAGTTCAATATCGGCATTGGTTTTAATCCGGAGCCACGGAGGCTAACTGCTACTGAGTTATCCAGCTCTAGGACAAGTTCACAGGTCGACGAATCAGCCATAGTTGGGGAACAAATAGAGAGGGATACAATGGAGCTCGTCCAAGTGCTAACCATAGATGAAAAGGATCATGACATCAAAGTCGTGTCTATTGTTGGCACAGGTGGCATGGGAAAGACCACCCTCGCCCAGAAGATATTCAATGAGGCAACCATCCAAGAGCACTTCAAAACAAAGATATGGTTAAGCATCACCAAGTTCGATGAGGCTGAGCTATTGAGGACTGCAATCAAGCATGCTGGGGGAAACCATGGTGGAGCCCAAGACAAGACCACTCTCACAGACATTCTCATCAACACCCTATCCAATAGGGCAGGTTTCTGCTTGTGATGGATGATGTGTGGAGTCATGATGCATGGAACCATGTGCTTAGTGTCCCAGTCAGAAATGCCAGCAAGAAAGTACCTGGAAGCTGGGTCCTTGTCACTACAAGATCTGCACACTTAGCCCAACAAATGCAAGCCCCCCTGCAACAACACCGTGTCAGGCCTCTAGAGAATAATGATGCTTGGACTTTGCTCAAGAAACAGTTGCAGCCTAACCAGGTTAGTCATCTATCCATACTTTATACAGCTGAGTTCTATATACTTGATTTAATAGAAAGCGTATGGATCAGAATTCCATTAAATTAAATCTAAGCATTTGTGCCAGCAACACTAGCACACGAGAGTAGCAAAAGGAGACCAGTAGATCTATGATCTAGAACACATAATCAACTGTAATAACAAAACCCTAGGATCAAGTAAGTTAGCTATTACTCACTCCATCAAAAAATTTAGTGTATGGCTAGCTCTGTATGAACTATAGCTATTTGAAATTTTATATATCAACAAAAAATATCAACTTTAGTTATGTAACGGGTGCGACGCCAGGGGCGGCGGTGCAGGGCAGTGTGGGGTGGCGGCGTGCGGCTGGGGAAGGGGGCACTTAGAGCCCCTCTCAGTCGCTAGGTGTGCTCGCTTCCATTAATCTAAGAGCATGTCTCCTAAAATTATTTTGGTAGTAGTGATGGGTAATTCTCTCTATACTTTAGTCAAAGCTAAAATATTTTCCCTTACAATAAAACAACCCTCTTTGTTGGAAGTAGAGGTTACTAATAGTTAGATATTCATTTTGTGTCCCATAATAATCGCCATAAAATATGTGGGCAAAGAGGCTCAAAATATATGGTCAGCAATTTGGTAGCCTCAAAATATAAACAATATTCAATGGATCTAGCTAGTATATGTTTTGTAAAAACATAGCCACATTAATTTTCATTATACAAAATAGTCTATGTATGAGCTACAAGCCTCTGTGGTTATAAGATAACCTATGTAAGCCTGAACCTTGGTACAGACATGACAACGCCTAGATTAATGTAATAAAATTTACATCTAGATTATCAATGTTTGCATATAAATTACTTATTAATGTTTACATAACCTTCATTGTTTTATAAAAGAAGCATGCTCAAAATCATATTTGCATGGAAATGTAATATAAGCAACCTAATTGTTTCTACAAACAATTATGAAGCTCCAAACTAAATTTTCACAGGTAGTCGAAATTGATCAACTGAAAACTACTGGGATGTCAATTCTTGAAAATTGTGATGGCTTACCGCTTGCAGTTAAAGTGGTTGGAGGTCTCCTGAGCACAAGATACCCAAGTGAGCATGAGTGGAAGTCTATCTTTAACAAGCCAGCTTGGTACCTGAGTGGACTGCCTCCAGAACTAACAGCAGGATATATTTGAGCTATGAGGACTTGTCCCCCCAGTTAAAGCAATGCTTTCTATACTGCTCACTATTCCCTAAAGGTGAAAAACTCGCAGGGATCGTAGTAACTAGGATGGGTTGGAAGAGATGGCAATTGAGTACTACCAAGAGTTGATAAAGAGGAACCTTATAGAACCTACAGAAGAATACTCTCTCACTGGATACAAGTGCACCATACTCTCTCGCTGGAGACGCATCGGGCTTGAGGACGATGTGGTGGTCACGGGCGCGCGCTGGCGGCAGACCTGTAGACTCGGTGAAGACGTCGGATAAGGAGCCCAGCAGTCCGTCGAGGAGGGAGTCGCTGGGCGCGACGGCATGGAGGTCCGGGCCGGTTGGTGATGCCACGCCGCACCAGCAGATGTCGTGCCCCTGCTGCTGGAACGCCATGGTCCGGGCGGTGAAGTCCCAGACGATGGGCCCCAACGTGGCCATCCACTGCGTGCCGAGGACCACGTCGTACCTGGCGAGGGGCATCATGAAGAGGTCGACTCGAAACTCCATGCCGTCGATTCTGATGGGAGCCTGGCGGAGAACACCGGGGCAGGAGACCTTCTCTCCATTTGCCACGGTCATGGTGAGCCGTGGACGCTGCTGGATGGGCCACCCAGTGCGCAAAGCTGCTGCCTCCCCAATGAAGTTGTGGGTAGACCCGGTGTCGATGAGCACGACGAAAGTGGCGGTGCCCAAGACCACCTTGAGTTGCACCGTGTTGCAGATGGGTTATGCCCGCAACCGCATGGAGGGAGAACACCGGGGTCTCCGTGTCCGACGTGTCCTCTTCCTCGACGGCGTCGTCATCGTCATCAGCACCATACTTTTCATCACAGTTGAAGCACAGGCCGAGACTGTGGCACTCTTCCTGCTCTGCATGGTTGTGGTGCTTCATCGGACGGCCCTCAACGGTGACAGTGGACGCGGCCGCCTTGGTGTTTTACAGGTAGGTCAACGCGAGGCGCGGAGCGGGGGCCAAGCTCATGGCGGCCGCGAGGGATTGCAGGTTCTGGACCTAGACGTCGAGGCTGAGCAGAGGTAGAAGACCACCGTGAACAGCTGCACCCGTTCGGCCTCGTCGAGGGGCTGGTGCGGGGAAGGAGCGCCTGGAAGTGGTCCTAGTACTCTGCGACGGTGCCAGTGCAGCGACAGTCCGCGAGCTCGAAGAGAGGAGCAGCGCGTAGGGGCGGCCCGTACCTCAGGTTGATGAGCTCCTTGAACTGGTGCCACGACGGCGTGCCCTAGTTCGTCTGGACTTGCATGTACCACAGCTGTGCGCCGTCCTCCAGGTTGTAAGAGGCCATCCACACCTTGTCTTCCTCCATGATCCGCTGCTGGTGGAAGTAGGACTCGCAGCGGTTGATGAAGACCAGCGTATCGGTCTTGCCATCGTATCGTGGGAAGTCCATCGGTTGATGCTTCGGAGGACGATCGGTGTGGTGTTCGCCGGTGGCCGAGCCCAGCTTGGCGCCCGAGGATGATGAGCACGCGGAGGACATGGCGGAGATCGCCTTGGCGTTGGCCTCCGCGATGGCCTGCAAAGCCTTGACGACGTTGGCGAGGGACTCGACCGTGGCCTTGAGGTCAACGTTGTCACCCATTGGTGCGACACAAGATGAAACGGACGAGGAGGCGGGTGATGGCGGCGTGGCGGTTGGTGGTGGTGGGGCGTGCGGCGCGGCGGCTGATGGTGATGTGGGGCGTGAGGGTGAGGATCGCTGGGACCGTGATACTAGGTTGTCAAGGGCGTCGAACCCTTAGGTAGCTGGATCTCGGCTACAGAGTTCGTAGCTGCCATCCGTCTTCTCCGGCGAGGTTTTCCCCTCTGCCGCAGGCTTAGTTTAGAAGAGAGAGAGAGGGGTTTGGGATATAATATCTTGCTTAATCTTTAATCGTTCCAATTACAACCATATATGGCCAAAGGCCCAACCGACTAGAGAACATGCACCTGGAATTAGGGAACTAAAACCGGAAACTACTGATAACCTTCCAACTCAGCCACCGGTGGTGACCGCACCCAGCGCGTCCTTGCGCGTGTTCTCTGCACATTCCGCGCGTGCAACGTCACGGCGCACATCACGGGCACGACGACGCCTAGAGTACGTGCGCCAAGACCATGACAGCAGCTGTGGCCAAACGCTAGATAGGAAAAATCTCAGCTTGCCTTGCCTCCTGAAGAGAATCTTTCTGAAATTTGGTGATAACTCTAATGCTGAACAAAATTTTACCAATTTATAAACTGCTTAAACTAATTACCAACGTTGGTGCCTCCACCATAAAATAGTAAATGCTCATGCAAGTTATATGACAGGAGTCGCAACAATAAGTACAAACCATCAATAAAGAGAACCAAGGGGTCACCACACAATCATGATGTATGTTTTCAGCATTAGAACTGATGTAGTATGGTGCACCATCTTGACTAAACAAAATAGCCACAATCATGAATATTCGACTGACTAGAGGTATGTTTTCAACATTAGAAAAAAACACAGGAATTGCACTATCTTTCCAAAATAGAACTGATGTAGTATGGTACCACACAATCATGAATATTCAACAAACTATAGGTAAATTTTTGGCTTAAGAAGAAAACACAGGAATTGCACTGTCTTACAAAAGAATGCTTTCCCTTGCTGGATATTTGCACTGATAAGCAGGCAGAAGCAGGCGTTTAATCTGGTCAGATTATACTCAGTCAAATAGGTAGCAACGCAAACCAACCATGTTGTTCAATACTAGGGAAATTGCACAGGAACGAATAAGAATGTATGAAGATGAAATAAGCATGCATTAACAAGCCAATCATAATGATTTAGCCAGGATATGTCATGGTTATTAGCCACTAATTCAGCTTGAATCAATTAAATCCGTGGATCCATGAATGAACCACGGAACCACTAGCATAACCGAAGATATAACTTGTGTTCAAAAAACTAATTGAAGACATAATGCAGGCTAGCACCAACCATTGCTCTTCACACTTAGTCGACCTCTTCAATCTTCGGGCCAGCGCCACTGCTTCCGGACAGTGCATCCTCAACCATGCCACTGGCCATGTCAGCACCAGCACCCTGGTGCATCTTGCCGAAGAAAGTGTTGCAGATGCTCTCCAGATCCTTCACGTTGTCCTCAAACTCATCAGCCTCAGCAAGCTAGTTTCCATCAAGCTACTGGATAGCCCATCAACTGCATCCTCAATCTTGTGCTCCTCGTATTCAAACTTGTACTTCAGCATCCTGGACCATCTTCTCAATCTCCTCCTTGCTCAACCTGCCCTTGTTGTTTGTGATAGTGATATTGTTCTTCTGGCCAGCCTACAGAGACATTCAAGATACCATTGGCATCAATGTCAAAACAAACTGTGATCAGAGGAACACCCCTGGGTGCAGGAGGGATGTCAGAGAGCTCAAACTTGCCTAGCAGGCTATTTTCCTGGGTCCAGGTCCTCTCACCCTCGTACACCTGGATAAGGACACCGGGCTGGTTGTCAGAATAGGTAGAGAAGACCTGCTCCTTCTTGATGGGGATGGTGGTGTTCCTCGGGATCAGAATGATCATGCCATCTCCAGACCAAGAGAAAGTGGAGTAACATCCAACAGCAGCAGCAGTTGCACCTTTGTAATTCTAGTGGACTCACCAACAACGACAACATCATGCAAAAAACTCTTGTCCATCTTGCATCCCTGAGGCACTTGTCAACTGGTTCCATACACTTCCTGAACAGATCCATGTTGAGCTCCTCAAACCTGGCACAGGTGATAGTGGATTAGAAGTCGATGCCCTCAAACAGTGAGTCAATCTCAATGGTGGTGTGCCCCATGGTGTAGAGGGTCCTCTTTGCCCTCTCACATGCTGCCCTCAGCCTCCAGAGAGCCCTGGGTTGGCACTGATATCCTTCTTGTTCTTCCTCTTTTTTTTTCGAGATCACGACGTTGCACGTATTTCATTAAGAAGAAATTAGAGTTTGATACAAATAGCTGGGCATGGTAACAAGGTTACCAAAACCCTACACCCAAAGCACCCAACAGCACTCACTTGAAGGCTACATGATTGAAACAAATTTTGCTACGGGAGAAGAAACAACGCCCTACGATCTTGTTCTTCCTCTTGAACTCTTAGACAAAGTAGTTCACCTCGGTTGTCAAAGTCCTGACCACCAAGGTGAGTGTCACCAGCTGTTGCTTTGACCTCAAAAATACCCTCCTCAATGGTGAGAAGAGAGACATCAAAAGTACCTTCTCCAGGCTCAAAGATAAGAACATTCTTCTCACCATGGCTTGTATTGTCAAGACCATAAGCAATAGCAGTGGCAGTTGACTCCTTGACGATACGCATGACATTAGACCAGCTAGTTACCCCAGCATCCTTGGTGACCTGCCTCTGGGGGTCATTGAATTAGGCAGGAACGGTGACAACTTCGTTCTTGATAGTGTTACCATGGTAAGCTTCAGCAACCTCCTTCATCTTGATGAGAACCATAGAGGAGATATCTCAGCACCAAACTGCTTCTCCTCGCCCTTGTACCGAACAACAAACATGGGTTTCTCACCTGGCCCCGAAATAACGTTGAAGGGCTAGAGCTTAATGTCGCTCTGTACAGAAGCATCCAAAAATTTCCTAGCAATGACCTGCTTGGCATCTGCAGAAAGGATATTATGTGTCAGTAATTGCAGTATAATTTTTGTAGACATAAATGAAATGTTTCTAATCAAACAAATAAAGAAAATAACCAATACAAATCAGTAGACTTCCTACAGGGAAGTAAAATGTCATGTCATGCTAATCAAGCACTGGTAACTGTCTATTGCAAGTGTATTACATTTAGAAGTGGGTAACTGTTCTACATATTCATTTAAATCATGTGGATTACAAACTTCTCATTAAATAACTAATGATAATGTTAAGCTCACAACTGAAGGCAATAGCTAGAAGTAGAACAATACACACTAAAAATGAACATACAACAGGCCAATGGTTAGATCAACTGCTGAATGCTGATGTATGTTTATTCTAGTCCAGAACCAAGAAAATACAGCAGAAGGGTTTACACACCACGAAAAGGAGAATGTTGGCTATATACTAGTAATTGTCTATTGCAAGTGTAATACATTCAGAGATCGGATATGCTGTTGTGTGTAACTGAAAAAACACACTTTTCTTAAAGGGGGCAAATGGTGTCGCAACCTAAGTATAAAAAATAATTACATCCTTTCTGTTAAGTAGACACTTAAGACTAAACAAGAGTCAGCATGGATCAACCATCCCAGCAGCGGTCAACTGAACTAAGCAGGCGCGCAAATCCAGGAGCTCTGAGCGAAATAACTAGCAACCAGCAACAGATCCATCCAAGGTACTCCAAGTAATAAGCTACACGAGCAGGGATTCGTTGAGAAATCAAAGAACTTTATGCTAGCCTACGGAAAAATTCAGTAGAAGCTGACCTAGAACAGGAGCCAAAATCGCCGGATCTAATCTAACCCAACAAGCAGCAGAGCAGGGACCATTAGTAGTTCAGTACAATGAAGGGGGCAGGAGAAGGGGTCTGGGTCAGCTCACCAAAGACGGTGGTTTCCACGGCGACCTGGTTCTTGGCGGCATCCCGGTGAGGCGCTTGGATCGGAGTCGATGAAGGCGACCTAGGTTGTTGGCGATGATCTCGACGCCGCCAACGCACAAGTAGGTGGTGCCCAGGTCGATCCCGATGGCCGGCGGCCGGGCCGTCGCCCTTGCCGGCAATCCCTGCTTGGTACCAGACGGGAGGACGGCGATACGGAGCGGCGGCGACAGCGGCGGGTAGCGTTTTGGTGGAGACGGGAGCGGCGGCTCGGAGGAGCGAAAACAGGGGAGAGGAAGGAGGAGGTTGCGAGTGACGGTTGGAAAAAACTGGTCAAACCATGTCTCCAAAGAGGAAACTTTTGTATTTTCATTTTCATTTTCATTAATTGAATTGATGAAAAATCATCTATGTAAGGAATTTTATAATAAATAAAAAAGCCTTCATATTTTTCCTGTACTTATGAGAAATCAGGTTTAACCGTCTTTATAGAAAATATATTATTAATATTCATGTCTCTAATATTTTTTTATCTTTATTAAGAAAATATATATTATGTTATTTAACACTAATATTCATTATGCATCAGAAATATAAACACATTTTTATATATATTATTAAGTTAACTTAAAAAGGATTTGAGTTTTTTGAAAAGTAAGGCACTTATTTTAGGATAGATGGAGTAGGACAATTCCTCCTGGTGCATATGTAATAGTTCTAGACAATAATTATTAGTTTTTTTAAAAAAACAATAAGTTTTTCAAACGGCTAAAAACATTGTGAGCATATTTATTGATTTTTTTTTTAACAATTTTAAGAATCTCGCCCCAAAATATGCGCACCAAAATAGCTATTGAAATCTCTCCCTAATGAATAATTAGTAGACCAATAAGATTATGTTTCCGCACGATTGAATCGGTTTTCCAAAAGTCAAAGATTTGGAAGTTGTTGGAGAGTTGTTGTTTCAGTTTTGCTAAAACATTCAGGATCTAGAGATGGTTTTGAAAATTATTGGGAAGCAGTTTTACTATCTCTCCTTTTTTGTTTTTTGTATTTTAGTACTTTCTCGTTGATTATATGCTACAGACGAAAAGAAAAACTCTGTAACAGCCTAAATGGACCCATTCGGCCAAGGCCCTATAACTATGGAGACGGGACAGCCCTGTTGGCATCCCTGGCCCTGATTATTTATCGATGGCCCCTGTCCCTGGTGGCAAATCAAGATGCAAAGAGGCCCACATGTCGGTGCAGTATGGCAGATCGGCCCTCTTTGTAGCACTGAACTTATGCTGCATCGGCCCAGTAATATGTATTGGTGGGCTCCAAAACGTCCTCAGTCTGGCCATCTTCAAAAACTCCTTAAAACAACTTTCTGAATTGTTCTTTATATCAAATCAAAGGGGAAAAAGAACCTTCAATAGATTTGTTAAACATCTCCTTCAGAGCTTGTTGGGTTAATCCTCATTCTAAAAGAGTTGATGAGGAGTTTTTACTCGGCGAAAATTACTGTAAATCCTCTCTAATTCCTTCTAATCAAGGATTAATCAGACAAGGCTAACTGTGGTAAACTATTAAAAGAATAAACTCCTAGCAGGTGCTTATCGAAGGATAGGAGTCCATGCAAATATCCTGCACTTTTTGGCATTGCAAGGAACATACTCATACAGTGCTTGGTTTCTTAGCTTCCTTCCATGGCTTCAGACTTCAGCGTTGGGCTTTCTTACTTCCATGGCTTCAAAGCTCAGAGTTGACCCATAGACCAGACCCAGTCAACCACATCTGCAATATTTTCGTACCTACCTTCAAATAACCTCTACAGTTAACACTAATAGACGAACTACTGAGTTAAGATATTACTATTATTAATAACTTGTGAGGTAGTACTACATAGCTAGCCATGCCTGCATCAGTACCACCTAAATGTTGCACACACGGCAGGAGATTAGATAAAAGATTTGACTTTTTCGCACCACATGTGAGGTGTAGTGTATCTGCAAGGCGTGAATCAGCTTGCTTCAGAGTTATGGTCACAGCTGTCACACACACACTTGCCGAAATCAGATAGCATGGTCCCTTGAAACGAAATGTAATGACTGATTACTGATGAGATGAGGCAGGGAACAGTAACCTATATATCATCATCCAGCTTAGATTTATGAAGGACTACTGCTAGTAGGATAGCAGAGTAGGGCGCTTATGCTTTTTAATTTGACAGGACCATTTCAAATCGCACACGTCATTAAGTGATGACTGAGGAGATATGGCATGGAGCTGTGAGACACATATAATTCAGAGAGCAGTAGTATTTCATAAGCCACGTATCTCGGGTCAGGTCATTCAGTGATGACATCCAGTGTGAGGCTTGTGAATGATCGCTCTAGTGCTTTCTGCACAAAACTGGTTAAGTTGTAGGTATCTGTTAACGTACATCACCTACAAAGCCCTGACGACTCCTTTTCCTGAAAGTGAAGACACATCAAGTTCCCATGGTGGATAAGAAATACAGTGGCAGCAGACACACGAGGAGCACAACTCATTCCACTTGCTCCAAGAACAACACTGCTTCTCTGCACACTGCTACTACTACCAAAAAAAAAAAAAAAAACCCTGAGCTTTGTGCATAGTACAAAGGACCGTTAATTTAGTTTAATTTAATCTGCTGCGAAATTTTGCTGCCTGTTAGTTGCAGAATAAACAAGAGGCTGGAGGGCTTCACATGATCACTTGCATGCATGCATGATTTGCAGATTTGCAATCTGTGTCGGGTGAGAAGAGAAGAGGCTTTTGGCTTGGACGTCGACACGTCGTCATCTTCATCTGCTTTGGATTGGCGCCAGGATGCCAGCAGGCAGCTCCTGGAGTGGCATAGCCTTGCCATCTGCCATCTGCCATTTTCCATCCCCTGCTAAGCTACCAGACGAATCTTACGTTCGCTTAAAGCCTACAGAAAGGGCAACAAGTCCATTTCATGCACTCTCGATCTGTATCTATCCATATATGTTGTTGCAGTATTGCAGAATGCAGGCACACTCCACATCCACGGTATCTATCTCCAGACTAATTGGCACCCAACTGCGTGCTGCTAAGATTAGGAACAATGATTGACTTGCTGGTTGCTAATATTCAGTTACTGTAGAGGAAAGGAACAGCTGAGGATGCAGTTGACGTTTTTTTTTTTTTTTTTTTTTGCAGCGCCAACATGTTCTTGTTGCCTTCCTCATCACTCGTCTACTCTAAAAAGCTACCATGTTCTTCCCTGTCTTCAGTCACTGGACTGAAATACTACTGGCTCAGACGCTCAGTGAGTGAAGTCATATACTCAGCTCGTCAAAATGGACAAGATTGTTACAAGTGCCTAATTCCAGATAAGCATTCTGAAGTGACGGCAAATTAATAACTGCCAAAATGACAGCTGCAGCCTGCATTTGTCCATTTATGAGTTTCTGAAAATTCCAAGCAAGACTTGACAGTTCCTGACTTGTGGATCACTATATTGTGAATCTATCTGCAATGTCCACTGCTAGTTGATTAGTCCACTCTGCAATCATATTTCCGTGGAAATAGCTTGTAGCACCGGACCATATTGGGTGAGGTTAAAGAATACTGCATGTGTCTGATATTGGTCTAGGAATCTTTTCTCTGAATCCTCGAAATAAACTTTGGCTGTAATCAGAGAAGAATACATGGAAACAAACAAATATGGCAGACTTGTGGTGTGTGCACTCTGGTCACAAGAGTTTTTTTTTGTTTATTGAAGTTATTCGTTTATTTTTTGGTAAAAAAAACAGAAACTTAAAGAGCTGGAAGGGAATGGTTACTAAATTGTACAAGTGGATAAAGGACACAGGCGTGAAGGTGCAAGTGCACTGCACATGAAGGCATCATCGACAGCAATGGGAATATGGAGCCTTTTTTCCTGAAGCTTTTCTCCCTGCAAGAACTTTTCTGAATGCTTTCACTGCAGAAATTAATAAAAAAAGGTTCCATGCTTTGGACTTCAGTGGAAAGGCAAAGGCCTGAAAAAAAATGTCTGCTACCATCAGATAAAGTGATGATAGCATTGCTTACTTCTTGACACATGTTCTCCCTCTTTGTTCTAGAGGCGGTCAGAACAAAGGTGTCCCTAAAGGGATTTGAGAAGAACACATGGAAAAATTCTGCGTTCTGAACAGATTCAAGTCTAAAAGGTTTTCGGCTTCAGATATGCGAAACTACCGAAATTGCAAGGAAGGAATCAGCAAACTTGACAGGAATTGCAAGTGAGCTGTATTAGGAAGTGTACATCTTACAAATTGATTATCAGAAAGTGTAAAGTTGCACTTTCAGACAAGTCGGTGTGGGCTTTCAGACATCATAATCCACTATTCATCCTCATATCATGTTCACCAACAGCTGTATATGTCACACTCCACTTTTAAGGACAAAAGTAGAATGCATAAATAGCCTTATATGCGCCCCAGGAACAGTCGCACATATAGGATGACAAATTACAAAGAGTATCATCACCTTGTTTATTACATAGCGAACCAATATTCATTACAGAGTATTACGCATAAACAATAAATAACCAAGATATCTTTATTGCGGAAGCTCCACACAGGGACATGTCAACTGGTGAACATCAAGCCTAGTACTCATCGCGATAGCTCTCATTCCAACCTTCATCTGTTACCCATCCGGGATTTTCCAAAATTGAAAGTAAAGCAAGCGTAAGTACACAACCGTACTCAACAAGCATAACATGGGTTAATGAGGCTCAAATAAGCTGACACTGTTTGACTGCATTTAGCTTTTATAACTTAATCATATTAAAGCATAGCATCAAGGTAGTAATATCCCATATTCTCATGATCAAAATAACATTAACCAGTGTGTAGCAAGAACGACATTAAGATGCACACATTAACAATTTGAGAACCATTATCTTTTGTAAATGTATCAAGGCCGCCCTAACCGAAGGGCACGGACAATATATTGATTTAAACTCTGATCAGAGGTGTACACTTTCACTGTGAGTCATGTTTTGCAACTGAGTGGACTTATAACTTCCAAACCACCACAAAACATATAAAGCCTCCTATAGGTTCTCCCAACCAATCAGAGATGCGGAAATACCGTTGTGTTAGGAACTCCCCTTCCAATATGGCACACACCTACCCGGCTATACTCATAAGGACAGAGGCAGTCCTAAACCCCAACTTCCAGACCACCAACCAGCTAGAAAAGGGCCTACAAGTGACTAGAGCCAGAGCCATATAGCCCTCACAGCTGTACGGATTCTCCATGATAAATCACTTACAGACAAAAGTCCATGTTTGTTAAAAGTCATCCTTTTCGTTGATAGCATAACACACATCACGTTATAAGATCATGACCATTAGAGCACTAGCATCATAACTACCCAATGCAACCCAAAAGGTTCAAGGAATCAGGATATCAAAGCTAGTTATAATCTCTAGGTCATCAAAGACACATGCATATGAATTGTTATTTATAATGAATAGGTATCAAGGATGATCCATGCTATACTTGCCTTGATTCACAAGGTCCTGCCGATCTTGCTGATCCTCAAAGTAGCTTTGCTCAGCAAAAACCTCACCATCTGAACTCGACATTAACATTCAACACCAGACAATCCAATCGAGCATACATACACGAAGCAAACAAAGAGCTATTAGAGGAGCAGTACATCAATGTCATCAAAATAGAATAAAAAGGTTATAAACCTATTCTACTCGTTCCTACGATCACACAGACGTCAAGTTCACCGAAATCGGACTTATAACGGCGAAGATATGAATTTTCAAAGATTTCCTGTATATAAATAAATAATTTAAATATAGACTAAAAATATAAACTTTTCAACATACTTCAAAAATAATACCACTGCGTAGATTATGAAATTATGAATCTAACGCAATTTGAACGGACCAAATCGGAGTTAAAACGTGAAAGTTATGAGCTTTTAAAGATAATGGCAAAACTGTAAATAGATGAAAACATATTCTGAACTGAAACGGAAAAATACGTTTTTCCGAGAAGAAAACGTATTCTGGACGCAGTTATAAAGGAAATACGCTTTCCAGTGGACAAAGCGTATTATGGATCCGTTAAGAAGAATTTACGCTTTCTCATGGAGAAAACGGTTTCTGTCCACGGCGCCAGGGACTCTTAACAGAATACCGCAAAATCCAGGGGTTTATTTGCAAAAGTGCCCCGCGAAACGTTACGGTGGAATTATGGCCGTTCGTCTCACGATGGACGGCTCAGATTGATCCGACCGGCCGACCTCGCCGGGGACGACGATCGACGCGGCGGCGGCCATCGCCGGCGGTGAGGAAACTCGCCGGAGTTACTCAATCCGACGTTCCCGACCACCGTTTGACACGGGACCGGTACCAAACACGAGCGGAGCTCTCACCGCGCTCACCTGTGTAGTCAATGGAAGCTGAGGCGACGCGAGGACGGCGTGCGGCTTGGCGCGGCGGCCGGCGGCGAGCTGCACACGATCGGAGTTCGAGTTAGGCAAAATTCGACCGAAAGAACCACACCAACGCGCTCAGGAGACCAAGGAAGGACTTGCCAACCGGTTAATGGCAAAGATGACCCGAGGATGGCGGCCAATTTTGAGTTTTGGCGGCCGGCGGCGAAAGAAGCGGCGGCGGCTAGGGTTTCGGTGTCGGCGCGGCGACTTTGGCGAGACGAAGGCAGAGGCGGCGCTGATTTAGGGTTGCGGGTGGGCCTTGATTCCTTTTAAAGCCCGAAGGCAAGGACGTGCGTCCGAGCGGGGGTGGCACGGGTCGGACTCGCCGTCGCGACTCGAGGCCGAGCCGGAGGAGGACGAAGGCTACGCGGGGCCCACCTGTCGGCGGCAGAGCGCGGGCGGACGCGCGGGCAGGCGGTCGGGCGACGCGGCTGGGCCTCGGCCTGCAGCCCAAGAAGAGAAACGGCGCGCGCACGACGCTGGGCCGAGGAGAAAGGTGCGGGCCGCGCGGAGGAGAAGGGAGGAGTGGGCCGCGGCAGGCCGTTTGGGCCAGAAGGAGAGAAAGGAAAAGAAATCTTTTTCCAATTATTTGAATCCTTTTCAAATACAAATTCAAATGTATTTTGAAAACCAAATTCAAATTCCAACACCACACATGAAAATATGCACCAGCATGAATGCACAAGCATGTTTCTACCATGATTCATCCTCATTTTCATAAAACATTTATTTGCCATCTATTTATACACCCAAAAATCATTTTGACTATTTATATATATATATATATTTGGAAATTGAAAACTAGGGTGTTACAGTATACATCCTTCCATAGATGTCTACAAGTACAATCACCTCACTGAAGCACTACATCAAATTGGCTTAAACATTTCTAAAAAAAATAATCACCTCACAAGGTCATATATTGGAATATGAAGAAAAACATATTGGTCTGAACTGAACTTGTCGACTCCTCATTGATTTAATTTGATGTTATATACATCCAATCACTGATTTCAAATTTGGCTTGGTCACAAGACCATAGGCCAAACAAAAAGGAAAGAAGAAAAAAAAGTTTCACTAAACATCACAAGAGCTACAACACTAGTAGAACACTGAAGAGTGCACGGGGGGGGAGTATGAAGCAAGTCGTTAATCCATCAAAACCTCCTGTCCATCTGAACAGCTATCCTCATCAGTCACCCGCTCACTAATGGCCACCGCCAGCGGCGGCGGCAGCCCTAGGTGGTGACGGCGACGGCGATGGCACGGGGATGACGCCGTTTTTCTTCGCCACCACGATGGTGATGTACCCGCCGTCCTCCTGGGCAGCGGCCACCGGCGACCTCCGCGCCCTCATGGCCTCCTCTTCTGCCAGCGCGCGGCGGTAGAGCTTCTCCTCGGCGTCCCGAAGGAACTGGAACTTTGGCGGCGGCGACACCGCCGGGGCAGCAGCAACCAGGCCCGGGCTGGCCGCTGGGGACTCGAAGAGCGGGTTGTAGGAGTTGTCCATCGGCGAAGGCGAGGCCCTGGGCGTGAGGCGCGGCGACGGCGAGGCTCTCGGCGTGAGGAACGGCGGCGTACTCTCGGCGGCGCAATGCAGGATCTCGCCGAGGCTGCTGCGGTTCCGGCCGCGCCGCCCTGTTCCGTCCTCGCACTCGAGGAGGTCCTCCCGGGTCTCCTCCTTGATGGTGAACAGCAGCCGCGTGGGGCCGACGATGCTGCTGAGCCGCATCAGCTGCGCCTCCACCGACTCCTCCTCGTCGTCATCGGCACCGCCGCCGACTGCCACGGCCACGGCTGAGGCGGGTTCCGGCGGCGGCTTCTTGAAGCAGAAGAGCTGGAGCAGCTCGCGGGAGGACGAGGATGGGGAGGAAGCGGCGTCGGAGATGGCCGCGGACCGTCGGCGATGCCGGCGCTTGTGCACGAAGATGTAGTAGAGCTCCGCGGTGAGCGCGAGCAGTAGCAGCGACGACACCACGGCCAGACCGACGCCGACGCTGCTTAGAGCTCTCATCTTCCTTATCCAATCTATCTAATGGCGGCGTCTCCTGTCTCTCTGCCAGAAAGAAAACTAGCTTGGATCCACCATTAGAGCCAGAGGAGGAAAGGGAGGAATGCAGAGGAGAACGGAAGAGCAAGAAAGCAGAGGCAGAGCAGCAAGAATGGAAAGCTCTGCTCTGCAGGGAATGGAGCTGAATCTGCAGAGCGCTGGATTTTGCCACCTATGCCTGGTTGTCAGAAGGAAGAACGGTCTGCAACCACCACCGGTCAGAGTAGACTACAGAGAAACCTTCCTGCCACTGAAGAAGAGGCTGCAGTGCAGCATGCAGTGGAATGAAGCAATGAAAGAACAGAGGAGGCTGCACATAGAGTTGACCCAAGCAGCGAAGCCTGCAGCTGCAGCGTCAGGGGAGGAGGAGGAGGAAGACGGAAGACCAAGAAGGCAAATGAGAGCAGGGATGGAGGGGGGATAAGGCCGCGACTGCTCTGCGTCCAACGGAGAAGAGAGAGAAGTTGAGAGGTAGGGGAGAGACGGGGGAGAGTGAGACCCGAGACAGAGAGAGAGATGAGCGTGAGTGCTCTGCTGTTTGCTTCTGCAAAAGCCAAACAAAGATGTGTCTGGATTCATGGGTTGGATTGCGGACGCTGATGCTGATGGCCACGATGATTAGCATTAGCTTAGGTGACCTAATCAGGGTTCAGGGATCCATCCGAGCTAAGTTTTTATATCCTACTAGAACACCCAACTTGATTCCCTGAATATTTTTTTGGGCGATGTTGGTGACTGAAATTTTTTGATCGTTGCATGCAACTGGAAGGTCCAAGATTCTCTCACCAGCCAAAGAATCCGACGACGCCCAATAAACTGACCGATGAAATTCCACCCTAGTTTTCATATGCAGGTTGCAGAGACCGCGCCTTGCCGTTACAGTCACCCTGAAAGGACGCAACTGAAATTGCAGCAGCTCATCTCAGTTCAGTGCACTAATGATAGTCCATGAAGGGGTTTAGGGCTTTAATCACCTCGAGACAAGGGCTATGGATTATTATACTTTAACAACGCATGCTAGGCATAGTTCATTGCACTAAAATGCATATGCTAGTACCATTTCCACAAGATTCATTGGCATTTCAAAAATTCAGGAAGTGGGTTTGAATTGTAGGTGAGGGAGGGGCGGGACACGGCAGTGTCCTTGTCTGGTCCCAGACACATTTGGGAGCAGCTGATACATACCGCCGAGCTAGCTTCACACGCTGAAAATTGAAATGCCTGCGCAACCAAAGAAATGGGTTCAGCCGGCAGCTCATTCTTCAGCAGCTTCTCACCAACCGTGTAAATGCAGATGTGTACAGGCGCGCATATGGACAGAGGAGTATGTACCGTGTAGTTGGACACACTGTACAGCACTGTGGTCCTTGTCAATTTAAGGTTTACATGGAGCAAGCAAGTTTTTTGTAGATATGCAGGGGTTGTCTAATGTTTTCCAGCCTGGCTCTGTAAATAATGTTATCAGCAATAGCAAGTAGTAGTATGGTTCTAAGATTTACTTGGAGCTACAAAGATCACCTTTCTGATTAAAATAGTGTGCTCAAATTAGCCGTTGTGCTACCACAAGATTGGTTGACTGCTGCTTTTCTTTTTTTTCTTTTTCCATGATGAGGAATCCACTGGTGTTGGATATGCATAAACATATTGAATTCCTGGTGGTGTCAGATAGAAATCTTTTCAGAGGCTAGCTGAATGATGAAGATCAAGTGGATAAGGATCGAATATACATTTTATTTTATATAAGTCACCAGAGGGGCAGGGGGATGGAAAATTGGACAGGCTGACATACAGTGATGCAACAGAGCAAGAGGTTATGAGAGATGCATAAAACTGAAAAGCTGACCTGGCCTGGGCTTGTAATCTACAGGCCCAGCATTGACAATGAACCCACATAATAAGTGCATTAGTGCATATGCACATTAATGTTTTTTCCTATTTCATTTCATTTTCATTTCCACTGGGCACCTGAGCAGCCCTTTTCATTCCAGCACTAGTATTGGCAGCAGTAGTAGGACCCTGCAGGCAGGTGGAGCTGAACAATAATGCATGGTTGGACATTATTAAAACGGGAGACAGCTGAATCAGATGATTAATTAAGTGGACTGGATTATGCATGATATGATGTTTTCTCTGTAATTGCAAGCTAGGCACTGCAGCATGTATCTATGAGTGAAACGAGGAGACCGGTTCCAGATTTCCAGGCCATCTACAGACAGATGAACATATGCAATTAGGTGAGCCCCATCAACAATAATGTTGGTATCTCAGGATATGAAAGTATTTGTTGTTGACGATAGACATGCCGAGTGCTCACAGGTGGGCCCCACAGAAATCATGCATGCCTGGTGTTGGTGTGGGTGTGGGTGTGGCCGTGTGTGGGTGTGGGTTGAGTTAGGACGCATTAAGATCTCTACGTTATAACACATTGTAAGAGCCCGTTTGGATGTTGCAGTTCGGAAAAATATAGTATTACCAAACCTTTGATTTTACAAACTAAAGAGACAAAAAACCGTGGTGGTCTAGAAAAAAGAGGTCTAGAGTGGAGTTTTTAAAACTCTAAAAAGATCGGCTGTTTGCTAATAATACCTCCAAAAAAAGACTATAGTTTCAACGATACCATGGTATTCAAAGCCATAAAATTTGTTGCACCCAAACATTTCATAACACTCTAAAACTAAAGTATTTCACAATATCATAATATCTTTCTAATACTCCAAAAATACTATTAAACCTTTAGTTTCGACAAACTGGTTCAAAGTTGGAACTGAAGTTTTTCTTGGTATATATTCTTCCTTATAACGAATCTTTTTTTTATAGACACTTTCAGTAGTAATATACGTATAATATATTGGGTAGGAAATAAAATGAGAGAGAGATGGGCCGGGGGTATGCAGATAGTGCTTTGGCCCAATTCAATTCGGAGCGTGTTGCGGGTGGGCTGGGCTAGTGGTGCCGGACGGCGATTCCTTATGGATTTCGTATTGTTTCCTGGGCAATCCTACTCGTATCAGACTCCAACCGATCAGGGTTTGAAGTTTTGACTGGTGGACATTGATATACGGAGCCATCCCTGCAAGCATCTGAATCTCGTCGACTCATCCACACCGGCGGTGGTTTCACGCACGATGGTGCGGCTGGTGGGGACAGCTGCTGTGTTCGTCTCCCTCGCGGCAGTTGCTGCCGTCAAGTCCACCGTGTCTGCCCACAACGTTGTCATCTTCTCCGAGTCATACCGTGAGTATGTAAATGTAACCTCTCTTGGTGCCCTTAATTAATACTAGCAAATGTGTCCGTATGTCGCTACGGGTTAATGTCAGATTATTTGATTGAATATTTATATTTTGTGTCACCTTTTTATATAACAATTAGCGATGGGAAATTGAATAAAAAAAAACCGACCAAGGTATCAGAACTAGGCCATCACGGTGAACTTAACCAGACCATGTACAGGGCGAGAACGCATGGAATGGAGGCAGGAGCAGGGCACGCATGCAAACCGACCATCATGGTGACGCCATTGGTGACACCACGCACACCGGCCACGCGTCATCAAGTGGCGATGGCCGGCCGATCGGGCACGCGGCGCATGCATTGTAAATCGAACACCCCAAAATGACATTGCTCGGCCCAGATGCCTAGAAAACCACGACGAGAGTCCTTCACATCCACTGGTCCATCTCTTTTCTCTCTCTCTCTTCTATTAAAAACTTATACACTGACTGAATGTTTCTTGTAATGATTGCCTAGTTTGAATTATATTAAATTTTTGAATACTACCATATTATGTTTATTGATTGGCCAACAATAATGGTGTGTTGTTTGGCCACGGCTCCTCGAAGCCCCTTTTTTTTTTAGAACTAGATTTTTTTTAGAACTAGCTCGAAGCCCGGTTCCACACCACGGCCGGCCACAAGGCGAGAAAGTGCTATAGTTTTGTTTACTTTTTTCCTCCATCTTGAAATGTATGAAATCAAGTGATGTTCAAACAAAATAATAAGCTTTCTAAAAGATCATGTTGCCCTTCACTAAATAGGATAGATAGTAGTTAAGTTGATACGTACCTTAGTTATTGTTATGAAATAGGCGGAGTATACATAAATAAAATGTCAACTAAGAAAACAAGAAAACAAAGATCCTAGTTTGAGGACTATTGTTAAAACTGATGCTTTATAGAACGACTTCACATGTATATACTTTAATAAAATGAAATTGTTAAAATTGAATCTAGAAAATATGGCTATTAAAACTTAAAAATAGAGTACTTAGACCCCTAACGATTTTTAAAAACTAGAGGTTATAATTTTAAATGTTAGTGTTGGAAAAAAAAACAACTGAACAAGACAGACAGATGAACATCCATCCGGTCGCCATCCCCACAACGCGTCGAGGCTGCAAACCGCGTTACGACGAAACGAACAAACCCAACAGCAACAACAGCGAAAGCTCGTTCTTTTCTTCTCTTCCTTCACATCGAACCCCCCCCCCCCCCCCAACCCAAAGGAGGGTTCTCAAATCCCCAATCCTACGCGCAGTGCAGAGGAGGGAGGAAGCAAGGATTCTTCAACGGCTCGCCGCCGGCTCCAAGGTCCGAATTCGAGTAATTTGGGTACGGTTAATGCGTATTGGGTATTTTTTCTAGGCTTAGGCTCCGTTCGGCTGATCCTCCTCTCTGTTTTTAGAGTTCAATTAGCCAGCACCAGCCGACAGATTGACCAGCAGAACTAGGCCTTAGCCCTAAGGTGAGAAAGGAGAGAGTTGTGTTTACATTTTCCTCCATCTTGAAATATATGAAATCACCAAAGATTTATGACTATTGTTTGAAAAAACAAGAAACACCGCTGAAATCTGAATTTTTGTTTAAAACTGTATTTGTTTCTACAACATGACTTGACGTTAATTTTATTTAGGAGAAATTGTTAAAACTGTACAAAGAAAATATGGCTGTTAAAACTTTAAACTGGAGTACTAAACCCCTATAAATTTTATAAAGTAGGCTATTATATTATTTCAAATGTTACTGTTGGAAAAAGAAAAATCTGCGTTTCTTTTTGACAAGAAAAGAAAATCTGCGTTGACCAAGACAGACAGATGAACATCCGGTCGCCATCCCCACAACGCGTCGAGGCTGCAGACCGCGTTTACGGCAAAACGATCCCAGCCAGCAGCAACAGCGAAAGCTCCCTCTTTTCCTTCCCTTCCTTCGCATCGAATCAAGGCCCCCTCCATCCATCCCACAAGAGGCCCCTCCCAATCCCCAATCCCACGCGCAGCGCAGAGGAGGAGGGAGGAAGGATTCTTCAGGCTCGCCGCCGGCCCCGAACCGCAGCTGCCGCCACCGCCCGGATCCGAGGGAACCAGTCGTCGTTTTGCTGCACCGCCCGCCTGCCGCCATGAGCTTCATCTTCGGCAAGAAGAAGACCCCAGCCGGTTGGTACCCCTCCCCGCTTCTTCTCCTTTTTCTCGCTTGTCGTTCGATTCCTGTCAATCCCCCCCCCCTGCCGGTGGGGCAGTCCCACGAGAAATTGGGCGTTTCTGTGGTTGCTCTTGGTGGCCAATCGAGAAATTTATCGCCTTTCTCGGTTCCCCCGTCGTTGAGAGAGCCAAAGTACGCATATGCCTTTTTTTGCGTGTTGTTTTATTTAATTACATATACTGCTGCTGCTGATCTCGTTGGGTTTCTTGCGGCCCGGAAACGTCAAAATCATATTACTGTTATTTTCCCAATTTTGTCCATACCCCTAGGAAAACCTCCCAAGATTTTTCAATTTTGGATTAAACATTACTATTACTCTGCTCTAGTTTGGAAACAAGATTGTTATTGCTTTGGTCCACTATGGCCCTGCAACTTTCTGTTCTGGAAAGTTGAATCTACCAAAGAACGCACGTTCACATTGGGCTTGTCCTGCTGTTGGTTGCATTTCGTCCTCAGGATGTCCGTTTACATTTCCTTGGTTGGTTAACAACAGAGCTGCTGCGGGAGAACAAGCGGATGCTGGACAAGTCCATCAGGGAGATTGAGAGGGAGAGGCAGGGCCTCCAGGCCCAGGAGAAGAAGCTCATCAACGAGATCAAGAAGGTGGCCAAGCAGGGACAGATGGTACGTGCGATATAATTTTGAAGCACCTTCTCTCTTGTTTGATCCGATTTGATGCCATTTTCTTTGGGGATGGTAGTTTAACTTAGCACTGTGAATTTGTTAACTGTGTGTGGTTCGGCTCCAGCTTGGAAGCTTTAAGGTTAAGTAAGATGATATAGAGAGGAACATGCCCAGTGATATGTTAATAATGCAATAAGTGAGGCTTTACGAGTATTGTTCTTTGTTGGCTAGCCTATTGCTGGGGTTTTATATTGTGTTCCTGCTTTAATTCTGGCAAATATGGCATTGTATTAGTATCTGACGGTTGCTTGGTTAATGTGTAGGGGGTTATTTGTCTCAGTGTACAATTTTGACATGAATTCAATCATGTTCAAACTGTCTAGTTCAGTGTAAAGGCAGCTGGTTATACCTCCTTATAGGATAAGTTGGCTGATTTGGTTTGTTCAAAACCTTGTGTAGTTTTTGTTCAATTGATGTATGATATGCTCTGTTTTCTGGCAGCAAGTGCTCTTGGTTTAGATTTGAACATGTATAGATGTATTATATGCTGTAAATTAGATTTGAACTTTCCAAAACTTTACATGTTGAAAAGAATTCTATTTTTTTTTTGCTGAAATTTCTTTACATGCTCTTGTATTATATTTTGATATGCTGTAAATTGTTCGCAGGGAGCTGTAAAAATTATGGCTAAGGACCTTATACGCACAAGACACCAAATCACAAAATTTTATGCCCTCAAGTCCCAGCTACAAGGTGTATCCCTTCGTATTCAGGTAACTCAACTTTAAGAATTATGTTTATTTTGAGATAGTCAAATAACTTTGTGCAAATTGTGATGATATCAATGATTACAAACTTACTTGACCTAATCTTTCATAGCAAAGTTCACTGTACTCTAAAAAATTCTGATGTTCCTGTTATTCATAAGAGCCCTCTTTAAATTTCTTGTACTGATTGGTGCCCAATTTTTTAGACTCTGAAATCAACACAAGCAATGGGTGAAGCCATGAAGGGTGTGACAAAAGCCATGGGACAAATGAACAGACAGATGAACCTGCCTGCCCTGCAGAAGATAATGCGTGAGTTTGAGATGCAAAACGAGAAGATGGAGATGGTTAGTGAAGTGATGAACGATGCCATTGATGATGCCTTGGAGGGTGACGAGGAGGAGGAAGAAACAGAGGAGCTAGTCAACCAAGTCCTTGATGAAATTGGCATTGATGTCAACTCAGAGGTAAAAATGTCATCACATTCTTCTGTCAATCCTGAACGCTGACTTGTAGTATGATGGATGATACTGATGTGCAATGTTGATTTGTTTCCTCTATATACCCAGCTTGTCAAGGCTCCTGCGACTGCAGTTGCTATGCCCGTCGCAGCGGGGAAAGTTCCTGCACAAGCTGAAGCCGCGGGTGGGCCTGATGGTGGCATAGATGACGACCTGCAGGCGCGGCTTGACAACCTAAGGAAGATGTGATCACTGGAGCCTAACAAACATTATCCACACGCTTTGTTTGTAGGTTTGTACCATAAAAATCTAGCCATCTTATGGCAAATTCTTTTTCGTATCCGAGTTGCAGAGTGTTTGGCATTGCCCATTGTACATATAATATATCTAGAACCATGCTCTAGGTTGTGCGTTCTCTTCCAGAATGCCAATGCAATCGTGCATTTTGATCGTGATTCAGTTGCTGTTGTGAGGGTGCTCTACAGATGGGCGTATCTAGTGCCTTAGGCTCCCGCACTGCGGGGTCTGGGGAAGGGAAAATAGGCAGCAGCCATCCCTGAGGGTGCTCTACAGATAACGTTGACAAATGACAATGATATGCTTGACTTACCTGGGGAGCGATGAATTCAGATTATAAAAAATCTTTGCGGATGTTTACATTCTGCCCTCTTCAACTGGTGTTCTGGAAGTCTTATTGGGACGTGCACATGATAGGCGCTGGACAGCTGATCGCCTTGCAAGAAGAAGACTGCCTCACCCAGGCCCCCCTCCCCCGGTGGCTTCGTCGCTGCAGGCAGCAGAAGCTACTTTCCATGATTGGTGGGAGAAAATTTTAGAAGGGATCAATGACGAGACTAAACAGGGAATCAACAATTTTGTCATTCTTTCTTGGCGCTTGGACAGTTTGTAAGCATCAGTGCATCACAAAACTGTGTTTTTGATGGAATGCATGACTAGACAATATCCGCTCCAAAACAGATCCTAAGTTTGATACCTTAAGTCTGGAGAAGTCTGTAGCACCGTTTTAATATAAAAACTTAAGCACGTAGAGTAGAGACACGCTAATGGAGGAGTCTCTTGTGACGAGACGATGCATAATGCTCAGAATTGTGATGCTCCATGAGTAACCAACCACGCGTGGACGTCGTCAGGTCAGACCACCCTCGGGCCGGGCAACACCGCCGTCGTCGGCGACTGAAGCGCGGCAGAGCGGGCAGGTGGCGCGGAGGCGGATCCACCGGCCGGCGCAGGCGGCGTGGAAGCAGTGCATGCACGGCTGCAGCAGCGTGACGGCGTCGCCGTCGGCCAGGTCGTCGAGGCACACCCCGCACGCGGCGTCGTCCCGCCACCCGTCGGCTCTCAGGTACGTGCACACAACCGGCCGTTCCACCGCAACCACCGCCGCCGCTGCCGCGGCCGGCTGCCCGGCGTGGTCGCTGTGCTCCGGCGATGGCGTGCAGACGTGACAGATTAACCAGCCCATCAGCGCGAAGAGATAGAGGAGGGAGACGCAGAGGATGATCTCCCGGTCGAGGTCGCTCTGATGAGAGCTGCTATCCATCTACGTATGGATGTATGTATTGTTGATGAACGAGCCGCCGGCAGGCGGCGCAGCTTGGTACAGTTGTAGATGGGAACGAGATTCCATGCATGTTATATCCACCTATATTTACAAGTTGAGTCGATATGTTATTCTCTGTATAATCAGTTTTTTAACTGTAATCAATTTTCAGTTGGGGCCAAAACCCCACCAGTTTCCTTCAACAAAAAAAAAAAGGTGGAGTTGATATGCGAATATTATGACGCGACTGCGTAGGGCTGTGTTTGTTATTTTTTTTGCAATATAATCGGTCAGGGAGCTAGTAGCTATTAGCATGCACAGCCGGCTAACCTAAACGTCGATCGGTCCGTAGAAAAACCATCTCCAACAATACTTTGACATGGAGTATGATTGAATTAAATTTGGATTGATGAAAAATACCGTACCATACGCCTGCATCGGACGGTCAATATGAAATAATTTAGTTTGACATCTAATAGCCAAACTTATCTTTAGAAAATGTGAGAGACATGTTTTGCATGGAAAGCATTGGGAGACGTCTCAATTTGGAAATGCATTTGGACTTTGGATAGCATGTTGGAGACATCTTTTGTGAAATAAGAGCCATATTTGTCTTTACAACAAATTGATTTAGTTCTCCTCTTGGAGTTACTTTAAACAAGTTATTACTAGTATAAGCATATCTTGCCAAGCTTGGCAGCCATGGCGGGCTCTGCAGCCACGGCAGGTCCATGGCAGGCTTGTTGACCGTATTTTTTTTTTTGCGAGTAGGTATATATGCTCGTATTTCATTAAGAGGACATGAATGGTAAATAGACATACAACATAAGCTATAGTTCGGTGGTGGCGAGCAGCCATCATCCAGACATATTACGGACTGAGCATACATGAATAGAAAAAAAAAGAAAGAGCGACAGCCGACAACACCTAAAACCTTAACCGTGCCTCTAAAAATAATAAAACACTAGGGTTTCCAATAAAGGAGACCAAGCCATGGTGGCAAAGCATCCACCAAAAAAGACAACGAGCCGAGCGGCAAAGCATCTGCCAACGAACCAAGCAGCAAAGCATCCGCCTACAAGCCACGACGGTCAAGCATAGGGTGCACACGCTCTCGGAAACAGAGCATCTGCCACAAAGGGGACCAAATGGCCAAGACGATGACGAAAAAGCATACGTCAGATAACGACGACAAGGTCGAGAGCTGTGTTCCGACCCAAGCGAAAACAATGGAAGCACACAGGCACAACGAGGAACTCCATCGAAAGCCAACTGCAGGGACAACAAATGCTGGCAACCAAGGCACGACAAGCACGGATGTCGACGACCACACAAGGACAAGCACGATACTTCAGCGACGCCTTCAGGAAGAGGAGGACACCCAAGGCCACGACCATGGACGCCAACGCCGTTGGCCTTAGAGCAAGTAAGATGGGCTTTCACCCAGAATCAAGCACTGTTGACAGAAGCATGGGGCTCATTGAACAATGCCTTCAGGAAGGTATGTAGCGTTGGAGACGTCACCATTGTCCGTCCAGCCAATGCCGAGCTGAGCTTTCGTCCGGAGCCCCATGCAATATCACGAAGTGCAATCGCCACGAAGCCCCTCCGCATCGCCGGGAGGTGGTGGATCCTCCTGCAGATCCGGTCGGAGGAGAGGCAGGTCCAGCAACTGAGGCACCGTAGTCGGCCACCAGAGGCGCCGCAGCACCATCAGGATCGAGACCGACCCGATCCAGGTGCAAGCACGCTAGATCCGCCCGCGATGCTGCCATAGCGGCCTCCTTGCACAACGCATCTCATGCATCGTCCCATGTCGTGGTAGCCCGAAAGGATGCCGTCGTAGGACGCTGCCCACATGCACCAGCCGCCGCACCCGCGCGCCAGGCACACACGTGAGACTGTAAGCCAGAGATGGGGGAGAGGCGTCGCACCACCGTACCCTAGCCACTGCAGAAGCCGTCGATCCGGGGCAAGGAGAGCATATCCGGCCTAGGGACCCAGATGCGCCACCCCCACGAGGAGATCGACGCCTGGTAGTGGGGATGAAGCATCATGACACCCATGCCAAGCCGCTGCACGGGCCTACAGATTCGAGCGGAGGGGAGTAGATCTGGCCTAGGGGAGCCCAGATCCGCCCAGCCGGCCGGCCGACTCACCGAAGGAGGTAGGTGGTGGAGATGGGGGTGGAAGAGTGGGGAAGAAGGGGGAGGAGGGGCAGGGAGCCTGCGATGGGGACCAGTTTTTGCTTGGCCGCCGCCACCACACACCGGAGGTGGTGGCGGCGTCCTGGTGGTGGTGCGCTGGTGGTCGCCAACAGGGAGCCCCTCGAGTCGCCCCTAGGAGCGCTCGGGGGTCGGGGGTGTGTCCGTTGCGTCTTGCCCGTTGACCATATATTTGGTTCGGGTGTATGATGAGCTCGATTGACATGTCTACGTGGTGGTGATTGGATCTAGGTCGATCGCACAGGGTGGATCTAGTGATGAAGACGCCGACCGCACAGGGCGAATCTAGTGATGAAGACGGCGCACAACTTGCGTGTCTAGAGTGGGCTCGTTGTTGAGGATGGGCTTTGTGGTGGCCTTGACTACGAGATCACTAATGGGTTTGTGTTTGTTGGTTTATTAATTATATAATTTTAGATAGAAACAACCATTCTGCCTTTGAAAATCAACGGGCGTCACCTGCCTCCTGAAATAATCTCATCGCGCTCACTATAAAATCATTTTTCTACTAGTTATTTTCTCTAAAAGGTGGACTCAATTGAACCACCACATTTGTTATAGAATCAAAATCGCATTTAAATGGTAGACAAAATAGATTTTCTACCTAGATATTAAGGCTTAAACAATTGATCCAAAACGTTAAGAAGCAAGTCAATCATGCAACCTAGATTGTTCTTGAGTCTAAGTATGCAAACGCTTAATCTCATATCACAAATAAATTTGCTGTAAAAAATTTAGATTTGTTTACTATAAAGCTACAACAAAAAATTTGAACTAAAACAAACCATATTATATGCTCACCATGCAGATGTACTCATGTGAGAGTTCAATAAAATTAGATTTCCTATTTTATAATTTTTTTATAATTTACTATGAGTTTTTAAAGATTCTGCAAAAGTAAATAAAAAAGACAAAACCATTTTTACTATAGCAAAACCACATGCAAAAACCGCCTAAGGGGTAAAATGGAAAGTTTGAGAAAGTTCAGGATGCTGGGGGCGTAAAATAGACCGTTTCATAGTTTGGGGACGAAGTAGAGGTACGCTGCTAGTGTGTTTAATTATGTGTTTGCTTAATTTCCACGTCATTCTGGACATTAAGTACGATGAATCATGTGCATTTATATATGCTTTCAATTCCTGTTGAGCAAGGCATCAATAAAGTATGCACACATGCTTGGACTTGCAGCATCAGGTAACTTTGCTATCTCCTGTCGTGATTTGTGCGTGTCAAATGAAAGGCATCACTCGATGCATTCCACGTACGCTGGAACTTCATATTTTTGTTCTGTTTTCTCTCGATACACGCATGCATCCTTGTGGCCGTGATTTGAAGCATATATATGGCATGCATGCATGTGAGGGCGGCCGTAAATTCATCATGAGAATGTAATTGCACCCAACCGCAGCAAATCTCATCACAAGTCAACCGTAGATTTCATCATGTGAAGTGAACTCCAAATCTCATCAGAAGTTAACCAGCACTTAATTTCACTTTTATATAAGCGCCACAGATTACTCCCATAGACATTCCAATATACACAACTCACACCGTCACTCACCGGCGACAAGCTAAGTACAGAGGTCGTCTCCACAACCATGGCGAAACTCGCGGTCATTCTTCTCACCTTGCTCGCCGCCGCCGCAGCTCGCATGGTCACCGGTGCTGGCGCTACCATCCCAGCAGGTCGCCAAGCCAGAAGGAGCCGTTTCCTGCTTGCTAGCTCGCCGCCACCGTACGCGGCTTGCTCCAAGTCAGCCGCCGCCGTGTGCTTGGCTCCGGGCAGCCCGGGCCCGATGTGCTGCGGTGGGCGGTGCGTGGACACGGCGGCCAGCGCCGACCACTGCGGCGGCTGCAACAAGGTCTGCAAGCACGATCGTAGCACGTGCTGCGGCGGGCGCTGCGTCGACCTGCTCTCCGACGGGGACAACTGCGGGGCGTGCGGGAACCGGTGCAACAAGAAGTGCAGCAACGGATTCTGTGACTACGCCATGTAACGTGCAATGCGGCATATTTATATTATGCATATACATATATATTTTCGACTCCTGGGTGTAAAGTATATATAGCCCGGCGAAGTGTACGTATACAGAGTACGCTACCGGACTCGGCCTCTTCGCCGAGTGCTCGGCACTCGGCAAAGCCTGCCTCGCATTTAGCAAAGCCTTTGTCGAGTGCCGCATTTGGGAAAGACCTGTCGGCAAAGATTTCTTTGCCGAGTGCCACGCGTCGGGCACTCGGTAAAGACTTTGTCGAGTGTCAGGTAAGCACTCGACAAAGTTTAACGGCAATAGCCAAATGAAGACTTCTTTGTCGAGTGCCCACGTGATCGGCACTCGGCAAATATTTTTCTTATTTTTTCCTAAAAAAATTCTTTGTCCAGTGCCGGCCCGATCAGCACTCGGCAAAGATTTTCTTTTTTTTTGAAAAACTTTGCCGAGTGCTAACCTCGACGGCACTCGGTAATTTTTTTTAGAAAAATCTTTACCGAGTGCCAGCTCGGCACTCGGCGAAGCTGGGATTATTTTTTGTTTTTTCTTGTTTTTTCATATATATCATAGCAGACAAATCCATATATATATGAAAACTCCACTATACTCTCACGAGTACGTACTCCCATTATCAATAAACCACATTGGGTATGTGTTCATACTTGTTTATCGGTTTGAGTATTTTTATATACTCATATTAAGATACTCCACATCTTAATACATGAAAAATTTTCAAAGGAACCCATACTTTTAAATATATTACTAAAATACAACTACTGTACTGTGTAGAATAAGTATGACCACATACTCTTTGTATACATGCATACTTAACATATATACCACCCTAGGTGGTTTAGTATGATCACATACTTCGTATATATATATACTTCGCTCGGTCATATACATCCTAAATCTCGAGATATAGAGATAGGACGGTACTATTGGAAGCCTAGGGCTCCCATTAGTTATTGGAAGTCGTACCCAACTAGCCATCCACCCACTCGGCCCAACCGGCTAGCCAGTCACATGCAGGTACCTACGCGCGTAGGTGGAGACCCCTCCAGACCCAGCAGACTGGGTGCATAAAAATCCAAGACAGAATGCGTATAGACCTTTTTTGTTGCGATGATGTATATAAACCAGTAATTTGAGTATATTTAAACTAGTTCTGTGATGCATAAAAACCTCTCCGTGAGCTAGCTGTTCCACCTAACGGTACTGACGCAGGCTAACACAGGCTGACACATGCTGACATGGCCGCATCCACTAGAATTTCTTCCATTGTTTCGTGATAATTCCTCAATGAAACATCTGATTCAAAAACGGTTTTCGCCATTGAACTCCTGACATTTTTGCGCACGATTCAAGATCTATTGTGATTTTTGAAATTTTTGAAATTTATAAATTTAAAATTTGAATCATGACATGTGCTGACTGGCTGGGTGCATATTATCACTGGTCAAGATGCATAAAAATATTTTTGGATGGATTGGATGCATATAATCACTGGTTAAGATACGTATAGATTCAAAAATTTATGATATCGTCTTCTCCAAAATTTGAAATTTGAATCATGGCTCTATTAGGAGACAGTATGCATATAACATTGGTCAAGATGTGCGTATAGATTTCAAATTTATGATATCGTCTTCTCCAAAATTAAAATTTGAATCATGGCTCATGTTGGGCAATAGTATGCATATAACACTACTCAAACTGTGTATAAAATTATGCACTGACAATGTATAAATTTGTGTAGAAGCATACAAATAATTATTCCAACAAAATATGCATATAAGTGTTGTGACGATGCGTATAAGTATTCCTGAACAATGTATATAGACTTCTTTTGAATTTAAAATTTGAATTCAATTAGTGTAGAAGCCTATACAACGAAGCATAATC
This sequence comes from Bothriochloa decipiens, assembly GCA_023333625.1. NCBI lineage: Eukaryota > Viridiplantae > Streptophyta > Magnoliopsida > Poales > Poaceae > Bothriochloa > Bothriochloa decipiens. The sequence goes on along the minus strand of CM041633.1, from coordinate 55,915,037 downwards.
ACATTTTTCAACTTGCATCTAAACCTATGCTTGCTGTTACAGTCTGCCCCGACAAATTAGCCATCCTTCTGGTCATCATGGCCATCGTCGACGCTGCGCCGTAGCCACCTTCCATACATACAAACCATGAAACTGTTAGACTACGATCTCAATTTTAAGATACATATGAAACAATATAACAATGTGTACGAATAGGTGCTTTTCATACAATGCATAAAAAGTTTCAAGTCCATACGAACCATGCGTTATCACCATGCATACGAACCATACGCCGCCCCCATGTATACGAACCATGCAATAGATATGTGCATATAAACATGGGCACCATTCATGTATACAAGAAGCTCACCAAAACGACAGCCGCTAGATCATTTGACTATGAAATATTGCATAAAAATAAGTTACATAGATGCATAATAATTCTAAAAACACATGAAGCAAATATACATCGAGATACAACGCCTTCAACTAGAGAAAACATGGGATATGGTGCATTTGAACTTGTACAAAGGAAGCATAAAAATTTTGTAGCCTATCAAAATAGAAAAAGAGCACTTTTATGCAAAATCCAAGCAATCCTTGTGTTGCTGCAACACAAACTGATATGCATACAGTAAAAGTACATAGAAATGTGTTCCAAAATAGCAACAATGAGGAATTAGGTCAGCCCCTAATTGCATAGGACAGAGCACCCCGGCATCATGCATACAAATCACCATGCATATAAAAACCTTGCTATGCATACAAGCTTACGTATGCAAGCACAAAAGTCTTGCTATGCATACAAGCTTACGTATGCAAGCACAAAATTACTATGCATACTCATAATTGCTATGTATAAAAACTTGCGTGTACAAGCACAAAATTACACGGTTGGCATGAAAAATTTGAAAACCGAAGCCATACTAATAGAGGAACAAGGCATAATTAATAGAGAAATAATGCATAGAAGCTGAAAACATGACAATACCAATCAAATTTTTTGTGTACAAACTATCACACAGTATGCATAAAAATTACAGGCAATCAAATTTCATGGTGAGTACTCAAAGTCATAGATCGACAATTTTTTGTGTGTATTAATCTATAAATAAACTGCACTTAAAAATCATCTCAGCAGTAAGCATATCAATACGCACCAAAAAGAATAAAATTGGTGACCCCTGCTGCTGACGACCATGCATCAAAATTTAATCTTCATGGCATATTGTAACAAAAACATGCCTAAAAATGTATATCAAAGTGCATATAATCTTGTTGCCTCGCAATTAAAGCACCGTCGAGACCTGCTCGCCAGAGAAGGAGAAGGGGTTGCCGCCGCCTGGGGAGGAGAAGGGGCTGCCAGTGGCGGTGGGCACATGCCGCTGCAGCCATCAGAGGAGGAGGGCGCGCGGACGCGAACAAGCGAGGGAGGAGGGCCACCGGGCGCCGGGAGAGGGAGTGCTGTCCAGGATCTGGTGCGGGACCTCGCAGCAGGCCCATCACGCACCCCCCGTCGCTGTCACTGCCGCCGCGCGCTATAGGCTGGGAGCTGGCCGCTGTTCCCGCTGCGGCCACGAGGTCGCCGCTGCTCAAGGAGGGTGCTCAGCCGCAGCACCGTCGGGGAGGGCGTGCCGCTCGTCCGTGCCCGGCCAACAGCAAGGTGCCCTGGAGTGAGGGGCGGCCCGCGCTCCATGGCGTGGTGGCGGAGCTCCAGGGGAGGGTCGGGGAGAAGGGAGCCAGGCAACCGCCGCTGCCGGTCACCGGATCCGGCGTCGCGCCTGGCCGCGGGATGGCGCCGGTCCGGGCCGCCGCGGGATGGTGTCATGCCGCATCGTGTCGTGCCGGGCCACCACGGGACGGGGCCGCCTCGCTAGGAAGCCGTGGGATAACGGGACCGCGCCGTGCCTAGCCGCCGCGGGCCGGGGCCGCGCCGCACCGCTCCTGGCCGCCGAGAGCCGGGGCTGCGCCGCGCCACTCCTGGCCGCCGCCGTCGGGGAGGGTGGGATCGCATCGCGGCCGGTCTGGGGAAGCCGAGGCCACGTCGTTGCCTGTCGAGGATGGCCGCGCCGTGCCGCGTGATCCGGGGTTGGGAGCGTCGGGTGGGATGGGGCTGGCGGCCAGGGGCAGGTGGGTGGGTGGGGATTTAGGGTTTGGGGCACTATTATATAGGGTCGAAGAAGGTGGGCCGGTGGGCCGACGGGTGGGCTAGTGGGCCGATTTGGTTGGGCTGCTGGGAACCTGGTTGGGTGGAACCATTTGGTCAGGGCTTCCAATAGTTATATGGAGCCCAAGACTCCATATAGAATATATGTATATATATATAAATCCACATATATATCCATCCACATATATAACACAAATTCAACAAGTCCAACATCCATAACAAGTCTAACATCCATTAATAGTCACAAATCTAACATGTCCAACATAACAATCACAGTCCATCACTCCTCATGCTGTGTCCAGGCATCCCCATGCCCCGAAGAGTGTGAAGAGCTAGCACCTGGCCACGAAGACCACCCGAAGCGCCCGGGCTATGGTGCCGACTGGTACGTCCACCAGGTCAGCGGAAGCAGAGGGCCGTTTGCCCTACCCGGAGTGCCCATGCTGTGAAGGCAGAGGAGGAAAGCCACCTGGCCACGTCAACTGTGCACCCGGGCCAACCGGCCACCCATGCTATGGAGAAGGGCCATGTGGAGGAGTCGGGTTGGAACCCGCGAACTGTGGCTGCACAAAGGAGAAGCGATCTCATTAGTACCTGCAGGATGGCCCCACAAGCCAAAGCAATAGACAAACATATATTCTCACCGGAGTCCCTATAGGGCTAGGAGAAGGGGGTGGCACGAACATCAAGGGAGGCAATGGAGGCATGACGACACCAAGGATCTAAAGGGACTGAAAGTAGCCGGCCATGTCCTGCATCTGACGCACCGAGTGCTACCGGACCGCCTCCATCTCACGCGCTGACTGCTCCCTCTAGGCCGCCAGCTCCCGTTGATGGGCCTCCGCCATCTCCCACTGTTGGGCCTGCAACTTGGCTAGCTGGGCCTACAATATTACACCCACAAGGTTTAAACAATGAAAATGGAAAGGTACATGTGTAAAACCAATGAACGACAAATAAAACTATACTTACCTGAAATGTCGCCATCATCTGCATGGAGCTCATCTGCCGAGGTCATATGGGGATGTCAGAGGAGGTCGTACTCCCTGATCGAACCTGGTGAAGCGTGGGAAAGGTGGCCGGGTCGATCGTGCTATGGGCAATATAGTACCGGCCGTGCTGCTTCCCTCCTCCCGTCCTCATCAGGATATCTGTATCCAAGGGCTCGGTGGCCGGATTGAAGGCCGGCCCATGGCGCGTGTGAGCCGCCGTGGTGTACGCGGCCATCTTCTCGTAGGCATTCGGGTTGGTGTACGCGTCGGCCCCGTACGCTGGGTTGTAGACGTTTTTCGGCACTGTCGCTCGACCCTTGTGAGCCAGGGCGTACCCCGTGAACTCATTGATCACCTGGCCACCATGTGAGTGAGACTGTGAGGAAAACACAAGGATGATTCACGTAATGAGAATAAAGCGCTAGAATAAATAAATAAATAAATAAATAAATAAATAAATCAACAGAAGCGTACTCATGTGTCTATGAACCCTAAGAGGGGCGGCTCGCTTGGTGGTGTGCTGGCCCTGGAATCACCAGGCGTCGCTCCCGTTTGGCTCTACGCTCCTGTTACGCCGAATCCTTTTGCCACGCGTCCACAATCTCTGCCCAACAGTCCATGAACTTGTTGCTCCATTCAGGAGGGCACTGCATGACAACATGTGAGAAGATGTATCAGAATGAATGTTTTATACTTATTTTTCATGGAACGAATCAGAATTAATGTTTCCTACTTACCTAGAGGTATACCTACTTGGGGAGGTTGGTCTCGGGGTACAGGATCATCTCCCTGGCTTCTAACTTTGTCAACTTTCTGCCAAGCACGTTTGTGTGGTAGGTGATAAGTACCTGGAGGTGCGTCTCGTGGTACATGTCCTTGAGTTGGTCTCTGCAGACATTGTCTTGCACCCACGCTGCCTCGACCTCGTGCCCCGGCTCGCACGTGAACCACTCCTGCATACAGACATCATGTATCATTTCATTATTTCAAGAACGTCCAATGTAGTATTGAGCAACGAGGTGCGATGAAGACTCACCCAGAACTCGTTCTTGATCTTGGTCGCAAGAGGGACGTCGTTATCGTCCTTGACGCTTGCGAAGTGCTCTCACTTCTAGGGCGGCCCAGTCTCCCCCTTGTGGGTGACCCTGCTAGGGTAGTGCATCTTAATCAGGAGGCTATTGATATGGCGTGAACCCCCTCCGCTCACAAGCGTCCAGTTACTGCACGAGTCATTAAGAAGAATCGTTAGTCTAAAGTTTGATTTTCAACATGTGGAGATGTCTGGGTTTTAGGCATCCGATGTCGCAACTTGCTCCAATCATTCTCAAGTTTTTATCATAGCCTCTACATGTGATAACATGATACCTACACAAGTTTCGTGATTTTTGGACTTCATTTGGATTTTATACGATTAAAAAACACTTGTAATGCACCTGGATGGTCATGTTTCGTGGACAAGGTATTCAAAATTTTGACTGAGTTTATGGACACGGCCTGAAAATAAACTCTCCGACACGAATATCTTTTTTCGAATGGCTATATTTTATTATTTCGTGCACATGCAGTTCAAATTTACTTTTTTAAGAAAATACAAGGAAATAAAATTAATTTAAGAAATATAGAAAAATATTATAAAATTGTCCCAAATTCGAACGTGTGCTTGAATATAATATACTTGGGCCACAGAAAAGTTTGAATTCAAAATTTAAAAAAATAAAATCTTTGCCGAGTGCCAGTGTACAGGCACTCGGCAAAGAAGGGCTGGCCAGGGCCCAGTACCAGCCATGTGGCTCTTTGCCGAGTGCGTGGATCGGCACTCGGCAAAGGGGACGACGTCGGACACCATTTGCCACCGTCATACTTTGCCGAGTGCGCAGCACTCGGCACGAGTGACTGGCTTCACCGAGAGTCAGGCACTCGACAAAGAAATCTTTGTCGAGTGCTATGTTCGGCGCTCGGCAAAGAGGGTATTTGCCGAGTGTCCGAGCTTTGCCACTCGGTAAAGCGGGTGGCACTCTGCAAAGACACCGTTTCCGGTAGTGGTATATGCAATTAATCATACTAGACCGGCCATCTAAGATACTGTGTGTATTATACATCAATTACTAGTGTGGATGAAGGTACCATTGTATGTACTTTATATACTACTACTATGACGATATTATGGCACGCTGACGTGTGGATCAGAAGCGGGGCACTCGGTGGATTTGGGAAGGGCAATCGATCGGTATATATGTGGAAATTGGTAGCCGGAGAGGTGGCATTAGTAGAGAACAAACCTTAGATTTTTACCTTTGGTCTCGATTCGAGTTGGACTCGATACCAAAGGGAACATTAATTAGCCCCGTGGAGCCACCAAAGTCTTTAGTTTCCCTTATTTAGAGCCACTTGTGAGGAACGCCTATGGCTCGCCTGTCTAGTGACCAAGAAGCACATAATATATGTTTGAAGACGTCACCTGTGGGGTAAGAGTCATACCTGAATAATTTTCCTCGAGAACCGGTAGTGGAGGGTGCATGTAAAGGATTATAATGGCAGGGGTGGAGGAGATTACGTTGCATAGAACATTTCACACCATTTATGAACTATCGACCTATCCTTGGCGCGCTCGGCAGTTCCAGTACCTGCAGGTGGCTAGGAGTCTTTGCAAGTTGGGGTTGGAACCTAATTTCAACTAAAAAATTTAAAACCCCGTATATAGAACACTTGTTGGAACCTAATTTCAACAAAAATATTCTAAATCGATAGAATACTTGTTGGATCGAACCTAATTTGTTTCCCAAAAACTCTAAATCAAACTTCAAGGAAGAAATAGCAACTCTCTTTTGGAGTTCTGTAGCTAGTAGATGTGGCAGGCTATCGTCCGCTCCGCCGCTAGCACGCACGAGAAAATGGTTCCTGGCATCCGTAACATATAGTAGCACACTTGTGACGAGAAGATGGTCCATCATTGACCTTGACACGCGGGGATGGACGCCTCATGTCAGACCCTGGCGCCAGTGGCACAGTAATCCATTTCACCCTCCCGTTCCGTCGGCCAAGAATGGGCCGAGAATGAGAAGGGAAAAGAAGATATATAAGGCAGGGGTTTGTCGATGTTTTTTCACCGATAGTCCACCACCGAGGTACCCGGCAGGGTGTTTTTGTTCGGAGGAGCTTGGCAGACTGCGAAACTCAGCGGTTGTGGCAACAGGCTTAACGAGATAGACGACTTTATACTGGTTCGGGCCCTTGACTTGTGTCGAGTAAAGACCTTTACACCTAGTCGGCGTGAGCCTGTTGTATTGTATTGATGAGTATGAGGGATTGTGTGTTGCTGTGTATATCGTGCTTTTTACAAGGGGTGCCTGCAGCACCTTATATGGGGCGAGGCTGGCTGCGGGCTCTATGATTCCTAGTCGGATTCTAGGAACGAGTTCTAAACTCAGAGTTTCGTACTCTTTCCTATTACAACCCGTCTAGGATACGGTAATTCTCATGTCGTGTTACTCCATGTTGTAATGGAATCAGGCGGCGGGTTTTTTGATCCTTCATCTGTATTCCGTCTTCTTGGGGAACCTCCGGTATCGCCCATCGACAAGCCCCCGAGCGTTCCAGGATTTGGAACTCGGAAGCCGGGTTTGTTCGAGGCGAAATCTTCGGATGCTCTTCCTTTTGATAGCTTCTGTCTTGGTTCTTTGGTGAGTGCAATTTTTTAGAAAAAATTACACTCAGTGAGTGCAGCCCCCGAGCCTCTTGTTTTTTGGCAAAAAAAGCTGGAGGGTCTAGTTTGTAGCTTCTTTCTCCTAGTCGTCGTCTTTGTCTTTTCACGGAGTGCAAATTTTGAGAAATTTGCACTCAGTGAGTGCAGCCCTCGAGCCTCTTGTTTTATGGAACAAAAAGTTGGAGGGTCTCGGTAAAAAATTTAAAAAGGTGCCTTCGGTACGGGGTACTCCTGCAGCCCTCGAGCCTTTTTCGGGTTCTTTTCAACGTGAAAGAACTTGAAAAAGGGTTTTGGAGTGCCTTGTTGATGCTGTTTTTTATTGATGTACCGTTGGTTGTTGGGTGTCTTCATTTCTTTTGTACTTTTCTTGAAGTATGCTGCTGGATATGCCTTCTCTATTCTGTAGTGACTTTTACTGTTCGTCCGTCAGCCTTGCAGGTGCTCTTGATGGCTTCAGTCTGCATGTCTGCTTCCTTGTTGGCTATGAGGGGTTCACGCGTGCTTGTTCAGTCACTTCAAGGTTCTGTCTTCTTCACATGACCGTCCTTGCTTTTGGTTCTCCTTTCTTCTATAGACTTGGTCTTCATACGCCCATCTTTGCCTATAAATATTGCTTGCTGGTGGCCGTTACTTCCTCATTCACTTATAGTCTTCTTATGTTCCTTCTTCCTTCCTGGTGCTCTTGTATTCTTCTTGAGCTGTTGTTCCTTCTTCTATAGCTATGGAGTTAGTGGTGAGCGAGCTTGACGGGCCCCCGGGCTTGTTGTGTAATCTTTCTTAGCGAATGGTGTAGGACTTGTGATAGGGGCTAGTAGCAGGCTAGCCCTCGGGTTGTATCTTCTCCTGAAGGGCATTGAGGCAAATGGAGTAGGGCTTGTGAGGTTGATAGCTATTGCTGTCCTACACAAACTTCCAGGCCCTCTCCTCGATCATCTTCTTGCTCTTTGCTGAGTTGATTAGTGTGTTGTCGGCTGACTACCTCAACAAGTCATTGCGGATATGTAACTGATTTGTTCACTACTGTATCATTTTGGTATTCCAGCACAGATCTGCACTTGTTGAGAGGAGATATCAGGTTCTTCTGAGGCGGCAAAGCAGTATCTCACTGCTGTCTTGATGAACTTGGTGCCGTCTCGACTGCCCATTCAAGTAATCTTGGCTGTGAGTTCTCCTAGGCGAATATGCTGCCTTGGTTGCTTCCTGCCTGATTGCATCAAATCTTGGTATAGGTTTGTTAACCTCAAATTCCACTGGGTTCTTCGTAATCAGTCCTAAATGATTTCCTTTGCTTTCTTTTATACCCTTATCGGATCATGTATCTGATTGTACCTGCTGTAATCCAGTGCCTTCTTGATCAGTAAAATGAAAAAGATATTTGTCTTGTCTTTGTTCCTGATGATTGTGTGAGTTGTTTTCTGATTGAGTTGGCTTCTATATGATTGTGAGTCTATGATGTATAGTATGTTTTGTCTATCTGCAGGTTGTTTTGATATATTGTTGTGTGCTTCCGAGTTCTTTTGTCTAAACAATGGTTGGTCCCAGTAGCTTTTTGAACTAACAAGTTGTTGATGTTTCCGCGTTCTTTCTGCCTTTGATGCCTTCATGGAATGAAATCTTGTCCAAGATAGTCCGCTTTCTACCCGTTGGAGAGTTACTGTTTGCCATTATTACCGTTGATGCTTATCCATTGTGACTGCTGCCGTGCTGTCCTGTTTAGGCAACTGTTGGCCCTTTGGCCTTTAGTATCAACCGATCCTTATAACTCCACCGCTTAGCCTTCTCCTGTACGTTTGAGCCTTTGTCATCTGTACTTGCGAAAATTCCCCAATCTCTTCTTGCTGTCTCCGCTGCGTGCAAAACCCTAGTTTCTTCTTTTGCTTTTGCTAAAATTTATGAATCCGCAAATTATTTCGTGGGATTCGATGGCTGGTACACAGTCATAGAGCAAGATCAAGTCCGTTGAGGTCAGTTCTGAATGAAAAATCCTTTCTTTCCTGTTGATGATTGTGACTAGAGGGGTTTTCTTTGTGTAGCGGCCTTGGCCTGTGCCGATGATGACGGCGGAAGATTTGGAGGGTTTGGTGGAGCGTGGCTTGCTCTAGGAGCAGCCGCTTTTTGGGTATGTCCTGCCTAGTTGGGATCTGGCTCCCAACCCTACTGCTGATCAAACGATCCTATTTGTTGCTTTTGTCACCGTGGGGCTTTGTTTTCCGCCTTCTTCTTTCTTGATGGAGTTTCTTCAGTTCTTTGGCCTTCAGCTCTATCACCTCTCCCCTAATGGGGTTCTTTATCTATCTGCCTTTGCGCATATGTGTGAGGTGCATCTCAGGGGTTCCCCCCAATCTCCTTCTATTCCGGCACTTCTTTCGCCTTAAGCTGGATTTGAAAGCAGCGCCTTTTGGTTGCAGTTCGATCTAGATTCATCAAGGGATGGTTGCTAATCTTTTCTCCTTGAGTTTCTTTAACAAGAAAATTTGGGCAAACAAGTGGTTCTACGTCCCCAAGCCTTCTCCTTAATTTTCTTCTGATCTTTCTATCTCCCCAAAAGATAATAGTCTATGGGCTCAGAAACCTTTGGATGCCAAGATCTTGGTGATCAATCCTCTTCTTGTTTGTCTTAGCTATGTCAAGGCGTAGGGTCTTACTGGTCTTGGCATTGTTGCTAGGTTCTTTCGTCATTTTATGCAACCTTTGATGCAGCGGGAGCATCTTGGATTTGAGTACACCAGGGTTCTTGACTCATCTCGGATTAAGGCCGAGGTTGTGCTCAGTCATGATGATCTGTTGCTTTGATTGAATGATGTTCTTGGTGATGTCCCTTGTGTCCCTCCTCATCTTAAGGAGTACTCTGCTGCCAATCCACCTCCTGCGGTAAGTTCTTTTCTTGTGTGAATTTGGCTTGTGTGAGTTCTTTCTTCTTTGTTCAGCTGTTGTATTTCTTTTTAGGGCTTTCGTCATGATTTTTCATCTAGTTCCCTACTGCCGAGGAGGCCAATCCTGCTGATACTGCTATTGAAACTGCTCCTGCTTCTGCTTCCCGCAAATGGTCTGCTCTTCCTGGTCTTTCTTGTGGTATCCATGGGGGTGGTTTTGAATCTGTGCCATATAAGCCACACCCAAAGATTGTTGAGATGATTCCTGATGTCAGGCGAAGGTCATCATCCTGTTCTCTGGTGACTACTGCTTAGGGGGTGAGTCCTGCTGCATCGAGTTCTCTTCAGGTCATAGGTAATATCATTATAGGTGAGACGGATGCCGAGTTCTTTCTTCTGGATGCTTCTTCCTTTGCTTATCATATTTGTTTGCTTCTTGCAGAGGGCGCTAATGTGCTTCTATCTGAGAATGAGGGGGATGAGGAGGCGCAGACACCTCTTATTCGTAAGCCGTAAGTTTTCTTTAACTTCTGCTTTCCACTTTGTTTAGTTATTTTGCTTGTTGATGCTTCCCTTTAATCTTGCGACCGAACAGAGGGTTTTGGGACTTCTTCTTCTCTTTCTCCTTCTCTTGCTGCCCACATTTCTTTTGTTGTGCAGTCTCTTGCCACTGTTCCCCTACCTATCATGCCTAGGAGGGGTGTGGGTTCTTTCAAGCTTCCACCGAGGTAATATTACTGGGCATCTCTTGAGTTGACTTCTGCTCTTGTCTTTTTTAGTTCTTATGCTTTCTTTTGTAGGCCTAGTGTTGTTTATTCACAAGGTTCTTCTTCTGGTGCGGGCCCTGGCCGAGCCCCCGAGGATGAGCCTAAGGCTCGAAGTTCTTCTACTGGTAGGTTCCTTGCAACTTCTTCTAGATTTTCTTACTTCTTTCTTTGTTTGAAGGTTCCTAATATGTTTGTATTGGCTTCTTGTAGATGCTATCTTGCAGGTTGGTCAGAGGGCCAAAGTTGATGCGGGGTCTAGTCCCACTTTGCCGGCGGCTCCTTTGGCGGCATCTGTTGAGTCGGGTCGTGAGCTTCCTCATGCTGAGCTGCTGACTGCTGGAGTTACTGTTACTGGAGGAGGTGATAGAGTTGTTGCTGATTCACCACTGCTCGCTTTGCCACTGTCAAGTTCTTCTGGTCCATGGATCTTGAGATGAGCCATCCTCATTGTCTGGCGACTCTGAAGGCTTGCTTTGAGGAGTTCTCCGCCAAATTTGGCGGCATGGTGTAGGTATGTGTTCCTTTCTTGGTCTTGTGTTGCTTTTGATCTGTCAACTTTTCTTATTCTTGTCTCTATCCCTTTCAGTCTCTTTGGCAGGATCAGGACCTTCTTTTTGGCCTTGTTGAGGCTGTGGCGACGGCATCTAGCTTCGTCGATCTTGAGCGGGTTCATAAAGAGCTCGTTCATGTTCAGGCGAAACTAGACCATGAACATGGCAGCGTCAGGCTACTGAGGTGACTCATCAGGCTTAGTTGGCTGATGAACTGTGTCATTAGGAGGAGGCGTTGAAGGTCACTGCTAATGAGGTCCAGACTTTGAAGGCCCAAGTTGCAGGTATTTTTTCTTCTACTGAGTTGTTATTTTTGATTGGTCTGCTGCCGAGTTCTGTCTTCAGCTTATTGACTTGATTTCTTTTTTGTAGAGTTCGAGCGTAAGCAGCTTCAGTGGAATCAAGACTTGGAGGATACAAAAGAAACCCTCAGGACCTCTGAGAACAAAGCCGAGTTGGTAAGAGAGATGCATTCTCATTGTGAGGATGTTGAGTGAAAGCTTGCCTTGGCTCACCAGTTCCGGCGTGATGCTGATCAAGGTGTTTTTCAGGCCCTGAAGACTGTTCAGGAGTTGAAGGGCCAGTTGGATGTGACCAATGCCAGGTTCCAGTCGCTATGGGGGGCTATGACCTATCTCCTGTGTTTCATTGGACTGGAGCAGGATCAGCCCCTGTATGCTGATGTGGTGAGCTATGCACCTCTGATTCCATCGCGGTTCTTCAACTTCATGAAGGATAGCTTCCGGAGGTGTGTGAGCAACATCTTATGCCACATCCAGGTTCTTGCTTCAGAGGCTTAGTTGGAGAATTTGGTTGATCCCAATCCATCATTGGAGTTCGTGCTTCAGGTTGGAGAGCAGGAAGCTGCCCTTGCACCTCTTGTAGATCAAGTCATAGATAGGATAAATTTGGGTTCTGATCCTACTGCTCTTGCGCCTTGAGTGCCTTGCTTGTAAGGTTCTTTGATGGTGGATGGTACTTCTAGGCCGTTGTTGCCCTTTTTTCTTGAACATAATCCTTGTTGTGTGGGCTTCGTCCTGACATTAGAAGATTTAATGAGTTCTTTGTTGGTATAAATTAAGTGCAACTAAAATATGAAGGATTCTGTAAGCGTACAGAAAATACCAATGTAGCATTTTACTAGGAGTATCCAGGTATTGTTATTTATATTTTACCACAGGAAAGCATGGGTTAAAGAATCTGATAAATCACTATCATATATCTACTAACTTAGTAAATCAACTAGACTAGAGTAGGGGTAAATGATAATTGATTGGATATATGAATGAAAGCACACATTGGAGAATTCTATGAATAAATGAGTAGCTAGCTAAAGTGAGAGGACAACCGGAGTGATCAAGGTTCCTATATACTTCTCTATTACTTTGATTCTAAGTAACTGAAGCATGGATACATATAGAAATCACACAATAGCACTTTGGAGCAGCAGGTCCTTTCCAACTCTTGAAGAAGACTAAGAAAATAGTAGTTGGGGGAAGGCTGCCGAAAGCGCTATGAAACATCAACCCGAATGTGGTGGATTACAAAGGCCTTACAGAGCTGTCACCCTTGGGCTACCACAACTATCCGTGGGGTTCAGCACAACCTCAGGTAACCTATAGTCTATACACCATGCCTACACTATCGATTACTACTTTAATTACTATAGATAACTAGAGCACTCAATACGAGCGGAGATCCCATGCCAAGATGCAATAACTATACTAACCATACTTATGAAGACATAAAGTAAATAGAGAAGATGAATATATTAAAGTGTAAGTCTTGCAAAGACTAGATACAAAGACATACCAAATCCCTGAAGACTCCTCCAGAACCGGAGCGCAGCTCCGCTCTCCCTAACTCTCATCTAGATCTAGTCTACTATATTGGAAAGTCTTGCACTAATTCTCTAGAGATGAGAGATCATCCTTTTGAGAGAGGCCTCTAAATCTCCACCCTGAATAATGAATAATGAATTAGGGCTTCTAGGGATGCCTCCTCCAGGGGTCAAGGGTCCTGCTTATATAGCCCCTAGGATGCACCACAGCCCTCAGATCAAACCTACCTAAATGGACGATTATTATTCATCCTCAAAGGCGATGGAGGCAGGATCCGTGAGCCTGGACCTAATTAGTCTAGGTCAGCAGGTGCCCGCCGAAGGGTGTGGGTGGCCGCCCGGCCACCTAGCTGGTTCGGGCTCCCTTTGGTCTAGTGCCTTCTCGAATCTTCAAGATTACAGAAAAGTACATGTTCATTGTTTATCTCTATGTAAACCTGCCATATGGGCCTTTCATGGTTCTTTTTAGCTGACACCCTATAGAAATAGACATTCGCGAAAACTCATGGAATTCTATCAGTGTAACCCCTATATCTAGATGGTAATTATGTTTAGGTCTTTTTTCATGTCTCATTGATGGTTAAAAATTGGAGTTATCTACCATCAACACTCTTGCTGTGCGGGCTTCATCCCAACTTTATAAGATTTGATGAGTTCTTGCTGTGCGGGCTTCATCCCAACTTTTGAATAACTTTGACAAGTCCTTTGATGTGCGGGCTTCGTCCCAACTTTGAGTAGTTTCGATGAGTTGTGTGGGCTACATCCCGACTTTGAGTAGTTTTGACGAGTTGTGTGGGCTTTGTCTCGACTTTGAATTGCTTCGTGCTACCCGCTAGTAGTGTAGTGGCCATCGTTGAGTCAGAGTTGTTCTTGTTGCTTCAAACTAGCCGTTGGTAGTGTAATGGCTGCTTCTAAGCCATAGTTGTTTTATTGATTGAAACTACCCACTGGTAGTGTAGTGGCTGCTCTTGAGCCATAGTTGTTTTGAGGTTTTGATGCATCATGCCGCAGGGTGTGCATGAGTACAGTCTAGTAAGTTGTGCTCTGCATCACATCACAGGCAAGGGTGGGGAGTCAAAGATCCTAGACCGACACGGTGTGCCCTAATCCTGCTATTGTAGCGAAAGGTTTTGACTCCCGAACCAGCACTATGTGCCCGAGTTCAACTGCATTCTCGTTTCATAGTAAGGAAGAACTTTCTGATCGTGAATCTAGCATGAGAGCTCGTATTCACCCTAGAAAGGCCTGAGTGTACCGACACGCAGTGCCCTCATCCAACTCGGTGCTCTACGCACAGGGTAGGCAAGGTGGGGAGCCAAGATCCTAGATCAACACGAGGTGCCCTGATCCCGCTGTTGCGAATAGGTTTGGTCTCCCAAACCAGCACTAGGTGCCATGGTTCAACTGCATTCTCAATTCGTAGTACTCTCTGATCATGAAATGACACAAGTGCCCTAAATCACCCAAGAGAGGCCCGATCCTGGACCGACACAGATTGCACTGATCCAGCCCGGAGCCACGCACCGGGCGGCTAGCTTATCCATGGAGCGGTACTAAGGCTCTACTCCATGCAGGCACGCTATGAGATGACCCCATAGTGTGATATCTTGAAGAGGCATTGAGTGCCTGGTGGTCTTGTTGTTGCAAATAGAAAGAGCGAGTTGTTTTGAAGATCGAAAAATTCTTATTTCGTCATCTCGGGTTCTTTTACAGGACGTTTCCTCTTAGTTGTAAAATCATCGAAGTTGGCTGATGTGCCATATGTTCTTCACCGAGATTTCTTCGTCCATCATAAGCTCATATGTGCCTGGTCCGGTTGCTCTTCTTACTTTGAAAGGTCCCTCCCAAGGGCTTCGTAGTTTGTGCCTTCCGTCTTTCTTTTGGATGAGTCAAAGAACCGAGTCTCCGGGTTTATGGGTCCGGGGTTGTGTGCTCTTGTCGTAGTGTCTTCTTAGTACTTGTTGATATCTGGCAGTCAGTAAAATTGCACACTCTCAGACTTCTTCTAGTGAATCAAGTTCCAAGCGTCTTGTTTCTTTGGCTTCTCCTTCTACGTATTGCTCTATCTCTGGTGATGTCTAGATTAAGTCAGCTGGAAGTATTGCTTCTGATCCATAGATGAGGAAGAACGGTGAGTATCTGGTTGATCTACTGATTTGGGTTCTGAGGCCCCAAACCACTTTTGGTATTTCATCAATCCACTTAGCTCCATAGTCCACCAGTTCTTCGTATAGTCTTGGCTTCAATCCTTGTAAAATTAACCCGTTGGCTCTTTCAACTTGTCCGTTTGCTTGAGGGTGGGCGATTGATGCAAAATCAATGCCGATTCTGTATCTGTTGTTGGTAGTCATTAATGACAAATTTATACCGCCAATATAGAACCAAAAAGCAAAGAATTAAATATTTTTACACACATATACCTTTACTACTAACAGAATTCCACATGTACTGGAAGATTTGTCACTATGGAGGAAATACACCAAGTACAGGGAACATTTGTAATTAAAAGGCACTTTCCAGAAGATATATTTGCCAACCCAAAGGAAGTTTGCCCAACCAAAGTGTGCACAGGCCAAATCCACCACAACACAGCAGTCGAGGCCCAAGCCAGAAACCACCGACCAAGGCTCGGCGCGAACCGACCCATGGGTGGGCCGGCTGGTGCACTAGTGAGGCGGTTCAGGCCCAACCAGCTCATGTCGGTACAATCAATGCAGAGGAGGACGGTGCGCTACTCAGATTCCTAATCCTACCCCCGAACTGCCTTCCACCTATTACAAAAGGAGAGGAGGAGCACCTCCACAACACACACTCATTTGGAGCACTACCTCGCTTTCTACACTTGTTCTTTATGCTTAGCTACTTAGAAATCACACTCATTTGGAGCACTACCTCAATCTCTACACTTGTTCTTTAGGCTTAGCTACTTAGAATGTTCTGAAGTAAGGTTAAGCTACTTAGAGGGCTTGTCTCCTAGGAAGAAATGCTTCTCTCTTGGTAATACACTATGAAGAGTTCTTCCTTATTCAAGTTCCCTATTCTTATTTACATTCTTGCATATGAACTAGAGTATAGTCTTGAGCATGATATATTCTATGATTATGAACTAGACTATAGTCCATATGAGAGTTGTTCATCATGCTCATACATGTTCTTCATTGTTCATATGATTTACAAACTTAGAGAAGATGACAGGAATAGAGTAACAGTTCATTGTTCCTTCGGGTTTGCTTATATCCTAGCTCGTCCATCCTTAGGGTGGGAGTCCTAGCGGGATATAGGTAGTTCCTTAGTATGCAAATGTGGTGTCCGAATGCGAGGAAGCCTACAGATATGGCAGCATGCCACGGTTGAGGGGTACGCGGCAGGTGGTGACAGCCCTGTCCGTCCTTCGTAATCCCCCACATTCGTATGTTGTGTAGGAGTTCGTAAATGTCCCCATCAGCTGACAGATCAGCTGCCAGGATCTCCCTATTTCTCTTGACCATGACTTGTACCTTAACCTATTTATCATATGACACTAACTTGTTCTATGCAAATGTATAAGATATACCTGCTCCGCTTAGATTTTTCTTTTATTCTTTATTTTACCTTTATCCTTGAGGTTGCTCTATGTGTATCCACTATCTATGAATCATATTGTTTAACCCCTGCATAGCTATGGGCCATATTTCAATGATATGAAGTCATAACAAATCTGTGCTAGAGGTATTTGTACCCCCGCCTCTAAAGGGAAAATATAAATAACGATACCCTGAACTATTTCCAGGTGAAATGCTACAACGATAAATCCGTGCGCTTGCGGATATCATCTTTAAAAGGTTACGATATATCACCTGGGCACATCTTACAGCGTTGCTAGAGTACAATTGTAGTAGCATCGCTAAGAGTCACCAACAACAGGCATTTCTGGCGTGGTTGCCAGAATAGGTGTCTTGCCTATTTTGGTGATTGCGTTAAGAAATGCCAACAAGCATTTCTGGTGCCGTTGCTGGGGAGGCATTGGTACAAATAAATCTAGCAAGAGAAAATGATAAATATGACTTCATTAGAAAATGGCCATTGTCTATGTAGGCTAACTTGTATGTTTTCTCCTGTTGTGGATGAAAACAGGATAGTGCATGACTGGTTTCTTCTCGCCGGAAAACTTCATCGCTGATCCGGAGGCACTCCTAAGGAAGAACAGATCTCGTGCCACTTCTTCTTCTACTACTCCGTCGAAAAACAAAACAGTCACCGCCGCATCATCTGTACTGAACAACATGGCCTAGAAGTCACTCCGTGAGTTCTCCGTTCCCGCTGTTGCCAACGTGCCCACCGGGCCCGTTGTTAATGTTGGGGACAGGAACTTTGAACTTAGGACCGGGCTGATCACCATGGTGGAGGTGAGTCCATTTTGTGGACTACCCAATGAGGACTCCAATGCCCATCTCTAGCATTTTCTTGAGCTGTGCAATAGAATCGTCATCAAAGACGTCGCACCAGACATTATCAGGCTCTGTCTGTTTCCTTTCTCCCTTGTGGGGAAGGCGAAGCAGTGGTTCTACAAGGACAAGTTAGCTGTTGACACCTGAAGCAAGTGCTCCACAGCGTTCCTCACCAAATTCTTCCCCATGGGCAAAACCAACGCCCTAAGGGGAAGAATTGCCAATTTCCAGCAGAACTCAATGGAACCCATTCCAGAGGCATGGGAGAGGCTGCAAGAGTACATACAAGCATGCCGCCACCACGGTATGGAGAATTGGCTGGTGCTTCAGAACTTCTACAATGGGTTAACACCCATGTCGAAGGGGCACCTTGATGCCGCTGCTGGTGGCGTCTTTCTATCACTCACTGTTGAGAGCGCTACGGTGCTAATCAACAAGATGGTAGAAAACCAAGCTTGGGGGGAGGAAAGAGCTCCCACTAAAGCATAAAAAGGCATGCACACCATGAAGTAGACGGACATGTTTGCTGCAAAAATAGATCTACTCCTCAAGAAGTTTGTTGAATGTGCCCCTAAAGACACATCTGGCACCGTTAACGCCATGGACTCTCGCATGACATGCGAGGTCTGTGGTAATGTTGGCCATTCGGGGAATGATTGCCCCAAGACCCCTGAAGATGCTGCTTACATCAACAATGGGTTCCAATAGCAACAAGGAGGTAGTAACTGCTGGAATAACTAATCCCGTCCACCACTCCAAGGTAATTTAAAATATCACTCCAATTACAATTCGAATCAACCTTCGCTTAAGGATCTGGTTTTAGGCCAAGCTAAAATAAAAATGAAAATCTTACCAAAAAGATGCTTAATAATGATAAAATTTTGGAAAGTTTAAGCACAAAAATAGAGGGTTTATCTTCTGCTATTAAGAACCAGCTGAGCTTTAACAAGATAATAGAAACCCAGTTAGCTCAGATAGCTGCTGCTATACCCGCTAACAACAGTTCAGGAAGGATCCCAGGGCAACCTCAGGTCCCGCTTGAATCTATTAATATGATCTCAACAAGGTTTGGTAAACCTTCATCGTGGGGTATATCTATTCTTAACAAGAAGGGAGACCCTGGCCGCCCAACAAGCACAATTGCCATTGGCCCCCACACGATCAACAATGCCTACTGCAACCTTGGAGCAAGTATCAATGTGATGTCCAAGGTAACATATGACAGAATATTGGGTGGACACTTGTCCCCCATATCATTTCAGTTGTAGATGCCAGATCAGTCTACCAGACAACCTGAGGGGTTGGCCGAGGACATACTGGTAAGGATCAGGGATGAATATGTCCCTGTTGACTTTGTGGTCCTAGACATGGGTGACAACATTGCAGCTCCGCTCATCCTGGGAAGGCCTTTCCTGCATACTACAGAAGCGGCCATCTACACTAGGAAGGGTGAAATCACTCTTAATTTTAAAAAAAGCTATAAATCTGGCCTTCAATGGTTATGCTAAAAATATCAAGAATAAAAAGAACCAAACCAGAAAGGGACCAGAGCCACCTGTAATTAATAAACAAGTATGGCAGGCGGCAACACCTACATCCACTTCTCCCGGGACAGATGTACCTTCATCAAGCAGGAGATGAAGAGGGAGAAAAAGTCCTGCTCAACGGACTCTAAAAAGGTGAGCCCTGACCAACAGGTAAAATGGTAAGTTATCTTATAAATAATGTTTTCTATATATATAAAATATATATATTTATATATATTTATATTTTGTCTTTCATCCCTTTTAAATAAAATAATTTTCAAAAAGTTTTACTATTCAAAATTTTTGAAAATTAGTTCATTAGAAAGAATAAAATCTTATCTTTACAAAACCTATTTTTAAAATAATTCTTGGAAAAGTTTTTATCATCAAAATATTATTGAAAAATCAAAATCGGGAGATGGATTTTTGAATCCTGGAAATCACCAACGGTCACGAGCTCAAAGTGGCCGTTATGAGCTACCTGCCAAATGGGGGAAGCATCGGGCCCACAGGCGGGCCGGCCTGACCACCTGCGTCGGCCGACACACCTGCACGGCCTCTGGCCCCTTGCCTTCCCCCGCCGTCGGTTTCCCTATAAATAGCAGCTCAAAGCAGCTCTTGGGTGTGAAAGTTTCGTATCACTTCACTAATCCCATCACACCCAGGAAGTTGTCTTGACCAGCAGAGAACCTTCTGGGAGTGCTCTGGGTACTGCCCAGGACCTCCGCAATGAGCTACCTTGGGGGAGACCCTGCAAAGGTATGTGCATTGCATATTTAAATTCCAAGAAATTTTATTTTCATTTTAGTATGTTTTAATTTTTAGCATTCATGCATTCAAAAAAACTAAAAATGCTAAAAAGACCAAAAATATTTACTCCACTCTATATATATGTGCTATACAAATATCTAGTTCAGCCCTTGTTGAGATGATGAATAGTTGCTCTATTTTATATTTCTCTTGTACCTGCTTTATAATCGAGCTTTCTCCACAGTTTTGGTTTATCAGCTAAAATGTCTCATCCTAAAAACTTGAAATAGTGGGTTGCACATGCTTGATCCTGTCTAAGTTATTGCCTGATATGATATAGTGATATGGGCTGCACTATGACTTTGTTCTAAGTAAGACTCGACATCCGGAGTTTTATTTTTCAAAAAAAAAATTCAAAACCAGTAGTTCCTCAATGATTATGAAATACCTACCAAGGCCATATGACATATTTCAATTCTGCAAAACCTTTAGTCATATGCTGCTTGTGGAACATTAAGTTGAGTCAAACTGTTGTGACCTTAGTGAGATTATAGTAATATGCCCATGATTGAAATTCACTTGCACCCACCAAATAAAGCCAACTCTGACCCTGAGAGTTACGCACAACATGCATTTTTCCATCCACCCAAATATATGCCAACTCTTACACTGAGAGTTGCGCACCACTTTCCACCAAATAAAGATGCCGACTCTTACACTGAGAGCCGCGCATTCCTTATCTAGAAAAAATTACTCACATTTCCATCATGATATCTCTCCATTCAAAAATTCTTCATATGCCAAATAAAGGATATGGGCTATACTAAAAAAATCATGCCAACGGGCATGAGAGATCAATAAACAACGGGAAGATCCAAAATTCCCCATTCAAAAAAAGAGAAGAAAAAAGTGTGTACCTTTATAGCCCATGTCCCTCAAAAAATATCATCCATCCAATAAAGAGAGTCATGATGCATGGAGTACCAAAAATATTTAGAGATAGGATCCACTTTTATACTCCATACACCTGCACATCTCAATCAAAAGTATGCCCACCTTCGTACCTGCCTATAACTCCACTCAAAAGCTTTAGCAGTAGGTTATGAAAGAAGGGCAACATTACAATGCCTTTGGCGAGGTAAACATACACATTGAGCGATCGAGAGAACCATTTGAGGAACTTGGCTTTCTTTGCAAAAATTTTCAAAACCTTCAGATAGATAGTTAATCTTGGAATGAACGATAAGCAATGCCTGTGAATCTGTTCTATCTTGCAATCGTCCAAGACTTGAGATAGCTAATAAGCCCCATTTTCAAGATAATAACAAGGTGGATAGTATGCTGATTTATTCAAACTAAGGTAGAAAACTTTGTTATAAATCATGTACACTTGAAATATAATCGGCATAGAAGCAACTCCTTATCAACAACCAAAGCCTAGCTTAGCTCGGGGATGAGAAAAGGGTAAGCTTGGGGGATCTTGTTGGCGGTCCTTAACGATGAATTTATACCACCAATATATAACCAAAAAGAGAAGAATTATATATTTTTACACACATATACCTTTACTACTAATGGAATTCCACATATACTGGAAGATTTATCACTATGTAGGAAATACACCAAGTACAGGGAATATTTGTAATAAAAAGGCATTTTTGAGAAGACGTATTTGCCAACCCAAAGGAAGTCAGCCCAACCGAAGCGTGCATGGGCCAAATCCACCACGACACAGCAGTCTAGGCCCGAGCCAGAAGCCACCGACAGAGGCTGGGCATGAACCAACCCACGGGTGGGCTAGTCAGCGCACTAGTGAGGTGGTTCAGGCCCAGCCAGCTTGTGTCAGTACAATCAATGTAGAGGAGGACGGTGCGCTACTCTGATTTTGAATCATACCCTCGAACTGCCTTCCACCTGTTACAAAAGGAGAGCCCAGAAATCACACTCATTTGGAGCACTACCTCAATATCTACACTTGTTCTTTAGGCTTAGCTACTTAGAATGTTCTGAAGTAAGGTTAAGCTACTTAGAGGGCTTGTCTCCTAGGAAGAAATGCTTCTCTCTTGGTAATACACTATGAAGAGTTCTTCCTTATTCAAGTTCCCTATTCTTATTTACATTCTTGCATATGAACTAGAGTATAGTCTTGAGCATGATATATTCTATGATTATGAACTAGACTATAGTCCATATGAGAGTTGTTCATCATGCTCATACATGTTCTTCATTATTCATATGATTTATAAACTTAGAAAAGATGACAGGAATAGAGTAACAGTACGTTGTTCCTTCAGGTTTGCTTATATCCTAGCTCGTTCATCCATAGGGTGGGAGTCCTGGTGGGATTTAGGTAGTTCCTTAGTATGCAGACATAGTGTCCAGATGCGAGGGAGCCTTCGGATATGATGGCATGCCACGGTTGAGGGGTAGGCGGTAGGTGGTGACAGCCCTGTCCGTCCTTCGTAATCCCCCACATTCGTATATTGTGTAGGAGTTCGTAAATGTCCCCATCGGCTAATAGATCAGCTGCCAGGATCTCCTTGTTGCTCTTGACCTTGAATTGTATCTTAACCTATTTATCATATGACACTAACTTGTTCTATGTAAGTGTATAAGATATACCTGCTCCGCTTAGGTTATTCTTTTATTCTTTATTTTACCTTTATGCTTGAGGTTGCTCTATGTGTGCCCACTATCTATAAATCATATTATTTAACCCCTGCATAGCTATGGGCCATATTTCAATGATATGAAGTCATAACATATCTGTGCTAGAGGTATTTGTACCCCCGCCTCTTACTGGAAAATATAAATAACGATACCCTGAACTATTTTCGGGTGAAATGCTACAATGATAGATCCGTGCGCTTGCCGCTATCATCTCTAAAATGTTATGATCTATCACCTGGGCACATCTTACATCATTGCTAGAGTACATTTCTAGTAGCGTTGCTAAGAGTTGCTAACAATAGGCATGTCTAGCATGGTTGCCAGAATAGGTATCTTGCCTGTTTTGGTGATTGCGTTAAGAAATGCCAACATCTGTCACCCAAGATGTAAACTCCTTCGTGGTGAACGGTGATCCCAGGTCTGTGATGATCCTGTTGGGTACGCCAAATTAGAACATGATGCTTTGTATGAACTCAATAGCTTTTTCAGCGCTGTATTTGACCAAGGGTTTTTATTCTATCGAATTGGTAAACTTGATGATTGCGATGAAGATGTACTCAAATCCTCTGGATGATCTTTTTAGTGGACCGACTTGATCCAATCCCTAGCAAGAGAAGGGCCAAGAGGGCGGTATGCATATCAGGTTGTGTGCCGGGATGTGTTGTTGCCTTGCAAACATTTGGCACTTCTTGCATTTCGTGATGAAGTCTTCTGTGTCTTTCATTGCCGTGGGCCAATAATACCCCATCCTGAAAGCTTTTCCTACCAAGGTTCTTGATGCCGCATGATTGCCACAACAACCTGCGTGTATTTCTTCGATGATGTTTATTCCTCTCTCTTGGTACACATTTGAGTAAAACTCCTGATGAAGCAGCTCTTCTATATAGCTTGTCTCCTACTAGTACGTAGTTCTTGCTTCTATGTATTAGTCGGGTTTTTTGTGCCTTGTCTTCTGGTAGTGTTTTGTCTTTGATGTAATCTATGAACTGTTGCCTCTAGTCTTCATAGATTACCATAACTTGTCTTGACAGAGGGTCTTGGTCAATCTCCATTGGGCATCTTTGGTAGATCCAGGATGTTGTTCTTCACCTGGTTGTTTGATAGATGGTTCCTTTAATTCTTCTACGAAGATTTCTAGTGGTACCTTTGCTCTATCGAAGCCTAGCTTGGCCAAAGTCAGCTGCTACATTTGAATCTCTTAGAACGTGGTGGATCTCTAATCCTTGGAAATTTTTCTCCAACTTTCTGACTTCTGCACAGTAAGCGCCCATGTTGTCTTTTGTGCAACCCCATTCTTTGTTGACTTGGTTGACGACAACTGCTGAATCACCATAGACTAGCAACCTTTTTATTGCTAAAGAGTTGGCTACTCTTAACCCATGTATGAGTGCTTCATATTCTGCTTCATTGTTCGTGGCCTGCCATAGAATCTGTAGGACGTACTTGAGTTGTTTTCCTTCTGGTGATATGAATAGGATCCCTGCTCCTGCACCTCCTAATTTGAGTAATCCATTGAAATACATCCTCCAATGATCTGTGATGGGTTCAGGTTCTTTTAGAGTTGTTTCTATCCATTCAGCTAGGAAATTGCTGAGTGCTTGGGATTTGATAGCCTT
This sequence comes from Bothriochloa decipiens, assembly GCA_023333625.1. Taxonomy (NCBI): domain Eukaryota; kingdom Viridiplantae; phylum Streptophyta; class Magnoliopsida; order Poales; family Poaceae; genus Bothriochloa; species Bothriochloa decipiens. The sequence continues at coordinate 55,891,176 of CM041633.1, read as the reverse complement.
TTTCGATTGAAATTCCAGGTTCAATGCTTTGAGTTCTACTGCCCATTTGGATATTCTTTCTGTACTGTCTTTGTTTCTTAGAATGTCTGCCAAAGGAAATTTTGTGATGATCGTAATCCTATGTTCTTGAAAGTAGTGTTTGAGCTTTCTTGATGAAATCCAGATTGCATAGCGTAATTTCTATATGTGAGGGTATCTGACTTTTGATTCCGTTAGTACTTCATTGACGTAGTAGACTGGCCTTTGTACTTTGTAAACATGATCGGGTTCTTCTCTTTCAACAACAATTGCTATGCTTACGACGTTCTTTGTAGCCGAGATGTATAATAGCATGTATTCTTTCTTGGTTTTTGGCACCAGAATAGACGATGAGGCTAGGTACCACTCAAGTTTCTGAAAGGCTTCATCTGCTTCTTTTGTCCACTAAAATTTGCCTGTCTTTTTTAGTAGTTTGAAAAATGGAATGCCTTTTTCTCCTAGGCGTGATATGAATCTGTTGCGAGCTGCCATACAGCCTGTCATCTTCTGGACATCTTTTATCTTCCTTGGTGGTTCCATATCTAGAATTGCCTTGCTTTATATTGTGCTTGCTTTAATTCCTCTATTGCTAACTAGAAAACCATGTAGTTGACCAGCTGGTACTCCGAAAATGCACTTGTTCGGGTTAAGCTTCCACCTCCACTTCTTGAGGTTTGTAAAAGTTTCTTGTAGCTCTTCTATCAATTTTTCTAGTTCATTTGTTTTGACTACTATGTCATCTACGTAGGCTTCAGTGTTTCTTCCTATCTGATCTCCTAGGGTTGTTTGGATTGCTCGTTGGTAGGTTGCCCCTGCGTTCTTTAAACCAAACGACATTGATATATAGCAGTATGCTCCAAATGGTGTCATGATGGATGTCTTGCTCTGATCTTCTTCTCTGAGAGATATTTGATGATATCCTGAGTAGCAATCTAGAAAAGAGAGTAGAGATGCTCCTGCTATTGAATCTATCACTTGATCGATTCTTGGTGGACTGTATGGGTCTTTGGTGCAGTGTCTGTTTAGGTCGGTCATAAGCCAGTCTGGCGAGTTCTTCTTTTGTACTAGCACTGGGTTCACCAACTAGTCTGGGTTGATGATTTCTAGGCAAAGATATCTTTGTTGTCCCTAAGAAACTTGGTGGGCGCGAATTCCTATTTAGGGTTGAGTTCTGCACTGATGGTCGCTATCTTCTCGGGATCACCAGTTTCCAGGTCAATTTTCTTTGTTGTCACTTTGGTTAGAGTAGTGAAACTTTTGCTAGCCTTCTTTGTAGGGATTTCTATCTCCTGTGGGTTCATTGTTGCTGCTATCATGGCAATCGCCCTTCTTCCTTGTTCACCTTGCAATCTTTCTGCAATTTGTATGGCTTGCACGTCGCAATCATATGCTTTCTGCAGGTCTCCTTGTAGTGATAATATCCCCTTGGTTGTTGGCATCTTGAGTAGTAGGTATGGATAGTGTGGTACGGCCATGTACTTGGTTAGTGCTGGTCGACCCAAGATAGCATGGTAGCATGACTCAAAATTGGCTACTTCGAATTTGATGAACTCTGTCCTATATTTCTCTTTGGTACCAAATGTAACCGGCAATGTTATTTCTCCAAGAGGTACCACAGCTGTTCTGGGTACTATGCCATAGAACGGTGTACTTCTTGGTGTAATCATCCCTTCATAGTCAATGCTCATATTTTCCAAGGTTGCGGTGAATATGATGTCCAAGCCAGCTCCACCATCAATTAGTACTTTGGGGACTATGATTCCTACAATTGTTGCTGCTACCACTAGTGGATAACAACCTGCTTTGGATGTGCTTGTCCATTGATCTTCCCTTGTGAAGTTGATCGGGTACTCTGACGAGTTTAGATATCTTGGCACAGCGGGTTCTGCTGCCATGATTGCTCGTTGTGCTAGCTTCTGTTGCTGCTTGTTCCTTGCACCTGGTACTCCAGAGAATATCACATATAATTGCTTCTGGGTTCTTGAAAATATCCTTCGGGCTTCTTTTCTTCCTTCTTTGGTTCTATCATCCTTCTATCTTGGTTGTTATTGTACCTCCCATCTTTTCGGTATGGGCTATTGAAATCATGACGGTCTTTGAGATTGTGCCTCGACCTTAGTGCATGGGGCAGTTCATGTCTTCGAAATTTGCAAATTGCCTTTGCTTTATTTTGTCTTTTTCTTGAGGGGTTAGGTTCTGGTAGGTGCTGGTTCTTTTGTTGGCTACTGCCACTGTTGTTTCTTGCAATGGTCTTTTGTTATTTGCTTCTGTAGTTAGGCCTTCCCCTCCTATCATTGTTGTCTCTGTTATTGGGGAACTTTTTGTTTTTCTTTTCTTCTGAAGATATGAGCTTTTCAACAGCTCGCTTGAACTCTTTATTGTTCTTTGGGTCTTAACTATTGAACTCTTTGAATTGCCACCTCGTGATGATTTCGTTGCTGAATATATTAATGACTTCTCTATCAGTGATTTTGTGTACTTGTGCTCATGGTTCGCCAAATCTTCTATGGTATTCTCTAAGTGATTCTCCTGGCTTCTGTGTGATTCCTTGTAATTCTGTTTCTGTCATTGGGTGTATGATAATTCCTGCAAAATGGTTGCAAAATTGTTTTTGCAAGTCACTCCAATATCTGATGGACCCTACGGGTAGTTTGTCAAACCATTGTAGTGACATTGCTTCTAGTGCCATTGGGAAGAATAGTGCATTAAGGTCTTCGCCTCCTCCAGCCAACTCGATGGATTGTGAATAAACTCTGAGCCATTGCTTAGGTTCTTCTTTCCCATTGTATTTTGAGTGATTTGATGGCTTGAACTTGTGCGGTAGCTTCATGTCTTGCAACCTTTTGGCGAAACATGGAAATCTGTCATAATTGTCTTTCATGTTGTAATCTGGTGATGGCGATCTTCTACGATCTCTGTAGCATGATCGGCACTCTAATTCTCCACATCCTTCTTCTCTGCTTACCATCCTGCCTCGTTCCGCCCTTCTTTGTGGTGGGTATGGGTGGGTTCTTTCAGATCTTGGTGGTGGAGGCGGTCTTGAATGTTGGTGATTTGTTCCGCCTCTTATGTTGCTGCTCCCTTCCTTTTCTATTCTAGTGAAAACTGACCTTCGAGGTTGTTCCTGCTGGTCTATAATAGTGGGTTGTTCATTTTGCTGAGCTTTGTTTACCACCTTTTCAGATTCTTGAGTCTTCTTCTGTGTGACTTCTATCTCTTTTTGCGCCTTCTTTACAGATTCGAGCTGCCTGGTTACTTCGTTGATTCTCTCTTATTTTTCAAGCTTGGCTGCTTGTTTCTCTACTTTCATTTTGTTGTACATCATGCGATCTTGCCTGTATTTGGTCCATGCTTGCTTCTTTCGCTTCGCTTTAGTTCTTCTGCGAGACCGGTGACGGTTCTGACCTAGCCTCGACTACTTGCGATCCTCACTTTCATCATCCTTGGTTCTTTCATCTTCAGATATGTCACTTTTTGACTCATCAGATGAATGTACTTCAGTTGGTCTTGGAGACACGGGTAGTTCAACTACATCGGCCATGTAGACGGTTCTTCTTCTCAGCCTTCTTAAAATTTTTGTAGTTTCTTCTTCTGATGAATCAGCGTTGTCGAAAGATAAAGTGGTGAATTCTTTTCATTCTTGAAAGGGTAGTTCTTGATAGTAGTAATCAGGTTGTATTCCATTGGTGGCGAAAGTACTTGGCCCATGAGTGGTATGATCTTCTTCAGTCATGGTTGTAAACAACCTTCCCGGGCTTCTGGTTGGTTCGAAGTTTTTCACTATCTGCTTTGCTTTTCTTCTTGGTTCTCAAGGGTTGCGGACTGGAGTAATTGGCTTCGTAGATTGGTTCTTCCTACCCCTCCCGTGGATTGGGCACCCGTGGCACCCGTGTGACTTTTTCAGGTATTCTTACACAATAGATGCTGAGTTGCGCAACCCGTATGGAAACGAGTTGGGAATCTTGATGAATGTCTTCGAGTTATAGATGGTATTCAAGTTCTCCTTAGAGTCGGTTTCATATTCCTCCTCTTCTGGACCTTGAGTCGGATTCTTCGTGGTGCTGGAGTTGAAAACGGTTTTTGAATTCTTCTCTGAGCCGGTTTCATGGTCTTCCTCTTCCGATTCGGATTCGAAGTTGAAAGCGTTGCGAGCCGCTCGGCGAGTCAAGATTCTTCCATGGCGTCGATCTTGATGTCATCAATCTCTGACGGTTTGTCCAGACGGCTCTGGAGCTTGCCTTCCCCGTTGGCCTCGCAGATCCATGAACCGAAAATGAAGGTTGTTCCATTGAGAAACTCATCTTGAAGGTGAGATCCGCAGAACTCTCGGTGTACAATCCGCCGAAAGCCCCTTACCTGGCGCGCCAGCTGTCGATGTTTTATCATCGATAGCCCACCACTGGGGTACCCAGCAGGGTGTTTTTGTTCGGAGGAGCTTGGCAGACTGCGGAACTCGACTGTGGCAACAAGCTTGATGAGACAAACGATTTTATACTGGTTCGGGCCCTCGACTTACGTCAAGTAAAGACCTTTACGTCCAGTCGGCGTGAGCCTATTGCATTGTATTGATGAGTATGAGGGATTGTGTGTTGCTGTGTACTTCACGCTTTTTACAAGGGGTGCCCGCAGCAGCCTTATATGGGGCGAGCCTGGCTGCGGGCTCTATGATTCCTAGTCGGATTCTAGGAACAAGTCCTAAACTAAGAGTTTTGTACTCTTTTCTATTACAACCCATCTAGGATATGGTAGTTTTCATGTCGTGTTACTCCGTGTTGTACTCGAATCGGCCGTCCGTATTCCGTCTTCTTGGGAACCTCCGGCATCCCCCATCGACAGGGTTGAAGGGGAATAAAAGACTCCCAAATCCACCGGATGGCATTCCAGCAATTGTGCCGTGCTTTTATAATGGTATCCTGGCAAAGCTCCTTGCAGGATGACATATCATCAAAGCTCACTTCCCATAATGGTTTGCCACCAAATAGCTCAGTGCCCGGGCATCTGGACAGGTATTTTCACCTTTGACCCTCATTTTCACAAAAAAGTTGTATATATTGAGAACAGAGAGAGATTTTTATAAAGGATATTATTCATATTTTCTGAAACTATAAAGATATTCTTTTTCCTTTCTGGAAAAGTGGGTCTTTAAAGGGCATGTTTGGGACCCTGTTTCCTATGTGGCAGCGGAGACAAATGAAGAATCACGCCAATCACCTGGCGGTACTTACAATTCTCGTGGCTGGACACAGCACGGGGACCACAGTAATGAACTACTACGTCTATTTCAAATTATAAGTCAGCTTTGACTTGCTTGGGGTATTTATTTTACTAAGTATCTAGATATAACTTATATCTAAGTGTATCCCAATGGAGTTTTAAAAAACTAGCGATGAAATTTTTAACACTATTTTTAGAAGAGAGCTGACAAGAATTAAACTCGCTAGCGCTAAGCAAATCGCCATGCTCGCACACTTCCTGATAGAATGTGTCTGCTTCTCTCCTCTCCACTTATTTTACATGTCATTACTTCTCTTTTTTTATTCTGTCTTGTTTGTATGTCGCTAGCAATTTGGTGCACTACATTGCAGACGCGCTAAATATTTAATAAATTCTGTGCAGCTAAAAACTCAAAGCCGACTTATAATTTGAAATGGATGGAGTACAGGACATGTCCATATATAGTCCGCAACACTGGCCATTAGCAGCCGCTGCCGCCGGCACCGGTCCTCGGATCACACACACCGTCCTGCTGCTCTTTCTTCCTGCTGTGAAGGAACAAAACCAGCCTCACAGCCGCGATGATGAATGATAGGACGACGAGGACGATGACCACGTCCACAGTGGTCGATGAGGAGGCGAGGCCAGCACTGCTGCTGCCGTAGTTGCGGTACGGACGACCTTCGCCATATTTGGAGGACATTGTCTTTGTCATGGAAGAACTGAGATGGAGGATTAGGAGTAGTTTGGATATAGCTTGTTGGTACGGCGTGCAGTACATTTTACGTACTGGACTACTGGTATATGGTACTTATAAGGGGACACGTGACGAAGGTTTCGATGCTGAATTACTTGGTAGGAACGACCGAGAGGATGAGATCGATAATATTTACTCTCTCGAAGGAACAGCGACGTGGTTGCTTGCAGTGCTTGGTTCTGATCGATTCACTGATGGTGAGTTTTTTTAGATAAATGACTCTGACGGTGGACATAGATATATGCACAGTTTGCATCGATCCGGTATATACGATTCGGTACTCATATTTTTTTGTGTCGAAGGAGACTGCTTGTAAATCATGGATCGATTCGGTACTCATTTTTTTTTTTGTGTCGAAGGCACTGATTACTGAGATCGCAGCGACGACGGTTATCGGGAACACGGCTCTGAACTCTGGTATCGCACAACGTCGCTCACACGCATGAACACGAAGAACTCAGATCGATTTTAGCCGCTACGGCGCAGCGTGACCATGACACACTTGATCTTTATTTATAGGCCGGTGTAACAACTTGCCAGGATCCCCGCCACGCCCGCTCATGTTGCATCGCGCCCGTCTAAGCACGGGAACATTTCATACGTGGCGTGGACTCTAGACCTCATCGTGAACGCAACACGAGTCCAGTCTTTACACAATGCATCAGAAAACTTGCTAACCAAGTTTACACAACGGGAGATATGATCATGCAACTAACTTAACTACATGATGGAACACGCGATGCATAGGATTAATCTCAACAGCGATAAGGCTATATTGATTTGATGGCAATATGCCAATGTTTGATGCATATCCGTTTCTATGTATCTACAATTATTTGATATATACATCTAAATAAAAGTGCTGGTAGATGACCAGCACGTAGCAGACTTACGCTGTCACAGAACGTCAGACCGTGCGCCAGCGGCGGCAACCGGAGCTTGGCAGAGCGGGCAGAGGTGGCGTGGAGGCCGACCCACTCGCGGGCGCAGGCGGAGAGGAAGCAGTGCCTGCCACGGCGAGTGCGCTGCCGCCGGCGAGCTCTGCGTGGCACACCCCGCACGTGGGCTCCCGCCGCCAGCCGCCGCCGTCGTCGTCGCACGTGGGCCCGCGGAAGTAGTTGATTACGTAGCCCATCAACATGACGACGACAGCTATTACGCAGACGACAAGGACAAACACAAGCACCTGCTGGAGAGCCCACGCGGTGGCGGGGTCCAGGTGTAGTTGGATCGGGAAGCCGCCGCCGGCTGTCGTGTTGGTATCCATCGTCTCTCTAGTTCTCTGCTATACGTCGTCTACGGAAGATCGTCTTAGTTTTTAATTTTACCGATATATCGAGAAACAAAATCGATATATATGTAAGGTTTATTATGTGGTGGGACATGAAAATTAATAACGAGAATTGTAGTACATGTGAGACTTAGGGTTTCCTAACTATATTAAATAGAAAATTTGTTTTTTCCTAAAAAACCTTATAGTAACTTTGCATGGGAGGAGAGGTATGTGAGATGGTCGACCGAGTCAAAAGAGGTAGAGAATCAACAGGAAGTATATTAACAGTGTTTAGTTTGTTCCATTTATTGTCCAAATAACAAGATCAACAGATTGCAAGCACAAGTAGAGAAAGGACCATTGGTTTAGAGATTTATTCCTGGTCATTTTTTACTCGGAACTAAAAAAAAATTATTCTCAGTTAGGGCCACCAATTGGGAGCATTTTTGCTAGCATGAGAACAAAGATCCTTTTGTTTCGGTTCATAATACCAACCCGGACTAAAGGTCATCATCTTTTAGTCTCGGTTGGTGTTACCAAGCTGGACTAAAGGTCTTCCACTTTTAGTCTTGGTTGGTAATTCCAACTGGGACTGAAGGGTGGCCTTTTAGTCCCGGTTGATATGATCAACCCTGACTAAAGCTCTTCCACCCGGGACTAAAGGTCCGCACAAGGAATTTGTCACATGTAGTGTGCAATTGAGTGGACAAGGAATCTTCGTGTGAGGTCTTGGGGTCGAATCTCACACAACGTAAGAGAGATGTCTCTAGGATATTATTTATTTTTGTCTTGATGATGGGTTCTAGTCCCAGTAGGCGTGACCCGGGGCCTCAGTCTTGGGTAGGCAATCCCGATTGGAAAATCAGGATTAATGAGGTTTTTCTAACCGGGATTGAAACCCACCTCAATGTACTGCTAATTTACTTTAAGGGTTCTAGTCCTAGTTGGTGTGATTTGGGGCCTTCAGTCTCGGATAGGCAATCCCGGTTGCGAAACCAGAACTAAAGAGGTTTTTCCAACCGGGATTGACACCCACCTCTCTACTAGTGAAGCAAGAGCTCTTTATATTTTTTTATAGTAAAACGGTACAAATATATATGCCCACATGTCCACTCGTCTCCTTTAACACCGCTGAAAAATCAATTCAGGATTTAAGGTACTCCAAATTTGATTTAACGGGTTCTAGTCACGGTTGGCGTGACCCGGGGCATTTTGTCCGGTAGGCAATCCCGGTTGGGAAACCGGTGCTAAAGGGGTTTCACCAACCGGGATTAAAAGCCACCTTTGTGCTAGGGAAGCAAGGCACTATTTATATTTTACAGTAAAACTGTACAAATATATATGCCCACATGTACACTCGTCTCCTATAACACTGCTAAAAAATACATTTAAGATTTAATAACATACCTCTAATTTGATTTACTGAGGTGGGCTATTTATTTGCTGCCTTAGAAATCATTTCCTGGAGGCCAAATGGGCATATCTTGCCTATGCAAATTGAGTGAGCTGGAAGACCGTGTGGGTAAACGTGTGAAAGCAAATGAAAAAAAGAGACGTTTGTGCAAAATACAAACAGATAAACAAAGAGGTCTACACCTTCACTGAACCAAGTTTAGGGATCAAAAAATAAGAGTTATTAGACCTAGATGACATCTTCGTAAAAGTTAATGGACCTCTACCTCAGGTGTATTCTACTCTGTTAACAACTATATAATTGCTGTCATCCAAGTGGAGAAAAAAAAGAACCTTCTAAATGTCACCATATAATTGAAACAGGATGGAGTTGCTTCCATCTCCGGAGACAAAAAGAACACAGTAGGAAATTGGAATGAATTCATCCAGCAATCCAAGTTTTAAGGCTCTAAGAGCCACTTGAATAGCATCTACAATGCAACGTACATACGTACGTAGAAGTAGCACTAGTGATGACTACTACGTAGTACTAGTATATTGCCCGTGCTAATGCTACGGTAATATTTTAGACATGCAAATATAAAAACAGGGCAATACACAATATTTGTTTAGGCCGTCGGAATGTCATCTTAAGCAACACGTATTTTGGAAGGGCGGTCAGCTTTTGCACTTTAAGAAAATTAAAAATGTCACCTGAGTTTTGCATAACCACTTTGTGTCAACTCTGAAGATAAAAATTCACCTGAGAAGTGAAACATAATAGTGTCCATATTCCAACACTCCATTTTCTCACCTGAACTACAAAAAGGAAGCTCTGAAGATAATTAACATATTTGGTAGAATCATTCTCACATTTCTCATATTTGGTAGAAGCATTCTCAGTCTGTAGACCAAACAAAGAGTAACATGAGGATGACCAAATTCAGTTTTGTAGGAATAGCATCACAGACCCAATAAAAAAATCTCTCTAGAAAGGGAGTCTGAGGAAAAGGTATTCATCGGTTGCCTGTGATAGTGAATACAAGACACGGTCATGGCTACATATCAATCTGATTTAGTGATTTACAGGTAATGTTTCACATGACAAAGTTTATGTAACACCTGCGAACTGTCCCCGAGCTTCTTGCGTTCAGACCTCCTTCAGGCCGGACTCATGGACAGAGATGGAGTGAGGCAGGGGTGGACGCTCCGGCCGTCTCACACCAGTAGTGGCCGTGCTAACACAAGGGCAACATGCAAATTAATATCCTGAGCATAGATATTTCACAGACTTTTGGTAAGTGACTATGAAAATGCTTGAGAAATAAATAAGATTCACATGTTTCTGAACGGCAAAAAAGTCACAGAGATTGCACATAAAAATAAAATTAAAATTAAAATGCATACCCTTTTTTTAAAAAAAGGCATATAGAAGGCTACATCACGTTCATTTGTGCTAGCCTCGTCATTTTTAAGACCGAGTGATCCAGGTCGAACATGACAAGGAAATTTTCTAAAGGATTTATCTTGATTGCTATTGCCAATGCTAAGTTATCTACCCAACAGACACAGAATTTTGAAATTCTATAATTGAGATGTTCACTTACCCAGTATCAAAGTATATAAACTGCAAGGTCATATTGATCTCTGAAGGGAAAGTCGTCATCCTAAATGTTATAAGAAAGATCCATTAGAATTCTATAGACAAGCTGCTGATTACATTAAATTTTATGGATGTTCAATAAATAAATACTCAGAGTGAAAGATCCATTAGAAAAATGTCTTAGTAGCAGGCCACTTCTTAAGGTTCTCCAGAAGCATATCCTAAGCACTTGTAAATCCATTGTAGAAATTCATACGTACGTGTTGCCTCTTCTTTAATTTTCTATTGCTCATCCTCACTAATCTGGCTAATATAACTAAACCAGGATAAAAAAATGTTAGCACGGGCAAGTAAGGGCACTTAATTGTCTTCCCACAACAGTCAAGAGTAAGCAATTGGAAAACATCGTCACAGCCCACCATTGGTCTGCATAGGTTGTCAGCACCGCCCCCACCCAGACATTTGCCGCTGTATGAACCACATCATGAACGCCAGGAACACCCAGAGCGTCAGCACTCAGCAGCGTGCTCAGCCGGCATGTCCACCAGCAGCTCCCAGCAGGCAGCACGCCCCGGAACCGGCCAATAATCCACCTCGCCCTCCTGCATTAGCCCGATCAGAAAGCCCTCATCATGCAGCATTCTCACCGGCCTCGCTCGTGTTGAAGCCACTACTGTCCCCAGTCCAGCTTTCTTGCTGGCCAGCGCCCTGGCGCCCCGGCGGCGAGCGGCCAAATCTAGATCAAGATCAGCTCTCTTAGATGTAGCACCTTCGAACTGAACACGGCTACTTCCAACCGAAGAACGCAGAAAGGGATCACAAGACGATTGAATCTAGATAATTCAACATATAATTCTTTGAAGTTGCCGTGCAATTTCAAACACCACAAATAAGAGAGAGATGGGGGAGGGAGATGAGCCAACCTTCAAGCAATGGCAATACGAAGACGATGAGTCCAGGGACAACAGCAGAGCCGAGCTTTGGCTACGCGCTTTCGCCGGATCTACACAACACAAGCATTTTCATCTTGGCAGCGAGGAGCCGAGGATCGCGATCTCTCTGGACGGGATGCTGACGTCGCGTGGAAGGACCGCGAGAGTAAAAAAGGAAAGGGCAGCGATGATCTTGCAGCGTGTCCCGCACGCATGTTTTCCTTTGGGATGGAGATGGGACGCCTTGCGTGAGGGAGATCGCAGTGGGCTGAGGAGGACCATACATGCAATGGTGATCGTCGGATTTTAGTGAGTAAGGAGAGAGAAGATTGAGAAACAATATTGATGGTTGATTTCGTATGGAGTTATTTTTCTGGGTATAATTTTTGGTGCACGAAGGAGGGCCATCTGAGCGGAGAAGCTTTTATTGGGTAGACTTAGCGTTGTTTATATTGATACATTAATAGGGTATACTAGCCACCTAGACTTTATGTTGTCGGAGGGTGCCGGCGATCTTTGGCCGGTCCGGTGGCGGTGGGTGCGCAGCAGAGTGGGCAGTTGGCATGCAGGCGCAGCCACTGCTCGACACAGGTGGTGTGGAAGCAGTGAATGCACGCCGTCAGCACCCTCACGGCCTCGCCGTCGGCCATCTCCGACAGGCACACGCCAGCTCCACGTCCACGGCTGGCGGCGCCGCCGCTGCCGCGGTGGGCCGCTGCTCCAACCCCTCCTTGTGCCCGTGGAAGTAGCCGATTACGATGGCCATCGACACGACGATGCCGGTGATTAGGCAGCAGGTAAGGGCACACCCGAGCACGTTCTGGAGAGCCGACGCGGTGGCGGAGTCCAGCGGGTCGCCGCCGGCAGCTGTCGAGTAAAGATGCGCATGCTTTCATGTTATTTTATTTTATCGATCAAGAAAACAAAGCGATATTTTGGTTTTTCATAAAAATAATTATAGTAAAGATGCGCATGCTTTCTGTTAGCGTGGGGAAATATATGACACCAGGGTGACAAAAAAAGAGAAGAGAGGATACGTTAGAGTGGTATTCGGTTTTCAATTCCTGCGTTTTACAGTGAACTTAGGACAGTGGCCTAAATATTTTATAGGAAATTTTTAGGGCTTCCATTCACTCCCCTCTAGTCACCAGTTATGTTCCTTCACAAGCATCAGAAGATTTGCAGCCTCTTAGATAGATAACCCACTATAAAAGCTGTTTATTGATCTGTTATGCGTTATTAGGGTAAAAAAATTCGCAGACAACAGACCGCGTCTGTGTATTATGTTTTTTTTTGATGGAACGCGTCTGTGTATTATGTTGTATGTGCCATAAACTGCATGCGGTGGCTATGATCAGATGATATACATAGTATTGCAGTTAGCAACCTCAACAGCCCCCACCTGCCCTGGGCCTCGGACCACACACGCTTCCAGCTTGCTGTTGCTGCTCATCCCTCTTCCTGCGGTGGAGGACGCAGAACACCCTCAGAGCCACGCCGACAAAGAATAGGACGATTAAGACGATGATCAAGGTCACGGAGGTTTGTGAGGGGACGAAGACGGGAGCATGGCTGCCGGGGTAGCGGTACGTGCCTTCTCCGCCGCCTCTTGAGGGCATCGTCGTCGTTGAGACTGCAGAGCAGGGATGGACGATTCTGAGTAGTTAAAAATTTTTGGCTACGGATTGCAGTACAATTTACATGTATTCGTATGGTACATGTATCAAAGGTTTCGATGCTGATTTACGTGGTACGACACCGACCGAGAGGATGTCATGGATAATATTTACTTGCTCTCGAAGGAACGATGACGTCGTCGCTTCGGTTGCTTGGCTGTCACCGATTCTCTGATGGTGACATTCTTTTAGATCATAATAATTTTTATTGAGAGAATAGATAATAATAACTTTTATGGGGAGGTTGTTCGCAAAAGAACACGACGCCGTGTATCCCCGGTGATAAGCGTGACATTGAAGGGCACATCAATAGGGAAGCCTCGCCAGGAGCATAATACGCAAGACACACCGGCGAGGTCTTTTGAGACCAGAATCCTCACACCGGAAAAGGCCCCGTTATGAGCGTGTGGAGGCTAAGGGTTGCCCTAAGTCGGCCCAAAGCAACGAACGTCAATTGTCATCGACAATGAAGAACAAGAACAATTATTAGATTAGGAAGTAATATAAAAACTAAATGGATTTTGATATATTCAATTGTGTGTTGTCAATCTGATGCCACCATTTATATTCTGGGAATGAGAATGCTAAATATTGGCATGCAGGCCCAGGATGTGCGACGCGCACACCTCCTCCACTGCCAGATCACTCGCACACATCATATCCAACAGCCCGTGCCCATCTTTCTGTTGCACGCCCACACAACCGGATCCAGCATCATGCCGCTATCGCCGAGGAGGAGGGGGAGCAGATCTGCCACCAGGGAGGAGCGGGTAGCGGATCAGCTGACGATGAGTATGAGGGTGCCAGATCAGCCGCTGGTGGTATGGAGGGGGCTAGACCCGGCACCTGTGAAGACGAGGACATAGTCGCCACCGGAGGCCCTGGCTGCCATGTGCGCAGCCCCCGAAGCCTCGCCAGAGCTGTAGAAGCACAAAAACTGTTGAGAGAAGTGGCGATAGGGGATTGGGTGGCTCTGTGGTTTTGGCAAGAAAAAAGAAAGAAAAAAAGCTAAGGTTGGAGAAGGAGATCCGACCGTAAATTTCATATCCAATGGTTAAAAGTCCAACAGATCTTTTTCCGGGGGCTCTTGGAGTCCGTTTGCTCGGACGAAATCCTTCATCCGGCACTTTTCCGCCCGAAAATTTCCCGCCCATGATGTCCATGTACGGACGCTTGGTCTGGACTGTTTGGACCGCGACTGTGTTTAGTCTGGACTGGCTTGACTATCTCCGTTTGCACTGTCTGGACTTTTTTTGGTAGTTTTTTTCTTATTTGAACTGACTTTTTTTTCATGTTCATGTTGAAATGTTTTCAATAAATTGTTTTGCATTATGACTAAATTGTAGTTCAACTTAGCAACAACATCCATGTTATATCAATCTTTGGAAAGCACGTCAGAACATAATAAAGAAGCACGCGAGAACACCCCTGAACCGCGCCATAACATCACCGGAACCATGCAAGAACATTCCTAGTACCATGCTAGAACATCGCCAGACCACGTCAGAACATAGCCGGAACGACGCTGGAACCACACCAGAACATCGATGGAACCATGCCAGAACATCGCCGGACCACACCAGAACATTGTCGGAGCCACATCAGAATGTAGCCGGAACCATGTTAAAACATTCCAGGAATACACCAGAACATAGCCGTAATCACGCCATAACATAGCCGGAAAGACAATAGAACATTACACGAACACACAAAAGAACATGGCCGGACCATGGAGCCAGAAGGACGACAGAACATTGTGCGAACACACGAAAACATCACCGGACCATGCGAGCCTATAAGGGAGCTAGCAGAAACAAAAAGAAAAAAAAAGAGTCCAAAAATTGGTCGGTTTGTAAGGGAGCTAGCAAAATCAAAAAGAAAAAAAACAGTCCAAAAATAGGACCGGCATGTAAGGAAGCGTGCGCTCCCACACGCCAGTATCCCGCCGTCACTTCCTACGCACTGCTCGGACGGTGACTGAGGTTCGAGCGCTTGGACCCAAGATTGGCCTCTTTTTCCAGCGTAAATCAATCATAGGACACGTAAATGGTCATTTTACTTCTGGAGTATAGATTTTGCCTTCAAGATGTGTGCTGCTTTTTTTCTCCGTTCCACAAGGCTGTTGGGTTCGTAAGTGTCGACGGGTTTGCAACATTTTGTAGATCCGTTATTGTTTCCTGTGCTCCCGTTGAGATGTTTCTTTCTTCTTC
The DNA here is from genome assembly GCA_023333625.1 of Bothriochloa decipiens. Lineage (NCBI taxonomy): Eukaryota > Viridiplantae > Streptophyta > Magnoliopsida > Poales > Poaceae > Bothriochloa > Bothriochloa decipiens. The sequence goes on along the minus strand of CM041633.1, from coordinate 55,876,101 downwards.
TTCTTCGAGGATGCTTCTTGTGTTTTTCTTTTGTTGTAATGGGCTGCCTTCAATGATGGGCTTTTTCTTTATCTGGTTTGCTTTTCTCGTAATGGATGTTATTGTAACGGGTTTTAATTTTCCTTTGCTTGACTTGATGGCATAATCTGACAGGCTGGTGTTCACCAAATCAAGTCCTAGGATTTTTTTAAGGATTAACCGGCGTTATGCGTAAATGGTAAACGATGTTTCTGTCGACGACGAGGTGCTAGTGGTGACTTTGGAAATCTCCAGATTTACCGGATGCTTAGTTCTTCGGAGGTGTTCATAGGGGTAGGAATTGCGTACGTGTTCATAGGGGTGAGTGTGCATGCGTGTTATGAGCGTCTGCGTTGTACTGTGTAATTCTAAAAAAACATATCTAATTTTTATTTGGTACTTTAAAAAGTCGACAGAGATGTCAATGGAAAATCTATTAACAGATATATAAAGGCTCCCTTTACTTAAAGTAAAATGTTGGATATGTAATTACGTATACCACACAAAACACTTGCTGGAAAATGTGGACCACTTAATGGACCACAACGTGTTATGCAACCATATTTCAATTCTCGTTTGTATAGTTCTGATTTGAATATATTTTTTAGTTGACACAAGGTATTTGGAAAAGTAATAATATGCATTTTCTATCCACCATCCGAGTGATGGATATTTCTGTTGTTCACCATGAGTGTTGGTTGCCGTTCGTGTATTGTGGGCTCAATTTCATTTGTTGTTGTGCCCCATTTGTATGTCACGTGAATTCAATTTCTCGTTTGTGTGGCGTTCATGCCGTCTCATGCCGCGCTCGTGAAAATGCCTTATGTGTTCATGCTCCGGCACAGGAGCGGGCAGGATGAGGGGTCTTGTGCTGGCAAGAGGGGATGCTTCTTTGAGATTTAGCTGAGGGCTGGTTCCTCACCTCAACCCTTTTTTCTCGATCACGCCCGTCCCTGGACGCGTATTTCATTAAGCAGAGAAGAGTACAACCCGAAACAGACAACAAACCTGGCAACTAAGGTTACCACGAAAACAAAAGAAAGCAGAAATAAAACCTCACCCCTCCCCTCAGAACAGAACACACAAGGAAAACCTCATTTCAACCCTAATGTACAGATGATGTGTTCAATTGTGACTGGCTTAAAAAGTGGATGATAACTGTATCAGCTCTCAACCGGGTGACGAGTTCAGCAACCAACCCAGATCGGCTTCAGTACATGGGCCAGTAATAACCAGCAAAACGAGCCACAACAAGCGAAGGAGCAGCGTACGTTGCTTGAGGGCGTCTGGCATGGAATCAGTGAGGGACGCTCTTAGCATGGAATGGGTGAGGTGGAGCCGTTTTCTCATAAGACAGGCGGACTGGCTCAAGTGTCTGTCTGTAGGCAGGAGGAGTGTTCTAGCATGGAATTTATTACTGACGTAGAATGTTGCTAACAATAAAATAAAGTAATAATTAAGTGCCTGTCTAATGTGGTTCTGGCTCAAGGAGTGCTTCTGGTTCTGGCATGGAATGGGTGAGTAGCTGTTTCGTCGTATGGCAGGCGCGCGGACCTGCTAAAACAGTGTTTTCTGGCATAGAATATGTGAGGTAGAGGGCTCCTTCCTCCGAGCATGGTATGGGTGAATGTTGGAACATGGTTCCAACAGGTTTGAGAAATGATGAGACGGTAAGACCGGAATCAAATCGCTGTAAATACAATTGGAGAGAATTAAAAGGTGGGCTCTAGGGTAGGTAGTGCTGCAGCTACCAGAGGCAACTGCCCTTATTGTACAGGAGGTCATCGTCTTTTATAGTGGCCACACAACCGGAAACTAAAAGTACAAATGTACCCCCGACGGAAGTTTCGAAACCCTAACAAGCGACCCTATTACATGTGGACCCCTTGAGGGCAATGTTGTCCGCGCCATCTCTGCTAGAGTTCATGGGCTGCGGCCCATTAACTCTTACTTTGACGGCCCAAGACCACTCAATCGTCGTCACAGCACCTCCGCTAGGCCCGATCCTCAGCTCGGTGGGCCTTCTTCTCTCGCCTCCGACACCTCCGATCCGACCTCCGCCGGAGCCAAGGTTCTCGTAAGAGGTAGTCACCTCCGCTCAGCTCCGGAGGACCTCTGCCTGCCCGTGAGGCATCTTCACTCGGCCTCCGTGTCTTGACGCCCCACTGACACTGGAGAGGCTCCAACGGCGGAGGCGCTGCCTCCGAGGCCTCTCCGCTTCGCCATGGCCTGCACACAGAGACAGAAACCATCTGGCTTACCGATCAGAAATCAAATTGGAGTTAAGAACCCTCAACGGCTCTGGGGTCGATCCCCAACAGTGAGTATGAGCCATTTTCTCGTATTGCAGACACAGACCCACAACTTTGGGCTTGGGTAGAAGTTTGGCGCAAGAAGGAGCGCTACTGGCATGGACCGAGTGAGGAGGAGCCATATGGTAGAAGTATGACAGGTGAACCTATGATTTTAAGATTCGGTGGAAGGGCTGTGGCTCTGACATTGGAACAGCCGTAACTGAGTCCCTTCAATTTAGCGCCCCTAAATACAAGTGAAATTATTTCTTATTTGGATTGGCTAATTTCAATACATCAAAGCTCGCGCACTACGTTAATGCACTGCTCCAGCTCTTCTATCTTCTGCTGTGGTACGTGTCAAGGGGTAACGATGTATGATATCGTACCGGCATGCCATTTTCTTCTATGTGTGCGACATGGAGACAGGAGAGCACACGCACAGCTTCGTTTTTCTGCTTCCAAATTGCGTTTACGGGCTGTTTTTATTTGTAGATTAGTGTCACATAAAACCCAACAAACAAATCATATCACCAACTGAAAATAAGCTAATTTCACTCTGCGTTATTTCTGCCAACAGAGAAACGCAATTTCTCTTTCAATATGTAATCCACACAACTATTTTCCAGTGGTTTGAAAACTGTGCAGCAGTCCTGCACTCCATTGAATTTGTGTCCAAAACTCCAAATAAAGCCATCATGATGACGGCATTCATGAAGAATGGGGAGTAAAAGTTGAGTCTTCAGTAATTCACGATACCAGCCTGCAAAGAGTATTTCAGTCTTTGGTGCAAAGCGAAGACCAATTATCCAACAACTTTCTTCAAAATCACACAATACAAACAGATATTTGAAGGTTTCCTCCCCGTCGATGCAGATCACACAATGACAAAATTATAATTATCAAGATTCATACCTTTTTCTTATTATTAGATAGTACTGTCGGAACAACTAAAATCTGAGTCGCACGGGTATAAATCTTAACCAAAGTACATACAGATTTGTCGTTCCATCTTCATGAGAGACAAAAACATAGCAGGAGAGACTGGAATTCATCCAAATTCCAAAGCCAGCTCATTCCTAGCTACGCTAGGCTGAGGTTTGGGCCGACGGCGACGGCGGCGTCTGACCAGGACGAGAGTTCGGCAGAGTAGGCAGGTGCGGTACCTGCTGCGGAGCCACGTCTCGATGCAGGTGGCGTGGAAGCAGTGCATGCAGGCGGTCAGCACCCTCACCTCCTGCTCGCCGTCGACCAGCACCGACAGTCACACCGAGCACGTCCCCTCGTCCCACCCGTCCGCCGTGCTGTACGTGCACTTCAGCGTCGGCCCTGGCTCCGGTGCCGGCGTGATCTCCTCGTCCGCCGCGGGTGCAATGTCCACGTCGGCCACCGGCGCCAGCAACTCCATGTGCGCCAGCATCCACTCCACATAAGCCTGCGTTAACTGCACGTCTTCAAGCGCCATCTCCTCGTCGGCCGCTGGCATCTCCTTCGCCGCAGAGGTCTGTCACCTTCGCTGCTGTTGCTCGGCGGTGCATGGCCATCCCCGCTTTCGGGTGGCTACTGCTCGGCCTGCACCTGCAGCGGAGCACTGACACTTTCGTTGTCATCGTCGTTGCTCCACGGTCCAAGAGTAAACCTGCTGGTATTGTGCTCGTCGTCCTTCTTTTTGCGACAGAAGCAGCAGCAGACACCCAAGCAAACCGAGAGCAAAACCATGAAGCAGACGCGAACAAAAACTCACGCGACCATGATGACGAGGATGGTGGAAAGGAGTCCTGTCCCAGGGGCTCCTGCCAGTTGACCGCCGAGGGCGCGGTTGCCCACAGGTCGACCAGACGCCGCCGTCCTCCCACCGCAGCGTGAGCCAGCAACAGCGTTCTGGCCATCGTTTGATGATTGGTTCACGGTGATCTTGCAACTGCAACGTTAATCAATAAACCAAGAACATAGTTTAGATATGTGTATAAGCTTACTATTCTAAAACCCTGCACAAGAATCTTTCTACGATTATATATAGTGTTTATTTTATAGAAAAAAGCGAGGAACAGAGCCGAAGCAAGTATTACTAATTTCACGTTCCCCGTGACCTGAAGAAGGAAATAAGTCCATTCTTGACTACGTGGATACAAGTACGGCAGTTAAGGCATTTCAACTGTGAGGAAACACAATTTTCTAACTAGCGTCAATTTTCATAGGCTCCAATAGCCAACCCTGTGAGAACACCTCGGGGATCACTAAAAAAAGCATACACTTTAATGCGCTAGGTAGGCAAGCATCAAGTCTACATTGGCAAACTGTTTATTGCCTGGATCATACACCCAAAACAATGAAAAAGAATTATGTGCGTCTAAACTTCATATTTTTCGTCTGTATTACAATTAGGGAACTGCACAAATGCATTGCTGCATTCCCAATTCATTGTAAAAGAGATAAACACTACAACACTAAACTTAACTGAGTCGGCGCTTTTTAGTTTTGGAGGCGGGCAAAGTCAACGGCCTCTGTTCAAATGTCATGATATATTAATCCGTTAATATCCGCGGCAGTTAACTTGCCCGCCTCAGTTAACGGATTAAAAAGTAAAAAAGCCTAGGGCCCACTGGCAAGCTTGTATGTTTCGTGTGTCCCACCACATCCGCATCTCTGCGTGTCGCTGAGCCGCCGTCGGATCCACCATTCCCGCTCTACCCTACTGCCAGAGGGAGCAGGGAGGTGGCTCCTCGCCTCCGTCGCCACCGGATCTGGTCAGTGGAGAAGGGAGTTGGCTCCCCTGTCACTAGTTCCACGCCACGCCACCGGATCCAGGCCACCACCAACCACCGCCATCGGATCCAACTTGGGGTTCGTGGAGAGAGTGCGGGGGAAGTCATCGACGCAGAGGACGTCGGTGGCGGCGGCCTAGTAGCGGTCCCAGATGTTCACCAACATGTGGCGTTGTGCAAAGCTGTAGCAGGACTATTGCAAGGGAGGAGATCATACCGTCACTGGATCCGCGCCATGGCTAGAGGGATAAGGGATCACCGCCAATGAATCTCGTCCACTGCATTGTATTGACTTATAGAGGGGGAAAGGTTTAGCCAGGTGCAGTAGGAGATGAGGTGAGGTTGAGAGAGAGGGATACGAGGAGGTTAATGATTGAGAGAAATAGAGAAGAGGAGGCGAGTGCGGCGGGAGGAGACATCTGGTGCAGCGTTGTGAGAAAGAGGAAGAGAGAGTGGGGATGGATGAGAATGAAACCCTCCGTGTGATATTGGACCAACATGGGTTTTCTGGGCTCCTAACTTGTCCAGTATTTTTTGAGGCATGTGTTGTAGTGTGTCCATCTTCAGTTAATCAATATTAACCAAGGAGGGTGAGTTAGATTGCTCGCCTTGGTCATTGTTGACCAAGGCGTACCCCTCCTAATGGGGCAAAACTTGCCCCTAACCCATCCCGACCCACATAGTATGAGAATGATGCCCCTACCTGACCCTACCCTAAAATAAAATAAGCAACCCAAACCTGCCCCACTCCCACGGTTAAGGCGTTCCTCTACCTCGCTACACAGCCGTGTCTGAAGGTCAAGGTTCTGCGGCCATAGGAGGTCACCAGCGCCCTCCACTCGATCATGCCAACCTGCCCAAAGGGTTGGTTGGGAAGATTAGGGCTAGAGACAAGCTCGCATGTGGCCATGGCAGCATGGTGGCACAACATCAAACTGGACAAGCTAACGACCCCCACACGCCTAGAGTGCCCACCACGACTTAAGCGACCATACCGTCGAAGCGAAGACAGAGCGGAGGTGAACCGTCATTGGTGAGGGCTAACACAGTAGCATGAATTGGAGAATAGAGTGGCGTTCCGGTGGCTCCTATGCACGGTAGAGATAAAACAACAAATTTCATCATCATCAAGGAGTGAAGCCGAAGCTAGAACAATAGGCAGCAGGGTGAGACCAACAAAACTAGCCTGCCCATGGTGGAGTTGACCACGACGGCATTCTGGACAACAGGTTGCTGTTGGCTCTAGCAGAGGGGAATGACACGATCAGTACGGGCATATGTGCAAGAGGGTGGAGAAGTTGTGGGCGAGATGAACTGAGCTGAGGGAAAGCGGTGGCAGAGATTGTGTTAGAGAACTAGAGTGCTGAAGAACGCAGCTGGGAAGTGAGAAGAAAGGAGATGACAGACGACATCGGGGAATGTGTGACCCCAACCTGTCCCATCCCTTATTCTCTATAACCCCGACCCGCCCAATCCCGCTAGCAAATAGAACCTGTTTCCATCCATCCACATGCTCCCATATCAGAACCCGCCCTAGAAACCCTGTTTCCCTAGACCCATTAACAAGATACCGAGGTGGTAGCTAGGCGGGCTGCCCGATCAAGAATAACTGAGGCACGCAATCGGCCCAACCACCTCAAGGATCATTTTTGAAATTCCTTGCAAAATATTTTCTGCAATAGTGAAATCAAATGTAAAAACATGTGCAAAGGACGAGAACCTTGGCAAGCGCTGTCAACGGAGGGCACGGCCGACCGGAGCTGATCACAATCGTCTCCTTGACAACTTTGCTGGCGGCGCGGGCAGAGGCATGGGTTCCCAAAGCGCTAGGCACGAGTGTAGGTGTCGCTCGCATCTAGTGTGAACGGAGGCAGGGAGGAGCGATGGGCTCCCAGCGACGAACCTGGGCAATAGAACGTTGGCGTCGACAGCGCTGCGCGAGGGCGGGGACTAGCCTCCGGCGGCTAGGGCTGCTAGCACGAGGGCAAGCCAGCCTTCTGTTTTCCCCGTCGGTGTTGCCGCATGGGAGTTCAGGTGTGCAGGCGCAGGTGGCGGGGGCGCGGCGGGTGTGGTGCAAGGGCGGTGCGCAATGACCTTATATTGCCGTTGAACGAATAAAATAAACGAGAATAGCTATTTTGCGCGCATTCCTTATTTAGCTTGAGTGCCCAAAGCATATAAAAACATTCCAGTTGCAGTATTTATTTACTAAATTAGCAGACTCATGATTCCATTTTAGCATGCATAATTATTAGTTTATAACTATTATTTATGGAGATAGTCGCATTATTCTTGAAATGGGTATACGTTTTTTGCTGGGCCTCGAGAATACTAACCGAGACCGGCGTTATAAGCGGTGGTCCACTTATATTTTTTGGAGGCGGACCACTTATAAGGCCCGCCTTGGTTAATAGATTTTAGGAGGCCGTTATTTTTGAACCTTCTCTGTAAATCAATTTTGCGAGGCAAAAGCCTATTAGTGCTCGATAGAGGTTTTAGTGTTTCAAGACCTAGCATTTTCCTAGATATCTATTCGATAGGTTTATTAAAATCTGTAAGTGCTTGATGGAGGCTTCTAGAAGCTACATAGAACCTACAAAAGAAGAAATAATCCTCTGCTTATTAGCAGGATATTATATATATAAAGTAGATATATATAGAGAGATAGAGATAAAGATACAGATATAGAGATAGAGATAGAGATAGAAATATAGATAGTACATAGTACATAGATGTAAAGATAGAGATATAGAGATAGAATATTTTAAAAAAACCAATTGACGTAGTCCATTATTAATAGACATTTTAGTTGGTAGATCACCGTGAGCCTCGTGTGAATCTGCCCATTGCTGTCTCGTTCTTTTGCCACACAATGCCCATGCCGGCCACGACAGCAGAGTGCAGCACCGTAGCTGCGCAGGCCGCTTAAATCCCACCTCTCGAATCCAAGAAGCATTGCTATAGCCAGCTTGCCAATAAAGTAAATTCAGGGAACAAACCAGCAATTCCACAGTCGGCAAGGCCTCATGCCCCTGGCGGCAGCCTTGTTGAGTGGTGTTCACTGCTAAGGCTGGTTTGCTGATTCTAATACAAAAATAAAGTAATAACAATAAGTGTCTTTTTGGTGACGAGGAGTGCTTGTTGAGTGTCTGTTTGGTGGGCCTGCACCAAACTATGGGCAGGAGAAACGTTCTATGGTTCTAGCATGGAATTATGACAAATAGAATGTTGCTAATAATAAAAGAAAGTAGTAATTAAGTGTCTTTTGGTGTGGTTCCGGCTCAAGGAGTGTTTCTGGCAGGGAATGAGTGAGCAGTGCTGTTAGAACGTTGCTTATAATAAAAGAAAGTGATAATTAAGTGCCAATTTGGTGTGGTTCCAGCTCAAACCAAATTCCACTCCATTTTTGAATTTTATGTTCGAATTTCAAACCGAATTCAAATTTTTCCGAATAATCTGAAAATGATCGGGTCAAATGTAGAATATGATGCAATTCGATCGGAAATTTTTGTTTTCGTTTTCAACCTTATTGGGGAGTGCTCCTTCCACGAAATGGGTGAGGATGAGCCGTTTGGTCATGTGGCAGGCAGATCGGCTCAAGTACCTGTTTGGTGTGGTGCACCAAACTATAGGCATGATGAGTGTTCTATCATGGAATTTATACTCGCATAGAATGTTGCTAATAATATAAGAGAAAGTAATTATTAAGTGTCTTTCTGGTGTGACTCCAAGTCAAGGAGTCCTGGCACACAATAGATGTCGAGGTGTGCTCCTAGCATGGAATGGGTGAGAAGAAGCCATTTTCTCGTATGGCTGGCGAACTGGATCAAGGACTGCTTCTGGCATGGAATAGATTAGAAGCGCTCCTTCCTCCTATCATGGAATGAGTGAAGAGGAGCCATTTTCGTATGGTAGGCTGACCCATGTTTTAGACTTCGGTAGAAATTGGTGTAGGAAGTAGCACTTCTGGAATGGAATGGGAGAATTGGAGCCGTCCAGGCATGGAATACATGATGAGGAGCTGTTTTCTCATATGTTAGGCGGACCCATAGTTTTGGGTTATAGTCGAAGGGCTTTGGCTCTGACGCATATAGAAGCACGCGGATGGAGCTCCCTCCAAATAACCCTTCATTATAAGGGAAGGAAACTACCTTCATATGCCTTTCTCAACCTTTCAATATATAGAGAAGTATTCATGGACATAGTCATCCGTATTTGCCCAGCCGTACAAGTACATATGACTTCCTCTATCTTAGTTAGCTACATGCATAAATCCATTGGTTGTCACTTCTGCTTTTCCAAACGGCTCAACCTTTTGATCTCTACTCGCTCTGTTGTATTTGGTTGTTTTTACCAAGTTTGGGCTCATCTTATTTTTAATATAATCAGCAGCTCTCCTCCCCTGGATTGTTATCAAACGCAAAATGACACCATGTTAGGAAATTGTGAAACATACACATAAATGGTATGACAAATAAATACATAATGTAAGCTTCCTTCCAGTAGTCTTGTCATTACTTATGATGCAAAGAAAATTGAAAAAAAAAAACATCTGAAGACAAAAGACCAGCAGTTCCAGTGATGCTAGAAAAAAACTAGGTGATGCTGAGAATTTATTCTTGGTCAGTTGATAAACAAAGATGCCTAATTCTAACATAAGCTCCAAAATTTGCCAAACAATCCTCAACAAATACTTTATGAGGTCAACAGTGGAGGGGGAATTGCAACTTATATTGTGCTGAACTGCAGATACTTCCATCAAGACATTTTTTCTATCCAATGGCTAAAATTTGCATATGCTACCTTTCACCTCTCTACATTCTGTCAGTGTCGTTGGACATATATATCTCATACATGTTCTCCTAAACCAGAGCCTGCTCAACTAATTGTGTGTATGCAGAGATCTCACAACCAGCCCCAGACAAATAAAGATACAGTGTGTTGTGACAAAAAAGGTATGCGCAACATGATATAGTCAATAAGTTGTACGAAACAAACCGTTCGACAGAAAGCCACGGGAGCATGGCAGAGTGGGCAGGTGGCGTGGAAGCATTGCATGCACCCTCACCTCGTCGAAAATTAGTTCATACCATATCAAAGTCAATCGGGTAATTGTCTGCATGCAAATCTTGCAGCCAGCCCAAGGAGAAGAGGTGAATTCTCAAACAAAGGTGCAGAATAGTGTTGCCTCTTGTGACAAAAAAAAAAAAAAAAACGGTGACAAGGTATAGTCATTGTAACAAACAAACCATCCCCTATTGGGTGGCTGCGGCTCCTCCTAATCTATAGCTGGAGGTACACGTGAGCGTACCCGATATGTATAGCCCCCGAGCAATCCTAGAGAGGTCGGTCGGGAGTCTCTCCAATAGAGACTTGTCATACATATATATATATATATATGCTCCTATGTTTGAGTCTCGTCACAAAGTTTTCCAATACATATAAATTTGCACGCAAATCCATGCTAAAACACAACATGCGATTGCTGGGTGAACAAGATGAATCTAAGTTGAAACTTAAATAGACAATGCAATGGTCTGAATCTGGATTTAAGACTTGATCCATAATAAATCCAACAGGCTTACCTTAACGGTTAACGTGTATATATGTCTATACGGTAATGCTTGTGTTTAGACGTCCGAAGCATATATAGGACAGCTGTTGATGGCCCATTGCACCCTGCCGGCTCACTTCCGCGCCCAAGCGTGGAACTCGACACGCACCTACTCGACTGGACCACATGCACACGCATCGAGGATGGGGGCAGCCTCGGATACTCCGCCGGGCACAACAAAGGGGGAGTGGGTCGCTGCTGCCGTTTTCACTTTCCTCCCATTTCCACCTTCTCCGCTCGCTTCTCACGCTCCTCCTCTCGTGTTCTCTTGATGCGTCGCCATCACTGCGCCGCCGCCGTCGCGCGCGCGCACGCTCCAGGTCCTCCGCGCATGCCCCTGCCTCGCGCCCTCGAAGCTTTTTGCAGAGCCTGGGCACCAAGGACAGATCCAATGAGGGTAGCCGTGGATCTGCTGGATCCGGCCGCAACTTCATCCCTCAGCCACGCGTGGCCGTCCCAGCATGCCCTCCTCTCTCCCTGTCCCCGTCCCTCCTCTCTTCCCGTCCCCGGCGGTGGCGTGGCTCCGGCGAGGTAGGTGGGAAGAGGATTTGGATCCGAGTCCTCCCTCCCCATCCTCCCTTCCTCTTGATATACGGTTCCACGGAGCCAGATCTCGCCGGTGGTGCAGTGTTTCATTTTTAATGTTTCGCAAAAGGTGATGTCATGTTTTCTCTGATGTTGCATGAAACAATGCTTTTTTTGTTGAGAACATCTTCCTGGTTTTGTTTCAGCATATCACCCTGATTTGTTTCTGTTTCTTTGGGAATATTGTTTCAGTTGATGCAGTTATTTTGTTTCATATGTTTCTATGTCTTTCTATTGTTTCATTTTTAATTAATCACTTGTTTCAATTTCATGCAATGTCATGTTTCATTAATTAATTTTCCCTTGTTTCTCTCATTGTTTCATTTTTGTCTTTGATAGTGTTTCAGGTGGAGGGGCAGTCATGTTTCTAGAGGCGTTTTGGGTGGTGCCATGTCTGTGTTTTTGTCACAGCGAGGGGCAGGTGGATGCCGCCGGGGGTTGGGGGGTATGTATGCTGCGGTGCGTGCATGCTTAGCGGGGGGCAAGAGTCCGTCATGTTCTCTGCTGGGAAGGAGGGGGTAGGACAGTGTACAAAAGGGAGACGGGCCGGACCTGCTAGTGTTGACCGTTCTATTCTTAGGACGTCCTAGCGCTAGCAGTACCCTATGTCTATATCAATCACCGTATTGCAAATTGTTTTCACCACTAGATCAGCATATGATCCGATTGTGGTGACCACAGCGATTTTCACAGCCAGAGATCATGTGGCAACCGGTCTGGAATGAAAACAATTTTCAGCACAAGATCATACCGTACTGGTGATGAAAACAATTTTCAGCACCCGATCATACCGTACTGGTGATGAAAACAATATTCACCGCCAGTTGTTTGTCTCCCCATTGTGCCCCGTGAGCCTTTCAAATTTGAAGCAGTGATGAAACTTTACGACCGCCTGTTTAGAAACCAGCGGTGTAAACGGTGCTGCGAAAATTAAATCCGTAGTAGTGAAATAAATATTTTTGTGAAACTGTATAATCTTATATGGCGCTATTTTGCAGATAGGGTCATTGGTTTTTCTATAGGTAGCATTTTCCCATATAACAATTCAAGAGCTATAAAGTCTACAAGTGCACGATCGAGATCGAGGATTCTAATAGAAGCAACCCACTCTCTATTAGTATTACATATATAATGTAGAGATATAGAGATAGATTACAAGGATAGGGATAGAAATAGATATTGAGATAGAGATGTGGCGCAACATTCTTATTAATAGACATTGTAGCTGGTAGATCACCGTGCACCTCGTGTGAATCTGCCGCATGGCTGTCTCGTCCTCTGCCACACAATGCCCGTACTCGCCAGCACAGGAGGACGTCGGCATCTGGTGGTCCTCCATGCTACTGCACCGACAGTGGGCAATTGGCAGCAGCAGCGGGGGCTGGATTCTGGCCTCTCGCCGGGCGAGAGAATCGGTATGTGGGTGCTGTTTAGCATCACCATCTTGTTCATCGCCATTGGCTTGTGGCGTATGTTGTGCCGTTCCAGCAGGATCTATAATCCAGGGCCGCATATCAGTGGCGAGGGTATAAGAGAACGCCGGCAGCAGCCTATGGTGGCGGCAGACATAGAGTTGGGGCAGCCATCGGCATCGGCACCAGCGCCAGTGCTTGCACTGGACTGCACGTACCGGCCTGGTGAAGGGTGGGATGAGCAGACGTGCTCAGTGTGCTTGTTGGACCTGGCTGACGGCGACATGGTGAGGGTGCTTATGGTGTGCATGCATTGCTTCCACTCTGGCTGCATCGAGCCGTGGCTGCGCGGGCATGACACCTGCCCGCTCTGCCGCGCTCCCACAACTGCGGCCAGAACACGGGGACAGCAACCTAAGTAGCTAGCTCGCCTCGTGTACCTAAAATATCTAAGTGTGATCGGAGTGCAAACGAGGTAACATCCATGAGTTGTGTCCGTTTGGTAGGAGAGAGCTTTCATATGTGTTCCTGTTGCTAATGATATCCCGACCGGCATGTCGGTGGCTTTAGCCCGTGATTTGTAATCATGTTAACCTTCTGTAATTAAGTTCTCCCCTTTTAAAATAAAATAGTTTCTCGTGTACAAGATGTGAGATTACACAATTCTCCATCTATATTTGTCGTTATAGCTGGTTGTAGCTGTTTTAAACGGTATCAATACGTACTTGTACCCGTGATCAAAAGATGTGTTCTTAGCTAAAATCACTTACATGTCTAAAGTTGTGTACTTTATCTGATTGTACAAATTTTCTGCACCCTATACTAGCACGACCATTATTTTAAGTAAGCTTTACCATTCCATAAAATCTACCACTTTTCAGTTTTGAGTTTTATATGTCTAAAGCTGTTTAGACTTTTTAAAAAACTTGGCACAAACACCAAAATGGTTTTTCTATCATTGTTTTTTTAAAATAGAAACAACTTCATATAAAAAACTTAAAAACTAGAAAGCTGTAGATCTTATTGAGTAGCAAAACTTTCGTATAAAAAATATCTTTATCCGACACCACACGAGAAAGAGCATGGTACTGTGTTTTCTCTCACAAACAACATCAGCCGGCTTATCAGCCCATGGAAACCATCAACCGAACCCGTTACATTTTTCTACCGAGCGACCAATATCGAGCGACCAATATACCGCTGAATATTTAAATTATTCATTTGAGTTTCTTAATAATCTCAAATTACCAAACTCAAACTAAAAATTTGTAAATCTCATCGATGATGGGTACACAAAAAGAATCTTTATCAGACACTTCACTTGAAATATATCATTTTTCTAAGAAGGCAAGCTTTGGTACACGGTTAGTATGCTGCTGAAACTTTACAATACCTTTTAAACCTCTTAACGATGTCATATGACCAAAACACTAGAAATTTGGGAGCTTTGGTTGCTAACATGTCTTCCATCTAAAGCATGAATGCAAGCGATTAATCAAAATATGCCAGATCGATAGCGGTTCAGGTAAACATCTGTTTGGACCCAGACAAGACCCGTTATAGCTTCAGAGAGTCTTTTATGAACTTTACTTATCAGTTTACTTGGGGAAATTGTTCTTCAGAAACCATTCTTTACTTGTTACCATATTTAATTTAATTTCACATGTTTATTGTTAAGATGAGAATATTTTTTATTTATGAATGTAATAATAATAAGGATCACAAGAAAAGAACATATCTAGAAGATGAAAATAACATAGTTTAGCCAAACCAACATGAGTTTTAGCTACCTGTCCTGTCGTTTAGCTAGTAATAACATGTGGCTATGCTTTTCCATGGGCGATGCAGGTGCTAGGACATCCGATGGGATTGAATCCCATGGCATTGAGTCCCATCAGATGCCCGTGCACCGCAAGGCCTTCGTGACGGGCGGCCCACATGCAGCAAACTACTGCAAAAAATAGGTTGAGGGAGAACATATTATTTCAATAATAAAGAACTGCTACAACATGGAACATATTATTGCAATACTTGCAAAAACATAGAACAATTACTGCAACAAAAAATAGAGCTTGTTGGAACCCTAGTCACCGTTGTGTCCCTCAAATCCAGATCTAGATACAGAGGAGGAGGAGGAGGAGGTGGTGGAGGAAGAATTAAAGAGCTCAGATCCAGAGCAGGAGGTGGGGGAGGGCTCAAAAGATACACCTCGCTAGAGTCGTCGTCGTCTTGAGTGTGCATCCCAAGGAGGTCGCTGGAGGGGAGGAGAGAGTGCAGCGTCGACGGTGACCTGCCCGGCACACGGCATTCATCCAGTATGTTGTCCCAACTAGGACAGAGCAGCGGCGGAAAAGAAGGTATGCATGAGGAGCAGTGGTAGGAGCTACGAGTGCGACGTGACGGGTGAGCAGAAGGTGCAGCGGCGCGCGGAGGCATGAGCGAAGCAGGGGTTGCAGCAGGAGGAATGAGACGAGCGGTGGAGTGCGAGATGGATAAATGCTTCGAGGGAGCGAAGGGATATAGAGGCGGAGGTATTGACGATGGACTCGTCCTAAGTTAGGCGGAGTTAATGCCGACGGATTCGTCCGAAGTTAGCCAGAGTTAATGACGACAGATACGTTCGAAGTAGGAGCGGTCCAACGCAAGTAGGACACGTAGCATTGCCGCTTTTCTATGCGTGGAGCACATCACACTGTTCCGATGTTTGGGCCAACAAGCAGCCCAGATGGGCTTCACATGGGCCGATTGTTACCCAAACAAGACACAATTTACAGACGAAGAAGCACAGAGAGTACTGTAACAGGTTATTGCTACACAGCCTGGCAACGCCTCATGCCCTCCGGCCCCGATGTTGATTGTTCATAGCTAATTGTTGCTTATTGTATTCTACTCCATCCGTCCTGCAATACATTGTATTCTGGCTTTTGAACTTTTTCTTAAATATAGTGTATCCAGTGAACAAGAAGATAAAGTTTACTTAAATAAAATACATGATTATTTTCTATAAAAAATGTAATTCATTTATTTGCATATTTTGTATAAGAAGGCTGAAAATTCATTTCTTTAATTATGGGAATAGAATCAGATTTCAATATATTAAAAAGGTAAGCGAGGGGTACATGCGTCTATTATTCTCTTCCTTATTTTGTCCCAAAATAGCAAAAATATACTGTATATCAGGACAGAGGGAGTAGCGTGGAATGTATGACAGGCATATAGTGTTGCTAATAAGAAAAGAAAGTAATAATTAAGTGCCCGTTTTGTGTTGTTCCGGTGCATGGAATGTGTGATGAGGATCTATTTTGTCATATGACTGGCTGGCTGCTACCATAGGTGTCTGTTAGGCATGGCTTGAACCAAACTATAGGCAAGAGGTGTGTTCTATCATGGTATGTTGTAATGGCATAGAATGTTGCTAATAATAAAAGAAAGTAATAATTGAGTGCCTGTCTGGTGTGGTACGGTTCAAGGTCAAGGTGTGCATTTGGAATCTAAAAGCGGAGGAGGAGCTGTTTCCTCATATGGTAGGGGGACCGGCTCTCGGAATGCTTTCTGGCATGGAATATGTGAGGTGTGCTCTTGCCTCATGGCATAGAATGGGTGAGGAGGAGCCGTTTGCTCATATGCATGCCGACCCATAATTGTAGGTTTTAGTACAAGTTTTTTTGCAGGGAATAGGTGAGGAGGAGCCATATTTAAGTATGCCAGGTGGACCCATGATTTTGGGCGTCCGTAGAAGGACTTGGCCGATGCACAGGAGGACGCAGAATAGAGCCCTCCAAATAACCCCTAAATATAAAGTGAAATAAAATTTTTAATTGGATCTTACATCTGATGTATAATAGGGAAAATATCCAAAATTGTATTTCATATTCGAGAAAATCCATGGATGTTTAAAATAAAACACTGTCCAAGGGCTGTGGTTCAATCTAAAAAAGAACTAACATTTCGAAATAACTAGACCGCATCTTGCTGGCTCAACAACCGCGTCGTGCTCGGGCCAACACTATGGGCTGGTGTAGCGGCCCAGGCATGGGCATAATGTTTCCGGCCGGTGCTGGCCCGGTGGGTTTGGCCATGTATAAGTTCCATTCGGTTCAAAATTTGAATATCTTGTGGCGGCCTGTTGAACACTTGTCGATTATCATGATGTATTTCTGTAGTACTAATATACACAAGTACTAGTAAGTAGCAAGAGAAAATGGTTGAAAAGCACCGAATGAAGGAGTTCAGGGCCAACCGTGGCCACGCCTAGGAGGCGTCTCCCGGAGCGACGAGCGGGCCTCGGCAGCCACTCTTTGACGCAGGCGGCGTGGAAGTAGTGCATGCCAGCCGGCAGCACCCTGAGGGCCTCGCCGTCGGCCAGCTCCGGACGAGGTCTACGCACACCAGCGGCGGCACCTCCACGGCGGCGGCCACAGTGGAAGGATCCATGTCGGCCAAGACACCTGCTCGGCTGCTCTCCAGCGGCGGCTGACACACTCTGGCCACCTGCTCGTCCGCGTCCTTCCAGAGGCGATAGCAGAGCCGCCTTAGCAGCACGAGAACGCTGGTGATAACGAAGCACACTATCGGAAACCCAACGTCGTCGTTCGGGTCGCCGGAGTTGGCGCTGCAGACGTACACCTGGCGGTACGCACTACCGTCCTGCAACAATGACGATAGGTGATTCAGATGTTTCCACAGCCATGGAGGTGGCTTATCAGTTGACTACGAGATCAAGGTGTGGTGGTCGTCCTTTTGTAGGTGTGGTGGGGTTGATGACGGCAGCTGCGAGGACGTACCATTTCTTTGTGGCCATCGATTGATCCGTGCCCAAGGGTTGGTGCCATCGGTGGACGTGTTTCATTCCAGGAGTATAGTACTCGAGAGGAATGTTCGATCTGTTAAACGGTACTTGCTTATACATATATAGTACGATAATTAATTAGTTGAACACGTACAGTACTTACTCTATTTACATATATATATATATATATATACTAGGTAGCGTGTCCGTATGTTGCTACTGGATATCAAAATTTTGGTATAAAAACACATAGATCGGATAATAATAAAACCATATTAAAATATGGGTTTGATCTCGAGGCACGGTTCATCCAAGCATGCAACTCGCCAAATGGACAAAGGCCTCTACTGCTTTCATATAGGCTTTCTTTTCATCCATCTTCTTAGCTCTTTCTTGCTTTTTTGAATCAAGTATCCGTATGGGCTAAACTAATTAAATTAAAAAATGGGATGAACTAATAAATTAAAATCAGGTACTGTATTTGCCGATGCCCGCTTGATTGTTTGGTGAATTCACTGCATTTACAGAAAAAAAACAGAATTCTGGAGAAACACCGAATTCACTGAAAACTAAAAAAGGGCGTACCCAGTGCCGTAGTCTCCCTCGCTGCGGGGTCTGGGGAAAGAAAAATAGCAAACAGCCATCCCTGCACAAATGTGCAGAGGCTGGGACTTGAACCCTGGACCTCTTGGTAACAGGCGGTAAAGCTCTACCGCTTGCACCAGGCACTGAAAACTAACACTAAATTTTGAATGAAAACACTGAATTCACTGAACGGGTGAAATGCTGAAACACAGACAAACCTAACACTAAATTCATCAAATTTCCAAAAACGATTATATGATGCTGTTCAGGTCATATAAATAAAAGAATTTGGAAAATCCTAAAAAGTTGAAAGCTGTTCTTGTAGGCAGCATTCTGAAAAAATGACGCATCCAAGCAACATATACATGATCAAGTTCAAAGGAGTCAGCAAGTAAGCGAGCTTAACAGTGTCATCCAAACTTAAGAATAATGGATTCATCATTATTCTGCAGTGCTCGTGATTTGCATGCATGGTTCGAGCATTGTTGGGCTCGAAAATTTTCTTTGATAGGAACAAACTTAGGTCTGCACCTTTCTATGGAGTGGCCTGCACAGTACAAAGAAAATGGCATTCTTACACATAGGGTATTTCGGTGGCGGAGGCCTTAAGGCACCGCTGCGGTAAATCGATTTAGCACAGCGAACAAAAAAAGCCCGTCATGGTAAGTAAAAAGCTCCGCTGCGGTAAATGGTGGGATTTACCTAGCAGCCATCTTAAACGGCAGTCACGGAGTGTAAAAGTGCAATGCTGTGCAAAATCAATTCTGGCATAGTGTACGTGTAATGTAGTACAATGACTCACAGCAAGAGGAAACATTATCGACCGGCTAAAGTTTCGTTTGGACTTATTAGCTCGGTTTATCAGCCATGCCCCATGCTACATCAGTTTCCTCTCACAACAAAATAATATCCAGACGCGATGAAAGTGTTTACATGACATGACTAGCTTAAGAAATAGACATACTTTCCTGTAGTAGTTTTGTTCTTGGTTCTTTTGTGGCGCAAAACTCTTTTCAAGATTCCTTGAAGCGTTTGATTTCCGCTCATAATAAATAACAGCCATATACATTAATCAATATTAAAGCTGGGAGATCAATATATTTCTGTTTAAAAATCAAAACAAGATCAGTCGACAGGACTAGGTGGCGTCACTAGGAATGACAAGTGGGGCACGGCAGACTGGGCAGGTGTCGTGACCATGCAGCCACTCGTTAATGGAAGAAGTGCATGCACGCCGGCAGGACTCGAGTGCCTCGCCGTCGGCGAGCTCCGCCAAGCACACCCCGCACGAGTCCTCGTCCTCCCACCAACGACGACTCAGCCGCTCGCACCGCGCCACGTCCACACCGGCCACTGTTGAAGGATCATCCCTGTTGGCCAAGCCTCCAGCTCGGCTGCTCTGAAACGGCGGCGGCGGACCCACTCTGTGCTCAACTTCGGCCTGCTATTCCTTCTGGATGCGACAGTGGAGGAGCCTGAGCAGCACGACAACGCCGGTGACGGCAACGAACACTATGGGCACCACATTCTCTTTCGCGTCGCCCGGGCGCTGGAATTATGGCTGTTGTACCCCTAGCAACCAACATTATGGCTGTTGCACTGCCGTCCTGCAATCTGGACAGCTGATGGGCATTGTTCCTGGTTATGGCATCATCCTTTTTGTAGGTGTGGCTAGGGGTTGACGGCAGTTGCGAGGATTGTTTTTTTTTGTGGCCATCAATCGATGGATCCGTTGCCATTATTCGATGACGATGATGGTAGGTGATGGCGTATTAGCATGTGTAAATTCACGGGAATGGTCTGTTGGATTTGTTAATAGAATTCCTTGAAGACAGAAGTTTTTTTTTCGAAAACGTGCTATAAGGGGCCTAAACACGGGGGCACGTGGCGGCACGGGGAGAGGGCTGTGCTGGCGGTGGTGCGGCGTGGGGAGGCGGCGGCTCCATGGTTGGAAGATATTTTTTTCCCTTTTTGCTAGTACCAAAACTGGGAGCTGTTTATATGCTCCATGGTTGGCTACTTGCTGTGGAATCTTTGACACGTTCATATGTATGAGATGTGGTACGTCCATATATGCGTTTAGAGGTATTGATGAGTTAAGCTAGCACATATATCTTATTTTATACACTTTACTTTTATGTGGTTAAAGATGTACGTGCACACACCAGTGGTGGCTCATCGGCAGTCCGTGTTCAGTAACCTTATCACGACTGAGTTGAATACAAGATCAAGGTTTGTTTGGTTCTTTTTGTAGATGGCTGCGAGGATTGTGTGGCGTTGTGGCCATCGATGGATCCGTGGCCAAGGGGTGGTGACATCACGATGATGATGGCAATCTGCTTATGAACCGTATATGTATGTACGCCATCGTCGATGGATGGATATTATCGATAGCCAGCTATTTAAAACGATGTACAGGTTCGTCATCATAGAAACTGCCAAAAAATGATGCCTCCGATGCGTTATTATAATTGGTTAAACATAGTACTTCCATATTGCAAACCGTACTGTCGAGTTTGACGACTTATGTACGGCACTGCAAAGACGTTGGAAGTTATTACTAATATAGTGCAATCTTTGTTGTTATATCTTTGATCTCGCACTCTAAAGTAGTGGTTCCATCTCACAGATCTCTTGTAAGGCCGGTTCCCACGAGAGTTTCATTTCTATTGTATACAAATGTCGGCTTAAAATATGAATTATGAGGACAGTCTCAACGGGCAGTTGTTTGGTGTTGTTTACAAGATTTCTACATCATGTGAGGTGAAATGAAACATAGTTAAAAACATCCATCCTTAATACATAGTCTCATTATATAATTTTCTATACATTTAATTGGCGCAATGAAGCTGCACTAGTTAGGCGGCTCGAGTAGAACTCATCAAGTTCTAGGTTTGACTTTCCGTGGGATCAAGGTTAAAAAAAATAAATCCTCTCCTTTGTCTCCTGCCGAAGCATAAGTCTACGGTGGACAATGAGTAAGGTAACTAGAGGGGAGGGCAGGACTAATTCGAATTTTTCGATTTCGGCGACTGCCCCAACACCTCTTAGTGCAACCAAGAGCTCAAAAAATGGTTTGGTTGGTTAGAAGTCATCCGAGGTCAGAGGAGCTAGATGATGACGGCGAAGACGGCGAACCCTATATGGGCGCCAGCATATTATTGGCATCCCTGTTGTCCGCCTGGCCGGAATCCTGCTGTCTCGAGAAGTACGCGTGCCGGTACGGACTGCCATCCACCCCATAACGACGACGACCAAAGACAAGGGCAGGTGATTGTTGCTGGCCATGGAATTATGAGCTCACTACAGGTACGTACCAAATCATCGATGGATGGATCTGGTATCGATAGCCAGCTGTTTAATACGATGTGCACGTTCGCCATCATTGAAACTTCTGTAAAATGATGCCACCGAAGCGTTAATATATAATGTGTTAGAGAAAGTACTTTCATATTGCAGCCACTGGTTGAGGCAGGTAGCCTGAAAGAAGTGCATGCACGCCGGCAACATCGGCGAGCTCTGCCAGGCACACCCCGCAGGAGTCGTCGTCCCCCCACCCGTCCGCCTTCCTATATGTGCACACCCGCGCCGGCACCACCTCCACGTCAGCATAGGAGCCTGAGTAGAATGACAACGCCGGCGACGACAACCAACACTATGGGCGTCACATTATCCTTGGTGTCGGCTGGATGGCTGGAATTCTGGCCGTAGTACGCCTGGCCGTCCAGCCGCGACGACAGGTGATTCTTGCTTCCACCGCCATTGTCTGTGGTTATGGCCATGGAATGATCCATTGTCCATTTTGTAGGTGGCTTATGAGCTGACTGTGAGATCCAAGGAGTCGTCTTTTTGTTCCAAGGATTGTTTCTTTGCGGCCATCGATGGATGGATCCATTGCCATGACATGATGTGACGATGATGGTGAATGCGTGCGTTCCTGCGTACGCCTTCGATGAAGAAATTGCCAGGAATGATCCGTAAGATTTGTCACTATATGCAACTCGTTGCAGACAGTACTTGTCTACATGTTTTTATTTATCCCGATAAACAAGACCGTCATGTTTTTAATTATCATGGTACGGACTGCCATCCCCCCATAACGACGACGACCAAAGACAACGACAGGTGACTGTTGCTGGCCATGGAATTATGAGCTCACTACAGGTACGTACCAAATCATCGATGGATGGATCTGGTATCGATAGTGTTGATGTAAAGTTTTGTCTGCAAACATACTGGGCTAATACCCAAATTTAAAATCCGAAGCGTGCCAGTCGATTTGACCTGTTAATCGACAAGGATGATAACTTGAACAAAAACCGAACGAGACGATAGCGATGCGTCCGGACGTCAAAGCTCGGATTGCTCGGGAACATGGAACTCGCGAGGTCGCCGAAGATCGAGTTGATGCAGCCTGTCGATTCTCTAAAGAACTCATTGAAAAAGAGAAAATACTTGACGAAGTCGTCGAAAAGTAAAGTGCTGGTAGAAGTAAATTACGATAAAAAGTAGATTTGTTTATTAATGCTTGGATTCTCATTACAATGCCCTTTGGCACATATTTATACTCTGCTATTCGAAGAATCCTAACCGAATACGAAAAGCTTAAATATAGAAAAATAAACTTATTCCTTATACGAACTCTATCTATAAAGGAAAGAAATAAAACTCGTATAAGATCTGGACTCAAACTACACTACAAAAATTATAAGCTCCCATGATGTCGATCCTCTGTCTGTTTCCGTAATGATGAAGTTATCTTTCCATCGGCATACTCTCTGGCATCGACAACAATCTTCTAGTCTCTGACCTATCTTATCGGCAACAGCTTTTCAGCTTCATCAGCAGCGTACGGGGAGTAGGTAGCCAAGGGTGTATTGCGCTCGAGGGCTGCCTATTCATGTGAGCGAAGTTCCGTCCTCGAGGGATTGGCGTATCAAACTGCCGATCTTGAGGGTCAGCTCGAGCGCGTCCATTATCTTTTGCCAAGGCAATCCCCCCCCTTTATTTCTTTCTCCATGTTGTCTCAAGGGGTCTCACTCGAGGGTCGGCTCGAGCGCATCGGTAATAGTTCTTCAGCCTTAACGACAACGGCTCAGATCAATCCACCCTTCATCGGCAACCACTCATCGGCAACATCAGAAGCAATGCTGAAGACAAAATAATAACCAATCCCTTGCCGATTAGCTCAGTTTTCGATTCTCACTGACACATGCCGAAAAATGGTATCAACACATGCCCCCAATTTCGGAGTATAAAATACCTTACGCACCAAAATTTCCTCTAAGTCATGATTACCCACCGCCGAGCCGCCTGACGCCCCCTTGAACGTTGTGCGCGCCGCAGTAAAAACCCTGTATCAATGGGCCCATAAAACACTTCCTCCGCCGCGGCCCATCCTTCACTCTCGATTCAACCCTAGCATTTTCTCTCTCCGGCGGCGGCATCAGCCAGCAGTCTTCCAGCAAACTAGACTGGTGACATTCTCAGCGGCAGTCTTCAATCTCCATTAGGATTCCTCGCTCTTCTCGGCTTCATCCGCGGCCATGGCTGTCAACTTCGACGTCCCCAAGGTTAATTTTCTTCTTCATTCATCTTTTGATACTTCTTCTCTCCTTTTCCGCATAGCCCAGGACTCCTCTTTATCTTTCTCCTTGACCTTTAATCTAGGAACTTCACAATAAGCTCATCATCCCCACGCACCGAGACCAAATAATTTGCCTAGGCCCAATGGGGAATCCAGATCCGACTGATATCATCAACGCAGAAACCAACCGCATCTCCTTCAGAGCTCAAAATTTCAACTTATAACTTTGGACCGACACTTTCCGATCCTGGCCAAAGATCACTAAAGGATGGAAAGACTGGTACTTGAGGGTTGCCTAGCCGATGGAGGTCTATTGGGTAGAATGCAGATTAGATCAATGCATCAGACTGTCCATTGCCGATATGGAGAGGAATGAGTCAATGTTAATCGCTGCCTTTTACTTCTGGTCTGACACCATGAACGCCTTCATATTCAAACACGGACCAGTTTCTCCCACTCTTGCTGATGTGTTCATGCTCACTGGACTGGACATATCAACTACCGATGAGAACACTCTATTCCAGAGGAAGCCCGAATATCGACTGACCACCCAAAACATCGATGGCTGGACCGGGTACATTAAAGAATATCAGAAATCTAGATCGGTCAATCAGAGGGAGCATTCAGCCTTCCTAAAAATGTGGCTAGAAAAGTTTATTTTCTGCGGCAGAACAGTCGGACCAACCAATATGCATCTATCTACAGCAGAGATGTTAGCTAATGGCATCAAACTTCCTCTTGGCCGATACCTTCTCGGTTCAGTCTATCATCTCCTTCACCAAGTTTCACAAAGGCTGTTACAAGACGAGCCCATTGGCAATCTGGGAGGTCCTTGGTGGTTCATCAACATGTGGCTGAATGCACATATGCACAAGTACCTTCATTTTGATTTATTCGCCCAGCAGTTTCCTCGAGATCTCCCTGAAGATTACCAACTTGGGGAAGATGAATCAGCAACACGCCCCCCCTCAATTTTGGAGAAGCGTTAGCAGTACTTCCAGGGGCAGAGGCAAGCAGAGCCCAAATCGACAACTTCTTCCAAAGGCTCTACATCGGCATCCCTCCTGAGCTCCGGGCTTGGGTCCCTTACATTGATGAAGAAGCAAGGTTCCATCTGCTCTTCAACTTTGCCAATGATGCCCTGAATAAAGACGCTGAAATCCTCAACGCGATGATCACCCCTCGTGCCATCCCGGTCAATATGTTCAGAAGTGGGAAGAACATCAACCCTACATATGAGTTCTACAATCCATCGGCAGCAGCAAGACAACTAGCTTTCGGGCAACTGCCCATCAAACTCTGCTTTGCCGATGTGATTAAGCCGAGAGAAACCATCACTAACAGCATGGATTGGTGCAAGATAGTCACTCTTCCTCCTGATGCCGATACTTCTAATATTGATCTGACCGGCTAGGACCGGCTTCCTTTGACTTAACTACTTGTTCATATGACATGTTGAAAATCAAACTGCAGACTAACAATTGTTGTTAATGACTCATGCAGTAGCTGGATGTTTGTGAGCAGAGGGAGCGGTTCACGCCATATCAATGGCATCCAGGGCTTGCTGATTAGGGAGTACTACCCTGGCTTGGTCACCCACAAGGGTGAGGTACAAGCACCCATGAGGTGGGAGCACTTCTCTAGCATCACGCACTCCAACGACAAAACCTTGGCGGTGAAGATCAAGAGAGAGTTCTGGGTGAGTCTTTTCATCGTACCGCATTTCTCAATACTACGCATTCATTGGACGTTCTTGAAATAATGATGAGTTCTGTGTGAGTTCTGTGTGTAGGACTTCTTCACGTGCGAGGAGGGGAGAGAGCAGCATGCGGTGTGAGTGTAGGAGGCGGTCTGCAAAGATCGTCTCAAGGAGCTGTACCACGAGGCGCATCTCCAGTGCATCATCACCTACTACGCCGACATGCTTGGCCAGGAGGTGAAGAAGCCACACGTCAGGGAGATGCTACTCCAGAGGCAGACCGACCTCACCGAGGCGTAGTACATGCAGGTAATTAAGTAGGAAACATTCATTTTGACTTCTTCTGTAAAACATTCAATTCATCTTCTGGCATGTCAAATACTTGATGTCATACAGATGTGTCCGGAGTGGTGTGACAAGTACCGGGACTGCTGGGCGGCCATTGTGCGTGAGTGGACCATGGACCCAGTGTACCAGAGGCGTAGAGAACATCGGGAGCGCTGCCTACAGATGCGTGGGGCACCACAGCACCAAGGGAACCAGTCTCTCCCATTGTTCATGGAAAGATGGGTACGCTTCTGTTGATCTATTTATTCTAGCGCTCAATTGTCATTACTTGTAACCATGTTTGTGTTTTCCTCGTAGACCTAGTCGCATGGTGGACAGGTCATCAACGAGTTCATAGGGTACGCCCTTGCTCACAAGGGCAAAGCGACGGCGGCGGACAACGTCTATGACCCGGCGAATGGGCCCGACGCGTACACTAACGCGAGCGTCTACCCCAAGCTCACCGAGTACACCTCTGTGGCTCGCCAGCGCCATGGGGAGACGTTCGACCCCACCACCGACCCCTTGGACACAGACCTTTTGATTAGGTTGGGAGGAGGAAAGCAGCACGGCCGGTACTGGATGGCCAACAGCGCCATCGGGTCATCCTCTGTTCCCACGTTGAGCCAGATTCAACGAGACGGGACCAGGAGCTCCTCCGACATTCCCATAGCGCCTCGGCAGCCGAGCAACGCGCAAATGTTCTCAGCATTTCAGGTAAGTGCTGTTTTATTCGTCGTTCACTCGTTTCACACCTGTACCTTGCCTTCACATACCATCAACCTTGCGGGTGTAATATTGCAGGCCCAGATCGCACAGTTGCAGGCGAACTAGGAGGCCCAGGCGCTGGCCCATCAGTGACAGCTGGCGGTATCACGCAGCACTACCGGCGTCAGATGCAGGACTTTGCCGACTACTTCCGAACCCTTCAGATCCCAGGAGTGCAGCAGGCCGAGCTCCCTGCCTCGCTCTTCGTTCCACCACCTATTCCTGTGCCTACTCCTATAGGGACTCTAGTTTGTATATTGCCTGTTGCTTTAGCTTGTGCAGCCATCCTGCAGGTACTAATGAGATCACTTGTCCTTTGTACAGGAACAGTCGGCGGGTTCGAACCCGATTCCTGCAGATGCTAGCCTTCCACTAGGCCCGATGTTCCTGACTTAGGGGTTCACGTGGCCAGGTACCGCTCCTCCTCCACCGACGCAGCAGGGGCACTCCGGGCCTGCAAGCGGCTCTACTTCCGCCGCCCTACTGGACGTTCCAGTCGGGGGCCGCGGTCAGGGCGGTCTCTGTGGGAGCAAGGTGGGGGCTCTGGGGCCCCTGGGGACGCTGGGTCGAGCTAGGCAGCTCTACTGCCTCCTTGTGGACTTGTATCGATGAACTTGTCGCTCTTTTGGATATGTTATGAATTTGTATCGATGTAACGGATGAATTTGAAGACCTTTATGTATGAATTCGTGTTGAGATATCATTTGATGATGAAATGTGATTTTTATGTGATATTCTAGTCTATTGTCGTGAATATACGTGAAATTACATGTCTAAAATGCAAGAAAATAGAAAAAACAAAAAAAATTCCAGCAGAGCCCAGCTTTGTCGAGTGCTGGCATGGCACTCTGCAAAAAGACCATACCTTTGCCGAGCGCTAGCACTCGGTAAACAATTTTTCAAAAAAAAATAAAAAATCTTTGCCGAGTGCCAGGCGTGGCACTCAGCAAATAATTTTTTAAAAAATAAATAAAATAAAATATATTTGCCAAGTGCCTGCCAGGTTGACGTCACCCGTTACCTTTGCTGAGTGCTGGCGTCGCCTTCGGCAAAGCCTTTGCCGAGTGCCTGCCAGGTGACACTCGGCAAAGACTCCTTTGCCGACCAATTCTTTACCGAGTGTGCTTTGCCGAGTGTGCTTTGCGCCGGCACTCGACAAAGGCGGCGGATCCAGTAGCGTAGTAGTTCTATCAACATAACCTACAGCAACCGCTACAGAGTAGCTACAGCCATGAAGCTGTTAGTCAGATGCAATCCTCCTCAAGTGATATTGGCATAAGAATGTTTGGTAGGTGCCTGTGAGCAAGGTCAGTACTAGCAAAACGACCAAATGAGGTAGCTGATATGCCGAATTAGGATTAATCGTCAGTAGTTCTGCAAGACTGCAACAATGTGCAACCGAAACCTGCCGTAGGCTTTCCTAACACTGATGCTGATCAAACCCTACTGCTCCAGCAGCCTAAATTAAATAAACGATGAGTTGAGAAAGAACAAGAGGCCAAGGGTAACGACTAGGCACGCCCACCAGATTGCCTTTGTTAGCAGAACAGAAGGCAACAGCATATTGCCCAGAACTCAAATGATATATTCATTCATCATCTGCTATTCTGCTGGGCCTAGTTAGATAATTAGAGAAGTTTGACTTTGACAGAGCGAAAACAAACTATAATTTGAAGCACATGGAGTTTACAGTTTTTTTTTTTTTGCGAGGAACATGGAGTATACAGTAAGATAAGAGGTAGGTGCCGTCAATTCTCTCTTCATTGTCCTCATCATTCATTTTTCACCATAAGTACAAACCTCCCCTATGCAAGTCCGCGTTTCCCGTAGTGAGGCTAAGGGTAACGACTAGGCACGCCCACCACGAAACAAAAAGCATCCACCACCAGTTGTTGCCATCATTTGTCTGACTTCCTCGTTGCAGTACCAGCTCACTACACAACGACAGCTAAATTTTCTGAAGGCTGCCATTTGGTCTTTGCGGAGGTGGGCAAGGCAACCACCTAAAGCAAAATTGTCATTTTTAATTATTCTTTTTAGAGGTCATCGGCTTAAGGAGCTTGCCTTGGATAATGATATTAATTAATAGAGACGGTCATCATAATTAGCTCATCTCTAATAACATATTAAAAGAGATAATTGTACCAAGGCGGTCACCTATGTTCATCTATTAACAGAGCGAGTTGTACTAAGCTAGCCGCCCTCGAGTAACTTATTAACCAAGGCATGTAGAGAATGAGGTCTCTTCTGGTTTTTATATCTAGTGATACCACTATAAACTGCTAAGAGCTCTATTTAGTTTAATTGCGGGAATGGAACGATTGAGGTCTTAATGATATGTACGAGTCACAATCAATATCGTCAATTGCCATGATGAATCATTTCACCAGAGCCTATGTATCTCCCTAGGCCAAAATGACCATTGTTTCATAACATGATTGGAATTTCCTTGGATTAGATTTTTCCTTGAAATGCTGAATGCATAGATTATACTTATGTGGCCATGGATACGTTTGTAACTACTTTTATAAAGGTTAAGTTGGGTCCTACAACACCATGTTTTTGTCATATTGTAGGGGTCTGGCAATATGATGTTCTAGCGAACGAAATTAGCAACGTCACCGTTTTCTCTTTATAGTTGATCAATTTCCCTAACTAGTCTTTCCCACTAGTGTTTGGCCTACCTCGTTGCCTACTTCATTTATTCAGATCTATTATGAGTTGGAGCCTGCTACAACAAATGCTCCTTTTGCTACTGCAGATTGTGGAACTCTTGCTAGTATACATATGATCTTCTCAATTCTCTCGATTGCTCTCTGAATTTGCCATCCTCATATTTATTTGGGTTCCCTTCGGCACAAAATTCCTGTACAAACATGTCCAGTGTTTCTTCTCGCAATCATGGTATTGTTGTATTGTCATTTTGTGTCAGCCTCTAATGCTGATTTTGTCGCAGCTGCGACTTTTATAATCTTTGAAGTTTCAGTGGCTTTACTGCCTCCTTTCGCTCCTCTCTTTCTAGGCATGGCAAGTTCAATCAACAACCACGTTGGGAGAAAGTTTCATTCTAGGCCTCAACCTTCAAACATCGTTTATCGGGTGATAGCTAAAAATCGAGAAAAAGAAAGAGACTAACATAGTATAAAAGAGGAATAACGCTAGTGAACGAGAATTAGGGTTTCATTCTACCCACTTCCATGCAATGCCCTCTAGGAGCTCTATTTATACATGCCTGCAGGATTCTCATGGTTTAAAATGCCCTTGCAACTACTACATATTTTGTTCTTCTAGGATAATGACGATCAGGCATAGGTAGCCCCGTCCTTGGATGGTGTTGCCCTTTAGCTCCAATTAGTCCCCCTTCTCCCTTCCGCATGGGACAACTTCGATGAAGTCTTCACTCTCTATCCCCCAACTTGTCAGCTGAGTTCTGAAACGGCCGATCTTGGTGGTCCACCTGCAGTCACCACATTGAAATATTCTGGTGCCAAAAGGAAGTGTCTCCGCCCCATGAGAGGAATAGTAATAAAGGTTGACCTATCATTTCTTTGGTGCAAAATGGTGACAAAGGTCAACTTGCCATTTTGCTGGTGCAAAATAGTGGTAAAGTTTGACTTACCATTTCGCCAGCGTGAAATAGTGCTAAAGGAATGGACCATATAACCTTAGCATACGTTGGAGGGCAAAACCAGGATGCTAATGAAAGGATGGCTCTAACCCCAACATGGTAATGGAGGCTAATTTGTAGATGTCGTATGACAACGAAGAACGAAAGGAATTGCTAGCCGACATTCTCTCTCTGTGGTGTTCACATTCGTCGTAGGACTTTAGGGGCACCATGCCCATGTACATGGTGGACACCATCATCACCACTGGTGATGCCTTTGTGATCTCCTTCTGATCAACGTCATCAAGGAAGACTCTGATCCTTCTTCCTTTTAAGATCAATCAATTTTGATTTAATGGAAAATCTATTTGTTTTGCGTGTGTTATTAATCATATTGCATATCACTACAACAAAAACCCCCCTCTAGATATGATTCTTTTGCTACGCTTTTAACTATGTGACTACGCTAAACACGCTATAGTGCATAGATACGAAGTTTAATACGTTTATAAAAACGTATCATGCTATCAATTTAATCGTGGAGACAAAATTGTAAAAAGGCCCACGCATCCCATTGTTGCTCCATCTCCTCACGGACAACCGCCCTCTCCCCCGATCTAACTCACACGCCGCGATTCCTTACCGCCGCGGTGCTGCCTCCCACCGCTGCAAGTACGATACATTACAACTTCTACTCACATCACCCCCCCTGTGATCTTCTCAGGTGCCGCAGCACTGATCCTAGATATCGCCAGTCACGGCGGCACTCGATCTCGTTCCAGGCGCAGGTCCGATCCCGTGATAGTCGATCTCGACGTGAACGGCTGGTGGAGCAGGCCATCCCGCCGGCAAGCTGCCAGGATGGCGGCGCGCCCGTGTCCTACGCGTCCGGCCTGTGGCACGACTCCTCGCGGACGCTGAAGCCAGCGTACCACGACGCCGCCACTGCGTCCTTCAGGTCCATCGTTGATTACATGGATCGATCTGCTAGAATAGACGTACTGCTAATGTCACAAACTGCGGCAGTTTTATTTCTGAATTCTTTAATCAAAGAGCCAGGCATCGTCTTCTGCAGCAGTTTTATTTTTGAATCAGTAATTGGATTGTTTAACCAAGAGATCACTTGAATCGTTATCTTCTAATTTGCAGGCAGTCAAAAGTCAAAACTGACACTATGTAGTCTGTACTTCATCATAGCTGGACTGACATCACCGTAAGCCTTATACTTATGTTCAAGTGATGGATTCTGATCGATATTTGCAAAGTTTTATTATGATATCACTAGTTCTTAAATTATTTGAGAATCTAATTAAAACATAAAGTTTCGTGCAGCATATAGATTCTGCCGAGCTCCCTGCTGTGTACAGGTTCTCTCTTGCTTTATCTTACCTTTCTTTACATTGTAATAGTATAGTAGTGCAGTCAGGAAACTGCTGAGAGTAGTAGGAAAGCAATGAATTAGCCACTGCAGCCACCAGGAAGTTAGCCACTGCAGCCACCAGGAAGTATCGACAGGATGCTTTAGACGTGCTAGGTAAGTTTTATTTTTATAATAGGTGAGCATCTTAGGAAAAGCTGGAAGTGATATATATATATCGTTTATATTTCCCATGCAAGCTACTACATTAATTTTTT
>CM041633.1:55799846-55831523 GCA_023333625.1 Bothriochloa decipiens | reverse complement strand
CCGGTGGCCGGCGGGCGGCGAGCAGGCGCGGCGGTCCCCGGTGGCCGGCGGGCGGCGAGCAGGCGCGTCGCCTCAGCGTCGCGCGCGCGGAGACGAAGGTGCGGCGCGATACGGCGATACGGCGTGGTCGGGAGGAGAGGATAGGGTTGGTTTGGTCTCACACGGCTGATATTGGGCTGCCTGTTGGCTGTAATTGGGCTGGGCCGTATCCGTAAGGCCAGATACGCGTGTCGGCAGCAGATACGTATCCTAGAAAACGTATCCTATTTTTGCAAAATTAATAAATATTCGGATACTTCGCCGATACGTATCGGCGGCGTATCGGAGACGTATCCGTGTCCGAAACGTATCCGATACGCGATACGGCTGTTTTCCCAAGTATCCATGTTACGTAGGTTTTTTCTAACAGATTCTCCAGTTCTGTCAGTTGTTGCACTGATCATCCACCTAAAGGAAAAAAAAAGGAAAAAACAATTATGTCTTGCTGAAATTCATTTATAACATTTATCTGGCGTTTCTATCTCAAAATAGCAAGCTGAATCCTAGTAATGCCTAGTATCATAATTAACTGTACATGTGCAGCAGCAGTATCATAATTAACTGTGCATGTGCAGCAGCAGTATGCATGGTGAAAGAGGTTCTCTTTCCTGAGTTGATGTAGCTGTAGACTGAATGGTGCCTGTTCTGCTAGCTGTTTTTCTATCTCAAGAGAAGAGAGGAGGAGAAATGTATATTGTTATTTGTTGGTGTAGTTATATATGGCAACTAATTATCATTTCTATTGCAAGTCAGTGCTATAATGATTAAAACACTGGCTGTTAGGGAACTAAATATCTTGCTGGAAAGAAATTCTATGTTGCTACAGACCACTTTTAAACTTTCTTTATCAATTTCCAGCCACAGCTTCCAGCCATAAGTAGTATGAGCTAATTCTTGGTGAATATTTTTTTTACAGATATGCACACATTGGACCATGCAGATTTGCACTAGACCTACATAATTGGGTGAGCATCTCTTTATTTGGCACTCTAGTTTGCTTTTGAGCTTGGTTGTTATCTTAGATGGTCGATGCCCTATTTTATCATAGAGACAGATGCTATCTTTCATGATCGAGCGAGGAGACAAGGTTTTACTCTTCTAGAATTATTAAGTGTTTTTTCTTGTCTTTATTCTCATCAAGGACATTGGTTGTACCTTGTAAACAATGGCCCACGGCTCATAATACATTTTGTAATAGAACATGTATCTAAAAAGTTTGTAGTACATTTGTGATGTGTATATATATATGGGATCATGACTGATGTGTGTGTGTATTATGAAAATCCTATATATATGGCATATATATATATATATAGAATTTTCATTTTTTTTGTTTCCTAAAACAATTATCAGTGACGCGTATTGGTTGGATGCGTCACCAATAGCGGGTTATCCGTGACGCGTATTGGCTGTGCGCATCACAATAGAGGGTTATCACTGACGCGTATTGGCTGGGAGTGTCACCAACAGAGGGTTATCAGTGACGCGTATTGGTTGGAAGCGTCACCAATATTGGGTTATTAGTGACGCGTTTTTATGCGTCACTGATATGCCTTATCCATGACGCAAGAAGAGTGACGCATTTTTCCGCGTCACTGATGACTGTCTAGACGCGTCACTGATAACCTTTTTTGGCATAGTGCCTTTCCGCGGAAGCTTCGGAAGATGAATCGGATATGCTTAGGTGGCAGGCACTCTACACATTTCTGAATCACATGGCTCGCGAACTGGTTGCGAACACATTTCAGCACATTGTTTTTGAGCCCTTTCGCTATCAGAATCATAAAAAACATTGTGCTCCCCTACATTCAAAGCCTGAAACAAAGACAACAAGCAGAGGTCATAAAAAACACGAGTGCAGCCTGGAAAGTTACAGAAATACTGTACATGTACATATGACTATATAGTAAAATGTCATTTCTGAAATTATATAATATTGGGAAGCTCACCTTCTGGATGTCTCGGCAGCCATACTTATCATGGCTTAAGGGAAGCACGTGGCCAATCAGATGACTGATGAGCTCACGTTTGCAGGACCGTGGTCCATGCTCTAGAATCTGAAAGTGAAACAAAGATAATAAGTTAGTAATTTAATTTCTGCAGTTCCTGCTCAACTTACGTCCTTCTAGTAAGAAAAAGAAACAATGCCAGCATACATATTAACATATATGAAATATTGGCACAAGTTGGAGAAACTTCAACCTTCTTGACCGCATGATTTCCAAACACATCAACAGCAAGCGTACGGACACATGGCATGATTTCCTCATAAACCATAATCATCTCTGGAAGCGTTGCCACCTCAATCGCCTGCTGTACAAACCGGCTCCCATTGGCATCAGCACTGCATGTAAAAGTTGGGCATCAGCACTGTAGGTCATAGTGCAATATTGGAAGACTGAAACTAATTAAATATTTATGCGCACCAGGAAGCTGCTAATTGGCCCTTGATGCGGCTGAGCCTTAATGAACGATTCATCACCGGAGCCACCATTTGCTCCTGATGAACAGAAGGGATCATATTGTTCGGACCACTAGCTCCATAATGCTGGACCTGATAGGAGCCAGCAGAAGGAACAGTTTGTTGGTGAAGAACTGTAGTATCTGCCTCCACGAGATTGTCCCCATAATTTGACACCTGAGCATCATAAGCACTGTTGGTGTTCTGCTGCGGGACAACCTGCGGGACATAGCAAGCATCAAAATATGCCACATGGACTGCAATCAAATGTTCATATATCTTCAAGGCATCCTTGCCCAAGGGTGTAGCATCTTCATGGTCTTCCTCAATGTTCCGTGGGGCACCTAAATTCTTACCGCCAAAGGCAGAAGCCCAAGCAACAATAGGAGCAGGGTTTGCGGTAGTTCGCGTCACATTGTTATCCTGCACACACATTCCTTGTGATGAAGAGGAATGGATGCCTCAAGGAAAATATGTTGGTGGTTGTCCTTTGGTCTGTATATGGAGACACGGTTGCAGTGTTGCAGTCGCCTTTGAATCAACCTGACGAGGAAATTAATAAGATTGGTTCAGATGTTCAGTACCAGATATAGTGACAAAAACTGAATCTTGATTCCCAGAACAAGTTCTAGCGTGCATACTGTCTTTGTATTACCATGAGTGCAACCATGCACACTGTACAATGATTCATATCCAGTATAGAATCAAATAAAAATAAGAATATCCTTCAGTAGATGAACAGTTCCGAAAATAAAAAAGAATAGATCCCAGCCTCTTATTACCACCATAAATTAAATCTTGAAAAGAAAAATAATAGGTAAGGTAAACTATTGTCCAGCAAACTATTTTTTGAAGGACAATATCAACGTTTCCAAGCATAAAGTGTTATTACACTAAATACCTGCATGTGAGCACTCCATATAGACAACAAAGATCACCTATTTGGCATCCTGGAAAGAATAAATGCTGATGATCCAAATTGGATCGTGCAAGTAGATAACACCCCTCTCCCCACTGCTCATCCCCACCCCATCATGCTATTAGATCTGAAATACTTAGAGCAAGAAGACTTTTATGGTCGATGTGATCTGTAGATCTTATATCGATGTGGCCAATACCCACAAGAAAATGGATCGATGTGGCCCATATATAGGATAGTTACTGCCTAGTCTCTTTCGCTAGATCTAGGAAAACCATGGTAGGAAAACCATAGGTGGTATATTGAGCCCAATCATAAACTTCTCTTGCCCTATTATGTCATTAGATTGCCTCATCCACTACTTCGTTAGATCTAAAATCCCCAAGGCTAGGAAAACTATAGGGGAACGTAAAACTCACAACGAAGACAACAAAGTTATCCTTTGAGCTACAACAGGCATCAATCTTGGATCTTTAATGATCAATAGGGTCTTAGGAACCAGCAAGAAAAAAATTGTAGGTCAAAAATCATATAAAATGAAATTAAAAATCCTCATTTTCCAAGGCCCCAACTTGGAGTAGGTGATAAAACATATAGTGATTTACCTTGTGGTGTCCATAAAGGCATCATAATGTTAACATAAATAAAAAAGCAGACCATGTAATGATAGTCCAAACAATAGATCTGGTGGCGGAGGTGCTATCAGGGCAACGAGGAGGGTTGTATGTGTGTTGTGGCGGCGGAATTAGGGAGATGTGGTTCAAGAATGACAACAGGGCAACTTTATATAGAAAAACCCTAGTTGTCCTATAGTGCATCATAGTGGGCCAAGCTTATTCACAGTGCTTAGCTTGGGCTGAAGTTTCTTCTAGTTGGGCCTACCATATACTCAAGCAATGTACCCCAAAACAAAATTTGCCTTTGAAACAAATTGGGTTAGATATTATATAATCATTATGTTAATGTTTGAGGGGATATTAGAAAATTTGGGTTATAATGACCCAAAGGGCATATATCAATCAATGTTGCATCTCTTCGTTTGGATAAACATCCACAGTGCCCTACATTGATGACCTCTAGTGACATGGTCATTCAAACAAGGTTACTGCATTTACTCTCACTATTTTTCCCCAAATTTCTATTTTGGAAAGAATCATTTGCTCTAGTAAGGAGAATAGTCAACCACCTCTAAATGTGAGTACATAAATATACAATTATAAAGTGATTGTAGGACCAATGTATGTATTCTTGGTGTGAACCAAAACCTATGACATCTTAAATGTGTGATGTATCTTTTAATTATGAAAAAGCCCACCAAATAGCTTGCACTAGCATAGGAATGACCTTCTATCGGATAACCTAGTCAACCTACCATGTAATCCTTTAATTACTTGGTATGATTTTCTAAATTTGCCACATCTTTGGTAGAGAGCAAAATGCTTGCTTTGCTAGTCAATCTTTTTATCTCATCAAAGAATTCTTTGTCCACCAGGACCAGCCGAGTAAGCGCTCGTATATGAGGGTAATCTTTGGTGCAATTACAAAATATATGAGTCAATATGGATGGCAGCCATGACCTCGACAACACTAAAATTCAACCTCCACTAGTTCCACCGGTCTCCTTGTTGGATCAAGCTACCATATCGTCATCTTTATCACCAGCATTGTAGTACTTGTGCGTGTTGGTGGTCTAAGATACTATGTAAAGATTCTTCTCATCTAAATCTTCCACCACTGCTTGTTGCTTATATTCGTTTCACATCCTCATTGCAGTACCATCTCACTACACTACTACTGCAGCATTTTTCAAAGGCATCCATTTTAGCTTCACGGAGGCAGTTAAGGCAACCTCCATTGCCAAAAGTGTCATTGTTAACCAAGATTTGTAGAGGCAGCCAGCTTAAGGCATATATTTGCCTATGTTAATGATATTAGCAGAGACGGTCAACAAAAATCACCCATCTTTATTGTCATATTAATAGTAATAGTTGTACTAAAGGCGGTCACGTATGTTAATCTTATAATAGAGGCAGTTGTACTAAGCTGACCGCCCTCCATTATCTTACTAATTAACCAAGGCATCTAATAGAATGAGCTCTCTTGTTGTTTTCATTTTTGGCTAATACCCTTGGAAAGTAGCTAAAAGCTCTATTCTGATCTGATGCTAGGAATGGATCGAAACAAGTTTTAATGATATGTACCAGTCATGGGTGATACCGTCAACTGCCATGATGAATGATTTTGCAAGAGCTTATGTATCTCTCCATGCCTAAATTACTGTGTTACATAAGTTTCCAGGAATTTTTCGTTGGATTAGTTTTCCACTGAAATGTGAAATACAAACCTTGTTGTTATGTAGCATTGTTGTTGTTGTAACTTCTATGATAAAGGTTAAGTTGGGTCATATAAGACTATGTTTTGGTCTGGTTGATAGGGGTCTGGCAATACAATGTTCTCGCAAATGATATTAGCACCTTCTTTGTTTCTCTCTGGTGTTGATGGATTTCCTTGACTAGCATTTCCCACTAGTGTTCGGCCTATCTCATTGCTTACTTCATGGCTCTGCTCTATTTTGTAGTGCAGGTTGCTATAGCCGCTGCTCCCCTTTTGCTGCTACAACATCTGGATCTCCTACTGGTATATATCCAATCTTCTTAACTCTCTTTATTCCTTTGTGATTTCATCATCATTGTCTTTGTTTGGGTTCCCTTTAGCTCCAAAGTCATGTTGTTTCACTGCTTAGTGTTTGAAGTGTGGTTGATTCACTCACACTCATAGGTACAATTGTTGTTGCTTTCACCGTAGGCATAGCTTATCTGTTGCTGATTTTGTCACTGCGATAGCTTCTGCAATCTTTGATGTTTCAGTGGCTTCACTGGCTCTTTTCACTTGTCTGTTTCTGGCCATGGTAAGTTTGAGCAACCACCACGATTTAGCGCCAATATTGTTCTACACCTCTGTGTTTGAACCCCATGCTGTCGCATGATTGCTAAAAAACCAAATAAGCTAGACAAGGAGAATTTGGGCTTTATTCTATCTCTTCACTGTAATACCCTCTAAGACTTCTATTTATACACACTCGTAGGCTTCTAATGAATCAAAAAGCCCTTACAACTACATATTCTAGGCATATTGTTACTCTTCTAGGACAATGACGACTAGGCATAGGTAGCCCATTTCCATGACGGTGCCACCCTCGGGCTCCAATTGGTCCCTTTTCTCTTTTTCAATATGCGTGGGACAACACGGACAAAGTCTTCTAGGTCTTGTTGCCAGCTGGCACTCTCCAACTGCCAAGATGCCAGGTAAGTTGTGACCTGGCGAATCCTTGCGGTCCACCTGCATTCACAACATTGAAATATTCTAGTGCAAAAGATAGTGCTGCTACCATGTCTGCAAAATGGTAATGAAGGTTAACCTATCATTTCGCCGGTGTGATGTCAACACTTACCATATTGACAGTGCAAAATAGTGATAAAGGTCGACTTACCAATCCGACAGCATGAAATCATGATCAAAGAAAGGACAATATACTGTAATGCTAGCATACAATGGAGGGAAAACCCATGGTGTCAAAAGGATGGCTACCCCCAACATGAGGTATGATAGCTGATGAAGATGGATCGGAGGATTTTTGTTGATGTCGCATAAAATGAATTGCTAGGAGACATTTGTCTCTTTGTGGTGTTCATATTCATTGTAGTAGGGCCCAACAGCATGTCCATGTACAAGGCAGACACCACCACCACCATTGGTGATGACGTTGTTAACTCCCTCAGCTCTTCATCGATGTCCGCATGGATGACACCATCTTCCATGTAAGATCGATATATCTTGATTTACCATGAGTGGAATATTTGTTTTGCGTGTGTTGTTAATCATGCCATATTTATTCTTCGCGTAGAACAAGTAGAAGCTTCGCGAGATGCTCGAGTTATCCAACATGTTGCTAATGATGGCCTCATCACGAAGCACACATAAGAAGCACGCAAAGATGTTTTGCAATCTTTTTCAGCTAGTGGAAGAAACAATTGTCATAAGAAAGTTGTAGGATGGGTACCTATGGATGTGTGGTGATGCCGCTGTTGCCTTTTTTTTTTTGGAATTGAGTTCCACATGCGGGTGACTTGGTCACCCATCTATGGGAGCAGCTTTTTAGATAAGGAGGACTGCAACTAACTCTACAAAGTTCTCTTTTACATATATACCGCGCATTTTCTAGAGGTGATCGGCTCAAC
This sequence comes from Bothriochloa decipiens, assembly GCA_023333625.1. Taxonomy (NCBI): domain Eukaryota; kingdom Viridiplantae; phylum Streptophyta; class Magnoliopsida; order Poales; family Poaceae; genus Bothriochloa; species Bothriochloa decipiens. Next base: position 55,823,866 of record CM041633.1, on the reverse strand, counting down.
AGCCTCAGCAAATCACTTTTGCCGTCTAAAAATAGAGATTATAGTTGTGCCTCCCTTTCAGGCCAGTGGTACCACCACATCGCCATTTTGCCTAGTAATCCACTCTCTACCTCCTCACCCTGCCCCCACCTAACCTCGCTATCATGGTGCCCACAACCTTAGTTACCTTCCACCGCGGTCTTTAGAGGTGTGGTGGGGAGAGGGAGAGCAGCCGTCAACCATTAAACGTTTCATCAAAATTTTCTTGAATGAACAAATACAACATAAATGGAATGTCCAAGCGATAGCAGGCAAGTAAGTTAGAGGAATTGGAAGAAGTGTGCCAACTAACCATCTATCAGATACAGAGAAGAAGAAAAGAACCAATTTCAAATTTATCAAAAGAATTCTTCGAAATAAAGTCGATCAAATGAGAAAATGTTACTCAATATAAGGCATACACCATCATTAGCAAAGCTGTCTATAACAGAAAAAACTTGTATCGCACCATCAATACATTAGCAGATAATCAACGTAGATGGTAATATATACAATCAGAAGGAATGTAATTAATAGGTAACAGCTAGCGCCAGCAGGAAATAAATGAATCAAGGCAACTGGACACACTTAGGCCATGTTTGGATGTAGTTTGATTTGCACCAATCGACATGGGTTGAGTTGGATTGCAGTGGAAGTATAACTAAATTCCATCCCAGTCCTCTCAACACATGTAGTTTGAGGTGAATCCTATAAAATCTACACGAGACCTTACAGATACGAAGTATATATCTAATAGATCTGGCAAAGAATTAAATCAAAGATGATGGTAAACACAAAGGAAAGGAATTAGTTAAAAAGGAAGAAGGATACCTTCAGCGGCTTTGGCTTGTGGCGATCCGGAGAGAAGAACTCATGGATCTGAAGGCCGCCACTGTTGCCTCTGGGAACAGGCAGTAAGAAGGTGATTCTGCCATTGCGCCTACTACAGCCGTGGATTGCTCGCGCATAACCAACTTGTGCTTGTTATCACGTTCAGCACCAGTGATGCTCCTCCTTGATGAACTTCCTTGGCATGGATCCATATTAGATCACTAGGAGGGCAAATATATATTATCAATAGGAGGGCAGGATACAAAGATTGTAACTACACGTACTACCACATATACAGTAGATCTAGAGCAGAAAAATTGAAAGAATAGTACCAGCGTGCTCTTTATTTATACAGAACGAAGCACAAACCTATCAGAACAGGAAATCAAGCCGATATTCTTGACAGAAAGAAGAACCGGAACAAAGCTGAAAACTGTTAGCGTAGCTGTATGTATAGGTACACAATGAATCACAAATAAGAGCATATACAGATAAATATACACACATTGAAATATAGATTAACATGATTTTGAGTTATACATGATTTGGAGATAACTGACCTCTCGATCTGCCCGAGACTAAGACAAAACCTGCTAGATCTGAATTTAAGAAGTGAATAGCTAGAACGGAATGGGCTCTAGCTATCCTAGGTACAGCTGATTTGTTCTGCTGCTAGCCTTCTACTACTTGTTAATTAAAGAGTCCGGTCCTCGAGTTTATGGGGTATGTCATCCCGGCCTTCAAACTCAAACTGTATTTCATTTCAGTCCCTCAGTTTTGTTTGGTTCTTATATTTATCCAAACGAGTACAGATTCGAGGATGGCCACAAACTTCACCCATTATTATATTATATTGTGAAAAACAATAATAATAATTAAAGCAGGAGCACTATGTGACATAACCTGTTAGTTGTTGCTAGGATTTCATCATCAAAAGTAATAGCACACCATACGTGACACCATGCATGGCTGCATGTTTTCATGACGATTTGGTTGGCAAGGTAGTCACGTAGTAGTAACGGATACGTGTCACGCCCGGTTCTAAGGATAAAATCAGATATACACTATATGTGAGTCTTAAAAAATAAATCTTACATATAGTTAAAAATAGTATCAATTACAATACTTTAAATATAACGTACACAATATAAAAGATCACCTAATAAACAATCAGCGGAAAGACGACTCTGAACTTCGGGTGTAAACTTCACTCCACTGGATCCAACTGACTGGTTGATCACAAGCCTAACACTCCTCCTGAGGTGTTAGGGGAAATAGCAAGAGTGAGTCCATGTCGAACTCAACAAGTATAGCAATAGGGAAGTACCCATCAACTCATGAGCAATGTAACATAAATAATATAAAGCATAAAACAGTAAACTATGAACATGTTAGCAAACAAAAGTCATCATCTTAATGTAAAGATTCCAAGGCCGCCTTATCCGTGGACACGGACGATATATCGGTTTATCTCTGTGCAGAGGAGTACACTTTCACTATGGGCCGTGATATCCAAATGCATGGGTAAGCTACTCCCATACACCAAAAACCACTATGAAGCCCCCAAAGGTTTTCCTAACAAGTTGGACCACGGGACATCAGATATAGGAACCCTCTTCCAATATGGCACAATCCTTCCCGGCTATACTCATAAGGACAGAGGTTGTCCTATGCCCAACTCGCAAACCTCGGACCTGCTAGAAAAGGTCCTTTGAGAAACTAAAGCCAGAGCCATACAGCACCCAGAGTTGTATAGTAAATCCCGAAGGTTCTGTTACAGCAAATCCTCAAGTTGCTAAAAAGTTATTTTTATCGTTTTATTGCTTAAACATTAATTAAATCACAAGATCATAGTCACATAAATAAAACCCAAGCTATACTTGCCTTAAGACTTGCTTTACACCCAAAGCAATGTGCTTGAGAAACATCATCTTTATCTTTCATTGTGTAGCTTCTGACCTCCAATGCTCACAACGGTTATTCTTCTACTCGTAACAAGCATCATACACAGGGGAACATACAAGCAACAAGGAAAAGCAACTAAGAACAATACACCACAGAAAGTACAACAGCGTACTAAAAGAAAGCTAAAACTATGATCGTAGGAAACGACTATTGAAAGGCTTTACATTGTAAAAGAAACAGCTTTAAGCTTTATTTACTTTATTTAAAGAAAAACATGAACAAGTTATTAACTCATAGAACATAAAACCATAATTTATTTTAAAAACCAAGTAAAACTAACTATGTTTTATTTGTAAACATATCTCACATTATTAAGACATTTAAACTTTGCTTTGCAAAAGACATAAACATACGAGAGCATCTATGGTCTATTACATGTAGCAAGTTTAATCTAACCAAATCATAATTAGAAACACATAGGTTAAGATTAATCAAATTAACATTTCATGTATAATTATGAAGATATAAAATGGATATTGTTTTCAACTGTAAAACTAACTAATTACAAGAATATTAAACAATTTAATATTTAGCTAAATATAGAAAAGCATGAGGCATGATAAAAATTAACTCTACTGCGTAGAACACAATGATAGAAAACTAACACAACTTGAATCGCCTGAATCGGAGTTAAAACGGTGAAACAGCGGAGATAATACGATCGATGGCAAATCTGTAAATACTGCTGGGTGGCAGACTCGTAATTACCATCATCTTCCACCTCTGGCTGATGTAGATCGTGGCCATGGCAGCCATGGTAATTCTGCTCTCACGTAGGAGGGAAGGAAAGGGCTTGACCGGGACGTGTCCGGCCATCAGCGGCTGGCCAGACCGGCACCGAGCAGCCTGCCTGCACGCTCATGCACAGCACGGCGACGCTTCCAAGAGGTTGGAGACCATGACATAGAGAAAGGAGGAAAATAGAATTTGTTACCATAAGGATTTCCAACTAGGGACTCCCCTCATGGTAATTATGATATGCTTTGGTCAAGGGGTTGGTACAAATATATATAGGGTGGAAAACTTCCCACGTCAACGTCAACTAACAATATGGTACTAATTGATATTGCACCCTCCACCTTTACTAATAGGCCTAATTAATTATTAAAGCCCATTAGTAAATAAAGACATGGGCCTTTAGGTGTCAGAAAAATTGGGAGACTTTATTATTTTCGAAATTGATTGATTTCATGGATAAAATAATTCTAGAAAAGTCTAGAATTGACTTTCAAGCCACCAAAAATACTCCGAAGGCTCCAAAAATTTAGAAAAAATTCTCAGAGATATTTTGAAATATGAGAAACCTAAATAGAGTATTTAAGCTCATAAGAAGATATTGTGAAGCATCTAAAAAATTAGACAAAGCTCTAGAATAAAGAGAAAAGATTCAGAAAAGTCCAAAAAATTCCCTAAAAGAATTGAAAGACGTCTAAACGTGTTTTGAAAACTTAGCAAACATAAAAGCACAAACTCAAACAACAAGAAGACATCACATCAAGCAATATCCCATCAAAATAATTTAGAAAAGTTTAAAACTCACATTTTTCCTATAACTAAATGTGCACAAGTTCAAACTAAATTTAGTAAATTTTATTCAAATATTAAAATATTTATTTTAATTAAAGTTTTCTAAGCATAACCCAAAATAGAAAATTTTAGGGTGTGACAATATGGCTTGTGGCAGAGACCACTGTCAAGGCGGCCAGAGCCATAGCCACAGCAGGGTACAGGATTTCAGCCAAAATTCACTTATTCCAGTGATTCCCGGCTTGAAGATATAATGTGTATTACGGCTCAATATTTCATTAATATATCCAAGTTTGAAAAAACCCAAGAACCAGTTACAATGTCTATTATAGTGGAAAGCAAATTCTTTTTTTTGCAACATGAGCGTCAACATATTGATTTCTATTTGCTCATAACCTTGTCATATATTTTATCTGTGATTATTAACAGTGGGTCCCACCACTAACGTTCTTTTTTGTCATGTTTTTTTGTGAAAATGGACAATACAAAAGTTTATTGATCAAACAAAACAATTAATACCCCTCAAAAAACAAAACAATTAATAAGCCAAAATCTAAAAGGATCATGGTATCAAAAATATTTTTCTATAATTATTAGTAGTGGCTGTACCTCTACTAGAAATAAAATCTGCAACCTATATATTGATTATTGTGTGTACCCTTTGTAAAGTATCATGGTAAGTTGACTTTTTTTAAGATTAACTATATCAATATCAATATCTATTTTAAATTTGTATTTGTATCTATATGTATATCTATATTTATAAAGAAAATGTACTAGCCAATACAAAATAATTAGAATAGACCAATCAGGCAGGCAGCATCGGCTGTTCTGTGCTTCATGCCAACGGATCCTACTAGTCGTGTTGAGCCTGTGCAAAATGCGAGCAGTCAAGACGACTAAGCAGCACAAGTTTTCCAACCCCACCTTAATGCGGCGATGCCCCAACAAGTGACAAGGGACCAAATTTCCTATTTCACTGTGACCCCACAATACCAGTGAAGGGGTGAGCCATAGTCCACACTGGGCACAGGCACACTGCTGGGCTATAAAGGAAGGATAATGTTATTATATGAACACATTTATTTAAATTAAGATTTAAATTCAATATATAATTTAAAAAACATATTGAGATATAGATTTTTTGTATTATTAGGCTACATCTGAATAAAAATTGGATATGCGATATCTGGTGGATATTGATGAGATTTCGTTTGTATTCATCATCAGTATAAAGCATTTGAATTCGTATTTTATATCTGAAAAGTCATATCTGAACACCAGAAAAAATACTCGTATCAGCATTTCAATGATGAGGACACTATTTTTTGGATCCCTAGTCCGCGAAGTGCCGAAACAGAGAGGAGCAGGAGGATCAATGACGAGGACACTATTCCTGTGGATACAGATGTGACTCCTCTTATTCTATCCAACTGTCAATTGAGATCAGACGTAGCTCATTCCTACGCTATCCTTTTCCTGATTTCTAATATATAAAAATCTAATAATATTATTATTCTAAGTAACATTTGTGTTGTTATTACTATGGCACTTATGTAGCCTCATCTTAGGCCCAACCGGAACCAAGTGGTCCAACTAGAACCAAATGGGTCAACCAAAACCAAGTCAAAAGGCCCAATCCAAACCAAGTGGGCCAATAGAGTTACATAAGTGACCTAAATTGGATATGATAGTTTATTCTTCTGATAATAGTTATTTTTTTCACAAGAGGACGAGCCCCATTTTTATTAGATGATAACGGAAATACACAGTACCATAGAGTAAAGAGCCTAGAAAAAAAAAAAAGAAGGAGCAAGAAAGACAGCCATTGACGCAGAAGCTCTGCGTTAGAACTCATTCAGCTGCCCACCTCAAGCTGTACCCATGCAAGGGTAGCAAACATCCAACACAGTTCACCAAGATTGAATACCATTCTAACAAAGTACCGGCAAAAGGATGACCAAAAGTTGCCAAGGTAAAGGCAGGCTAGCAGAGCCAAACACCATATGGTTATGAGGTTACGAGAAATAAGGTGACTATACGTCAACACGTTCCAGCCCACCCGCTCCTAACAAAGATGTTCCATTGCACCCACGAGACAAAAAGTAAGAAATTTCTTAAATCAACCACACCTTGTTTCGCAAAAGAAAAAAAAACACCCATAATTCATTTGTCGTGAACTTACGTATATATTAGTCACCGTACATTGACGACCGCGTATAGATAGCGCAGATCAGTCAACCTATACACACATTTGGAAATGTACACGTACGACAGCCCCAAGTTAATTATGTCGGTGGTTGCTCATCGATCGTTCACTAATAAGCGGCCGGCGGCATCGTCGGCGGCGGGAGGTGCGAGCGGGGCGCGGCAGAGCGGGCAGGTATCGTGCGCGCGCAGCCACTCGCCGACGCAGGCGGCGTGGAAGTAGTGCATGCACACCGGCAGCACCCGGAGGGCGTCGCCGTCGGCCAGCTCGGCCAGGCACACGGCGCACGCCTCCTCCGCCGGCCACCCGTCCGCCCTCTGGTACGTGCACACCAGCAGGCCCATCGCCCGCACCATCTCCACGGCCACCGCCGCCGGCGCCGGTGGCTGCGGCGACGGCACTACAACTCTGTCATGGCCTTCGCTCGATGTCGGTGGCCGTCGTCCACGACGGTCAGCGGCGTCGGCCTCCTGCGCGTCCTTCATAGACCGCAGCCAGAAATGAAGCAGCTTTGCGAACAGGGCGATGGTGGCCAGGCTGACGACGACGGCGGCGACCACCTTGTAGTACGGCGAGACGTTGGTCGCCATGGACAGGACTCTCAGGAGTGACGAAACTATGTAATCCTTCTGACGAGATATGGAATCAGGGCCAACCAACATCGTCGAGTTTTTTTTGTTTATATATAGGGAACGGGAGCTAGCTAACGGCTGAACGACGATACCGACGAGGCTTGGTGCTCAAGCGAGAAAGCCTGGATCTCTCCGATTCTTAGATTCCCACGATCGTGCTGGCCGGATGGAGGATTCTTAGTGACGACTGACGACTAGGACTAACCGCACACCTTATTATTTTTTTCTAGAAAAATATACTGTCAAAACCACAGATTAGGTGCAAACATTAAAATCAATTCAAATATATGAATTCTAGTTGTTCAAGGTATTTTGACATTTTGATATCAGTTATCCATAGTGCTGTATGAATATTTACTCATGTACAAAAGTTAGGATCTAAACTCGAACTAAAAAACTTCATACAAAATAGTAAATCATAGATGACTTTTATGCATGTTTTTGTCTTTTAGTGCACGTGTCCGTGAAAAATTGTCACTCATATTGATTCTTTTTTGAATAGTTTGCATGTCTACTTTTGCATTTGAGTACATATTTGTAATGTGCAAAATTTCAGATTGTTTTGAAACGATTAAAATATATACTTTGTAAATTGTGGTTTTCATGTTTCCATCCTAATATCTGATTTTTGCCAACTGTTTTTTTTTTTTTTACTTTCTCAATCCTGGCAAGAAATGGATTTCTCGTAGAGCAGTCAAACAATCCTAAGTTCAACCAGTCACATACAAAAATTCTAACACTTATGATACAAACATATTTGAAAATATAAATATTGATAATATTTTTTTATAAATCTAATCAAACTTAGCTCATCTGACATATCAGAAAAATGAGATTATTGTTTTTAGTGGAGTACCTTGGTTCATTTTATGGCCATGTGTCCTATTATGTCTTGTTTTATCAAGTAAAACAAAAGAATATAAGAATTAGAATGTGTACGCACATGATGTTAGAGTTCTGATTTGTTGGTCATACATCACAGAGTTTTCAATTTGAAGTTTAATAATTCCTTTTCCTTGTCTTTTCCACAACCGAGTTCCCTAGATTTGTTTTGATAAACAATTACTGTCCCTTGTTTACCTTTTCAGCTAGAGTTACTATCCATGCTATTCCGTGCGTATGTTTACCCCACTAGTAAAAAATTAGGACAGAATAGGTACATATAGAATGCTGGTAAAAGGGTCAAGCTTAAACTAGTTGGTTAGGGTGTGATGATCTCAATGATCACGGCATGGAAATCTGTACCCCTATACTTAATTGCTAAAATTTCCGTCCCTTTTTTTTCACCTCTTTTACTGTCCGCTCCGTACGTCCAAAACTGATACGTTTCTATCCGCCTTTTTTCCACCAGCAACCAAGGTAGGTGACCTAACCAAGAAAGATTCGAACTATACCAAAAATCATCAAAAAATTCATATACATGGTCAAAGCCCACATAAACACTGCTTGATGGGACAGATCAGGACTCTGTGCGGAGAGTAGCCAAAATCACGAACAAATTGGAAGTTCATGACCAAAAAAGAAAGGCAAGAATTACCAAATAGAAGAAAAAAAAGAAGTAGAAGAAGAAAAGCAGCTTTATATGAAGAAAAAAAAAGAAGTAGAAGAGAGAAAAGCAGCTTTATATGAAAAGCACGGGAGATTTGCTTTCCTTTTTTTTCGGCTTATATGAAGATTCTATATTTAATTTGAAACAAAAATCCTAATAAAAATTTATTTGCCAGCTCCATTCACAAGTACTGTAACTAGAGTTGATTTAATACATACACGAAAAAACTTGCTGTTAATTGGAACAGTGTATACAAAAAAGAGGCAAAATCTGACCATACTAGAACGTATCACTCAACTACACACCCCAATGTATTTCGATGCGTATTGAGTCTACAGTAACTCTAAGATGATCCAAATAATGACGCAAACTCTTTCGTGGACATACAAGTTAAAGTAGCACGTGCTTATGCAAGTTAGAAAAACACAAATATTGTTTATCTAATTTTAAGATAATTAGAGTGGCACAATTGCTAAACAAATCTCTAAATTACAAATCATTTAGATAATTATAAAGTGTCAGATAAGGTCACATGTTGGAACAATAAACTAAACACTATATGAAGACTGTTTTTTATATTCTTGGAAAAAAAAGGGTACTCGGCTCATTTTTCTAATAATGAAACAAAGGTCTTAGGCTCTATTATCCGAGGATGGAACACAACTTGTTCATTGAAAAAACGAATAGAAAAGAACATAAAAAAAAGAATGTAAGAATGTCCATCCAACTTTCCATTTTAATAATTTAGATACTACAGCTAAGATGACTTGCATTGACAGCTTGACAGAGAACTTGGTCAATCTTTTGGCCAATGGCCACCTAACCGAGTCTTTAGAAACAGAGAAATTAAACAATTTTAGCATGTAACATCTTTACTGGGAGATACACTCAGTGGTCCAAGAATAGGTGAATCTCAATTTTATTTCTTGATCACATTGGTAACACTCGAGTAGAACAAGAGCAAGATTGACCAAGTATATTTAGTTTCCTTTCTCCTTTGTGCATCTGTATCCTCTCACAGGACGGGCTGACGGCGGCTCCATTGACAGGCACATCAACGGGCTGCTCTGGGCCGCAGCTTGCGGAGCTCACACCCACGGAGCCCGCGCGGCGGTGGTGCACCTCCCCGCGTGACCCTGCAAGCGCAGCTCCCCCGGCGAGTCCCCAGAGCGACAAGGTGGAGCGCGCTCACGGAGGGGCTCGCGGCGCGCGGAGGCGGAGCGTGCCCGTGGCCATGGACAGTGCCGCCAGCGGAGGAGATGGAGATGGGCGTCAGGGAGGCGCGCCTTCGGCTGCGGCGCTAGCCTGCTGTGTGGTAGCCGGGGCGCGCTCCTGCATCCGGAGTCGTGCCCGTTGGAGTTCACCGTGGCCAAGGAGCGTGCATGGCCGTCGGGCGAGTAGCCGCCGGAGCGGCGCCGGCAAGCGCGCGGGCGGCCTCCTCACGGATCCGGTGGCAGGCGGCGAGCTCTGCTCCTCCCGTTTTCCCTCTCCAGTGGCAGGCGGCGAGCTCGGCGAGCGGGCGGCCATGGCGAGCCTAGACGAGCTCGCTCCCGTAGCCTCCCTCCTGTTCTCCGCGCGGGGCGGACCAGAGCTCAGGCTGCCGCCCCTACCTCCCTCTCCGGTGGCATGGTGGCCAGAGCCAGGGCTGGAGCAGGGCGAGCGCGAGCAGGCGACACAGGCCGGCCATGGCGGACCGTCGGCACCAAGTCTGTCGCGGGCGCGGGTGAGCTGAGGCGAGCGGATACGGTGGCACAGACGAGCAGGCGGGCGTGAGCAGATGCGGCGGCGTGGCCGGGCAGGGGCGGCGCGAGCGGACGCAATCAGCACGAGCAGAGCGGACACGGCGGTGCAGCCGGCGCGAGCGGAATGGACTCGGCGGCGGCGACGCGGACGCGGCAAGGCCAGCAAGCTAGCGCGGAGGCACGGGCAAGAAACTTAAGGGGGTTTTCGTAAATATAAACATAAACCGAAGGGATATGGACTCTTTATGCGCCCCTAGTCAAGTTTTTGGAAAAAAATGCATTTTCAAAGTTGTTGGCCTAAATCGACATACCCGTGCAACTTGATGGTCCATTCATACATTTTACTCTTTAATTTATTGAAATTTTAATCCGAATGTGTAAATAAAAAAATAAAATCACTTTATCTTTTTTTATCAGAAATAAAATCACTTTTATATTTTTGCACTGATTCGAGAGGATGTCCCTTATATAAAGAAATATTTATGGAAATTGAAAGCACCTTTAAATATCGAGATTTTTATGTGGTACTAGCATCCACTGGAACAGTGGCAACAAAGCATAACCTTGCTAAGTCTTAATGATTTAATTAACAAAAACATGCTAGTTTTAAAAACCAAGAATCTCTCAAATAAAACTAAGATCAAGAAAGATAAAAATTTGTTCAGCTAATTTTAAAATCTTCCTTTCCTATATCCAAAAATGAAAGAAATCCCCGCCATGCGCCCTTACTCTGCTTCCACGCAGACAAACGAAGCAGAGCAACCTGCACTCTGCTTCGCCTTCCTCCTCCTTCCGTTGCTCTGTTTCTCGCTACGCTTCCAGTGAACGGAGCCTACGCCGTCTGTACTCCGAGGAAATGGTGCATCCGCTGCTACGATCTGACGAGGACCTCCTCGAGGGAGACAGAGAGCTCGAGGTGGCGTCGCATGGACCCCGAGCTAGGCGTCGTCGCGGGCGTCGTCGTCGGCGTTGTCGTGGGCGTGGTCTCGGCGCGGCACAACGGGCAGCTGGTGCTCCCGCGGAGCCAGGTGTCGATGCACTCCGCGTGGAAGTAGTGCATGCACTCCGGGAGCACCCTTACGGCCTCGCCGTCGGCGAAGTCGGCCAGGCACACCGGGCACGTCGTCTCCTTCCACGCCTCCTCCTTCCGGTACCGGCACACCACCGCCGCGGCGACGAGGTGCGTGCGCGACGTCGCGCTCACCTCCACGCTGATGCTCGCGTCGTCGTCGTCGTCCTCCTGCTGTTGCTGGTGCTGGCCGGTGGTGACCGCGCCGCCGACGACGCGCCGCTGGTGGTGCTGCCTGCGGCGCCGCCGGTCGTTGCCGCCGCCGCCGTGGCAGCAGAGGACGAGGACGCAGTGGTGAAGTAGTAGCCCGATGGCCACGCACAGCACGCCCACCAGCGCGATGAACGCCGGCGACTTGTACGCGTCGCCTCTCGTCAGCGACGCCCACGACATGGCGGCTGCGGCGGCGATGGGAGTAGAGGCCCCCGGTGCGTGCCTTATGAGCGGCTGCGCATGCAAGCGGCCAACGGAATCGCAGCGATGCTTACGAGGGTCTCTCAGGCACCTGTTGCTGTCTTTGCCGTCGGATTCGGATGCCATTGATGGAAATGTCCATGGCTGTGTTCTGGTGCTTTGGTGTCTCCTTGTGCTTGGAACGAAACAGCCCGGTCTCCTCTCTGTTGCACTGCATGTACGCACACGTTGTTTCTCCTCAGTGGCCAACATACTTAAAAGATTAATCGATACGTTGATCCACTGTGTTGGGTGATTAATGACACGACTACAGAATTAGTAGCAAAATAATACTACAGGTCACGTCTAATTGCAGCACTAAGCGCTCTTATTCTCTGACCATAAATGCACTTCACCTGCACGTCGAGTAGCAACGGAGGATGCAACCATGGCGCGTGGTGACTCTGGGGACGAGCGGGCCAGCAAACCGCCATGGACGCTAATTGTGGCCGGCGACGATGCTCCACTACGCGTCCTGACCACGCGCCCGCGGGAACACCAGCGTCGCTAGGCCCTCGCCGTTGGCGTCAGTGGGGATGGAGGGCACGCGCCGCGTTGGCGGTCACCAGTGGCCACACTGGGTACGGGCACAGGTTGTTGAGTGTCAGGTTGGCAGCGGTGGTTCTGGACGCTCCCGGCGACGGCTGACGGGCAGCGGCGGCAACGGTGGCCAGCAACACGGCAGCGAGAGCCATGGTCATCATCAGAGCTTCTAGGGTCTTGGACGACGGCTTGATCATAGTCATGGCTGCTGATGGGGATCCACGGACCTCATGGTGCTAATCGTGGGTATACAAGACGGTGAAGGTAGATCGGAAATGGTGGTGGTTAAGTCGTACTAAACGCACGCATGGCGCCGCCAAAAGAGTTGCTTGTGCTAACGACATGACACTGGGCCCACCCTGGATCTCGGGGACACAATGGCACATCACATCATGACTCATGAGGGCTTATTTCAGGCGGACGGCCGACCGGACGGGGAGTTAAAGAGTCTCGTGGAGAACTAAATTAAATTAAATCTTCAGAAAGCCTTTCATCTTCCACATGGGAGCATGGGCTCACATATTCACCGTGATGGCTTGTTTTTCTGGACGTCCATGTCAAAAATGATTAGGCCCATTCGTCACAGCCCTGACAGGTTGGGGGATGGATATCAGGTGAGGCCGGCCCATTACCTCTCATCAGCGCTCCAGCCACCCCCGACTAAAAAATAAATAGAGAGAATTAGGAATATGGTCTTAAAAAATTATGTTTAGAAATCAGGCTCTTTTTCTTTTGAATTTAAAAATAAGGCCTCGAAACAAAATTTTCTTAGGAATCCGGTCTTCCTTGTGATCCGTGAGAGAATTCTATTAGTTCTAGCACTCTAGCGACTCTGAATACATAGTTTTGCCCCTCAGTTTTCATACACACACGCGAGTGCCTGCGCATCCTAGACCGGTCCCTTCTTCTCTGGCCGATGCCCGTCTGTCTCGACTCGAAGAAAAAATGACGCCTTGCATGGCCAACGGCGCCGCAGCCGCTGCCCTCGTCGGCGAGCAGGGCCTCCGCCGCCGTCCCCACCTATGGATCCGGTCTCGCCGGCACCGGATCCGCCGCCGCAATCCGAGCTCGAGCACCAGGGTAAGAGCGCATCGGCCATTTCCGCCATGGCCACAAGCTGAGAGCCGCCGCGTCCTCGTTGTTTTGCTCAGTCGCCGGCCAAGATGAGCTCGCCACCAGCTTTGCCACACTGTTATGCACACGGAGCAACTCTGCTTCGGTCCTGCTTCACCTCGGGGCGCCTTTCCGCCGTGCAGCTCCGAAGGCGAGCCGCGAGCTCGCGTGTCTGCACCGCCACGGGCCGGTTTAGGCCGAACCATGGCCACCGAAAGGTGCGCACGGGCCCCCGTCTGCCTAGCCGCCTGCTCCCCGCCGCCGGCCTGCCGTCGGTTCGCCAGAAACGGCGAGCCTGGCCGTCTCCCTTGCTCCCGTTTGCTTTAGGGGCCTGGCGCAACAATTGAAAGTAGGTGGAGAGTCGATCTGAAAGCGTGCCGGAGAGAAAGAACTTTAGATCTGGGCTTGATTGATTTCGGGAAAAATCCCCCGATGTAAAGTGCTTTAAATTTTGATTTTATTGAAATCGTTTTTCCACGATCGCTTAATATCTTATAAAAATCATACCTAGAGCTGTGCATGTCCAAATTGGGTCAAACCAATTTTGTTGTCCTTTTCTTGAGTAGATCTACATGTTTAAAATTTGAAATGTCAGTTTTGTGATACTTTCAAATGTATCTTTTATTTAAATTGTTAAATGCTTAATAATTTGATAAATGAGTCTTAGAAAAATGTGATTCTTGTTTTGTTTATTTTATTATGTCATGTATATTATGTGACAAATATATCATGTGTGGTTGTGGCAGAAATATGTATATGGTTATATACTCCATATATATACATATATATTTATACTCAAAATATACAATAAATAAATAAAACTCTGTTTTTTTCTCTCAGGGGTAAAATGGTCTTTTTATGCCGTAGTTAACACCATTAAGGTTTCAAAATGGATAGAAGGCCGGATTCCTAAGAAAATTTTGTTTCAAGGCCTGATTTCTAAATTCAAAAGAAAAAAGGCTTGATTCCTAAACGCAACTTTTTTAGAGGCCATATTCCTAATTCTCCCACAAATGTACTAGTAGGCTTGTAGTCACTACAATGTAGTGTTTTGGCCCTATTTGGTTTCAACTTTGAAGAATCATTCATTGCCACAAAGGAGGACAAGCTGGCTCAAGATAAAAAGAAAGAACAAAAAAAAGAAGAACAAGCTTAATTAAACGATTTCTCTGCCGTATCATCAAAATTGATGTGACCATTTGTTCTGCGGGAGGGGAATGGGAGAGCTTTCCTTTATTAGCTTTGGTGAGAACAATCCTATAAGGCCCACCAATAGAAAAAAGAATAATTTTAAATAGATAAAGTATGGGATAGATCCTTTTGAAAACTGCAACTTTGGCATAGACCATCTCAACATCCGAGATTGTTTGCAATTTCAAACATAAATTGAGTACTTAGAATTCTAAACAATCCCAAATAAAAATATGGTCAAAACAAAGAAATATTGGTTGTTCGGCCGATGGTTTCTGCGGCTGATAAGTCGGCTTATATTTTTTGTTGTGAGGGAAATACAGTGTACGTTGGCTTATAAGCCGGACCGATAAGTTCAAGCGAACATGGACATATCAGCAGCTGAGATCATTGGAAAAAACTCAAAAATTCTAATTTCAAATCGGTCAGTCGTAAAGAGGTAAATGTCATGAAGCTCAAACTTTGTCAGTCGTAAAGATGAATTTCAAATACAAAATTTGTCAGTCGTAAAGATGTAAATGTCATGAAGCTCAAACTTGAAATAGATTGTCTTCCAACTTGATATGTGCGGCCACTATTTTACTGGGAGGGTGTAACGTCCCTAAATCCATAAATGCCTCGGGATGCTACTAAATTTCACAAATGCCAGCCGAATGTAACTATATTAAACAAATAAGCAACATGGAAGAAAGACATGTGGATAAACTAAATAAGCACCAATCCAGCAAAAAAAAAATATGAGTCACTCCAACCAGAATAAGTTTAACATCCACGCTTTAAACATTCTTTCTCAAGTCTAATGAATAAACTAAGTTATTATTATGCTTTAAAACTTGGAGTCTCTAAATGAAGAGGTGTGAGACGTGCAGCTAATCCCCCTTCCATTCCATGCAAGCATAAGTACCTGGATCGAGTAATACAAGGATTAGATGAAACATCCCAGCAAGCGAAAAATCATTTTAACAACTTATTTAAACCACTAGTTGAATTAAACAATGATTTAACATGGAGTTCCACTTATGGAATAAACAAGATATAATATCGATATAAAATGAGTTACTTCCAATTTAGGACATGGTCTTATGATAGAGCTTTATAATAACAAGGGCATATCACCTCAATATACTATGAGAATGCAATGCAAAATGACTTCTGCCTGCACACCCATGATATTGTACCTAGGGTCATGACTTTAGGTCAATGACATCACTTCCGATACACATAAACGATGCAATGCACATGATATGCTACAATAAAATTGATATGAACCACTAATGATACTTCAGCTTCATCTTCAAAGGGCACATATTCACAACATATACCACGATGGAATAACAACAACACCATAGATAAATAATTAAGTCATCTATTAAATAAAATTGATTAAACATGGATCAAAAGGTTTAATTATTAGTACTATGACAATGTTATAGGTATTATGTTGTGGTAGGTGATAAAAATAACAAGTCAAAACGGTAGCAAACCATTTGCTATATTCACTTGCCTCTTTACCGAAGATCAAAAATAACTAGTGACGCTCTGAAGCACTACCACTTGTTTCCAACATACAACTCAGTATATAAACTCCAAAGATTACTTAAAAATAACATACAAAGCGCTCCTACGTTCAAACAAACGACCGGTGAAAACACGCTCTCTTTTCTGTAGCGGAAGATCAATAAAAAAGCTGAATGACATAGCCCACTACACTGATCCTCGTATTGCAGTTTGCTCATTTGTTATTTTGATAACTATTTTTATACAACAGAGAAATTCAGGATTAAGCACATTAAGAACATCTATATAAAATTCTATACTACTTCGGTATGGGTCTGTCTACAAAAAACTCAGGTGATTTTAGCCCGCCGGTCACCCGATGACCAATCATGTGGAATCATCCGAATCCAATAAATAAACAAAATCAAGTGATTAAAACAATTATGTCACACGAATTCCATATCCACTAGATAAAAAGTCAACGATCCAAAAAAAATCAAAACCTAATGAAAGAAACAGAAAAATACAGATTCAATCAAATTTGCTCTATGAAAGGAAAATTATTAAATGATCACACAAAAACAGAGAAAAACAGATTAAATCAAATCAGTTTTATGAAATGCAAATTAGAAGACGATCAAAACATATAGAGAAAAAATATAGATCCAGCCAGATCAGTTCTATGAAATGCAAATTTAAAGAAGATCAAAGCAAAAACAGAGAAGACATACAGATTTAACCATTAGTTCTATATGGAACTCAAATTAGAAGAAGATCCAAGAAAAAATAGAGGAAAAGATAGATTGAATGACCATTTTCATTTTCAAACAATCAATTTACATCCATTACACACAAAACTTACACCAAAATAACAGTAGTAAAATATGAAATTGTGAGATGTAATCTGCATCTAGCTAGATCAAATCAATAGAAGAATGCAGCGGTGGACGCTCGACGTTGTATCAATAGAAGAATGCAGCGGCGGATACTCAACGGCGAATCAATAGAAGAATGCAGCGGCTTACGCTCGACGGCGCTGACGGGCTGGACGGTGGCGGCGACGGGACGGCTGCAGGGGCTCCTGGCGCGGCGTCTGTGTCGGCTCGGTGCCTGGCCGACAGCGGCTCCGGGAGAACACGGACGAGGGGCGCGCGGTGCGGGGTACAGGTTCGCAGGCGCGCGACAGGCTGCTGTGGCGTGCGCGTTGGGGCAGGATCCGAGGCAAGGAATAAAGAAAAGGTCACCGGTCGGGGCGGGATCGGAGGCAAGAAAGAAAGAGAAGAATGGAGATAGAAGCTGCGAGGAGGAAAGCCCGTGAACCAAATGAAGTGGGGTGCAGTGCGGGGGTGTCAGAGTACATGAGCTGGGATGCGCCTTTTCCAGCTGCTTTCTGCGGAGACAAGTGTGCGGGCACAGGGCGCTTCGCCTTTGCTGTCATCGAGTCCATTGAGATAAGCACATCGACGGCTGGAAAATCGAGTGACAGATGCGCCAAAATCTCTCGAGTGATCTATAGATTTACCGCTACTGTATTCACCTAGAAATTTAATTTCAGCATCTACTCCTTTTAATTCTACTGCAAAGTAACCATTTTATTTAGACCCAGTCCGCAACGGGACCACTTCGAAAATCCTTATGCCCTGACGTATTTATCCTTAACTGCTCCAATGATGTTGCTGGAATATAAAATATAATTAGCAATACTCCAGACAGTTGAATCGCTGATTCAGTCTTTAACTGAAGTAAGGAAAAGATTTGATCTGATTAACTCTGATCGGATTAAACAGCAACACAACGCACTCTGAACCTTTGAAATTTGTAGGGGAGCGCCCAACGCCAGGAAAAACTACAAACCTTTGAAATTTTTAGGGGAGCGTCCAACGCCAAGAAAAACTATAGACAAAACAATTTTATATGTTAAATTATCTAATAGTGATCACAACTGCTCAATCGCCAGCTGCCACACAGCCCCCTTCGCGACCTAACTGTCACCTGCCGGCACTGATGCTGTCCAGTTTTGCAGCAACAATCTGCAGCACTAAGATAGAAGAAGTGAAGGAATAGGTGAGGGCAGGCGCCATCAAAGATAAGGGAGTTCACACCGGATAGCAACGACGAGTAGACCAACCTCCCTAAGACGACAGTCGCAAGTGATGTAACTCGAGGAGACGAAAACGCATCCAAACGAAGCGATCCGCTATTAGCGCCAGCAACAGCGATGATGTGTGTTATGTACATTTCTACCTCTCCCTTTCCCCTTTTCCAGGTTGGACGGTAATTAGGCCTTTTCTTTTCTCTACTCTAAGCCCGTTAGGCAAAAAAAAAATTAAGTTAGTTACTTTTTTTTTCCTAGATATCACGTTCTACCCCCTTAAGAAGAATGTGTCTTCGAATTATGTCATTTCTATGGCAAAAACCAATAGAATGGCAATATATTTATATATATAAACCACTTTAAATTCACCGATCTCGAAGAGTTTGGGATACTTCTTACGCATCTGCTCCTCAAGCTCCCGAGTCACTTCACGTTCAGACTGATTCATCCATAGAACTCTCACATGTTTGATAGTCCTTGTCCTCAGAACATACTCCGACGATAGCTAGAAATGCACAAGTATGGGAATTAATGTGCATTTGAACTCAACATCATCAGCAATGCATACCTATGGCATAAACTAACGACACTAAACTGCCCATATGAGGATGATTACATTCATGCAATCATGCATATAAAACGAGTATTTAGACAATGACAGTGGAAAATTTTAGGCACTACTAGTATATAAGTGAATACAAAAATTTCAATAAATATCCAATGCATTATCAATCTTCAAATTTGTCACTAAGTTAGAATATTATTATGAAAGTTTTAGTCAAACAAAAATTCGGTAGTCATCTTATTAAATAGGAAAATGTATGCCCATCATATTAAAAATCCAGTGCGTTTTAAATACGCTTGTAGGTTTCATTGGAGTGTAAAATAAATGTATATTGACCTCTCAAATCTTTGTGCTTCCCATATACGAGATTTGTGTGCGTTTGACTGCCCTTTGCCATAGTAAGTTCTCCTGTCCATCCAACAATGCCCTACTCACCATTTATTTGGGAACTCCCTTGTATTTGTAGTGTGGACCCATTGAACCTGTGTTGTGCACAAAATCAGGAGAGAATATAAGAAATGTTTGCATCATATCATATACATACTAATCTGATAGCAATGAAAAGTGATTCTGCTGGGGCTACTTGCAGTAGTCAACCAATATATTTTTTTCTCAACAATATATACACATGTACAAAAAGGAACTTAAGAGACATGCTTCATGAATAATAGAGGTGGGCATTTTTAGGAGCTGTCTCTATAATTGGCTAGACCGGTCTTAGGCAAACATTCGCCTCCGTTAATCATTTACATAAGCGGGCATCCTGCCACCTCTGTTAATTAATTAACTATTTACGGAAGCAATTGCCTTAGGACATCTGCCTTTATTAATCGATTGACAGAGGTGTTTCTAATGCTCCACATCATGAAATTAATTAAGAGACAGAGGCGTTTCTAAGGGTCCACATCGTAAAATCAGTTAGGGGATCCTATAGAAATAGTTTTATAAAAAATAATTTATAACTTTTCATATGAATTTGGATGAAGACGAACTTTATACGAATATTGTATATCTCGACATGATCTACAACTTTGTAGTAGACAAATTTTTTATCTGAAATTGTTTAGTAGTGTTGGGGATAAATATTGCAGTACCTAAGGACAAAGGGTTAATAGGCATCAACATTAACCAGCCGATGGTTAAGGATGACGATACAGTTCTATCCTACCCCCTCGAAGGGAAATCCGCCTCGCCGCCCCCAAGGGCGAGGTTCCTGTCTCATCCGACATCGAGGGAGCGGGATCTGCCCCGTCTGACTCCGAGGGCGAGGTTTTCGTCTTGTCCGACCTCAAGGGAGCGGGCTCCGCCCTGTCCGACTCCAGGGGAGTAGGATTCACTTCGTCCGATCCTGAGAGAGCAGCAATCTTGGGGTCCGAGCGCTCGGACCCTAGTCACCGTCCGAGCAAGGCCCCGCGCGCAACTGGCCACTTGCTTTTTCCCGCGCATGTGCGCTGCCCCTGGCTTTCCCACACCGCGCTTCTCCTCACGCGTTTTCCCGTGCATGCACGCATGCGTGTTTGTTTTCTGTTTTTTTTTCTTATTTTTTTCCTTTTCTATTTATATTTTTTCTTTAATTACTATTTTTGGCATATGGACAGTTTGGTTTTTCTTGTTTTTTCTTGTTCTTCCATTTCCTTTTCCTTCATTTTTTTCTTTTTTGTTTATTTTTTATATATTTATTCTTTTCCTTTCTTTCTTATTTATTTTCTTTTTGTTTGTTTTTTCTAATTATATTGTGTTTTGTCTATTGTGCCGTTTTAGGAGAAAATTTTGTCTATTGTTCTTTTATAGAAAAGAATGGTTTATTGTATTTGTCCTTGTGTCGTTCTAGGGAGAAATTTTTATCTATTGTCCTTACATAGAAAAGAATTATCCATTATATTTGTACTTGTGCCGTTCTAACGAGAAAGTTTTGTCTATTATCCTTTCATAGAAAAGAATTATCTATTTGTCTTTGTGTTTGTCCCGCTATTACCCATCAAAGTTATTTATCGTGTCGTTATATGGAGAAAGTTTTGTCTATTTGTCCTTGTTTTTTTTTGTTAGGACATCTGAAATTTTTGTTTACTGTCACTTGTTCTATTTGTTTTTCCTTTCTTTTGTTTTTCTAATTATGTTTTTAAGTGATGTTTTATTATTTATTTAATGATGATATGTTATATATTTTAGCATGTTCTATGATATATTTAATGATGTTCTATCATTTTACTAGCGATGTTCTATCATGTTTTCTGGTGATGTTCTATCACGATTCTAGCGATGTTCTGTCATCTTTCTAACGATGTTCTATCATGTTTTTAATAAAAATGATTTATCTTTATAAGAGAAAATATTCGTAAATAAAATTTTATCTAAGTATATTTATGTGGGATTTTATTTAATTATAACAAAATCAACAGTGAAATCAGAATTTAATTTAGATGATTGGTTTTGGAGTTATGACTTTTTTAATCCATCAAGAATCACTGCATGCAACGTTATTAGGTGGGTCCTACGTGATTGGCTTCCGTGCCTGCTACCCGATCCCGCGTCCACGCATTCTGCTCTCTTTCCCGCGTCCCCCCGCGCGCTGTCCTGCTCTGCTGGCCCGATTTTCCCGCCTCAACAGCCCCCCTGAGAGAGCGGGGCTCGCCCCGTCTAACTCAAGGGGAGCAGGATCCGCCTCGACCGACCCGAGAGTACGGGCCCCACCCTGTCCAACTCCAAGGATGAGGAAACCGCTCGAATTTTTTCTATTTTTAATTTTTTTAAAATTTTTTTTTACAATTTTAATTTTTTGTTTTGAAGTATGACAGAACTAGTCACCCACACTGTGTGGGCGTTATATGTGACGTGGCATAGGGTCGGCCGCCGCCAGTGCCGGCTTTTGCGGGCGGCCCCTGACGCCCAAAAAACGCCCACTGCGTGGGCATTTTTTGGTGGCGAGGGGGCCGCCTGCAAAAGTGCACGCTGTTTTGCGGGCGGGCCTCGGAGCATCCAAAAAACGCCCACACCTAGTTGTAAACTTCGCCCAAATTAGTTATCATAATGCCGAACCGCGCTCTGCTGACATCATGCAGCAAAGATCACTTCTCTTTAGGCTCATTCTCTATCCAGTACGAAAATTTTCTCACAGCAGATGCCGATCTCCTTCTGATGTTTGGACCGTCTGTGGGCAGCGGTCCTAAGGCCTCTGGACCATCCTCACCAATAGGTGCTGATCGGCTTGAGTGCTCTTCCCTTTGCTTCGCTGTGAGCTCGTCCAACCTCCTCCAAAGCTCGTTGAATTTTTTCTCTTGATTCTGTCCGCATAGCCTCTTGAATAGATCCATCAAGTTCTTGCCCTTAAACTGCTTGTAAAAATTAGCACCTATGTGACGCATACACCACCGACTTTGAACATCTGGCCAATCTTTACCATATCCCATCTCTGCATCACCGTTCTTCAGATATTCAATTGCCTGAAGAAGGCCAGCGTGACGGTCATGAATTAGGCATACACCAGGCCTCATACCAACAATGCTAACCTTCACCTGCTTGAGAAACCAGTACCAACTATCGGTATTCTCGCTCTCCACAAAAGCGAATGCCAGTGGTAGAACTTGATTGTTCCCATCCACGGCAATTGCTGTTAGTATCTGACCTCTGTATTTACCTGTCAGAAATGTCCCGTCAATAAAGAGTATTGGACGACAATGCACAAATGTCCTGATGCAAGCACCTAGTGCAAAGAAAGCACGTTGCAAGAGTAATACTGCACGGTCATTCTTCATGGTTAAGTAGGTTATAAGATCTGTACATGTCCTTGGATTTCTGGCGGCTATGCATTGAAGAAGAGATGGTAAATTATCATATGAGGCTTTGAATGTGCCAAATCTCATCTCGATAATGTTCTGTTTTGCCCTCCACGCCTTAGCATATGAAATGGTGTATTTGAATTTATCTTCGATATGCCTTATTATTGACCTTGGCTCGTATCCTAGATTATGCACAACATCTGAATACATCTCTGCAGCAATAAATGCAGATGTTATGTTTCTGTGGTACTTCTCTACACCTTCCAAGTGACAGTTATGCTCAGTGACTATTGACACTTTCCAATAATCCTTTCACTTTTCCTTGAATGCATGCACCCTCCACGGACAACTATCGCTGGATCTCATGCACTTAACTTCATATACACACTTTGTGGACTTTGCTACCCAGAACTCCCTCTGCAGTGATACAGCCCAATGCTTGACTGCCTCCATCAATTCTTCCCTCTCTGCGTACATCGCTCCCTCGATTACCTTATTCTTCTTATACTCCCATGGAACATGGTATCCCTCTGAAATAGCAAGTCCAGAGAAGTCTTCATTAGACCATTGTCACGGATTCACATTGCATCCTTCCTCATCAGAAGATTCATCACCCTCCACTTCCTCATTCGCCACATCTTCATTTTCCATTGTCTGAACAATGGAGTTGATCCTCTCGCCCTCATCTGCCAAGCCTCTCGGCTCACTGGCTTCTCCTTCTCTTTCTGGTTCCCGCTCATCCTGTCCCTGTTCTTCTCCTTGCTGAGCACGGTCGTTTCCCTCTTCCATTTCAGCATCAGTCCTAACCATGCTTGTACCCTCTACAACTTGCAAGGTTGCATTGTGATGGGGACGTGATTCCCTGATCTTCCGTCAGATTGAGATAACTATCGTTTTGGTGGAGCACGACACACCGATCCGGCTTCAGATCCAAAGACCCGAACCCTGCAATCTTAGCACCACGACTCCTCTGGTTATCAACCGTGTCTCCAACCGGTTGACCTCGCCACGAAGGCTAATCCCTGCCTGTGAAACGAAGAACACAAGCAAGAACTCGAAAGAACGCAGCTCAATTAATGGGACAATCTGCAAATATATGATTAAGATCACAAAGTGGGGTTTCACAAACCGATAACGGCGACTGTTCAAAGACAGATTAATCTAAAGCAAAACCCAAGTCTCAATAGCGACGGCTACATGGAATATATAAGATAGACGTCCTAGGGTTGGAGGCGGCCAGGGGTT
>CM041633.1:55750787-55784846 GCA_023333625.1 Bothriochloa decipiens | reverse complement strand
GGAAGAGAAGGAGAAGGAGAAGAGGAAGGGGAGGAGAAGAAGGGAGGAGAGGAGGAGGAGGAGGGAAGAAGTTCGCCGGCCTTCACCCCGCCATCTTCTCTATGTCGCATCCCCATCAGCGCACGTGTCGTGACTAGGTATATCATCCTTCTCTTCCCTCCTCCTCTCCTCCCTTCTTCTCCTCCCCTCCCCCCCCCCCGAGGCCTCCCCCCCACCCCCCGCGCCACCGTCCCCGCCGCCCTCCACCCCCCGCGCCGTCGCCCCCCTCCCCCGAGCGCTGCCGGTGGCCACCTGCCGCCCGGCCCCGCCGCCCCCCATCGCAGAATAGGAAAGGGAAGGGAAGGAGGAGGGAAGGGAAGGGAAGGAAGAAGGGAAGGGAGAAAGTGGGAGGAGAAAAAGAAGAAGAGGAGGAAGGAGAGGGGTAAGGAGAGGAGGAAGGGGAGGAGAAGAAGGGAGGAGAGGAGGAGGGAAGAGAAGGAGAAGGAGAAGAGGAAGGGGAGGAGAAGAAGGGAGGAGAGGAGGAGGAGGAGGGAAGAAGTTCGCCGGCCTTCACCCCGCCATCTTCTCTATGTCGCATCCCCATCAGCGCACGTGTCGTGACTAGGTATATCATCCTTCTCTGCTTGTCGGCCTTCGTGCCGCTCTAGTCATCGGCCTGCGTGCCGTTGTGATTGTCGGCCTTCGTGTCATTGTTTGTGGATGTCGGCCTTCGTGCCGCTCTTTTTGCAGGTTATCGAGACCTCCCCGTGTAGTTGTCGGCCATCGTGCCGTGTAGTTGTTGGCCATCGTGCCTGACATGTATCTGTGGTTGTCGGCCATCGTGCCGTCTTTTCTTGCAGGTTTGGTAACCTCCCCGTACAGGGGAGGTGCTGCCGAAATTTTTCATTCTCACTAATTATTTTTCTTTTTCAGGAGGGCTCCCGTTGGAGGCTAGCCGGAGGAGCACGACTGGGCACTACCCTGCTATCCTGTCTTCACCGCACCTGCGGTATGACCTCTCTTTTCGTCACATGTAGTCATAGGTTGCGTTACCTAGTTAGGCGTCTCCCGTCTGAAACGGATACGGTTGAAAGTATGTGTTCTTTGCATATGTATAACCGTATCTGTTTTGGATTATCCACGTTATTTGGACAGCCCGAGGATGCGTAGACGAGGTTAGCTTCCATGTTCCGCTCCCGTCCGAGTCGGAGTTTCGGCAGGACCTCCCCGTTGTTCTCCGGATACACACTCTCTGCGTCGGGACGTGTATCGGGAGAACAGCGGGGAGGTGCTGCCGAAATTCCATCTCGAACGGGAGCGGATTATGGAAGCTAACCTCGTCTGCGCATCCTCAGGTGGGATTAGGACCTATCCTTCACCTATTAGATGGTAGGAGCGCGTTGT
This sequence comes from Bothriochloa decipiens, assembly GCA_023333625.1. NCBI lineage: Eukaryota > Viridiplantae > Streptophyta > Magnoliopsida > Poales > Poaceae > Bothriochloa > Bothriochloa decipiens. The sequence continues at coordinate 55,783,463 of CM041633.1, read as the reverse complement.
AGATGCACTTGCTGGTTTTATCACATGTTAACATTGCCGCATGACAGAGCATGGGTGACCGTGAGTGGATGTACTCGGGCTTCGCAAGTAAGAGCAATGAATGGATTGGGGGATGAATGAGTTCCTGGAGCAAGCATTTGGCCCAGCTATGAAAGGGGGACAAAATAGTTTGGCCAGTGAAAGAACAAGAAAAGGAAAGTAAAGGTTGCGGTAGGGAAAGATCTGTTCAAGAACGGATTCATTCCAAACTATACCCGTTGGCGCCACCATGGTGAACACCATCCTATTAGGGACGAGGTGGTGGGACCCATCCTCGAGGAGTATGATGCCAATGCCAGGATGGCAGACATGATGGCAGACTTCCATGAAGCACGGTTTCGGCGAAGGAATGGATGTGGAGGAAGATCCGGAGGAAACCGCGAAGGCGTTCTACGACATGATGGAGGCGGCACAGAAGCCCCTTCACAAGAAGACAAGGGTTACGCAACTGGATGCCGTCTCAGGCCTAATAGGGTTGAAGTCACAACTGGGCATTAGTCGAGACGGCTTCGATCTCGTGTTGACCATTGTTGGCACACTGCTTCCGGCAGATCATGTCCTGCCGAAGAACACCTACGCTACACAGAAGCTCCTTCGTGCACTTAAGATGCTGTATGAGGGGATCCAAGCTTGTCCAAAGGGGTGCGTCCTGTTCAGGGGAGACCTCAAGGAAGCAAAAATCTGTCCAAAGTGCAAAGCCTCTAGGTTTATGTTGGTACAAGGCTCTGATGGCAGCATGAAACAGTCTAAGGTCCCCGAGATGGTCGTATGGCACCTTTCTTTCCTACCGAGGCTTCAACGGCTATACATGATAGAGGAGTCCATGAAACAAATGACGTGGCACAAGAATGGCAAAAGATACCATCCTGACAAGATGGTACACCCGGCGGATGGTGATGCATGGAAGCACTTCGATAACATGAATCCTGTCAAGGCTATGGAGGCTCGGAATGTACGCGTAGCACTGGCAACAGATGGGTTCAACCCATTTGGATTGATGGCGGCCCCGTACACTTGTTGGCCCGTGTTTTTGATCCCCCTCAATCTCTCCCCCGGCGTCATGTTTGAACCTAGGAACGTGATCTTGACGCTGATAATACCTGGACACCCGGGCGATAATATGGGTGTGTTCATGCAGCCGGTGTGGGATGAATTGCAACTTGCTTGGAAAGAGGGGGTACTCACGTATGACCGAGCTACAAAGAGGAACTTCAAAATGCATGTGTGGTACGAGTATTCAATGCATGACTTCCTGGCGTATGGCTTATTCAGCGGGTGGTGTGTTCATGGGAAGTTCCCTTGCCTGACATGCAAGGCAGATGTGATGTTCACCTGGCTAGCCAAGGGTGGGAAGTATTCTTCTTTCGACAAGCATCGCCAATTCCTGCCTAAGAACCATGAATTCAGGCTTGATGTAAAGCACTTCACGAAAGGTGTTCAAGTCACCGGCCCCATTCCACAGGTTAAGAGCCCTGCCGCCGTCCTTGCCAACATACAGGCTCTCAAAGTTGAGGAAACAGGTGGTTTTAAGGGATATGCTCGGGACCACATGTGGACTCATATATCGGGCTTGACTAGGCTCCCCTACTTCAAGGACCTTCTTCTTCTTCCACACAACATCGATGTAATGCACACAGAAAAGAATGTGGCCGAGGCACTCTGGGCAACACTCATGGACGTTGGTAAAAAGTCGAAGGACAACGTCAAGGCTAGACTGGACCTGGAGATGATTTGTGATAGACCAAACCTAGTGATGAAGACCCCTGCGCCCGGCAAGAAATGGAAAAGGGGCCCGGCCGATTACATCCTAAAAAGGGCCGATAGGAAGGAAGTACTGTAGTGGATCAAGACGTTAAAGTTCCCTGATAGGTATGCAGCGAATCTGAGCTTGCAGACTATGAAAGTCTTAGGGATGAAGAGTCATGACTTCCACATATGGATTGAGCGGATCCTTCCTGCGATGACCCGGGGATACCTCCCAGAGCCAGTGTGGCATGTCCTGGCAGAGTTGAGCTTTTTCTTTGCTAGCTTTGTGCCAAGGAGTTGTCTCGGGATGTTTGTGTTGAACTGGAGAAGGCTGCACCTCTATTGCTCTGCAAGTTGGAGATGATATTTCCACCCGGCTTCTTTCTGTCGATGCAGCATCTGATTTTGCACCTACCACGCGAGGCACGGTTGGGGGGTCCCGTGCAGGCCCGTTGGTGCTATCCAATCAAGAGGTGTCTAAAGCTTTTTTGAAAAAAGTGTAAAAATAAAGCCAAGATTGAGGCATCCGTGGGAGAGGCCTCCGTTCTAGAGGAGGTGTCAACCTTCACATAGGCGTACTATACTGAGAATCTTCCCAGCGTGCACAATCCAACCCCTCGTTACAACGCCGATGAGAACTCATCGACCCTCAGCCTTTTCCAAGGGGATCTCGGAAGTGGAAGCACAGGTACCAACAAGCAGTTGACCCATCAGGAGGGGCACACTATCATGTTCACATTGTTGCTCAACCTTGATGAAGTGATTCCTTATCAGAAGTAAGTTCTCAATGAGCTTGTTACCTACGCCGTCACTGTCCTCCACCTATCATGATCCGACCCTCTAGTCTCTTGCTTCTTTCAGGGAATTATTAGTCAATACTAGACAGGCAATAGGGCTCCTACCGAGTAAGAAGAAGACAATCTTCTTAGACATGGTGTGCCCGATGTCATCTCCTGGTTCTGTACAAAGGTACCAACCAACTAACCTCTTTCCGACTTTGTGATTCCACTTTGCTCCCCAGAGCGAGTAATGTAACGATCTACCTGTCCTCACTCTTGCAGGCCCAAACGGATACAGAAATGAGTGATGAATTGAAACAGGTGGGCCGTGGCTTCTCCCATAGGATGAAGTCATTCCCGTAGGGTGAATTTTCGCAGTTCCAGGTAAGTGTGGTTTCGTTCATCGTTCACTTGTTTCACACCTATACTTAAAATCAACACTGCGGATGTAATATTGCAGGCCCAGGTGCAGGAGCAGATGGCGCAGATGTAGGCGCAACAGATGGCTTACCAGCAGCACCTGACAGCCGTGCAACAGCACTACAATAGTCAGATGCAGGGCTTTGCCGGCTACTTCCAATCCCTGCAGATCCCCAGGCCGCCTCCTCCACCGTCTTTTCCTGTGCCTGCTCCTGTCACTCCTGCTGGGACCCCGGTGAGTACATTGACTCTTGCTTTAGCTTGTGCGTCCATCCTATAGATACTAATGACATCGCTTGGACTTTAACTTGTGCAGGTACAGTCGACGGGTTTGAACCCGTCTCCTAGAGGTGCCGGCCCTCAGATGATGCCGTATCCACCTCCGGGTGGCCCTTCTCCACCGTATCCACCTCCGCGTGGCCCTCCTACACCTTACTCGTGGCCGGTGGGTGGAAGGTGGCCGTACTGGTCGGTGCCGCGTGATCCAGGGTGGGTTCCGTGGGAAAACCCTGGGGGCTCTGGGGACGGACAAACTGATGGCTCCGGGGACGGCGCGACGAGCTAGGTACTTGTCGCTTGTGTTATGCTCCTGGACTTGAGTATCGTCGAAGTCTCTGTCATGTATTTCTTCTCTTCGTGATGGACCTAGACTTGTTGTGTTGAACTTCATGTGATGGACCTCGACTTGTGGTGTTCGACTCGTTGCGTTGAACTTTATGGTTGTAATGGACTTGTGGTGGTGATAAGAGATACTATTGTGAGATATATGTGTTATTATGATATATATGGTGACGGTGGTGATAAATGTGATGAAATTATGATATAAATGGTGCTACTTGTGGTCCTGGTGAAATTATGATATAAATTATGATTTTGCAATGTTTGGATGCAAGAAAACAGAAAAAAAGGAAAAAAAAATTTCCCAGCTTTACTGAGTGCTGACACTCGGCAAAGCTGGGGAATCTGGCCACAAAATCCCCAGCTTTGCCGAGTGTCAGCGTGGCACTCGGCAAAGGGGTCATGCCTTTGCCGAGTGTCAGCACTCGGCAAAGAATTTTCGAAAAAAAAATTTTCTTTGCCGAGTGCCGAGCTGGCACTCGGCAAAGAAATTTTCAAAAAAAATATTTTTTTTTCTTTGCCGAGTGCTGCCCGTCAGCACTCGGCAAAGCCAGCCGTCAGGCTGACGATGCCACGTGGCTTTGCCGAGTGCTGACGCCACACTCGACAAAGGCTTTGCCGACTGCATGCCACGTGGCACTCGGCAAAGCTGTCTTCGCCGACGGTTTCTTTGCCGACAGCCCTTTGCCGACTGCCACGTCGAATTCCAGTCAAAAAATCTTTTGCCGACTGCAATTCTGCCTTTGCCGAGTGCGCATTGCAGTCGGCAAAGAGAGCGAACCCTGTAGTAAAGTGACTTTGGGAGGTAAGCCAAATCACGTGAGCCGGAGGATTTGAGTTTGATTTCCAATGTTAATATTTATAGTGACTGTTCTCTAGCAAACAGTAATGAAAATGGATTTGGAGCCGCGGGTACTAGTGTTATGTGTACTGGCGAACTAACCATAGAACCCTAGCTGCCGCCCCGCATCGCTCCCCATGCGGACGACTTGGGTGGCTCCTCACCCGCCGTGCCTCCCCAACCTTCTTCCCCTTCTCTTGTCATGGCGCCGCCGGAGTTGGCCACCAACAAGGCTATGCGAGCTGTCGTGATGGTGGTGGTGGGGCTCCCTGTAGCCATGGCGGCGAAGTGGCGGTGTGTGCTTCTTCACTAGATCAGGCGACCATTGGGTGCGAGACGACGCCCCCTGGCGAGTGATCGGGGGCTGATGACGGCCATGGAAGCAGGGGTCTGGGCGGTGGTGGCTGACCTTCGGCGGTTTGACGGCTTCGGTACTCCGCCGATCAAATTTGGCGAGCATAGTGGCTGGCCTCATGCACATCAGCGACGGCCACATGGACACGCGTTCGATGCCTGGCCGAATGGATATGGCATTGCCGGCTGTGGTGGCAGTCGCTGTCAATGACGGCGGCTGCAGCAGCGGTTGCGGTGGTCCATGTAGGCGTTGGGGGCGGTGCTTCTCTACCTGTCCCTCCCCGCACGATTGTACCTCCTGCAGCGGTGGGCAGCGGGCATGATGGTGGTGGTTTCGATGTTCGTAGGGGGAAGCTCATCGGGGCCATCCAGGTTTCTGAATTTAATAGTTTGATCCAGCGATGGACCATGTCGCTAGCGTATGGCATAACGACATGGCTCTTGGAGGCAGTGGCAGGGCTACCGTGTTTTGATGGTAGTGACACCATTGGGAGCCATTTCTCTCGTTGGAGACATCATCTTGTCTTTCATGGGGATCTTCTCACATGAAGACCCAACAACAGTGTTTCTGGTTGGGTGATGATGGTATCTTTGGATGTCATTTGCTCGTTGGAGACGTCGCTTTTGAAGGACCCCATGAGTTGTGGGCTTTGGTGCTGGCATCGAGTTGGTGGGTCTCTTGCACATACTCCAGGCGATTCATACCGTTGCTAGGTTGTAGTATCCAGAGTCTCCAATTGTGGTTGGCATCCTATGTTCTTTCAGTATCCTCTAAATCTAATAGACATGTTGTGAGATGACGTAGGTCATACTTGTATCACTGCCTATCGTTTGTAATAATTATAGTTTGATGCATTCTCGAAAGAGAATGACTGAAAGCAGAAATATACTTTCCATTATTAAAAAAACCAGTGTTACGTGTACTAGTGACTATTGGCTACCCAGTTTAAAGTGAAATAAATAAAGAAAAAGGAATATTGTGGTGAAATACACAAAGTGTTCTATTCTATTGTTGCTTTTTAAATACACAAAGTATTCTATTCTATTGTTCCTTTCTTTCTAACGAAGAAAGAAAAAGGAGTGAAAGACGAGCGACGAACGGCTGCTTTTGCAAAAGGAGAAAAATGCTGCACGACTGGAATATGTAAAGCCTAAAGGAGCAACGTGTGCACTTTATTCGGCTTTACCTATGGAAGGCAGACTCGCAATGTTGGAGCATCGAACCCTGAGTCGAAGCCCAAGTTCCACATCTCACCACTTCAACACGCTACACACAAGAGCCCAGCCCGTCCGTGAAGCATGGCGAACCTGGTGATGGGCGCCATGGGCAGCCTCATCCCCAAGCTCTGCGAGCTTCTCAAGGAGGAGTACAACCTGCAAACCGGCATGAAGAAGCGCATCAAGTCCCTCACCGAGGAGCTTGAGTCGGCGCAGGCTGCCCTGCGGAAGGTGGAAATGTCGCCGTGGGACCAGCTCGATGAGCAGGTCCAGATCTGGGTGCGCCAAGTCAGGGAGGCGTCCTATGACATGGAGGATGTTCTCGACACCTTCGTCATCTGCGTTAAGCGCCCCGACTTCACTAAGCAGAAGAGCTTGCACAAACACTTGGGCAAGAAAATTACCAACTTGTTCACCAAGAGCATGGCACGCCGTGAAATCAGTTTGAACACCAAGGACATCATGACTCATCTCGAGGAGGTGACCGAGCGGTGTCGCAGGTACAAGGTGGGCGATATTGCTGTGGCCATGCCGGACACAGCGTCCGCCGTTGATCCTCGTCTTCACGCCATGTACAACAAAGTGGAAGACCTTGTTGGCATCAACAAGTCAAGCGGTGAGCTCATATCCATGCTGCAGCCACTGCAGCAAAATGTCGGATCAAACCTGAAGATGAAGATAGTATCAATTCTCGGAGTTGGTGGGCTGGGCAAGACCACACTTGCCAAAGTTGTCTATGATGGGCATAAATCGGATTTCAATTACGGGGCTTTTGTTCAAGTTGGACGGAATCCTGATTTGAAGAAAGTTCTCAAGGACATTCTTATGGATGTTGACAGGCAAAGACGCCTCGAGCTTAGCAAAGTTGTATTTGATGAAAGGCAACTCATCGATGAGCTTCGTTTGTTCCTTGAAAACAAGAGGTGCGCATCAGCTACTCAGTTTTGAAGTATTATGTTGTGAAAAATCCATATTTGACACTAAAAGAACTTGCGGTTCTTAATTTAGCACCAAAACTTTAAATCTTCCTTATCTAGTCTTGCTCAAAGTTTTTGTTCCTAAACTGACACTAACCTAAACTGACTATACCGTCCATTTAGTCATCACCTACATTAAATGTCATTTGGGACCACATGCAAAAGACCAGAATGCTCCTGTCTTCTCAATTCAATCAATATAATAATAATAATAATAATAATAATAATAATAATAATAATAATGATGATGATGATGATGATGATAACAACAACAATAATAATAATAATCATGATAATAATAATAATCTTCCTTATTTGGCCTTGCTTGAAGTTTTGTTCCTAAACTGACACTAACCTAAGGCCAGATAAGCAAGATTTAAAGTTTGGGTTCTAAATTGGGGACGTCAAATTTTTTTTTTTAGTGTCAAATAAGGAATTTTCTCAATGTTTACTATGCTGCAACCAATAATACTCCCTCCAGTAACACACACACAAACATAGACAGCTTCATTTTGTTGAATCCAATCATTTAAAATATTTGAATTAAAATATTTGTAACACAATATTTATATGCATTAAGTTTGGGTATTTCAGAAATAGCATGGGTACATTTATATATTTGTTATTTTATAAAATTAAGCGTTTACTCTGTTTTTATTGACTTGCAGTAATTAGGACTTCCTATTTTGCAAACGTTGTCTATACTTAAAATGTCACATATTTGTGATGTGGGAGCCGGGAGTAATCATTTTCTTATCGCACAAATTTATTTTATCCATGCATTTTCTTGATAACTTGACTATTAATCAAAAACATTTTAAATCTTCCATTGTTAGGTATTTTATTGTTATTGATGACATATGGGAGGTACCATCTTGGGAACGAATCAAATTGGCAATTGGTGACGATAATGATTGTGGTGCTAGAATAGTTATAACTACACGTAAATGGGAAGTTGCCGAAAAAGCTGAAGAAGTGTACAAGCTACAACCACTTCCTGATGATAGCTCTAGAGAGTTATTCTTTCTAAGAATAGGTGGTCATGAAAGAAAATGCATTGATAATAAGCCAGATGAGGTCACTCTTAAGTTTCTAAAGAAATGTGCTGGCATACCACTAGCTATTATCACAATGGCAAGTTTATTGGTGGGTAAACCAAGGGAGAGATGGCTAGAGCTATATAGGTCTATTGGTTTTGGAAGCCAAGATAATGATCAAGCACAAAATACTATGAGGATAGTATCCTTTAGCTACTATGATCTTCCTCCACATCTAAGGACATGCTTGTTGTATCTTAGTGCATTTCCAGAAGATTCTATTGTCCCAAAAGATTCATTGGTTTGGATGTGGTTAGCTGAGGGATTTGTCAAGAAGAAACAAGGCATGAGGTTATTTAAGACTGGAGAGGGTTACTTCCATGACCTCATAAACAGAAGCATGCTCGAGGCAGTAAAGTCTCACAAGGATGATAGCATCATCACTGGTTGCCGTGTTCATGATATGGTGCTAGATTTTATCCGTTCCATGTCACACCAAGAAAATTTCTTCAGTATAGTATTAGATAATGACCAAGGTCCACAACTAGAGAGCAATAATGTGCCGCGTAGGTTAGCCCTCCATGATAGGACCCTGGGGCACGATCGTCGTCAGGGCGATGATTTGAAAATGGCAAAAGTGAGGTCGTTGTTCGCCATCGGGTGTGGTATAGAGGCGTCGGACCCATTTCATGAATTCACGCTGCTACGTGTGCTAGTTATAGATAATTTCAAGGCAACAGAGGGCACTTTCTTTTTCCCACTTGAGCACGTGAGACATCTACTTCACCTAAGGTTTCTCAGTATAAGTGGAACACATGTCGACAGGATCCCAGAAGAAATAGGACGTCTGAGGTTCCTGCAGAACCTGGACCTGGAAAATTCATTTCTTAAAGAATGGCCCTCGCCCGAGAGCTTGCCGGAACAGTTGGTGCGCCTGTGCCTCCCTACGCGCCTGTGCCTCCCTACTGGGACCATGAATTGTAATGATGGTATATTTTCATTGACGAGGCTGACCTCCTTGGAGGAGCTGTCAATATCTGTTTCGGGGGAGGTAAGTCAGCATCTTCCTACTGAGCTCAGGGTGCTTAAAATTCGTATTTGCAGCGGCAGTGAGGCGGCCACCCAAAGTGGTTTCTGGGAATGTGTACGCCATCTCAACAAGCTCGAGCACCTAAGAATTTTAGCTGGTTCTAAAATTTTTGTACCTCAGAATTACCAATTCTGCAAGAAGGTGCCGTCATGCGTCACTGCTTCGTGTCGTCCTAACCTCTCCCATCTGGAGCTGAGGCTGGAACACATGGATGACCATGACTTGAAGATGCTTGGAATGTTACCAGAGCTCCGTTTTCTTGCCCTGGCATTGTGGACCACAGCCACAGTAAGCAGCGTCATCGTCGTCAGTGAAATGGATGCTGCAGTAGTCTACTTCCCCAAGCTGTGGTGCTGCGAGCTGTGGAATGCGATGGTCTCGTTCCACGCCAACGAAGAGGACGATAGCATTTCGTTTCACGTGTCGGGTGGAGCACATCGCCCGTCCGACGACAAGCCCTCTGTTTCTGAGGATAAGTTGCAGAGACCCATTGTTTCTTGTAGCACAGGTGGCGGCGGTGCCAGCCCTGGCGCCACTAGAGGAGGAGCACATCGCGATGGCTTCATGCCGAGCCTCCAGGTGCTTCGTTTTCAACTCGAGTTTATGGCCATCTGGGACGAACGTTCCTGCGACAACCTCGGCTTGGAATACAGCCTCCCTTCGCTCCAGGAAATGGTCGTTGATGTCGATGTGGACGAGATAAGGGCAGAGCTAAGGCGTGCAGCCGAAGCACATCCGAACCGTCCTGCGTTTCGTGTGGAGCCATGGTTGTAACATGTTCTCACAAGAGGTAACAAATAACGTCCATCCCTTTACTTATATAATACTCTGTGTAATTCATCTAACCATATTCCCCTGAATTAATGTCCATCCCGCTCTCTATCGCTCTCTCTTATCATAAAAGATTCACCGTTCACGAAGCGGCGGCAGCGACCTCATGCAGCCATGTCCGGCTGTCCCATTGATCGGCGGCAGTTCCATCCCCTTCCTCACAGGCGGCCGCGGCTGCTCCTTGCCCACCGGAGGCCGCGATTGTGCCTTGCCCACCGGAGGCCGCGGCTTCTCCTTCCCCGTCCTCTTCACCAGCATCTTCGGCAACGGAAGCGGCGCCTCCTCCTCACCGGCAACGGACCACTATCTTGCATCCCGACGACGGCAACGGCGCCCTCTCAGGCGGTCCTTCCCCTACCGACGAAGGCGGCGATGTGGACCTTCCCCATCCCGACGAGGGCGCCCTCCATGGAGGCTGGAGCAACGGCGAGGGCCCCAGGGACCGCGGCGGCGCTCCCCAACGCCCTGGCAGCATGACACGGTGAGTATCATGGGGTGCTCTCCTCGGGGTCGACGGCGGCAGATGGCAGCTGTGACGGCGCTGGGAACAGCTCCAGGTGGCAGCAGTGGCCTCCTCTACCCAACCAACGGCGCCATCGTCTGAAGGCTGGGGTTTGGGGATGGATGGTAGTGCGCCGGTGCTGCCCATCTCTACCCAACCAGCGGCGCCGCCTCCACGGCACCGGCTAACCAGCGGCGGCCGCCACCTACATCGGCTCAGCATATCACGGAGATCTAGTGTCGTGGTGGATCTTGCAAGCAGCTGTGCCCATGACCTCCGTGGATTCGGGGCAGCACCAGCGGCAGCACGGACCAGATAGCTGGATGCTCCTCATCGTCATGTCTGCAAGGATTCAAACGATTTTTTTATGTGCGAGCACCGGTGGTATTTATACATGATTTTTTTTTCATGAATTTTGTCTGTACACGGTCATGAATTTTTTTGTGATGATGCTTTGACTCTGTGAATATGTGATGATTTTGCCAAAGATATGTACTTGACTGTGAAATCCTATAAATTTAGTTACTACTCGATTCCTGTAATTTACAGTTTGGATCACCGGCCATATTCTAGTGTGGAAGAGGATCTGCGATTTAGTATTTACGGTCACAAGTGTACAGGCCCGAGGTTGATGGGTTGTATCTTTACGGTTGTTTTGCGCGGGGAGGCTGACATCCCTAGAAGACTCAGGGTGCTCAATGCGTGGATACGGCTGGAAGATGAGGAGATGGAAAGAGATTTGATCGAGTCTGTAGGCCATCTCCACAAGCTCCAGCATCTGTTAATTGAAGTTGCTCTCTGCCTCTGACGATGTGCACGGAATTGCCTTGCCCCCTATTTCTGATGAAGAGAAGAAAAAATGTTAGCATTGACAAGATGATCAACTAACCCATTCCTGAAACTAAACACCCTGTCAGTTGGTGGTATGCTACTATCATAACATCGATAAGTTACGACACATTGCTAACATTTAAATAGAAAAAGAGCAATATTTAATTTATTATAATTTAGATCTGAATGTGTAATTATTCTCAATAAAATCACTTTATATTATTTATCACTGATTCATGAGGGTGTCCCTAATTAATATAAACAAATGTGCATGGTACCAACACTCGGAGGAATAGTGGCAACAAAGCATAATCTTGCGAAGTCTTCATGCTAGTTTTAAAAAGCAAGAGTCTCTCAAATGAATTTGAGATGAAGAGAAACAAAAATATCTCCGGCTAATTCTAAAATCTTCCTGTCCTATGCAAAAATGGAAGAAATCTCAGTCATGCGTCCTTGGCTCTGCTTCCATGCAAACAAACGAAGCAGAGCACCCGCACTCTGCTTCGCCTTCCTCCTCGAGGGAGACAGAGAGCTCGAGGTGGTGCCGCACGGACCCCGCCGGGCTGGGTGTGGTCGTCGGCGTCATCCTAAGTGTCGTCTCGGCGCGGCAGATCCAGGTGTGGATGTACTCGGCGTGGAAGTAGTGAATGCACTCGGGGAGAACACGGACGGCCTCGCACCGGGCACACCGGACACCTCGTCTCCTTCTAAGCCTCCTCTTTCCGGTACCGGCACACCACCGCCGCGGCGACCAGATGCTCGCGTCGTCGCCGTCCTCCTGCTGTTGCTGGTTCTGGCCGGTGGTGACCGTGCCGCCGCCGACACGGCGCTGGTGGTGCTGCCTCCGGCGCCGTCGGTCGTTGCCGCCGCCGTGGCAGCAGAGGACGAGGACGCAGTGGTGGAGCAGCAGCACGATGGCCACGCACAGCACGCTCACCAGCGCGATGACCACGACATGGCGGCTGCGGCGGCGATGGGAGTAGAGGCCGCCCCGTGCCGCTCCTGGCTTATGAGTGGAAGCGCATGCAAGCGGCCAACGGAATCGCAGCGATGGTTACGAGGGTCTCTCAGGCATCTGTTGCTGTCTTTGCGGTCGGATTCGGATGCTATTGATGGAAACGTCCATGGCTGCGTTCTTGTACCTTCGTGTCTCCTTGTGCTTGCAACTAAACAGCTCGGTGTCTTGCATTGCATGTATGCACACGGACGGTTGTTTCTCCTCAGTGGACAACATACATAAAAGATTCATCCATACATGTTGGGTCACTAATGACACGACTACAGAATTAGTACCGAGCTAATAGCCTATTACTACTGCCACAATAACAACCGTCACGACTAATTGCAGCACTAAGCGCTCTTATTCTATTACCATACCTGCACTGCACACCACGTTGCAGCTTAAGGATGCATCAATGGCGCATGTGGAGACGACCCGAGGGCCAGCTAATGGGCCACGGACGCTAGATGTGGCCGGCGACGACGCTGTCAGGTTTGGGGCAGAAGACGACCTTGATCTCGCCGGGATCGACGCAATCCTGCGGCGTGACCTCAACATCCGTAGCGTTCGTCCTCGTATCCGGACACAGGTGCTTGAACAGCGCCGCCTGCGTCGCGCCGGCGCCGCACCCTCCGCCTGGCGCCCGCGCCGCAACAGGGCACTCGGCGGCGAGGTCCACGGCGCATCCCAACGTGGGGCACTGACGCCGGGCACCCCCCTCCATCGGCGGCATCCCGTGCGGCGTCACGACGACGGGCACGTTGAACCCGTCCACCAGGCTCACGCTGTACGCCGCGGCGCCGCCTGCCCCGCCCACGCTCACCTGCGCCATAGTCACCGGCGGCGCGTCGCCCGTCGCGCACCGGATACCTGGCAGCAGGAGCGAGTCGTCGTCGTCCGTGCCCACGTCACACCCCGTCCGCGCCACCACGCGGCCGGACCACACGCCTGGGGGGAATGATAGCGTCGCTAGGCCATCGCCGTTGCCGTCCAGCCGCCCCGCCGGCTCGCCGTCGGCGTCGGTGGGGACGGATGGGACACCCGCGTTGGCCATCACGAGCGGCCAGACCGGGTACGGGCACAGGTTGTGGAGGGTCAGGTTCGTGGTGGTTGCGGTGGACGACGGCTGACGGGCGGCAGCGACGGTCACGAGAGCCATGGTCATTACTAGTGCTCCTAGCTTCTTGGAGGATGACGACGACATGGCTGCTGCTGGAGGTGGATCGATCGACACAAGTGACGGCGGGTATAAAAGAGGGTTGGAGGTGGAATGGAAATGGTGGTGGTTAAGTGGCAGTAAATGCGTGCATTTGCATTTCATCGGCACGCATGGCGCCACCAACTTTCATCACTCATGCACTTCTTCACTTGCAATGGCCGCCGCAGGGACTGGTAGTAGTAGAACCCAAACGAGGTGCTTGTGCTAACGACATGCCACCGGGCCCACACGTCAGGCCTCACAAAATTGGAGAAAGCGTCCATGGGCCAGCCCATATGTTGACCGTGGATAATGGCTTGTTTGTTGATCCATGTTAAAAGGAAATGATTAGGCCCGTGCCTGCGATATCAAGTGAGGCAGGCCCATTACCTCCCACCAGCCCGCCAGCCAATGAGGGACCGCAGCCCAACAATGTACTAGTAGGCTTGCAGTCACTACGCTGTAGTGTTTGGGGATGGGAGAACATTGAAGAAAAAAAAAATAATTAAACGATTTCTCTGTCGTAACCATTTGACAGGCAGTAGGGATGGGAGAACTTTCCATTCATAGATTTGGTAAGAACAATTCATCCAAAAGCTTGTAAGGCTATTTTGCCCACTAAACTTTTTTGTTTACAAGGAAACAAGAAATTTGATTAGCAGCAGGTTGCTGCAAACAAAGTACGGAGGTCCTGAGTTAGAGATCGCATTGCCTCTGAGACGGCAAAGGTAGACATGATTAACATTTGAACATGAAACACTAAAACTTTCAGTGGCTAGGCTGTGATGCCTATAAGCCTATCCTGCCAACAAGTGCGCCATCGAATTTAGGTCCGTTTCAATCTTCAGAACTTGAACTGATTTGTTGGACACCTCATTCAGAAACCTTTGAGTGAAAGGTTTTATCTCCCAGTGTGGACGAGTTTCAAAAGATTATTGCCATTGAAGAAGTTGACTAATGCTTGGTTGTCCGTGAGCAAGGAAATCTGATTCACTTCCAATGATCTGATGATGCTTGCAGCTAATGAAAGTGCCGAGGCCTCAGCCATGAGCATTGAACTGCAACTTTTAACCCGTGCTCTGATGAAGAATTTGTGATGTTGAACTGGACCAAGAATAGATATTCCTAATTCAGTTCTTCGTTTGGCAAATAAACTTGTATGCCTCACATGAGGAGACCACACTCTTGCCAGACTACGGCAACAACGTCAGGGAATGCTTACAACATTGTCTGCCCCTCTTACTAGACTATAAAGATCGGCGTCCTGGAGGAGTTATCCAAGTTGCCAGCGCAGATGGAGTGGAGGGAAGCGCAAGTAGATACATTATCATCACAGTTGGCTGAATTGGCTGCTACACCTTTGGCTCACATTAGAGGATGTTCATCTGGTGACGATGGTGAAAGACTTTTCGGATCGTTTTTGTTTCTGAAATGTTAAGACCTTTTTTCAGTACTTGTTCGCATTTTGTGACGAGAACTGTAAACAACTATTGCTTTTTTGAATATAAAAGGAGGGGAAACCTCTTTTCTAAAAAAAAATGGCATCCGTATCAACAGTGTAGGCCGCGCTGAGCCACTAAGGAGCGCACCCCCTGTCCATCCCATCCATCCCATATACTTCATATCAGCGAGTTACCATGAATACTTTTTTTTGAAAGAACGGTAAAAGCTTTGCCATAATTTCTATTAGATAAATAAAAGAAAACGCAAGTGCTAGCCTAGTTTTTTGACTAAAAACCGGGCCAAAAAACCATACAATTATGGAGGGTACCCTACGCTACCAGCACACCTAGGTACTAAGACAACTCAACTCGCGTCATAACTAGCGCCCACTCAACTCCGTGCTTCTTCAACCCCTCGGTCGGACTGGGTCATCGACGCGAGAAACCACTTGACACCAGCTAGCCAACTAACTCAACACAATTGCAGCTGGTCGACGTCCACTCAACTCTTGGTCATAAAAAGACCCTACTAAAAACAACCCGAGATAGCAACTACCACTCCATGGAGCTCCATAATCCACCACTAGCACGGCAAAAAAAACGCACCAGATCCTGCCACGAGACATCCCGACCGAGTCTAATCCACAACGACGCCTTTAGAAAGGTTGCGATGCCCAAGCGCCGTCGTCGCGGTCGTCCGGGAAGGACTGGATTTTCACCCGTGGAGAGCAGGGGACACAACGCCCTCAACAGGGAGAACGACATCCGCAGATACTGTCGTTGCTAGGCTTTTGCCCAAGGTACCCACTGCACGGACCATAGTCAAGATGTTCAGTCCCCGCCAGACACCCGAGCCGTCGTTACTAGACCTGCAGAAGCTCATCGGAGAGGTCGATACGCCGGCCACGCAAGTAGCCGCAAAGCTACGCCAGTACCTCGCCAATTAGACGACGTGCGAAGAATGGCCTCTGCCGTTGTGCCCTTCACCAGCCGCTGTCGCACACGACCATCGAAGCTGTCACCGATCTTCCTAGGGTACCGGTTCGGGAGCAAAGCCCCTAAACCAGTGTCCCCATAGACGCCGCAGCCTCTGTCCTCACAACAGCCGCCCAAGCGACGGTAAACAAGGCCAAGGGGGGAGGATGGCATAGACGAAGACCGCCCCCCAACGCCAACAAGGGCCCTAGCCATCCCACCGAGAGGCCACCATCAAGAAGAAGGAGGGGCAAACAGAGAGTGGGGAACCCCGCCGCTCCCCCTGCGTCCGCCCGTGATTCCCGGCGGTGTAGCACGATCTCCACTAGGCCCAAGGACCGCCAAGGCACCACCACGGCACCGCAGACGAGCCTCAGCCATGGCCGATCATGCCACTGCGGTGCCACCGAAGGAGAGCCGCACCACTGACACCAGGCGGCCATCGATGCAGACCGGTACCCGAGCCCCCCGTCGTGCAGCTGCACACGGGCAGTACAACAACCCACCTCCATATTCGCGCTGCTCCGCCACCAACCCACGCCATCATGCTGTAAGCAGCACCGCCACCAGCACCGTACCACCGAAACCCTCCCCCAAGCAACACCCCGCATCTTAGCAAGGAGTAGCACCAGCCAGGGGGAGGGTCCCGCTGCCGCCCCAATCTCCATGGCTTCGAGGAGCACGAGCCCCGGAAGCCTTGCCACCGGGTGGATCTGCGCCACACCGAGCCGTATCAGGCACCACCCACGCTGGTGGGGGCGGCGTCAGCGGCCAGCAGGCCCGCCAGCAAAGGAGGACGGGGCGCGGGGGGAACCGGTCGCCGGAGAGCCCCCCAAGCAGCAGGACTGCCGGGACCACGAGGATCCGGGCCAGCGCCACCGAATCCGGTCCCGGGAAGCGCCGCCGCCCCACCGAAGCCCGCTGCGGCGACCATCTCCTTGCCCGAAGCCACAATACAGCAGCAGCTCCCCAGCACCACGCCATGGATCCGGGCCCATGCCACGCGGATCAGGGTGCAAGGGCCCAAACCCGCCGCCGGCCTTCGCCATCCTTGCTGTCGGCAGCCACATGAGCACCGCCTGGGAGGAGCGGGTTCAGAAGGCCCAGCCGTCGCGAGAGCGACGCGAGGACCGAGTCGGGGTTCCTCCATTTTTGGATACTGACCACACGACGTATCAAACAGATGGGGTTAAGCTGGAGGAAAGTACAAGTGCCCTTCATGACTGCCTGATTTGATGGCTGGTTGCTTGATTGGAATTGGGCACTCTGTTGGAGTGATTTGGGGCAGTTGCGTTCATTAATTTCTAGTCTATAATATATAAGTATCAGCTGGGCGCCGTCGTCGGTTGGAGGCTTAATACTCCGTGCTGTAAACATATTCTGTCCATTAATATATCGGTTGAAGGATGGGCCCAGGATTTCGATTCAGGGGCCTAGTCAAAAACTAATATGCCATTCCGAGTCATCCAATGCAGGATTCGGCAAGCTTAGCATCGACAAATGCACAATCATCGCTAAGCGAAAATTTCACTCTGCCAAATCAAAATTTCAAAATGCATAACTGGGATACAGGCATTCAGGAGTGACGTACTGTAGAATTTTTTGGCCTCCCACGATATGTAGATCGACCTGGCAGCCGAAAGAGACTAAACACTTGGCAACTTGGGCACAAGTACTAAGAATTCAGCAATAAAGAGGGACGTGGATCTTATATTCCCAAATCTCCGATCCATAGGGTAGCTTCTCCCTGTGTTGGCGTTCAGCCTCTCACCTTTCTTTCTCAGACAATAATGAAAAGGCCAGAGCCGTGCAAAGTGGTTTCACTCCTTCATGGTACCAGGCAACCAAACCGTCAGGATGTCTCTAAACCTCATAGCCATGCTGATGTTGTTCGGCTCAGCTGATGACAGGTACACTTTGATATATGTTACGGTTGGAAAATAATAGGAAAAAAATTGAATAGGAGTAATACGTAATGGGACTGGTCACCGTGATAGCCTCTTGGTGGTTTGGACATATATAATCACGACGTGCTGCATTGAGAGGCTTGCATGTCTCAGCCCACTAGGATTAGTCCTATAACCATGAAGGCATAACAGAGAAGGAAAAAAACAAACAAAAAGAAAAGATTGGGGAAGAGCACGCACGAGGCCATCATGCTAGCGCTAACTCACTAACGGCTACTCCATTTGGATGGATCCAGCATGGCACTTTGCAGGCTCATTCATGACCCGACTCAGGAAATGGTTAAAGGTTGTTTCAAGCGTGCAATCCATGGCACTTTGCTCTAGATTCAAGTGTGCGGGACCAGTACAGACGTGCTTTGGTGATCTATCACTACAGTTAAAATTAGCTCAATCTGAACCGCTTCATAATTATTTGTCAAAGTGTAATATTATAGCCTGCTTCTGCGATTCTGGGTATCAAATTTAATGAACTGTCAGGGCATTTAATAGCCAGTTTTCAGTCGTCAATCTCGAGCTAATAACTGCACGTTTTTTTATTCGTCACACTGTAAGCATGATGGGCGAGATGCAGGGAACTTTGATTGAGGCATGGCCACACGCACCATCAACTGCCAGCTTGTTTAATTTGTCTCACAAAACTCACGGCCACAGTTTGTGCAAATAAAATTTGTAATTTGTGTCAATATATTGTTTTAAAATTTATTTGTGCAATCCAAGACATAACCCAAGCAAGCTTATATCACTACGGGAAACAGAGGCTTTGCCGACTGTCCCGATCTTTGCCGACTGCCAAAGCACGGGCAGTCGGCAAATCTTTCGCCAGGCAGTCAGCGAAGACTGGCAGTGGGCAAAGCCTTCTTTGCCGACTGCCCCAGAAAAGCCTAATGCTCGGCAAATAGGGGCAGTCGGCAAATTTTGGCGGGCTCAAACAGCGTCCGTCGCCGTGCACTTTGCCGACTGCCCCGACGTCCGGCAGTCGGCAAAGATAGCTTCTTTGCCGACTACCACGCCACGCACTCGGCAAAATGACATGTGGCCTGGACTGGGCCCAGGCCTGCCTTCTTTGCCGACTGCCAAGCTAGGCAGTCAGCAAAGCCAGATTCTTTGCCGACTGCCTGTGACGTGGCAATCGGCAAAGATCCCCTTTGCCGATTGCCGTCCCTAGCACTCGGCAAAGTTTTAATTTTTTTTGAATTTTGAATTCAAACTTTTTTTGTGGCCCAAGCATATTGTTTACAAGCACGTGTTCGAATTTGGGACCCTTTTATAATATTTTGCTATATTTCGTTTATTTATTTTATTTAGTTGAATTTTTTCGCATAATCCAAATTTGAACTGCAGGTGCATGAAATAATGAAACGTAGCCATTCAAAAAATGATATTCATATTGGAGAGTGTATTTTGAGGCTGTGTCCATAAACTCACGCAAAAGTTTAAACGGCTTGTCCATGAAACATGACCATCCACGTGCGGTACAAGTGTTTTTTAATTATATAAAATCTAAACAAAGTGTAAAAATCACGAAACTTGTCCAGGTGTCATGTTATCGCATGTAGAGGCTACGATAAAAATTTGAGAATGTTTGCAGCAAGTTGCGACGTCGGATATCCAAA
Source organism: Bothriochloa decipiens (assembly GCA_023333625.1). Taxonomy (NCBI): domain Eukaryota; kingdom Viridiplantae; phylum Streptophyta; class Magnoliopsida; order Poales; family Poaceae; genus Bothriochloa; species Bothriochloa decipiens. The sequence goes on along the minus strand of CM041633.1, from coordinate 55,763,985 downwards.
ACTCAGACATCTCCATATGTGAATATTTTTTTAATTATATAAAATTCAAACAAAGTCCAAAAATCATGAAACTTGTCCAGGTGTCATGTTATCGGATGTAGAGGCTACGATAAAAATTTGAGAATGTTTGGAGCAAGTTGCGACGTCGGATGTCCAAAACCCAGACATCTCCACATGTGATCATAGTTGAACCTTGAAGAAGTGGTTCCTTATCGAATGTAAGTTCTCAATGAGCTAGTTACATACGCCGTCAATATCCTCCACCTATCATTCTGACCCATTCAGGGAGTTCATTAACAAACTCTGGACAGGGGATATGGCTCCTACCGATGAAGAAGAAGACTATCTTTTCAAAAATGGCACACCCGATTTTATATCCTGGTTCTGTACAAAGGTACCATCCAACTTACCTCTTTTCAACTTTGAGATTCCATTTTGCTCCTAGGAGCGAGTAATGTAACGATCTACCTGGCCTCACCTTGTAGGCATGCGGATAGGGAAATGAGTGGTGAATTAAAACAGAATGCACGGGTCTTCAACACTAGGGTCAATACATTCACCATTTATGATGTGAATGGCTATCGCTTTCGCACGAGAAGCTACGAGGAGAGTCGGCCCACCCGAAAGACCACATGCATAGGAGTTCATACGCCCGGCACCGATAATCGTGACTATTATGGCATAGTCGAAGAAATATACGAGCTCCACTTTGAGGGCCCCAAAAATCTTAAACCAGTGGTATTCAAATGCCATTGGTTCGATCCTAATGAACTAGAAGAGCCAATGACATTGGGCAAGTCAAAATTTGACAGGATTCCTTCTATACTAGAGAAGATGTCTGTATTGTGGCTCAACAGGCCTTGTGCACTTGGTATCTTGTGCACTTGGTATTGCCATTGGGCAAGTTTATTATCTCCCATTAGCATGACAAAAAGACGAGAGGCTTAAGGGTTGGTACCTTGTGCACTTGGTATTGCCACGCGGTAAAGCACCTGTCCCAAATGATGACCCAATAGTAGATAGTGGAGAGTTCTATTAACCTGAGGGGCTAAAAGGGCATTTGTCGGTAGACATTCTTTCACTGATGGGCATGGAAGTAGACAACGACATCGATGAGGACGAGGGTGAAGTGGTGCAAGATCCTAAGGACATAATGATGCTTGAGCGATGGAGGGCTCCGCGTGATAGAGTTGTTGAGGACGATGGAGGTGGTGAGGACAGTGGAGATGATGAGGACTTAGATTTTGACAATATGGATAGTGATGATGACAATAGTGATAGCGATGGCGACGAGCCAACCACTGTTGTTCATGGAGATAAATTCTAATTCATGTAATACTATATTGTTCTTATTATTACTTTGCAATTATGCTTCGTTCATTTTGTATCTCTTTAGAAGTACTTATCGATTATTTGTGCTAATTGGTTTAATCTTTGTCTTTGTCATTGCAGGCACAGGACAAAATGCCGGACGGAAGTAGACGACCGCGGCAAAATGCAAGGTCGGTCTACATGCAGCGTGGCATTGAGGAGGAGGCAATGGAGGAGCCGCCATTGGAGGAGGCGAGGACTCACTCACGTCGCTCAGCGACGAGGCAGCTATTTTCCTCGGATGACGTGCAGGACGAGGAGGACCGGCACGACTAGGACGGGGGCGACCAGGACTGGGGCGACTAGGACTGGGGCGAGGAGGATGGGGATGAGGTGACACCAGGGGAGACAGCTTCCTTAAGTTCGAGCAAGGTCTATCGGCACGGGATCACACTCCTCCCTTCAGCGCCGATCGCGGCAGACCACCATCCGGTGATTCGACCCGACGGTGACAAGTAAGTAACCGTTTATGTTTTCATGACTTATTCATATGACATATTTAAAATTGAACTTCAGACTAACAATTCTTCTTAATGACTCATGCAGAAGCTTTCTAGCTTCTGCAAGGGGTAGCTGAACGCCATCCTAATAGCATGCTGGGCCTCCTGATTAAGAAGCACTACTCTGGCCTTGTCACCCGCGACGACGGGACCAAGGTGGTGCCCTGGCATTGGCCAGACTTCTTCAAAGTCAGGGACAAGTACGAGGTCCCCATTGCGACAAAGATCAAGAGGGAGTTGGGTGGGTCTTCATTGCACCACTTTGTCAATACTACGCATTCGTTGGACGTTCTTGAAATAATGAAATGATACGTGATATCTGTATGCAGGAGTGGTTCACATGTAAGCCGGGGCATGATTTCCAGGCATCGGCGGTGCAGGACAAGGTTGCCAAGGACCGACTCAAGGACATGTACCACGAGGCGCACATCTAGGTCATCATCACCTACTACGCCGACGTGCTTCGCTAGTCGCTACCGAAGCCAGAAGCTAGGAAGACGATCCTCTACCCCGAGACCGACATTGCCAAGGAGTTCTACATCCAGGTAAGTAGAAAGATTCCTTACATAAAAATAAGTAGGAAACATTAATTCTGATTCATCTTTTGACATGTCATGTAGTTTCCTGCTGATTGGTGGAAAATACACATAGACTGCTGGAAGGCCATTGTGGACGACTGGAGAAAGCCAGAGTCGTATGTGGAGCATTGCCGTAAAAGTGCATATGCCAAGGCGAGGACAGGGCCAGCACACCAGCAAGGGAGACGCTCCCTCGGAGGGTTCATGGACGCATGGGTATGCTTCTATCAATTTATTTATTTACTTATTTATTTATTCAATCTCATTATGTGTAATCATCCTTGTGTTTTCCTGGCAGTCCTAGGTGCATGATGGGTAGGTGATCAATGAGTACGAGGGCTACGCCCTGTCTCACATGGGCAAAGTGATAGATCTAGACAATGTCTACAGCTCAGCGGATGGGCCCGAGGCGTACACCAACCCGAACACCTACGATAAGATGGTCCAATACACCGAGGCAGCTCGCATGCGTCATGGTTCAACCTTCGATCCTGCCACCCAGCCCCTGGATATAGACGTCCTGATGAGGACGGGAGGAGGGAAACAGCACGACCGGTACATTATTTCCCACCGCGCAATCGATCCGGCCACCGTTCCCACCCTTCGTCAGGTTCGTCGATCCGACAACATGACCTCCTTCGATGTCCACATACGACCTCGATAGCCGAGCCACATGCAGGCATTGGCGGCGGTTCAGGTAACTTTAGTTTTATTCATTGTTCATTGGTTTTACATATGTACCTTTCCTTTTGCATTGTTTAAACATCGAGGGTGTAACATTGCAGTCTGAGCTGGCCGAGTTGCGGGTCGCGTAGGAGGCCTCACAGGACGCCTATCGGCAGGAGATGGCGGCCCGAGAGGAGGCCCATCGGTAGGAGATGGGGCGCCAGCTTGAGGCTATCCAACAACAAACGCAGCGTCAGATGCGGGAGTTTGCCAGCTACTTTCAGAACATTCAGATCCCTGGTGTTGTAGTGCCTCTGTTGCCTGCCTCGATGTTCGCTTCACCACCTCCTCTTGGCCCTATAGAGACTCCGGTGAGTATTTATGTTTGTCCATTATTTTGGCTTGTGCGGCCATCATGCAGGTACTAATGAGATCGCTTCTCCTTTGTGCAGGCAGAGTCGGCGGGTTCGAACCCGACTCCTCAAGATGGCCCTTCTCCAGGCCATGTGTGGCCTATTCTTGCCCCTCAAACACACTTCCCGTGGCCTCTGGGTGGTGTCCTTCCTGGGCCTACGCAGCACGGGACCTCCGCATGGGCGAGCTGCCCTCCTCCAACTACCCAGCACGTCCACTATGGGTCGAGGCACCGGTACTAGTCGGCGCCGCACGGGCTCGAGCCAGGACAGTCCTCGTGGTCTTCATGGCCTTCACAACATGATGGGCATAGGGACGACGGGTCACAGCACGAGTGAGGGCCTTTGTATGAATTTGTGAGACTTTGTTGGATGTTGGACTTGTTGGATGCGTTTGTTATGGATGACATGTGATATATATGTGGATTTATGTTATATATGTGTGAATTTGTGTTATATATATATGTGATTTGCCTGCTGTGATATATATGAAAAAACAGGCAAAAAATAAAAAAAATTCCAGCTTTGCCGACTGCCAAGGCAGTCGGCAAAGCTGGGCACCGAGCTGCACATGCACTAGCTTTGCCGATTGCCATGCCTGGCAGTCGGCAAAGGCTATTTAAAAAAAATAAATAAAATATCTTTGCCGACTGCTAGCTCAGGCAGTCGGTAAAGACTTTTTTAAAAAAATAAAAAATCTTTGCCGACTGCCATGTGAGCAGTTGGCAAAGAAGACGCCAGACGACATGGGACCGCTTCCTTTGCCGACTCCTGGTTTGGCAGTCGGCAAAGTCTTTGTCGACTGCCCTCTACGTGACAGTCGGCAAAGAATTCTTTGCCGAGGCTTTCTTTGCCGACTGCCAGCGTGGAAAGCAGTCGGCAAAGTCTTCGCCGACTGCTTTCCCAAAAAAACCTGTTTCGTGTAGTATATATATGAACACAACAAAGAGCGACTAGACGGTTTCCACTGAAAAGAAAATAGGTACATAAATCTGAGTCGACGAGAACTCAGGTCTGGATAGTTGGGTGCTTTACTTCACCTCCCACCTAACTAATAAGTTTGATTTATCACATTTTGCTGCATATTAGTGAAGTCACGGCTCCTACTGTTTCTTTCATTGGGATTTGCGGACATTATATAACCAAAACATTAAGTTTTGTCCTGCTAGTCTGTTTCACACAAGGTAGCGAATAGGGCATGTGAACCAGTACCTGCTCCCAGATCGGTTTTGTCGGCAAGCCATGTGTGAGTTGGAAGAGAGACACGTTGACCAAAAGATCAAATAATTGTTAGTTGATGATCGATTAACTAGTTTATTACAGATGACTGCAATGCCATCAAGAACTGATCTTCAGCAATTGGAATACGAGGAGATTCGTTGAGATCTACAACTTTGATGTAAAAACTATCTTCGCTTGACAACATTTAGATAACATATTATTTTCAAATGTGACAAGCACTAGTGCATGATCATTATGCTCCTAAGTTTTGTATTATTTATTGAGCAACTTAATATTCTCAAATGGAAAACTCAAAGCAAGAAAGTTGTAAGTTCAATATCAAAGAGTTATGATTTTTCAAATGGAAAACATCTTCATCTAATGTCATATCGAAGATTTATGATTTTTCAAAGGTTTAATGTTGTCACGCCACAGTATAATGCTAGTGGGATTGGCGTGACAAGTTTTTCCATGTTGAAGACACCATCTAATGTGACAGATATTGTCAGGCCAATGCATATGGTGTGACAATATTATTTGGCCATGCCAGCGGCACTGTTGTAACTAAAAGGGTCAAATCCGCAAAAAAAGTTTACATAAAATCAATATAAAAATATTGAGTAAAAAATAATTCACAACAGAAAAATAATCCCAAAATTTCGTATCATAACGACTCCAGTGCCGTAGTGATGTTTTGCTGATCTCACTACAGTTAAAATTTGATCTCTCTGAACCGCATCATAAGTATAGTTTGTCAAATTGTAATATTTGAGCTGGTTTGCAGCACGTAAGAACATAAATACATGTGACCAACCAAAGAGCTAAGAAACTGGACGGTTTCCATTAAAAATAAAATGACCACACAAATTTGAGTTTGAGGGATATCTCAAATCTGGATGGCTGGATGTCTAGTGCACCTTCCACCCCACGAGCTTAATTTACTTAAAGTCATAGCTTGAAGCTTCTGCTGTATTACTAAACTCAAAGCTTGTACGTTTTCTTGCACTGGCAACTTTATATGACCAAACATAAGTTTTGTGCTGCTAGCCTGTTTCCTGCAATAAGGTAGCGTGTGGGGCATGTGAACGTGAAGCAGTGCTTGCTGCCAGATCAGTAGGGTTGGGTTGGGGAACTACGAGTAAGGAAGACAGACATGTTGACCTATAGACCCAATAATTGATAGTTTATAACGGATTTTAATTAGTTTATTACAGACACCATCAAGAATTGATCCGCGATTGGAACAAGAGGAGGTTCACGTTGTGACCACATGGACACACATGGGTTCACGACGTAGCTGCTACATGTCGTGCTCGTTCAAATAAATAAAAACTGCATCTATTCATGAAGGATCCTTCTTATATTTGTTACCAAGTTGTCAGTGCATAGACCCTCATCGCCCTAGTTCCACACGCCTCCCTTCCATCAAGCCACAGCCAAAAGAGCTAGCGCCACCCAGCCGTTGAAGCATGGCGGACCTTGTGATGGGCGCCATGAGCAGCATCATCCCCAAGCTCGGCGAACTGCTCAAGGAGGAGTACAACCTGCAGACCAGCGTGAAGGACCGCATCAGCTACCTCACCCAGGAGCTCGAGCTCGCGCAAGCTGCCCTCTGCAGCGTGGCCGAGGTGCCGTGGGACCAGCACGATAAGCAAGTCCAGATCTGGGCACGCAAAGTCCGGGAGGCCTCCTATGACATGGAGGATGTTCTCGACACCTTCCTCGTGCGTGTCAAAGGCCCTGACTCTACTGAGGAGAAGCAGAGCTTGCAGAAGTACCTCAAGAAAATGTCCAACTTTTTCAAGAAGAGCAAAGCCTGCCGCAAGATCAGCGGTGATGTCAAGGAGGTCATCACTCATCTCCAGGAGGTGACGGAGCAGTGTCGCAGGTACAAGGTAGACGACATTGTGGCCAGGCGAGCCACAGTGTCCACTGTTGATCCTCGTCTTCACTCCATGTACACACAAGTGAACAAGCTTGTTGGCATTGACGAGTCAAGTAGTGAGCTCAAGTCCAAGCTCCAGCTGGATGACATGTGCAACACGAAGATGAAGACAGTATCAATTGTCGGAATTGGTGGGTTGGGCAAGACCACACTTGCTAAAGCTGTCTATGACAACCTTAGAGGTGATTTCAACTGCAGGGCCTTTGTTTCAGTTGGCCGGAAACCCGATTTGCAGAAAGTGCTACAGATGATTCTCATTGGCCTTGATCAGGAAACCTATGAGAAGTTTAACTTTGCTGTGTTGCAAGATATTTCTCAGTTTATTAACAAACTCCGGGGGTTCCTCCAACAAAACCATAGGTATGCATCAGCCACTCAGCTTAGAGGTCTTCTGTTTTGTTCTACAGTTTTAATGTTGTCATAAGCCTCTCATTTGAATATTTAATTATAAAATATTTACCATGGACTAAGTATTTAAATTTGAAAATAATATGAGTATATTTCCTTGAAATATAATAATATAGATTGAAAAATTATACTCTTGCTCTGTTATGTAAGATTTTCTTTAAATTAAAAAAGTCGTAGTGAAAGTTGTATTTTCCAGATCACTAATGTGTCGTATCACTTATATCGGCATGCATGCTTCTTTATTTTATATATGTATATTCTAGATAACTTAATTCATTAATAGACTCCAAGCGCAAAGCATCAGCCACTCAGTTTAGAGGTCTCTTGTTTTCTCTGCCTCTACTGTTTTAATGCGATCTAACTTAAGCAATCATTTAAGTAGTTAATTATGAAATATTTATCGTGCAATATAAGTGCATATTTAAAATAATACGAATATACCATCTTGAAAGAAAACCTAAAAAGCATAAGCTTGCTACTTCTTTAAGATTTTTGTAACAAAATAGAACTAAGATAAAACTGTATTTTGTAACCATGTCCACATCTAAAATGTTATTATTTGCAATATATATCATGGTCATTAACTTTCCATCCCTAGCTAGTATTATTACCATGCGTCACTTTATATATGTTATAACATAATTATTAATTCAAAACTTTTGCATTTTCATTTGGATATAGGTCTCTTATTGTAATTGATGATATGTGGGAGAAACAGTCTTGGGAAACACTCAAATTGGCTATTCCTGATGATCAAAGTTGTGAAGGTAGAATAATTGTTACTACACGTAAATGGGAAGTTGCCAAACATGCTGATGAAGTCTACGAGCTACCACCCCTTCCTTATGGTAGCTCTAAAAAATTATTCTATACAAGAATATATGGTGATGAAATAAAGGACACTGATTATGAGCATCCAGATGAGGGATCCGATGAAATTCTACGGAAATGTGCCGGTATACCACTAGCTATTATCACAATGGCTAGTTTATTGGTGGATGAACCAAGGGACAGATGGTTTGAGGTATATAAATCTATTGGTTTTGGGTGTAAAGATAATGAGGATGCCGAAAATATTTTGAAGAAGATATTGTCCTTTAGCTACTATGACCTGCCTTCCCCCCTAATAAGGGCGTGCTTATTGTATCTCAGTGCATTTCCAGAAGATTCTGTTATCCCTAAAGTTCCATTGGTTTGGATGTGGGTAGCTGAGGGATTTGTCCAGAAGCGAGATGGAAAAGGCTTATTTGAAATAGGAGAAGAGTATTTTAATGATCTCGTAAACAGAAGTTTGATCCAAGAGGTAGAACCTGACTATTTTAAAAATGACTTCCACGGTTATGGTTGTCGTGTTCATGATATGGTGCTTGATTTCGTCCAATCCATATCGTGGGAGGAAAATTTCATCACTGTATCTAATAATAATGACCAAGGCACACTTGTCCATAGCAATGTGGTTCGCAGGTTGGCACAGCATAATAAGAAACCATTGGTGCTCAGTAATAAGTTTGTCATGTCGAAAGTGAGGTCATTTATTGGCCTGGAGTGTGTCATGGAAACATGGGCCCCAATTTCCAGCTTCAAACTCCTGCGTGTGCTGAATATAAGCTACTACGGTATTGCATTGCTTCATAGCCCTATCGGAATTGAACACCTCGGACATTTAGTTCACCTGAGGTTTCTTGGTATAAAAGGGAGACGCATCAAGAAGATCCCCAAAGAAATAGGAGCTCTAAAGATGCTGCAGACGCTGGATTTCAGGGAATCTTCCATTATGGAGCTGGTGTCCATTAGCAACTTGCCAACACAGCTGGTGTGCCTCCGTTGTTTCTCTGAATTCCCGATCCTTAATGATGTGTTTTCGGTGGCGAGGCTGACATCACTTGAGGAGCTGTCAATAAATTTGCGTTCGAGTAAGGATTCAAGGCTGTTTGTAAAGGAGGTGGGCAGCTTGAGGGAACTCCGTGTGCTAGATGCATGCATTTGCTTCGACGAGGAGATTGAAAGAGATTTGGTGGAGTCTGTACGCCATCTCCACAAGCTCCAGCATCTGGAAATTGCTACAAATGATAGCCTTAAATTTGTCAGCGTGCAAGAAAATGAATTTGTCCTTCATGGTGACCTTCGACGTTTGGTATTATATATGGTGGTACTCTGGAAGCTGCCCTCATGCATCCACCCTTGGTGTCACTGTAAGCTCTCCCACCTGGAGTTGCACTTGTGGTACATGGAAGAGCAGGAGCTGAAAGTTCTGGGCAGGTTGCCGGAGCTCCGTTTCCTTCAACTAGATCTGGAGCACACATCACCTGCAACCGCAATAGGCAACATCAGTGACAGTGGTTCTTGCTACTTCCCAAAGCTGAGGAGCCTCAGATTGAAGAGTTCATTGGTGCTATTCATTGCCAATAATGGGGAGGACAGTGTTTCATTTAATATATGGAATGGAAATGAACATGCGGATGACATCAGCTTTGTACCATCCACGGATGGTACAGGCTGGAACATTGTTCCAGTCGGGGAAAGGAACGATGATGAACTGCAGTTGGATACAACCATGGTAATGTTGTCTGCCTCCGATGACAACCTCCCTAGTTCTGATGAAGAGAAGAAAGCTTCCATTACTAGTAGCCAAGGCAAAGGCGCCGCAACACGATTCATGCCAAGACTCCAAGTGCTTCATTTCCATGTCCCGCTGCAGGCCGTTCGGGACCCTCGTTACTGCAACCACCTCGGCTTGGAATTCCTCTCTTCACTACAGGAGATCAGCGTTGGTATCGAGGCGGCTTGGACAAGTTATGAGCAAGTGGTGCAAGTGGAGGCGGTGGTGAGGAGCAAAGTCCAAGTCCATCCCAACCATCCAACACTTTGTATCTACTCGCCACATAGTAATGATGACTCGTCAAATTTTGATGATTATTACTGATGGTAGTGGAGGAAGGAACATGGGCTCTTCTTGGCTGCTGTCTCATCTCATAGGAGTTTGATTATATTGGCATTGCGTTAGAGTATTTTGGGTCTGTGTCGGGTTTTAATTTTGGGCGTGTAATAGTTGGCTTTTAATTTGGCCGTAGTCTCTGTTGGAGTGGCTTAACATCTTTTGGTATATGGTTGATGCATGGATCCTAGATTTGGGAGTTTCACCATCAAACTTTGGGAATTTCAGTTTTGGAAAAAGGGCGAAGTGAGCGTGCGGTGTAGCAATCATCGTCTCGAACATTGAACCATGCAGCTACATGGTATTGAATCATGCCCATACCCATCCATGCCAGGAGGATGCTGTTGCCCTGAACAAGTCCGGGGCCATTCTCTGTGCCCGACGCCGACGATCCACGCATTGACAGTTGAGGAGCCATGTTGTGGACAATCCATGCCAGAGACGGATGCAGAGATGATGGAGGTGGTGGTGGAGCAGCTATCGTTTGGACACCGATTGAACACCAGTCGTTGCATCCTCGGACCTCTACGCGACGACGACCCAAACGCCTTGTCAGCATCTCCTCGTCACGACTACAAGCAGCCTAACTTTCTATTGTCAAGCGCATCATTTATCATCATTTGGAATGGCTCAAAGTACGGATAGATTTGAGACGAGTGAGCAAGCTAGAATATGTGTGCATCAGCTAAACATACATAAGAAGGGTCTCCATTCGAATAGTAGAACCCAACATCTGCCGGTGCGAAAATACATCCGCAATGCAGGCTCTACTCATGACCCAGCTAGGATGAGGTTCGTGTGAAGTACAGAGCTTGTCTAATTAAGAGAAGCAACCTGGGGACAGGACCACCAGGGCCAGGGATACCGGAAGCTACATCTTGGACAAGCGGAAGGGACTTGACGAGCTCGTCTATAGACGAGTGGAGGCCCTGGCAGGAGGGATGGTTATTCGGCAAGCTCAATAGCATGTCATTAACAGCAAGCATATATATATGCCAACGGGGCCTACTTCATCGATTGTTGCAACGGTTCTAAGACAACTGTTCTCCTCAAGAGAGCTTCATGACTGCTAAACCAGTTGAGGCCTCCTCGTCCACCCCATTCATGCTGCGGTCCTATCCGCGATTGTCACACCCGGCCCGTTTGGCCCATAGTGGCCCATGTGGTTGTTATGAGATGTTGTGGAGAGTTTAGTCCCACCTTGGTCGTTAAAGGTGGGATAGACCAACATATAAGGCTTCTAGAGTCTATCCCACCATCCCTGGGTTAATCCCTTTAAGCGAAGTGAGGACAAAAGCTTAAGTGGGATGGTGGTAGTGTGGTTTGCTCAACATGCAGAGTAAATCTGAGCCGTTTGGATTTTGGGGCGTTACAAAATGGTATCAGAGCTGACCTTCGCGGCCACGGACGCGTGCGGGCTAGGGGCTGGACATGGGGGTTCATGCGCGTGTAGGCTCTGCGGAGTGCACGGCATGGCACATGTGCTGGCACTGGGCGCACAGTCGCGTGTGCCAAGAGGGGAACGTTCCTGGTCACGTTTGTCCGGTTGTGGGTATGTTGGGCTCGACGAGGACATCGAGTTCTTTGAGGGGGGTGTATGTCACACCCGGCCCGTTTGGCCCATAGTGGCCCATGTGGTTGTTATGAGATATTGTGGAGAGTTTAGTCCCACCTTGGTTATTAAAGATGGGATAGACCAACATATAAGGCTTCTAGAGTCCATCCCACCATCCCTGTGTTAATCCCTTTAAGCGAAGCGAGGACGAAAGTTTAAGTGGGATGGTGATAGGTGTGGTTTGCTCAACGTGCAGAGTAAATCTGAGCCGTTTGGATTCTGGGGTGTTACAGCGATCCTACGGCTAGGGGGAATGGTGCTCAGTGTCAAACTGCGTCTGCAAAAATCCCTTGTCAGTTGGGGCAACCGGGATTGCTCCCATTGTCTATCCAAAGGACACTCTAGGGAGAAGTGCAAATCTTCTATCATATGTTATGCTCTACTGTAACAAACTTCCGCAGTGGGCAGTTTTAGTTATTTGCAGTGGGCAAATGTGCCCGCTGTGATGGTAAGGCCATGAAAAATCATGGCCTCCCCGCAGTGGGCCACTTTGCTCGCTGTGGTTAATCAATTTAGTACAACAGGCATACAAGGGTGCCCGTAGTGGTAATCTTTCAAAAAAAAAGAAAGAAAGCCCACATGGACTTGGATCTGGGCCGCAGTGGATCCTACCGCCGCTGTCGAACCACCACCCTCAATAAGAACCTCCGTAGCTCTAGCCGCCGTGCCACGGCTCGATCCACCACTGGGGACTCCGCCCGGGCCACCCTGCCGCCTGGATCCTTCCAATGGTGAATGAGAAGGAGGGGCTCGCAGCAGATCTGCCGCCTGGGACTCCGCCTGGGCCACCACCGTGTGGATCCGCCCGATGGAGAAGGGGAAGGAGGCGCTTGCCATGGATCCTTCCTGCCCGACAACATCACCGCTAGATTCTCCACATGGGACTCCGCCCGGGCCACCACCATCTGGTTTCGCCCGTTGGAGATGGGGAAGGAGGTGCTCACGGTGGATCCGTCCTCCCCGGCTTTTCATCTACAGATAGGGATGAGTCAGGAGAGGGATATAGGATGAACCGGAGCATGGCCAGCGATGGAGCATTCCTCATGCATGGATGCTACCTTCTCAGCGCCACCGACCTCGGTGCACCGCTCACCACCACCACCGGTGCTACCTAGCTATTTTTGTCCACATGGAGGGAGGAGCGCCACTCCCTCTCACCCTGGCTATTTTCTGGAGCATGTTGCCACGCGCTCCTCATGAGAGAGAAGAAAGAGGGGGAGAGAGTGGCCAAGAAAGGAAGAGGTGAGGGAGGTGGTGGAGTCCAAAGTCTGCGAGAGTGGTGTGTGGCATCTGAGAGAGAGGTGAGGGAGCGTGGGCGAGAGGGAACGGCGTGCAGGAAAGCGGTGTCTAAGGAAGAGGGAACGATTGAGAGAGAGGGTGAAGTGGTGAGAGTGAAACCCTAACTCCACATTATATACTGGGGTCACAGATATCGGGCCAAGCTGGGCCTATTGGGCCTTCGCCTTAACCATGCTAGGCCTTAAAGGATGCCGCTGTAGTAAATCAATTTACTGCAACAGACATCTTAAGACGTATGCCATGGTAA
>CM041633.1:55667111-55749183 GCA_023333625.1 Bothriochloa decipiens | reverse complement strand
ATATTATATTATATTATATTATATTATATTATATTATATTATATTATGTGACACTTACCCTGTATGAGAAGATAGATAAAGACACGGTTAAGCTCTCCATTATCACATGTAGTGCTCATTGCTCATTATCCATAAGCATTCCCTTCCCAGTGGTAAAAATATAAATAACGATACCTGGATTACTCCGGGTTAAAATGCTACATCGATATTATCTGTGCGCTTACGGATTCCTCATTCATTTCTAGAAAGCATATGTGTTGGCGAATCTTAGCACAACCACCAAAGATAGGTGACAGCACCAGAGATGCCTTGGGGTAAATTCTATGTCTATTGGATAATTCTGCAAGGCGCACAGAATATACCGCTGTGGCACTTCACCCGGTAGTATTCTAAGGTATCGTTATTTATATTTTTCCAGGGGAAAGCAGTAGCTAGGAATATTTAATAAAAGGGGAAAGGGATCCTTGTGTCTACTATAATCTAGTATCACTAGTGTAACAGGGGGTAAGTGAATAACAGGGAAGGATAGGTAAATGATCACACGGATCCTAATCTAATGACAACTGGTAGAGAGTTAGCTAGGTGGGAGCACAACAAGTGAGTAAAGGACCCCTATGTATCTTATGTTACTTCTATGCACTTAATCCTAACAGATAGATGACTCAACTAGACTGGTGCTTTACTACTTTTGTGGTGGGGATAAGCGAGAAAGCAGGAGACAGAGCTCCTACTAAAGCGGCTATACTCTTATGGGCGCCCTGCGTTTTAAGAACTAGCCCGAATATGGTGAGAAAACCCTAATGTCGCCCGAGACCTGTCACCTCTCGGGAGTGTAGCGTCCCGCCTCCTCAAGGCCGGGACCACTTACATCTGGCCGCTTATCTAGGACATAGACTTCCCTCACAGACCAACACTAGTATTTTCTACGCACTTTGTCCTCACTCGTGCGCACCCGGGAGGACTTCTTGGTCGGTCACCCATCCCTAAATTGCTCTAGGCCAAGCACGCTTAACCTTGGAGTTCTTTTGTGATGAGCTTCCAAAAAAGAAGTTACAACTTATTGGTACGAGTATCCTATTAATCCTATTAAGCCCTGAGACGAGGTGTTACATACTTATCCCCTTAGGAGACCGACGTCCTCGTTGGTCAACCCCAAGCCAGGAACGTCGCCTCTTTGCCACGTCCGTGTGTCCAGTGCCAGCGCATGTGTCATGCTATGCAACCACTCCGGATCCACACCAGCCATGCGCACCATACCTGCGCAACTGACACATGTGCCCGTGAAACTGGAAGGGTCAGCTCTGATACCATTGTAGCGTCCCGCCTCCTTGAGGCTAGGCCCGCTTACATCTGGCCACTTATCTAGGACATAGACTGCCCTCACAAACCAAGACTAGTCTTTTCTATGCACTTTGTCCTCACTTGTGCGCACCCAGGAAGACTTTCTGGTCAGTCACCCATCCCTAAATTGCTTCAGACCAAGCACATTTAACCTTGGAGTTCTTTTGTGATGAGCTTCTAGAAAAAAAGTTGTAACTTGTTGGTACGAGTATCCTATTAATCCTATTAAGCCTTGAGACAGGGTGTTGCAGGGAGTGCACTCACAAACTGTCCGTGCGGACCAGCGGCAATCAAAGGTAAGATTAAGTATGAGCACGACGCTCACACTTACTCTTACAAATCTAGCTAACGCGCAGATAACTAAAGCTCCTATGCAAGATAGGACGTTGATACACACACAAGAAGTTGGTTACAGGAAACCAATCTAACTAAGCCAACTAAACTACTAAGACAAGCACACAACAAGACCATAAAGACTATAGACTTGCACTAAGTAAATACTAAGTAAAGTAAGGTAAAAATAAATATATTGGTAAAAGGAAAGTCTTACAAAAAGAAAAAGATACAAGAGTTATACCAAACTCTCCAGAAGATGACTCTGGAGACCCCGAGCTTCGCCCGACTCGACTCTAACTCCCACTCTAGACTAACTACTACCACTCTAGCTTGGAGCTTTGGAGCTTGGATCTTCACATTTGTGATGAGTGATGCTTTCCAAGGGTGGTGGCAGCCTCCTTGTATAGGGGAAGGAGAGGGGATGCCACATCAGCAATCCGCATGCTCCTTGCTTTATCACCCTTGGATGAACTGACCTAGCAACCACCTCACATGGACATTCCTAATCAAACCAGTTGCATGGCAGCATGCAGGAGGTCGATGGGAGGCCAGCCGATTTTGGGGCCCACAAGGTGGGGGTCGGCCGACCCCCTCAATGGTAGGTGTTTTGAGTGTGGATTTTCATAGTATATCCACCGTCAACAATATGCATATAATACTAGCACCTCTGGCGCCATGCTGGGGATGACAATATAGCTTAAGTGGTGTTAGAGGTGTCAACAAGCGTTTTTGGCGCCATTGCCGGGGAAGGTTGATAGCTTACCAAATGGACAACGAGCATCACTACATCCACTAATGCGATTGAGAACCATCCACCCTTATCTACTCATACAACATTACCCTTGTCTTTTGTCTATGTTATATATCTTATGCAGGGTAAATGTATGAACAAGTTTGATCTTCCAGAAAACTATGTTGATAATCTAGAAGCTTTAATTAGGAAGACCAAGGCCAAGTTGAGAAAGCACTGATCATCATCATCATCATCATCGTCTCAGCCTGTCGGTTCTTCTGAGTCAGAAGATCCACCTGTTGTTCAAAGATTGACACCTATTTGAAGCCATGGCTGACAAGTCACTCCGTGAGTTCTCAGCTCCCACTACGGACAACATCCGTACTGGACCGGCTACGGACATCGAGAAGTCTTTTCAGCTCAAGCCTGTGCTGATAAACCTGGTGCAAGCAAGCCAGTTCTGTGGGAAGGCCCATGAAGATGCTATTGCTCATCTCCAACACTTCCTAGAGATTTGCAGCACTTTCACTATCAAAGACATCCCCAGAGATGCTATACTACTTCGCCTCTTCCCATTCTCACTCTTGAGAAGAGCGAAGGAGTGGTTCTACACCAACAAGGAGAAGAATACTATGTGGGCACTTTATTCCACCAATTTCTTGGTGAAGTTCTTTCCCATGGGCAGGACCAATGCTCTCCGTGGGAAGATATCGAGTTTCCTGCAACAACATGATGAGACTTTCTATCATGGGCTCAGCAACAGCACTCGTGAGACCATGGATGCTGCTGCTGGAGGTGCATTCTTATCACTTACTATACCTCAAGCCACAGCTCTTGCGGAGAAGATGGCCTCCAACCAAGGTTAGAGTGAAGAGAGAACTCAGACCCACAAGAGAGGTGGAGGAATGCACCAGCTCAAGGAGGTAGACATGCTGTCTGCCAAGATGGACTGCTGATGAAGAGGCTCGATGAGAGACCCACTGAGAAGAAAGAATTCATGCACATTCATGATTCCCGCATGACTTGTGAAGAGTGTGGAGAGACTGGGCATACAGGTGCCAACTGCCTAGAGATGGAAGGAGGATGTGAACTACCTCAACAAAAACAACAACTACTACTACCATCCTCAGCAAACTCAAGGCTGAAATCAATAGCAGAGGCCTAACTACTTAGGTAACTAACAAGGTAATAGTTCTTCTTATAATAATTTCAATCAACCACCTTTAAGAGAGTTAGTGCTTAACTAGGGCAAGTTAATGGATAACCTGTCTAAGATTCAAAGAAATTCAAAGTTACTAAATAGGGAGGTATGTTAACCCCAAGGAGCAAGTGTAGAATTAGATCTTCACCATTATTAATCACCCCTCATAATCATCTCCTTATTTATCATCATCATTCGTTCCCCTCATCCACATGCACATATGACTTAATTGTATGACTAGTTCCTGTGGATCCATGGTTTAACTATGCAATATATGCAAGTAGGTCTTATGTCACCTCCCCACCTATGAGCTCCACAAAAGCTTATTAGATATAGGGTGAGAGAGATAAGGCAACCTCACTATGCTTTAGTTCCACAAATACCACATATTCTAAGAGAAGAGAGAAGGCATACCTTACACTTGCCTTTGAGAGGATCTAGAAATACCACAAATGAGAGACTTGAAAGTGTCATACAAGGAATCTCTGAGTTTTATTTGAAAATCTTACAAAAAACTCTTGAATAATAGTTGATCAAAGAGTGAGAAACATAGCGCTTGACTTGACCGTTCTGTCTTTCAACTTCTCAAGAGCCAAGTAACAGCTACAAGCCCCATGGTGAAAGGTAATATGGGTAAGTTTTGAGTTAGAATAGTTCACTCTAATCCGCAGGAGAGTTCTTGTTTGAAGACATGTGAACTTATGAGGCGTGAAAGCTTTGTAGCAACTCCTGATCCATCACTGAGTCTATCTTTGCTAAGGGATGAGCAAAAGGTAAACTTGGGTGAGTTTGTTGACAGTAGATAAGTATCAATTTTAAACCATTGACATAACATGGGAAAGGATTAAAACATGAATACAGAGTTTTGGTGATTATCTATTTCTACAGGGGTTATCAGAAAAGAACCAAAAGAGGTCCACATGTCGGATTTACATAGAGAGAATACTATGTCCAGCAATCAAAGAATACTCTAGAAGACTCGAGGAGGCACCCTTGTGAAGCTGGTCCCACATGGCAGCCAGCCATGGGTGCCCGCCCAAGGGCAGGGGCGGCCGCTTGGCCATCTCCACCAATGGGGAGCGACCTTGTGGATCTGGCCTCCTCCGACCTTGAGGATCAATATGAAGCATCCGTTTAGGTCGGTTTGATCCAAGTGCTGTGGTACATCCTAGGGGGCTATATATTCAGGGCCCCTGGCCCTTGGAGAAACCCTAATTCATTCTCGAATTCATTTTGAGAATTCATCCTCATCTCAAGAGAAGCCCTAGAGCCACCATCTCAATTAGAGCTCCATAGTTTAGTAGCATAGCTACATAGAAATAGATCTAGAGGGAGTCAAGCTTAGCTTGGAGTCTGGATCTGTCCGCGTTCCTGGTAATTTCTTCTACTTTATTATAATATTCATTATTGTTCTTGTTACTATGAATAGTACTTTATTCTATTGTACTATATCAGAAATGATTTTGCTCTACTTGTTTATGTTCTCAATTATATTGTTCTTAGTTTACTTTGATTATATGCTTAGCGTAGTTGGATTAGAAATATGTTTATGCATAGGATCATATAGCGCTTGCTCATTAGATCGATGGGTGAGTGCTAAATATTGTGTAGGCATGGTGCCTAGACCGTATTTATCTGCGACTGCACCCTATATTTCAGATCGCGAGGTAGATCACGAGAGTGATAGTCCTATTGAGTCCTTTATAGTCCTCCTCCCGAGTATAGGACTAGTAGCACACCACTATTATAGGGAAGTGATTACTCTGTTCTTGATCTTCCTTGGTAATATCACTATGCATAGATGTAACCTTTTCCCGTCATGATTTCTAGGTGTAATTACACTAATCATTGTATGATTTGAAATTTTAATTAGAATAACTTAGGATTTATTCTTTTAGATTGTCCTAGTCCATGCTAGTGTTATTAACTTAGAGTACTCTATTGAGATGATTATTATTATTTTATGTGGCTATGTGCTCTCATTTACCCTTTGTCACTTATCATTCATTTATATATATATATATATTATTATCTTATGTGACACTTACCCTGTATGAGAAGATAGATAAAGACACGGTTAAGCTCTCCATTATCACATGTAGTGCTCATTGCTCATTATCCTGCTCATTGCTCATTATCCATAAGCATTCCCTTCCCAGTGGTAAAAATATAAATAACGATACCTAGATTACTCCTGGTTAAAATGCTACATCAGTATTATCTGTGCGTTTGCGGATTCCTCATTCATTTCTAGAAAGCATATGCATTTAATACCAGCACATCTGGCGCTATGCTGGGGATGACAACCTAGCTTAAGTGGTGTTAGAGGTGTCAACAACAGCCTAATGAGTAATCTGTCCTTCGGGGCTTGGGCCTGTCCAGAGGCTTCCACCTCACAATGGACACCGCAACTGGAACCAATACCATGGTAGGAATCAGCAGCACCACCGATTGACCTGCATTTGGGCTTAGCAGGTGGGCCCAAATGATTAGAGACCCACACTTCAACCGCTGTTTAGAGTAAAGAGAGGGTGAATTTGGATGGTCGTCCCGGTGGAAATGGAACGATAATATGTGACCCTCTGCATTCACTATGCTTAGTTACTACCACTCTCCATAGTGCCACCCAAGAAAACCCCATTCACCATTGTTGTGTTCTCAAGCTCGAACCACCTCAGCTCCCTCCTCTATGCCTTTGATCATGGCATACCAATGCCCGGACCCCAACCCTTTCAAGCCAATGGGGTCCAACATCATCAACTTCCCCAATTGGCCTGTCATGGTGAGGACAAGCTCCGAGAAGACCAAGAGAAAGAAATGAGAATCTCACCATCATGACCATCTTTCCAATCTCTGGTAACGTTCATCATTTCCTGGCAGTAGAATAAGTAATCAGAGATTTGTCCAATATCCTAAGGGCCGGTATTAAGGAAGTCAGAGATGTTGCTTGGGTCAGGCCGTCATGCAATTTGACAATGATTTTGATCGTGATCACTTTGTGATAGATAGCCCACATCTATTTCGGGGATCATACTTTCCTTTCATGCCACACAACAGGGGTAGGAACTGGAGGAGTGTCATGTTCAATCACGAGTGTTGGATAATGATACTAAGTTTACTAGAAGATTTTTGGGAAGATTATTGTATTGATGCAGTTTTGGGGCCATTCACAAGATTGATACAGTGGTAGGATGATCTGTTGGTACACTGAGAGGGACAGAGATTGATATAGTGGTGGTCACCAGGCTGATTGTCCTCTAGGTTTGGTTAGGCTCAAGGGCAATCCTAGATATGTGAAAGGTAGAGTACCAACTTCACAATTGAAAGTATTTGCTAGATGTTGTGTCCTCTGAATGGTTGTGTTGATTGGCACCATCATAGATTTATTGTAATTTATTTTTAACCCAGTTGATTCCCCAAAAGTATGCAATAAGGCTTTTAGAGTCAATAATTGTCTACTTGATGCTTCCATGATCAGAAGGGTGTCATCAGCATACTATATGATTGGGAAATCTTCAGTGTACTAAACTGGTATTGGTGGGTTCAACAGGCCTATTGAATTTTCTTTATTGATTAAAGTTTGCAAAAGATCAAGTGCCAAAACAAAAGGCAGTGCTGACAATGGGTCACCCTGTCTTGCTCCTCTCTTACAGTGAATCACCTTTCCTAGCAAGCCATTCAATAGAATTGATTAAGTTCTAGAGCCCATAGTATTTTCAATCCATTTCTGTCGAAACCCTTTTCTGAATGATGGATTTATGCTCAATCTTTTCTCACCACTAATAAATAAAAATGTGAGAGAAGGCTTGCGGCAACCTCCATCTTCCTCAATCAGGCTGGAAGGTTGGAAATCACTAACCCAGTACTCACCTCCATGCCAACTTTCTGCATGAGCACCTTTCTGTTGCAAAACAATGTCATATGAAAGATTGACAAATTCAGAAAATTGTGTTTATGGAGAAGAGCTGATATCAATGCAAAGCAAAAGCAAAAGCCAAAGGCTGCCTAGCCAATGTTTGTACAGAAAAGAAAAAAGGTGGGCTAGGGATTTTGGACCACAAAACCGAAAATGAAGCCCTGTTGATTAAGCACTTACACAAGTTCTTCAACAAGGACAAAACTCCATGGGTATCACTTGTATGGGAAAAGTATTATAACCGGTTTGAATAATGAAGTCATTATTTTCACTTGTCAAAACAACAGAAATAAATATATAAACCCCCTCAATTTTTGAAGCCAGATAAGTAAATATCAAAATGAACACAAATGAAAAAAACCTTGACTTAATGATCAACTCTGCCTTTCAAGAGAAAGAGCAAGGAAAACCCTTGGATTCTTGGTAAGTTCGTTTTGTAAGAGAGCTTCACTGAGGAGCTTCTCTGCCGTGTTGACAAATTCATCCATAACTTCTCTCGATGAGCCAAAATGGTCCTGTATTATTGGCTCAAAGCCAGCCCTAAGCCCGTATGCTATCATCTTGGGGCTGATCACTGCTTTGTTCACACCAGCCATACTGTCATGAACCTGAAGTTCACTAATGGAGAAAGATCCCTGTTCTTTGATTATCCCCTTTACTTCTTTCTCAGATGGTGCATATAATGGTATGTAGAAAGCCTTCAATTTTTGTTTATCAAGCACACACTGCAGCAAGAAACTGATGAATAATGAAACATTGAATTTCATGTATTGAAGACATTTAGGATATATATATATATAAGCCATTAGCAGTGCAGTAAAGCCATTTAGAATACATATAAGCCATCAATTTCATACCCTTGATGCCATGTCATCTAAAATACGGGCTATGAACTCCCATGTTTGTTGAGCTGATCCGTCGCTGGAAGAAGCCGGAGATTGTGTCCCAGTCAAGGAAACAATCAACCTTCCTCCTGGGACCATCTCCTGTGCCCTGCACTCCAAGAACAAAAGGAGGTCCTTTCTAAACTGCTGGGCATAAGCATTGAGCACAACGGGCCGCGTTTTCTGCCATAGTTGCTCGTCGCTATGGTACATCGGAATGCAATTCTTCAGTAGATCTTCAGGTACCTACCAATTACCACAACTTAAACATTAACCGTAAAGAAGTAGTTCATACTACTCTGGTAAGGGAACAAAGACTTCTTTTATTAAGTATGTAGGAACAAAAAATGCTGATACCTTTGAAAGCCAGTGCAAACTACTTGATGAGAGGACAAGATGCACTGATCCAGTAGTGAACAGTCTTCCATAGAAGGACCCGGGCACAATACTAGTCATGACAAACGGAGAGAAACTATGCTGACCCTTGTCAATGTTTTTCCTTCCTTGGAACTCTACCAAGTGCTTCACCGTAGTGTTGAAATCATTGCTGGGAAGATCGTTGAGAAGCAGGCTCAGCTCAGGCGGTGGCTGTTGGAGTTCAAGACACTGGTGATGAATGGCATCGATAGCAGCAGAGACCAAGGTGACTGCGCTGGGGCCACAAGAGCAGCCAAGGTCCGCAATCACTATGCTTCTGGGAAAGGGTGTGGAGTTGACACACAGTTTCATGATGGCCTCTTTTATTTGTGGCATCATTCTCATCTGCTCTGTACTCTGTATGCACACGAGTTGTTAACTAGATCAAGCTTTTCTCTTCCATCTTGTGGTTATCAAAATCAGCGAGTTAATTGCTTGCTCTGTCTAAATCAGTTTACGAACAGGAAAAAAGTCCAACCCAAAGCAATTTTGTGAAGAAACCAAACCATTAATAATACTAACTGTATATTGAAGACCATCGTATAAAAATGGCAGAATTATGAACACTGATTTTGAAAAGGGAGAACCTAGATCAGCTATTTAACCTCTAACCTTAACAAATCGATCATGTTGAAGGATACTCTTACCCAGTTGTACTTAGTGGACCTCTAACCTTAAGAATTGGTATTAACCTCTAACCTTAATATTTGGTATTAACAAACAAGTTCAGTCGACCAAGACGCACCTGAAATGTGGAGTTACGAGCGTAGCTTGTTTCTCCTCCTCCTGGATTCATACGCACAGTTTGTTGGGCATCCATCTGTTCGAGTTCTTCACCAACCAAGAATTAGTCTCACAGCCTCGCAGGTGCCAAGAACTTTGTGCTGTAGAACCAAAGCGTTGGAGTCTAGTTTATACGCGTTCTTGTAAACTGCTGCCCTGTATTAGTTAGTGTTGTCATATTAGTTTATCTGATCCTATAGTTGACCGAAGCTACAGATTCATGCATTGGGTCAACAACCTGCAGAGCTTTCAGATCTCAACTACAGAACCTGGACTATGTCCGTGTCATAGCCATAAGTCAACGGCTGGTGGGAAGCAATTATATAGAGCTAATGAAATTGCCATGGCAACACGTTATTACCAATCAAATAACACAGAAAACGACAAAGCATGTCATCCGTACAAATCAGTGCTAATTAACAATCCTCTGTATATGATGCTTGTCTTTAATGGCATATATGTCTGTATATGATGATGCATCACACAATAAAATGAGGCGTTGGCTCTATAAATACACACTACCTCCATATTCGTTGTCCATCGAGCGGCTTCTTATTTTAAGTGCAGGTGGTCAAGGACTTTTTTACTCAAATGGCGATCTATATAGGCACATGGGTCGCTTCAGCATGGCCGATTGACAGCGTTGGCCTGTTGGTGGCTTGAACAGCCCACAAGGATTAGGCCACCATTGCTTGGGCATCATCGACGCACTCTGGCTAGACCTGCTGCGTACGTTGCACATTGCCGTCTCCCTACGCTCATCGATCGTCGACTCGCCATTCGCACAGCTGTGTCCATGGAGGATTTATCCTCTGCATCTCTGGTGGGGAGAGTCTAGCAGTGCTTTGCAGCTCTAACCTTACCGCATCATAACTATTGTTTGTGAAATTGTAGTACTTGAGTTAACTTGTTTCTGCACTCCACCACGCATCTTTCTGAGTAATGGAGTGCTGTTTAATTATGATGTGGTGTATCCCTCTTTTCTCTCTCTGGTTGTTATGTTCATATGCTATCTTGATTACATCGCTTTTTATATCACTTGGCTTACTTCCTGCTGCTTCTTGATGAACCAAGTCTTTTCCCTCCCCAACAAGTTAACCAATGAATGACAACAGAAGCATAAACATTTTAGTTTGGAACATTAGAGGGATCAATTCTTAGAGCAAATGGGATGCTCTCAGAGAAAAAATTACAGAGAGTGCATGTCATATCCTTTGCTTACAAGAAACGAAAAGGGACAACTTTGATCCTTTCTATCTAAGGAAATTCTGTCCAAGACACCTAGACAGATTCTTCTACCACCCATCCATTGGAGGATCAGGGGGACTTATCACCATTTGGAACAGTAGCATGTTCACAGCCAGTTTAGTCCAAGACAACAATTTTGCCATCACAGCTAAATTTGAATGTTCCCTCAATAACAGCTCCATCCACCTGAGAAATATTTATGGCCCCTCTGCATCTGATCAGAAATAGAGTTTCATCACCTGGCTCCAGAATCTAGACAAAACAAACATAGATGAATGGATTTTAGCAGAAGATTTTAACCTCTACAGGTCTGTAAATGACAGAAACAAACCAGGAGGAATCCAAGGAGAAATGGACATGTTCAATGAACTGATCATGGACTTGGACATTGCAGAAGTACCATTCAGCAGAAAAAAATTTACCTGGAGCAACATGCAGGATGATCCCCTTCTTGTAAAATTGGAACCTCAGTTATCCTGCTACCAATATTCAAGCCCTCTCTAGACCTATCTCTAATCATATCCCATATGTTATCAGTATAGGCACCAAAATTCCTAGAGCTAATCACTTCAGGTCTAAAAACTACTGGGTGGAACATGAAGATTTTATCCAAACAGTCAACCTTCACTGGAACAATGCTCCCTTCTACTCCAATTCAGCTAAACACTTTTCCCAGAAACTGAAACAACTACGACAAGGCTTGAGAACCTAGAGCAAGAACTTTTCCAACTTAGGAAAACTTATTCACAATTGTAACTGGGTCCTACTTTTTTTGGATGGCCTTGAAGAACAGAGACCCTTATCTGCAGAAGAAGTGATCTTGAGAAGACTCACCAAAGAGCATCTAGCCAATGTCCTAGAAAGAAAAAGGATCTATTCGAAACAAAGAAATACTTTCAGATGGGTCAAACTAGGAGATGAGAATACAAGCTATTTCCAGGCAGCAGCATCCCTAAGTCACAGAAGAAATTTTATTATTTCCATAAGTGGGCCTAATGACACTCTTATCAGTGATCATGACCTAAAAGCCAACCTCATCTATGAAGCTTTTAAGGAAAGACTTGGCATCAGTGAATTAGTGGCATCACCTTTGACCTAGACAGCCTCATCAGCACATAGAATCTAGATGCTATTGATGGAGACTTCACACCTGAAGAGATTCTAGAAGTCAACAAAAACATGCCTAGTGATCATGCACTTGGACTTGATGGCTTTAATGGATTCTTCTTCAAGAAATGCAGGTCCATCATTAATGAAGATTACATTAGAATGGTCAATGACTTTTCCAATGGCAACCTGAACTTAAACAGCATCAACAACTCTCATATAGCCCTGATCCCCAAGAACGACATTCTAGTCATAGTCAATGATTACAGATCCATATCCTTGCTCAATTATTCATTCAAAGGCATCACCAAACTTCTATCCACCAGATTACAAACAGTTCTCCTTGAATTGGTTCACCAAAATTAATATGGATTTATCAAGCACAGATCCATCCAAGAC
Organism: Bothriochloa decipiens; assembly: GCA_023333625.1. Taxonomy (NCBI): domain Eukaryota; kingdom Viridiplantae; phylum Streptophyta; class Magnoliopsida; order Poales; family Poaceae; genus Bothriochloa; species Bothriochloa decipiens. The sequence goes on along the minus strand of CM041633.1, from coordinate 55,736,818 downwards.
TGTATTACCTGGGCATTCCAATTCCTGCACCTTTGCCACAAATCCAAGAAAAAGATTGTAATCCTCAAAATTGACTTTGAGAAGGCCTTTGACAGAATAAAACATCCTTTCCTTATAGAAGTACTAAAAAAGAAAGGTTTCTCTGAACAATGGATAAAATGGATTAAAGCCTTATTTCACTCTGCTCCTTCAGCTGTCCTACTCAATGGAAGTCCTGGGAAAACCTTCATCTGCAAAAGGGAGTGAGACAAGGTGATCCCCTCTCACCACTGTTATTTGTCCTGGCAGCTGATGTTCTTCAATCTATGGTCAACAATGCTTGGCATAATGGATCTCTGAAACACTCCATTAGTGATGACTTTGGAGGAGACTACCCAATTGTACAGTATGCTAATGATACACTCATCATTCTACTAGTAGACTCCAGCACACTCCTCAATTTCAGAAACACCTTGCTCAACTTCTCTGACAGTTCTAGGTTGAAGGTTAACTTCCAGAAGTCATCTGTTGTACCCATTAATCTCAGTGAAGATGAGACTCAAGCTATGGCCTCAACCTTTGGCTGCATCACTAGTAGCATGCCATTCACTTATCTTGGGCTTCATCTTGGCGCCACAAAACCCTCCATCCAGGACTTTAGCCCTATGACAAGTAGAATTGAAAGAAGACTGTCTGGAGTTAGCAAACTTCTCTCATACCAAGGAAGGCTGGTGCTAGTCAATTTTGTCTTCAGTGTCCTCCCCACCTTCTATATGTGTAGCCTTCAAGTTCCACCTGGTGTGATAGAGCAAATTGATAAATATAGAAAAGCATGCTTATGGAGTGCAAGAGACATCAATATAAAAGGAAAATGTCTAGCAGCCTCGGAAACAGCCTGTAAGACGAAGGAGGAGGGTGGCCTGGGCATTATTGATCTGAAAACTCAAAACAATGCACTATTACTGAAGTATCTGGACAAGTTCTATAATCATGCCAACATCCCTTGGGTTCAGCTTACCTGGGACAAATTGTACAAGAATCAGCACACACCTCCTCATGCCAGGAGTCCAGTTGGATCCTTTTGGTTGAAGGACCTGCTAAAACTCACTGATAATTTCAAAGAAATAATAGTATGCCTTCCAAAGCAAGGTAACTCAATCATGCTATGGGAAGATAAATGGAGTGACAGCCCCTGCAAAGACCCTTACCTAGAACTATACAGCTTTTCTAGGAAACCCAAATGCTCCATCAAATTCTTCCTTGATAAGGATACTGCCACTGTCTTCTGTAGTCCCCTTTCCCCCCAAGCCAACTTTCAGCTCAGCTGTCTCTCTTCCACAATTCAAAATCTGAACCTGAACAATGATAGTAATGATTCATGGCTCTACTCTTGGGGAAATGCCACCTTCTCCTCCACTAAAGCCTACAAACTCATGAGAGGAACCCAACAGGCCTCCCCCCTATTCAAGTGGCTCTGGAGTGCTGGCAACCTGGGTAAACAAATATTCTTTTTTTGGCTACTGGTTATGGACAGACTCAATACTAGAGACATGCTAAGAAGAAAGAACATGCATTTGGGAAACTATAACTATGCTCTATGCAACTCAACTTCAGAAACAAGCTTACATCTCTTTGTCGGTTGTCAGATCAGAACCCAGTGCTGGAATTGGATCAGCATACAATGGGACCTTAACTTACCACCACTTGACATGATGTGTGCTGCTAGAAACTCATTCAACAATAGCATCTTCAGAGAAATTGTAATCATGGCATGCTGGTTAATCTGGAAGAGCAGAAACAGTATTGTTTTTTATGGTAAATCCTTTGACCTAGACACTTGGAAAATGGTGTTCAAGGATGAAATTGGCTTGGTCTGCATCAAAGCCAAAATGAGAACGGGCAATGCCCTTCGTAGTTGGTGTCAGAATATCACTTAATGTATAAACCCTTTTTTCCTTTTGGCATTGCATGTCTTGTAACTCTTGTATATATGTACTTGTACTTGGTTCTTTGCCATATATATAAAATACAAAAATATAGGTAGGGGACTCCCCTGCCGATTTCTTCAAAAAAAAAAATTTAATCAACTGTTAGGGCATTTATCAATAATGGCCAGTATTCGGTCGTCGATATCAAGCTAAATGCGTTCTTATAGAAAGTAAGCATGACGATGCGACATCTATATAATACTTAACAGATAGGATACTCAAACTATCGTACATATCATATAGCTTCTTTTTTCTTCACGATGACCATGCAAGGTCAAGGCATGCTGTGCGAGATCATGCAAGGAACTTTGAGGCATATATGACCATGCGCATCTACTGCCAGCTTGTTTCTCACAAAACTTAAAGCAGGGTCAAGGCTGGCTATGTCAGAAGTACTCTCCTGTTTCATATGTCTGTAGAACACCTGTAATCGAAGACGGCAACAAATATACGAAAATGGGCCGAAGCAGTTATATGCAGCTTAACTTTGATATAAACACGGGCCGATTTTATTGTCATGGGCCTGGCGGGCCAATTCTTGCAATAGGGGCCTGACGGGCCGAAGGATGCAAAAAGAAAAAGCTTACAGAGGTTACTATGTCAATTCGTTCAATACCTGTTATATATACCGGTAAACATTTAAAATGCTTTGATTAAAGAGTACCCATTATGCTTTGATTAAAGAGTAGCCATGAGATGTTATAATGTTTAGTTAGAGGTAAGGGAAACAATAAAGAATAATATATTCTGTAATCTTAGTATTTTGTCAATATTATAAGATCTCGAACTTACCATGTTATTTAGAAAGAAAATAAAGAAAACTTGACCCATGAGGAAAAACATCCCTATACACATAGATAAATTACCACTAATATTGCTATCTTAGTATTTCATGATTAACAGACTCGACGATAATGGTTCATGCATAGAGATCTTCAGAGTCATTAAGCAAAGCAAAGGCGAACCTCTTACACCTTCTACAAGCAGCTTCTAGAAACTAATAGAGCTCTAGGTGTTTCAGAGATCAAGCTCTAGATGTAAACCAGTAGAGATACTGACATTTGAAGCCGATGCAGCCTCTAGAAAATCACTAATTTGTAGAATTAAAATTTAATAAATAAACATGGTAATAATAGTGTCCCGGTGACAGAATTTTGGAGTACAGAAACAAGCAATTAGTAGAAGAAAGTGTAAGGTGATACGGAACCAGCAATTTTTTGGCCTCTACTCCTGAATACAAAGTGCTGTGTAGCCCAGATATTGGCAGATCTTCTCACCAAGAAATATTTATATGGCTTTCACCAAGAACCATGTCTGCATAAAACTCAGGCCTTTTCAAATTACATCCGGAAACATAGATATGGTCATATAGAAAACTCATCAAGGGAACGTGCATGTGTATAATAAGTTAATAAATAAATATCGAGTTTCAAGTGTTACATACGGGCCAATACAAGGGGACTTAGAGTATACTCCATCCACTTCAGAATTCATACCTAAGTGTAAAGGTATTTTAGGTGAATAAACAAACTAGGAAGAAAATATTTATATGTATATGTTTGTTACCAAACCAAATAAGATAATCTTGGAGTGTTATAAGCATCATTTACATCTTAACTTATTATACACATGTTTCGTTTATTAGATATGATGTATAGTCTAGCTTTACGCTTTTTGTTACATGTACACATGCATATAACATAAGGTTATATAGGAAAATATCAAGGGACCATATGTATAACCACAAATTATGTTTATAGAGTAAACTAAAGTTCTTTATATATACATCTTCCATCCTAAAATATGGGATTAAGGGATGTCAAATTTGTACCAAAATATAATGTATTTTAGGTCTTAATTAATCCCCCTTTGTCTGTCTCGATAGGAAATATTGAAATTTCCTCTAAATTTAGCGTCAACCAAAACATTGAGCCAGTAATTAAGAGTAATAACAATTGAATTACACCCTTCTTTCTCATGAACCAATTGAATCATAATGGTGATCTTAATAATCTGCTCATAGACTTGACAAACACTACGCAGAAGTAATATTGTACACATGAAGTTATACAATAGCTAGTACAACACACACTCATACATAGGTTATCATGGCATTATGTTTTTCCTGTTACAACGCAAGGGCATTGTCACACTCCACTTTTAAGGATAAAAGTAGAATGCATAAATAGCCTTATATGCGCCTCAGGAACAATCGCACATATAGGATGATAAATTACAAAGAGTATCATCACCCTGTTTATTACATAGCGTACCAATATTTATTACAGAGTATTGCGCATAAACAATAAACAACTAAGATATCTTTATTGCGGAAGCTCCACACAGGGACACGTCAACTGGTGAACACCAAGCCTAGTACTCATCACAATAGCTTTCATTCCAACCTTCATCTGTTACCCATTCGGGATTTTCTAAAATTAAAGGTAAAGCAAGCGTAAGTACATAACCGTACTCAACAAGCATAACATGGGTTAATGAGGCTCAAATAAGCTGACACTATTTGACTGCATTTAGCTTTTATAACTTAATCATATTAAAGCATAGCATCAAGGTAGTGATAATTCCCATATTCTCATGATCAAAATAACATTAACCAGTGTGTAGCAATAACGATATTAAGATGCACACATTAACAATTTGAGAACCATTATCTTTTGTAAATGTGTCAAGGCCGCCCTAACCGAAGGGCAGGGACAATATATTGATTTAAACTCTGGTTAGAGGTGTACACTTTCACTGTGAGTCATGTTTTGCAACTGAGTGGACTTATAACTTCTAAACCACCACAAAACATATAAAGCCTCCTATAGGTTCTCCTAACCAATCAGAGATACAGAAATACGTTGTGTGTAGAAACCCCCCTCTCAATATGGCATAATCCTTCCCGGCTATACTCATAAGGACAGAGGTAGTCCTATACCCCAACTTCCAGAACACTAACCAGCTAGAAAAGGGCCTATAAGTGACTAGAGCCAGAGCCATATAGTCCTCACAGCTATACGGATTCTCCATGATAAATCACTTACAGACAAGAGTCCATGTTTGTTAAAAGTCATCGTTTTCGTTGATAGCATGACACACATCAAGTTATAAGATCATGACCATTAGAGCACTAGCATCATAACTGCCCAATGCCACCCAAAAGGTTCAAGGAATCAGGATATCAAAGCTAGTTGTAGTTTCTAGGTCATCAAACGGACACATGCATATGAATTGTTATTTATAGTGGATAGGTAACAAGGATGGTCCATGCTATACTTGCCTTGATTCACAAAGTCCTGCTGATCCTGCTGATCTTCAAAATAGCTTTGCTCAGCAAAAACCTCACTGTCTGAACTCGACATTAACATTCAACACCAGACAATCCAATCGAGCATACATACACGAAGCAAACAAAGAGCTATTAGAGGAACAGTACATCAATGTCATCAAAATAGAATAAAAAGGTTATAAAACTATTCTACTCGCTTCTACGATCACACAGACATTAAGTTCACCGAAAACGGAGTTATAACGGCGACGTTATGAATTTTTAAAGTTTTACTATAGATAAATAAATACTTTAAATATAGACTAAAAATATAAAGTTTCCAAAATACTTCAAAAGTAGTACCACTGTGTAGATTATAAAATTATGAATCTAACAAAATTTGAACGGACTAAATCGGAGTTAAAACATGAAAGTTATAAGCTTTTAAAAATAATGGCAAAACTATAAATAACTGCTGGGTGGTAGACTCGTACTTACCATCATCTTCCACCTCTGGCTGTTGAAGATCGTGGCCATGGCAGCCATGGTGCCGCTGCACCAGCGCCGGAGGCAAGGGGCCTCGGCCCTGGCCTGCTGGACGGCCGATGGCGTCCGGTTGCGGCCTGCGGCGACCTGTTACGGCCGGCTGTGGCGGCCAGATGCGGCCGGTGGTGGCCAGAAGTGGGGCGCGGGAGATGGAGGACCACGGCCCTCGGCCGGGAATTGGCCGGCCGGCAGCGGCCGGCTGTGGCCGGCGGCGGCTGGCTGTGGCCGGCGGCGGCTGGCTTTGGTCGGCTAGGGTTGGCTGTGTGCGGCTAGGGTTGGCTAAGTGCCGCTAGGGTTGGCTAAGGGGCCGCGGCTGACCCTCTTTATAGCCGGCGGGGAACCGGTTGGGCTAAAGCCGCTGGGCTTGGCACGTTGGGCGGGCTGCGGCTACCTATAGCCGCTGGTGGCCGGGCTGGCTGGCTATGGCCGGCCATAGTTGGCTATGGCTGGCGGAGAGTGGCCACAGGTGGCTGTTGCTGGCCAAGCCTGGCCAGATGAAGCTAGGTGAGACTAGGAGAGACCGAAGCTAGGTAGGAGCCGGCCAAAGAAAGCTAGGATGCCTTGAGGATAGCAAAGGGTTGCTAGACCGGACTGCTGCTGACCTTACTATGCGGCTGATGGCCAAGTTTGTTCACTGGTGGCTGGCTGCGGCTACTTCTAGCCTGGCCGGAGTGGGCCATGGCAGGCTAGGGCTGGCCAGTTAAGGCTAGGATAGGCCAGAGCAAGCTAGGTTAGGCCAGGATAGACTAGGGTAAGCCAGGGATGTCTAGAGACTGAACTAGGCCTGCTAGAGCTAGGTAGAGGATGGTGTCTTACTAGAGCGACAGTCAACACTATAGAGGGAAAGGATAGGCTCTCTCTCTATCTATGCAAAAGAAAGAGTTTTTCTGAAAACGTTTTCCAAAACCTTCTTGAGGCAAACTTGGGTTTTCAAAGCTTTATTTTCAAACACGAAAAGAACCTAGCCGTGTCTTGCTCAGGTTTTAGAAATTCTTTTTCAAACACCAGCAAAACAAAACAAGGCACCAAGCACAAACCTATCTTTATTATCTTCGTAAAAGTTTTAAAGCCACACTTTTCATCATTTCATAATGATAACAAAAGAATAAAGTCTTGGCTAATTTTAAAGAAATTAGTAAATCCTTTAGTTTATTTAGTGTTTTTGGTTCACATCCCAAAATTAAAATTTTAGGGTGTGACAGGCATTTACATTGTCTTCAAATACATTATTAAGTTAGATATTATTATGGAAGTTCCGTCAAACAAAATATGAAGTCAACTTATTAAATAGGAAAATGTATGCCCATTATATTAAAATCAGATATGTTATACTTACATTTGTAGGTTTTTTTGAGTGTAGAACACATGTATATTGAGTTCTGAAATCCTTATGGCTCCCGTATTTGACATTTCTATGTGTTTCATAGAGCCCTTTGCCATAATAAGTTCTCCTGTCCCTCCAACAATGCTCCACTCACCATTTATATCAGAAGTCCCTTGTATTTGTAGTGAGGACCCATTGAACCTATGGTGCACAAGTTCAGAAAACAATATAAGAAATATTAGCAGCATGTCATACATATACTACTTTTGTAGAAAAAAGATTTTGTCGATTATGGGATTTCTTGCATTTAATCAATTTTTTCTCAATAGTAAATCAATTTTTTGTCGACTATGGGTCTCAGACTGGTGTTTGCCATTGTAAATCATTTACATATACTATAATTGTAAAGAAATAACCTTTGTTATTCGACTATTTACAAAGGAAGTCATCTTAGGTCATCCGTCTCTTTTCAATTACCGGTGGCCGTCATTCACCCCCACAAGAAATATTGATTAACAGAGGCAACACTCCTTAAGTGGTCGCAGTTGCCATCATTGTCGGTGGTGATTCTCGATTGACGTCGGACATGCTGATGTCGAGAACGTGAATGTTGTGCGACTTGGCGTCGTGCAACGGCATGATGTTGTTGTTGGGGGTGCTGATGACGAAGGTGAAGGTGCCTGGTAGCGTTGCCGCGTGTGGCAGCACAGTTGTTGAAGGTGTCAAGGTTGCTAGGTGATGGTTCGCTTGGGTGGGGACTTCACCGAGCAGCTGGTGGATGCCGTTGGTGATGTCATCCATGTCGATGGCAGTGGTCAGATCCAAACTGGGATGGATCATGATGTTGGTGGCACCGAGGGGATGAATATTGTCGTTGTTGTCAACGTTGAAGATGATGTTGCCGGCGCTGCGTGCCAGCTCGTCTTCCTCGTCGTTGCTGTGACCATCTAGATCGATGATTGCATCGTTGATGTTGATGGTGATGTTGATATCGGCGTTGATCTGATTGTTGTCCTGTTGCTGTAGTAGAGATAGGAATTGATCTGCAAAACTTACAAGTGTATCATGAAGGTCCTTGTAGATTTCTTTGATCTCGACGTTCATGGCGGCATCCATGGTGCTGGTGGCGGCCATGGATCCAACTGGTCGTCTGATACTAGCTATAACAGGTCTGGCATGCCGGTTGACACGTGGAGGGCAATCCTAGAGCGGCGGAGGTGGAGATAGGCGGTGGCGGCGGCCGAGAGCGGCGGCACACCGGCTTGCGGTGGCGCTGAGGGCGTGTGCCCCTAGGGCTGTGCGCGTTGGGCTGCGGCGGCTGTGGCGCAGGGCACGGGGGGAGGGCAGCGGCTAGGGTTGAGGAGGGGGAGCCAGGAACTGAGAGCTAGGGTTGGTTTTAACCCAATTCCCTTCTTGATTCAATTGAGTACATGAGGGTTACATTGTAGGACTTTAGCCCCTAAGCAACTAGCGATATGGCGCTATTCATTGCTTCCTATTTTATTTCTCTCTATTTTCCTAATCCATCTAGATGACGTGGCCTTTTCCGTAGACGGCAGCAGCGGCGGCGCGGGCTCACCCACGGCCTCCACGTGCGTGCGCGGCCTCCCAGGCCCGCTGTGCGCAGCTTGTTGCGGCAACGTCTCATCTTCTGGGCCTTAGTTGGTCCAATTTCTTTCCAATACTTCTGGGCCGTCGTTAGACTTGTTACACTGTAATTCAGGGATATAAATCGGTCAGGAGGAAGGCCGGTTGAGTAGAATGAATGAAAGCTGACCTGTTTCTCATCGTACCACGGATACCAGGTTGTGGTAACGGGGGTCCAGGAGCATCAATGGAGTATCTTGTCGATGTTAAGGGAATTACTGCGTCCGTGTCTCCACTGCGAAATAAACAAGAGATCAATCATTCTATCAGTTGAAGATGACGTTGAAAATTCCATGTCCAAGCAATGAAATTTGTTGAGTAGTAGTTGAATCAAATGCAGTTTGTTTCATTTTGAGACTTATTTGCAATTAATTATTCTTGTTGCGCGACTTTTAAATTCCTAAATAGTTGGCGAAATTTTGCCACGCATGAAAACATGCAAGTTGGCAAACGTCACAATTTCGGACAAACTTCAAGCTTGAGCAAAGAGACAACATGTGAACGACTAAATTGGATCATGAAAACGACACGGGTCCACAGCGGAATATTATATTATGCAGCTGACGGATGACGCAATGCACAATATACACCTACTTGTTCAGTCAATCATTCCGTCCGATCATTGCAGCAAAGTGTGTGTCACGACATGTTAGTTGTATGCATGCAAACTAATACATGAGGTTCCAGTGCAATAGTTTGATGGGAAAATGTTCAAATCCGACAGGAATAGAGAAAACTACTTGTATTCTAAATTCCTACTGGCAATGGATTTGCCATCAACATAGCCTCCGATCCTCCCACAAGAGTAAAACAACACCTGTGACCAGTTCAAATCCGGCCGTAGCTCCGCAGCAGCCCATTTGTTTCAAAAAAAAAGCAAAGAAAATTGCAGCAACCAGCTGACCTGAAAACCCATATCCTTAGGCCAGCTGCGATAAGACCGGGTGAGACGGGCGAGCAGTGCAACGAGCTTCGGTGGAACGGCAGCGACAACCACGATTGCGAGAGGGCACAGTGGTGCGCAGTCTCCCGGCTCTAGCACAGCATGATACACATCCAGACCCAGTTCCCGTCAAAAGGTTGCTAGACCCCACGCGAAAACAAAATGATTCGTCCGGCACCAAATCATTATTTGCTAATTCTCAGTTCTAATATATACATCGTTTTGACTTTTTTCTAATACATCAATATCACTATGCATCTATATACATAGCAAAATCAATGTACTAAAAAAAAGTCAAAATGATTTATAATTTAGAACAGAAAGAAGAATGCTACGAGGAGGGTGGATGTGTGGTCTATCCTCCTTGCCGGACCTCACGGAAATGAAAACAGAACAAGGGGGATTTCGACATCGCCTTAGTATGGGATAAAGGCCGGGTCGATGCGGAACCTTGTAAAAAAAATAAATAGAAATTGATATCTGTGTAATTTTTAGAAAGAAGACCACTCTGCAGAGTGGATCTAAAAGGAATATTTACAAAGGCGGTTTGAGTAGTCTAGTTGAATAATTAATTTGGATTATGCTGTTTTTGGCTAATCTCTGAACATTGCTGTGAGTGGAACACTAAGGGCACTTATAATGCAAGACTCTGTCATAGGGTATAAGATTATTTATTACCCCCTTGTTTACCCCCCCTAATCTGGGTGGGAGCTGAGATCATGAACCCCCATTATGTGCCTCATGGTTGCCAACTTGACTGCTGACAGTGGCTTAGTCAGTGCGCCCGCCTTCTGCAGATCAATACAAATTCTGCACTGCTATCTGCCCTCGCTCCACACATTTCCTAATAAAGTGGTACTTTATATGTATGTGTTTGCTTCTACCATGAAAGACTGGCTTTGTCATAAGTGAAATGGCTGAATTGTTGTCTATATACAGAGTCAACACTGCAGTGGTAGCCATGAATTCAGACTCATAGGAAGAAAGGGACACTGTCTTTTGTTTTTGTGAGCACCATGAGATCAAACTATCATTTAGATAGAAGGTCATCGCTCATGTGCTCCTTCTCCCAACTACCTTAGCACCATGATCACTATCTAAAAAACCAGTGATCACTCCATCCTCCCTTCTTGGGTATACACCAACCTAAGTATCTGTTTTACTGCCTTCACATGCAGTACAACGGGCTTCTCGATAAATCTGCTTGCAACTCCAACTGACGAATAAGCTAGGTCAGGTCTTGTATAAAGAAAATATGTCAAACACCCTATCATCTTTGTTTGTTGCATCCATTCTTTCACCTTGTTTATCTTCATGTAGCTTCAAACTAGGTTGCATAGGATATTTTGTTGCATTGCACTCTCCTATACCAAAATGATCTAGCACTTTCTTTGCGTATGCAGTCTGCTTTATTGTCAAATACTCCTTCTCCTGTTCTACTTCAATTTCCAGATGGTAGGACAGAAGACCAAGGTCACTCATCTCAAATTCACCAGTCATATGCTGCTTGAATTTCACAATCTCCAATGGATCATTGTCTGTCACAATGAGATCATCCACATATACAACTAAGAGTACACTATCTTTCCCAGATCCTCTAGTGTATACAGCTTGATCACACAAACATCTTCTGAAACCAAGCTTTTTCACACTGCTATTGAGTCTCATGTTCCACGCTCTTGGAGCCTGCTTCGGCACACATAGTGCCTTGTTCAGCCTAAGTACCAGTCCTCCTTGCCTTCCACCACATACCCATCAGGCTACTGCACATAAACTTCCTCTTCTAAGACTCCATGCAAAAATGCAGACTTGACATCGAGGTGATGAACCTGCCAACCTCTGTTTGCAGTCAGTGCCAAAATAAACTTTACTATATCTAATCTAGCTACTGGTGCAAAAACCTCCTCATAGTACACACCTTGCTTCTCCACATATCCCTTGTCCATAAGTCTAGCCTTGTGTTTTACAATCTCACCATCAGCATTTTTCTTTAGCTTAAAAACTTACTTGAGGCCAGCTGCCTTGTGCCCTGTTGGTAGCTTAGAAAATTTCCTAGTCCCATTTTTCTTAGTGGACTGTATTTCGTTGTCCATAGCTCCCTCCCATTCTGGGTTCCCAGCTCCTCAACACAATTGTTTGGCTCTTCTGTTTCTGCCTACAAGGCTTCACCATCAAAGTCATTTTGCAACTCAACTACATCAGTATGTTCATAGATGTCATTCAGATCCCTAAACCTTTCTAGTCCTTCATCTGAGCTGTAGTCACCTTGCACACCTAATCCTTCTGTTAAATCTTGCATCAACCCTGAGAATTTTTGAAACTAGATCTGTTGCTCCAACTGACCTTGTTGAATGTGACAGTTTCCCACCCTGCTATGGTATATTTTCTCCTTGTGTTGGCTGCACCAGATCACCTTCAGCAACAACACCATCATTCTTTACTATTTTAGCTCCCATCTTCATAGGTATTTCCCTGCTCCACTTGGCTCCCACAAGTTGATAGGAACTACAGTGTCCTCTTCGATAATGAAATCTTTTGAACCCACACCATCATTCCAACTCCATGACACACCCTCCTCAAATATCAAATCTCTACTCACCAACACCTTGTTCTACAGAGGATCAAACAATCTATGTGCCTTTGAGCCTTCCTCCACACCTAAGTAGACTATTTTCTGACTTCTGCCAGCCAACTTTTTTAGATGTGGAACAATGATCTTCATGTGAGCTAAACAACCAAAAGTTTTTAGATGTCCAAGATGTAGTCTTCTACCCACCCACATTTCATATGGCGGTTTCTCCAAATCTTGTTTTGTGGGTAGCCTATTCAGCAAATAAACAGAATGCCTAACTGCTTCTCCCCAGTATCTCCCAAGAATTTTCATGCTCTTCACTATAGTTCTAGCCATCTCCACAACTGTTCTATTCCTTCTCTTCACCACACCATTTTGCTGTGGTGTATGTGGAGCAGTGACCTACCTCTTGATCCTAGCTGCTTGACAAATCCCTACAAAAGATGCTGACAGAAACTTCCCCCCATGATCTGAATGAATAGTCTTGATCTTCTTATCTGTTGCATTCTCAACCTTAGCTTTATAATGAGCTAACGCAGCAGTGAATTGATCCTTACTTCTCAACATATACACATGCATGAATCTAGTATGATCATAAACAAAGAATATAAAGTACTTATTACCAACTATAGTAGATGGTGTAATTGGACCACAAAGATCAACATGGGTCAACTCCAATGCCTGTTATACTTTAAAACTAGTTGCACTAGGAAATGACCGATGTGTCTGCTTCCCTGCCAAACATAGATGGCATAGCTTGTTAGGTTGATAGATGGCATAGCTTGTTAGGTTGACTAATCATCAGCACTCCACCTACCATCTCGTTTATCCCCAACCATATTCAATCTTTTGAAATTGACATGACATGGCCTGGCCATCCATCCCATAGCCACTCTGGCTCCTCCACACTCCCCATCAAGCACTCAGACACAACATGCTTCAAATCAACATGATGCAGCCTATTACAAGATCTCAGCAACAGTCTCATAGGATTTTTCTTGAACACCTCAATCACAATATCGTTTTCACCATGCAACCAATCTCAGTGAGCTTCTCAAGACTCGCCAGGTTGCTCTTGAGCTTGGGGATGTAGTAGATGTCTCAGAGCAGCTAATGTTATCCACCTTTGCATTTGAACAAGATTGACCCTTTTCCCTCAATCAGAACCGAAGAGCCATCTCCAAATCTCACCTTGCCGGTGACTCCTGTGTCCAACTCCACAAACTTACCCAAACCTTAGGTCATATGATTGCTCGCACCATTGTCCAGGTACCAGTTATCGCTAGTGAATTCTCCTCCACCAGTCAATTGTAACTGGCACCATCTTCTCCTCTGTCAGATCCACAACACCTCGCTGCCTGAATCTTGGATGACTCTGGCTTCCGCTCTTCTTCAGCAATGACGAACATCAATCCCAGCGTGGGCTCCATCTCTACTTGCGCATGATGTGCTACCTCCACCTTCTCTCCGCCTGGGCAGCGGTTGGCACAATGACCATACTGTTTGCATTTGGAACACTAAATATGGCTCTTGTCCTTCTTGCTACCTCCGCCTCATGCGTTATCATGCCCTTGCTTATGGCCTCTTCATCGACCTATGCCTCTACCTTGTCCAACCTCCAATGACTTCCCTCTCCCCAATGGGTCACCTTGAGCCTTGCTCTGCCTCTCCTCCCACTCTGCCTTAGTGAGCAGCAACTGCCTGTCCTCTGTGAATGAAATCCCAGTACCCCGCCGAGTTCTGTTGTTGAAGGCCTTCAAACGCCCAACTGCCTCCTTGAACACCAAGGTTTTGAGATCATAGAATTGCTCGATCCTAGCGATGACATGGATAAACCTCTCCGGCACGATGTCGAACATCTTCTTCACTAGAGCTGCATCATCCAATGTTCCACCCAAATTGTTGTACCTCACTGAAAGCCCTGTCAACTTGCTAGCATAGGAATAGATCGTCTCATCCTTCTTCATCTTCAAGGCATCAAATTCTCTCTTGAGCGTCTGCAATCATGCATCTCCCACATGATCTGCACCTACAAATGTTGACTTCAGGCACTCCCGAACTTCTCTGCATGTCTTCTTCTTCACCACTTGGATTAGCAGATCATCGGGCTGGCCTGCAACAAGTGTGCCTAGACCATCTTGTCTTTGTTGAACAGCTTCGCCATCAGTGTCATTAATGTCCTCTCCGGCAGTTCCACCACCTCCCAGACGCCTTGATCTTCCATGACGGTTTGGACATGAATGCTCCAGCTCGTGTAGTTGGTCAGCTTCAACTGCAGGTAGTGGTACCACCCGCGATCGCCACGGCCACCGCCTGCACCTCTACTCCCCAAACTCCAGTCGCTCATCATGAACAACTCAGATCAATGCACATAAGCAACGCTTTGGCTTGTGATCAGCTCTGATACCATGTGTAGAACCAAGATCAATCACAAGACACAAAAATCACAGTGGCTGACTCAAAGAACACACTTGAACAGAGAGAATTTTGGACCCTAAACCTCACAACCCCAAAGGTCAGAGCTATTTTTACTCACCTATCCAATGATAGGACATAAAGAGGTTACAATAACACATACACCCTATATCTCAATAAATACAAATGCTGAACCAGCTAAATCATAACACAACTCGACGCCTTAGGGCATGTACAATGCACAGACAGCGTGTTGTCTCTAAATTTTAGAAAGTCGTGCATAGACAGCTAAAAGACAGCTCATACAGGGCATTGTCTATTTTGCTGTCTACAAACTATTTAATTCATGCACACAATCATGATCAAGCATGAAGAAGATCTTTGTATGTTATTTTGTTGCTTCTTAGTTATTGTTAACGCATACTAGAAATATTGTTCATAACTTCAGTATGTCTTCATAACTATGAGCATAACATATAATTAACTATTAGACATAGTTCATCTTGCACAAACTAAATAAATCTCTCCATATAACACACTAAAGAAATATCAAAAATAGGGACGACAATAACTCGCGACGGGTCGTGCTGTAGTGGAGCGCGCAACCCCCTCACCCGACATGCAACCCCCCTCACCCATGTGACCGTTCCGCTCTACCTAACAATGCGTTTCTATTTTCGAAACCTCACCTGCCCAACCGCTCCACTCCACCAATCCACACGTTTCTATTTTTGGAATGACGTAATTATCCAGCATGCAACCATCCATGTCCGACGAGCACGTGTCCAAATCTCCAAGAGAAAGTTGAAGGCACAACATGGTGTAAGGAGGTTCACGCAAATTTATAAAAATCGAAAGTTTAATTTTTAATGCATAAATTTCTATAAAAAATTAAAACAACTTGACTAAAAACAAAAACTAAAAGTAAAAAACTTTATATTACAAAAGTTGCTAGGCCCTTAAAACATAAGTTGCTACAACCTTCATAAATAAGTTGCTACACGATTATTTAACAAAGAAACTTGCCAAAACATAAACTAAAAATAAAAAACTTTATACTACTAAAGTTGCTAGACCCTTAATACATATACATTAGTTGCTACACTCTTAATACATAAGTTCCTATAATTTTTCTTTTAAAAAACTAGACTAAAAACAAAAACTAAAAATAGAAAAGCTTTATATGACTAAAGTTGCTAGACCCTTAATACATAAATTGCTACACCCTTATAATACATAAGTTGCTACACGACTAATACGTAACTTTCTATATTGTTTTTAAAAAAGCTTGACTAAAAACAAAAACTAAAAGTAGAAAAACTTTATACTACTAAAGATACTAGGACCCTTAATAAATAAGTTGCTACATGCTTAATACATAAATTGCTATAATTTTTTATAAAAAAATTGACTGCAAACATAAACTAAAAATACAAAACTTTATACTACTAAAGTTGCTAGATCATAAGTTGCTACACCGTTAATATATAAGTTGCTACACGATTAATACATAAATTGCTATAGTTTTTTTAAAAAATAGGCTGAAAACATAAAATAAAATTAGAAAATTTAATTATAGAAATGTTGCTAGGCCCTTAATATTGGTACACCCTTAATACATAAGTTGCTACACGATTAATACATAAATCACTATATTTTCCTAAAAGATCAAAAGACTGAGAACATAAACCGCTAGATCCTTAATACATAAGTTTTTTTGACGCAAAAACCGTGGGGGAGTTCCCCACGGTATAATAAAAACTTTTATTAAGGAATAAAAAAGGGAGCACAGAAACCTTACATACTTACAGGAATTTACAAAGGAGGGGATGGGGTGGAGCTAGGTGAGAAGGAGGGCTTGTGGAGCTTGCAAGCAAACAGCCAGGGAGTGGAGAACTACAAGTTATCAAGCCATAAATCAACTAATAGCCTATCATCGTCATGAAGTCTATTAGCTTGTAGGGAAGCTTTAGTCTTGAAGTTCCTGATCCAGGTACTGAAAGTACCCTAGATGCCATCGAAGATCATCCTGTTTCGAACCTTCCAAAGTTCCATGCTGCTATCAGGAAGATCTCCTTGAAGTATGATTGAGCAGATTGCGACCTGGTATTGATAATCTTGGCACAAATTGTGTTGGCTTGAGACCAGTTGATGCTCAGCTTGTTCCAACATCTTTTAGCGAAGTCACATTCAAAGAACGGGTGCTCAATAGTTTCTCTTTCCCTTCTATTGCACAACACATACAGGCAGTTTGGTTGTACATTGAAATGTCTTCGCGCCAACATGTCTCTTGTGTTCAGCCTATCCAACATGATGAGCCAAGCAAAGAACTTGATCCTTGGGGTAACCTTTGACTTCCAGATCAGCCTTGCAATTTCAGGTGCCGGGCTATAATGAAATGCCAACTTGTAAACTTTGTTTGTAGCATAGTTCCCATTTCCCCAACAGAAAATTCTCTGATCAGGCTCCTGTGTGATGGTAAATTCACCAAGTATATCTCTGAGCTCCTCTAACTCTGTAGCAGAAGCTTGAGAAATTGGGATGGTAAAAGGATCCTTAAGACTCTCAGCCTCACTAGCCTCTTTCACTGACATGTCAGGGAATCTTACAAATTGAGCAATGTTGGGCATAGCTTCAAGCAATGTGTCTCCAGCCCAGTTATCTTTCCAGAATAAGATACAGCTGCCATCACCTAGCTGACATGTGGATGTAGACCCATACAAAGATTTAAGCCTGTATATGTCCTTCCACCAAAAGGGACCCACTTCCCTCTGAGTATGAGGTACTCTTCCATCATAATATCTGAACCACAATTGTTGGACCCATGGATTGTCAGCTTTTGAATAGAACTTGTATAACTACTTGACTAGGAGTGCATCATTTTGAAGTGACAAGTTCTTGATGCCTAATCCACCTTTCCGTTTAGGCCTCTGGGCCAGCGTCCATGCCACCAAGTTTCCCCCTCTTTTCCTCTCAGAATTTCCTCTCTAGAGGCATTGTTTTCTGATTCTATCAATATCCTCTATGACTCCATTGTGAAGCTTGAAAGTGCACATGGCATAGGTGACTGTGGGAGTAATCACAGTGTTGATGTATTCAACTCTCCCTAGGTAGGACAACATTGTGGAGCAAGCAGTGAGCTTTCTTTCTACTTTGTCTAGCACAGGTGCAAAGTCTTCCATCTTGGGTTTTGTTGTTCCCAAAGGCAACCCCAAATAGGTAAATGGAAGAGTACCAATCTGACACCCTAATGTAGTAGCCAGGAGCTTCATTTTATCTATAGACACATTGATAGGCACCATGATGGACTTGCTGAAGTTAACACTTAGCCCAGTTGAAGTAGCAAAGGTGTTTAGGACTGCTTTTAGACAGAATAGCTGCCTTGCATCAGCTTGCATTATCAACAATGTGTCATCAGCATATTGAACAATTAGAAATCAGTGCAAGGTTGGGGAATTGGGAGCTTTAAGATTCCTTTATTCTTGAGGCCATTTACTATGTATTGTAAGAGTTCAGCTGCAAGAACAAATAAGAGTGGGGATAGGGGATCTCCTTGTCTTACTCCCCTTTTGCAAGTGAAATTCTTTCCATGAAGGCCATTGAGTAGAACTAAGGCAGAGCCTGAGGAGAGGATTGACTTGATCCAATTGATCCATTTGGTTGGGAAGCCAAGGCATCAGAGCATTGCAATAATGGCTGAGTGCTCTACTGTATCAAAGGCTTTAACAAAGTCTAATTTTAAGATAACCATCTCCCTTAATACATAAGTTGCTATGTCTTTAATAAATAAGTTCCTACACAATTATTTAAAAAAGAAACTTTCCAAAACATAAAGTAAAAATAAAAAAAAACTTTATACTACTGAAGTTGCTAGACCCTTAATACATAAGTTGCTACACCCTTAATACATAAGTTGCTATAACTTTTTTCTAAAAAAACTAGACTAAAAACCAAAAACTAAAAATAGAAAAGCTTTATATGACTAAAGTTGCTAGACCCTTAATACGTAAATTGCTACACCCTTGTAATACATAAGTTGCAACACGACTAATACATAACTTTCTATATTTTTTTTAAAAAACTTGACTAAAAACAAAAACTAAAAGTAGAAAACATTATAGTACTAAAGATACTAGGACCCTTATTAAATAAGTTGCTACACGATTAATACATAAATTGCTATAATTTTTTTCTAAGAAAATTGACTGAAAACATAAACTAAAAATATAAAAATTTATAATACTAAGTTACTAGATCATAAGTTGCTACACCCTTAATATATAAGTTGCTATACGATTAATACATAAATTGCTATAATTTTTTAAAAAATAGACTGAAAACACAAACTAAAAATAGAAAATTTAAATATAGAAATGTTGCTAGACCCTTAATATTGCTACACCCTTAATACACAAGTTGCTACATGATTAATATATAAATCGCTATATTTTTCTAAAAAATCAAAAGACTGATAACATAAACCGCTAGACCCTTAATACATAAGTTGCTATACCCTTAATATATAAGTTGCTACGTGACTAATAAATTTTCTATATTTTTTTAGAAAAAATAGACTAAATCCATAAAATAAAAATAGAAAAACTTTATTATACTAAAGTTGCTAGACCCTTAATACGTAAGTTGCTACATGATTAATACATAAATTGCTATAATTTTTTTAAAAAAGACTAAACTAGAAATATAAACAAAAAATAGAAAAACTTTACTATAATAAAGTTATATTTGAACCTAAAAGTGTGACTAAAAGCGAAAACTAAAAAATAAGACTGAAAACTAAAAAAATGAAAGTGTGACTGAAAACTGAAACTAAAAAACAAGACTGAAAACTAAAAAAATAAAAAGAAACTAGACTGAAAAATGAAAGAAAAAAATCAAACTATATTGAACTATGTGGAGCAAGTTATGTTGAACTAGAGCAAGTTATTATATATGCCAGCTGCAAGTTATATGGTGAAACCTAAAACTAAAACCTAGGACTGAAAGAATCAATAATTTGCTACACGTTTAATACATAAGTTGCTACACATTTACTATATAAATTGCTACACGCTTACTACAAGTTATTAAAAGACTATAACTATGACTGAATAAGTTGCTACAAGACTAAAACTATAAGTTGCTACAAGACTAAAACACTAATATAAGTTGATTCACGCTTAATACATAAGTTGTTATATACGCTTACTACTTAGTACTTAAGTTGCTAAAGGACCATACTAGGCTTGAATAAGTCGCTATAATACTATAACTAAGATTAAAACTAATATAATTTATAACATGCTTAATACATAAGTTGATACAGGTTTACTACTTAAGTTGCTTACAACTAGGACTGAATAAGTTGCTACAATAATATAACTATGATGGAGACTAATATGAGTTGCTACACACTTAATACATAAATCGCTACATGTTTACTACTTAAGTTGCTACAATCTAGGACTGAATAAGTTGCTACAATACTATACTAAAACTAAAACTAATACAAGTTGTTAATACTATAATGACTGAAACTGTTATAAGTTGATAGAGGCTTAATACAGGTATAGAATGCACAACTTGATGCATCATATTCTTCAACGCCCAATTCTGCATCTTTTGTGACCATCCATCTCACCAATTGGCTCAAGCTGGATGCTTCATCAAAGACTGACTCTCTAGAACATGAGGAATGCCAGCCAGACATCTTTAAAACAGTGTGGATCTAGATGATGGATACAGCAAAATATTAGCACTTGTCAAATGGAGATGGCCCAAGCTTGGTTCTTTGTTAACAGCTATAACTTGTCAGATGAAACAGGAACTCTGATTGTAGACCCTAAAAAAACAAATAACCACATTACAACAAACAACTCATTATGTTGTTCCGATCTACAATCATGACAAGAAAATAGTTCAAGTAAAACCACACATACAACATGACATGTGTATCCAACAAAATGTACTCCATTGTGCTATTTAAATTCTCAGAAGGTTTGGATTTCCAATAGAATCAAAAGTACAGCCACAAAGACTAGCAGCTGGAATTGTCATAAGTGAATTGAAAACTTAGATAATAATAGTCATGACCAATTGAATGAATCTAGTCAAGTGTGGAGTGAAGGAACCATGAGCTCATGGAGGCACAGTAAATGCTTGATCTGTATATGCATGAGAGATTATTCTAAGTAAAAGAAATAATAAATAAAATTGACACAGTTCAGAAGATAGAAATGCCTACATCCTCTTGCCGCCACTCGAGAATCAGCTCGTCCAAGGATGGAGGCTCAACTCATTCCACGACAGCACATTAGCATTTGCAGTGTAACCAAAAAATTGACCAAGTCAGAAGACACAAAGCATATAGCTGCTCTTGAAGAAATGAGGGGAAGCGTGTTATGCCAGGTGTCGCAATGACTTTGGAGCCCTACACCAAGACACATACGGAGAGGTCATCGTCAGTGGCACAACAGAGCTACTTTAGCCGGATCGCCGCGGTGAGCCCTTCGGTCTTGGCGCCAATGATGACCACGCCGTAGCTCAGTGCTTCCCGCCTGCTACTGAGCCACCTAGCGGCACCCCAGCCAGACGCAAGGGGGCCGCGGGGAGGAGGGGGCGATGCCCTTACCACCACCGACAGCACTCGCCTTGTTGCAGCCGCAATAATATGAGGACGGGAGCAGAGCAGAGCAGCAGTGCAGCGCTGAGGGTGAGGGTAGAGCCGCAGCGTGGGGCGAAGGGTGGGAGCAGAGTAGCAGTGGGGCATAGATGGGAGTAGCCAGCGAAGGCAGAGCATTTAGGGGAGCCATCGATGCGAGAGCCACACCAGAGAGGGAGCCGAGGCCTAATGGGCCAGCCCGTCGTGGCCTGGTGTTGCGCGTTCTAGCCAGAGCGCGACAGGTCACTTCTTAGACTTTCTGAAAAATAGAGGGAAAATAGATGGAAAAACATTCCTTATCGCTTCCTATCCGTGGTCAATAAGGCATCCATTCATCTCTATCCTCAATTCATGCCTATCAAATGAACAAATCTGTTTCCTCATGGCTTTCATCTCTCTGCGTGTGGGCAAAGGTGATGATTACGGCGATGAGTTCGTGTGGTACGTCAATGAGCAACAGTAGGTCCTCCGCTCCGCATGCTACCTGTGGCCGCTGCGTTCTGCTCCTCTAGTGCCAGCGTCGTTCACAGTCGCACAGGGTCTATCATGGCGTTGATTTTGCATGGGAGCACGAGCTCGTGCCGTCCTCTCATGAGGCGACGGCCTCGCCATCTCCAGCGTCTGCCGGGCGTGTTTTTCTAAAAATTACCATTTAAAGACGGCACTGGAACTCCTGTTGTACGTGCCCTAATACACTGGATATGACTGATGTCGTCAGACGCGCACGATGTTGCCCATGTTCCCTAGGCGCGGTCACCAACCGTCGATCCTGCCTCTAACTTCCTCCATTTGAATTCAGCGTGTCCCGCTTCACTTCCTGGCTTCTGTTGATAGATCAAACCACTGGTAATTACGCCAACATAGGGTCGCATCACCGGCGAGCACGCCGGACGAGTGATTGCTGTGGAGGCCTCACGTGCGTTACCACTATGGACGGCTGAGTGTGTCGCAACGCAGTTCATAGGATGTAGCAGGACGCAATCGTGATAGACATGATTCTGTCCTCTCGTCACTCGATGGCGGAGGCCAAGTGGATGTGAAGGACCGGAAAGGCGACCAGAGGGGGGTGAATGGGAGCCTCAAAATTTCTTTCGAAACTTTTAGGTCCTTGGCTCGACAACTAACCCCAAGAAGCAATACACAGACCACGATGTCCATGACCCTATTGAGAGGGTGGATGTTTCCTAGGAACACAACGGGACACCACAAAACCAACGCAACAAATCAGAAGCAAATTGGAGACAAACGGACAAGCAACGAAAGAAAACAGCATCTCGGGTGTACTACCGGAAGTACAGGTAGACCAACCGGTAGTACTGACAGTGACTGAAAGTTTGAGGGAATATTTTTAGCCTAACTCGAACATGCCACTGACTGCCCAAAAATGCACTACCGGTAGTACCGGTGAGGTACCGGACCAATCTTCAGACCCAGAACGCGATCGGAGCGCACCAACCGGTAGTACCGGCATTACTACCGGTAGTACTGGTGAGGTACCGGTAGCACCGGTGGTTCAAAATGGTAGTACCAAAAGAATCGTGTGGAGAACTTGCACTACTAAAAGTAACACCGGAAGTAGCACCGGTAGTACCGGACAGATACGTGCGAAAATCGCCCGGAACAAGGAAAATTCAATTTCTTGGTCAAATCAACTCCGATTGCCATAAAATTTTAATTGTAGGGTCACAAGGCAATAGGGAAGCTATCTCTAAAAGGTCATGGCCCAATTTGACACGAATCAAGAGAAATCAAGAAAGAGGTAAAGACTCATCAAGAACTTGACATGAACACAAAATCGTCCCGATCTACTTGCTCGTGAGGAATTAACTCAAACCCTTTGGTGGGATTGATCCTCTCACGTCATAGCTTGAATCAACGCTAGAAAAATGGACTCAAATGGTGCAAAATCGAAGAAATCCAACCACAAAATTAGAGGGGGGAAAAGAACTCAGGATGAACAACTCAAGAACAATAAGAACACAAATTCATCACGAGATTCACACAAAGATAAATGCCCAGAGGGCACGAGCACACTAGGGGGTGCTCTTTCCATGAACAAATCACTACAAATGTCTTGCTGTGGACCTCACACACTCTGAAAGACTAAAGACTGGGAAACCCTAACACTGGAATAGGACAGGTAAGACTGAGTGGAGGCAGTCCCTCCTATTTATAGTCTTATTACACAATTCCACTTCTACCCCTAGACATTCTAAGAGAGAACCACCTAGCCAGGGGCATTGTGTTCCAACTCGAGTTTTCCTGATTCGACAGCCACCATGCCTCCTCACCGGTAGCCTCGCTCCGAAGCGATCTCCCCGAAGCCGCCACGT
The DNA here is from genome assembly GCA_023333625.1 of Bothriochloa decipiens. Lineage (NCBI taxonomy): Eukaryota > Viridiplantae > Streptophyta > Magnoliopsida > Poales > Poaceae > Bothriochloa > Bothriochloa decipiens. Next base: position 55,713,142 of record CM041633.1, on the reverse strand, counting down.
GCCGTCCATCCGCATCAGGACCTCAGCCCGAGTTTTGAGGCCCAAACCCGGGAAACCCGCCACCGATGGTTTTGAGGACAAACCACCAAACCGCCCATGAGTATCGTACCACGTACGCATCCCCGCCAATGGTTTTGAGGCCAAACCACCAAACCATCGCCGATGGTTTTGAGGGCAAACCACCAAACCGTCGGCGAGTAGCGTAGCCCATACACGTCTCGTGCCGTGTACACTTGCGCTCATCGATGTCCCAAATGTCAGCTACCGCAGCTGGCCACCCGGCCGTCTGGTCCCTCGGTCCAAGCCTCACGTCCGCCCTTCACCGCAACCGGTCCGTCAGCACGGCACGCCCTACTTGACCTTCTCCCGACTGCTGCCACCGCCTCCGGACTCCACACCTACACATCACGAAGCCAAGAGACACCGTTTCAACACATAACCCTATGCCAGGGGATCAGTAGAACCACCGAACCAATCACACACCAAAGTATTGGCATGTTGAAAATCGCTCATCACAACCACAAGGGTGCTCCAAAATGGTTATGTAAAAACCATGTGTTCGCAAGCTCCCCCTTGATGAGTGCATTGTCAACACCAACACAAAGCCAGAGAAAACCCACTCAAGTGACCAAAAGCCAAAGAAAAGATCGACACGGGTCACTCACAATGAGCAAAGCAAAGCCAACAACTTGGTCCCCAAAGACATGGGCAACAGCTCGATGCAACCAAGCAAAAACAATCTCAAAGCACCTGAAAGCCACTAGACCCTCAAGACAGAGGCAAACGGCTCGACACGTCTAGCAAAAGTAAATGTGCAACTCCCCCTTAACAAGTGCATCAACCTCACAAATGCACACGAATGCACACTCTGGATTTGTGGAATAATTCTCCCCCTTGTTGGCAAATGCACTTATCAAGCTCTCACAAAAGAAGCTCCCCCTCAAATCATGTTATGAGATGCACAATGCGAATGTACAAAGCTTCAGGAGTATAGCAAGTGGATAAAAACCATGCTCAAGTTGGTATGGTATATGTAGTACAATAGGCGCAAGACAAGGCCAATGCTCAAACTGATCAAATGAACAAAATATGAATCATAAGCATTTTGACCAATTTTAAGCATATCTGCTAGCTGGTTTTTGGTACTGATATGGATCAAGTCTATTGTGCCCTTCTCATAGTTGTCTCTCAGGAAGTGGTACCTCACCTCTATGTGCTTGGTTTTGCCATAGAGCACTGGGTTCTTGGCTACACTTATGGCGCTGGTGCTATCATAGAAAAGAGGCACTCGAGAAGACTCTAGACCTAAGTCCTTCAGGTAGCAACTATCCACATGAGTTGTGAACAGCAAGCAGCAGCAGCGACATACTCAGCCTCACAAGTAGATTGGGCAATAGAAGATTGCTTGTGAGAAGACCAAGAGACAAGAGAAGAACCAAAAAACTAACAAGTGCCCAAAGTAGATTTGCGCTCCACACGACAGCCAGCAAAATCAGCATCCGAATAACCTGAGAGAGAAAGAGTGGAAGTGGTCGAGTACCAAAGACCGAATTCAGGAGTGAAGCGGACATACCTCATGATCCGCTTGACGGCTTGACGATGAGAGGTGCGCGGCGAAGACTGAAAGTGTGCACAAAGATAGATCGCAAACTGAATGTCCGGTCTCGTCGTCGTCAGGTACAACAGTGACCCAATCATGCTACAGTACTCCTTCTGGTCCACGACTTCTCCCTCCAAGTCTTCATCCAAGGCAAAGGTAGTCGCCATGGGCGTCAAAAGAGGCTTGGCATCGCCCATGTCAAACTTCATCAGGAGATCCTTCGCGTACTTGCCTTGGTGCACAAACGTTCCCTCCCGAGTTTGCTTGATTTGCAACCTGAGAAAGAATGTCAACTTGCCCATCATGCTCATCTCAAACTTCCTGCTCATCAAATTAGAAAACATTGCCACAAGGGCATGTGAAGAGCCACCAAAGATTATATCATCCACGTATATCTGAACAATGAGAATGTCTTTGCCTTGCTTGAGGAGAAACAAAGTCTTATCAACAGAGCCCATGGTAAAACCCTTTTCAAGCAAAAAGGACTTCAACCTAGCATACCAAGCTCTCGGGGCTTGTTTGAGACCATACAAGGCTTTGTGGAGTTTGTAGACATAGTCTGGGTGCTTGGGATTTTCAAAGCCAGGGGGTTGCCTCACATACACCTCCTCCTCTATGTACCTATTGAGAAAAGCACTCTTGACATCCATCTGATACAGCTTGAACCCTTTCGAAGCTGCAAAGGCTAAAAGGATCCTAATGGCTTCTAAACGAGCAACTGGAGCAAAAGTTTCCTCAAAGTCTATCCCCTCTTTCTGGCAAAACCCCTGAGCAACCAATCAAGCCTTGTTCCTAACTATCACCCCATCCTCACTCTGGTTGTTCTTAAACACCCACTTGGTACCTATGGGATGACATTGTGGAGGTGGAGGAACTAGGACCCAAACTTGGTTTCTCTCAAAGTTCTCTAACTCCTCATGCATGGCATTGACCCAATCTGCATCAGATAGTGCGTGTCCAATATCCTTGGGCTCAAAATCGGCAACAAAAGCAGAATGTGTGAAATGAGAAATTTCATAGGACTTGTTGCGAGTGACACACTGGTTGAGGTTACCGATCATGGTCTCCGGAGGATGGCGATGCTGAATGTGCACGGGTACGGACCTTGATGAAGTCGCCTCCCCTCGGCTGCAGCTAGAGCTCCCTCAGGTGTAAGAGAGGGATACTGATCGTTCGGCCCCCATGAAGTAGAAGAAGAAGGATTGGGGCCACGAACAGACGTAGTCATCACAGGGTCGATAGGGGCAGCCGGTGGAGTCGGCTTGGGAGCACCCCAATCGGCATCGTCCTGCTCCTCCTCCACAAAGATGCTCTCACCCATCTCCTGATCACCTGCATGATCAAAGATAGGAGAAGAACAAGGTGTGGTTTCGTCGAAGGTAACTTCACAAGTCTCCATGACGTGGTTAGTCTCAAGATTAAGTACTCTATACACACAAGAATGACTAGCATAACCGAGGAAAATGCCGTCTGAAGAAAGATGCGAAGAAAGATAGCACGCTGTGTAAAAGCTCGAAGAAAGATGCGATTTGACAATGGCATATTGACAATCGCTCACCACCACCATAAGGATGCTACACAATGGTTATGTAAAAATCATGTCTTCACAGGATGGGCTAAGATGGATCAGGAGGAGATGGGACGAGAGATGGCGGAGAAGAAGCCTGGCTGCCAAAGCGCGCAGCAGCGTTTACTACGGCGGCCGCGTGCCAAACAAGGGGCTGTCGCTGGTTTATTGGGCTGGAGCGATGAAGGGAGCAGTGTTCTCTCGATTTCTTTGTCGATATTTTAAATATCAAATGGAATAAAATTACGGAGACAAATATATTGAAGATAAAGAACAATCTGCGTCAGGAGCGTTGTTGCCACTTGCACCACGTGCTATGGGAAGGAGGTACCATGCAGATTTCTAAAATAGATAGGACAAAGAGGTGTGTGAGTGTAGCAATATGAGAACCTCTCAAATATGAGCACACAGGACAAAGAGGTTCCAGATTTAATGTCTTTTAAATAACATAGCAATATGAGCACCTCTGAAATGGAACCTTCAATCGTTCTTAGATCTTGAGAATAAAAAAGTCACCACGTACACCTCCTGTCAACAGGGACGTCGTCTGTCGCTGAAATATTTAAAAAATCTTCATGGCTAGAAGCATTTGCGTAATTTTTCTCATTTTCTTTTTTACCTTTTTATCTCCCAAATGAAACTTGTAACATTTCCTGTACTTGTACATTTATTATTTTTAATAAAATTCAGTAGGGGATAAAACCCCTCCTGTTCCCTAAAAAAAATCTTTGAAAAATCCAATTTCATGAGTAGAATCAATAAGCTAATTAAGTTCACATGTCACAGTTCTTAGATTTGTAAAGTTGCTCTGATTCTCTTCTGATTTGCAGACATATGCTTGGTTTAAATTTATCTTCTACCTTTCAAAATATGCCAATTACCTTCTCTTTAGGCTTCTTCGAGTCAGAGTTATTCTCCATATCAGTTTTGTTCAGTAGGGTTACATAATCACCAAATGACATAGAGGAAAACTATATAGAACTAAAAATTCATTTCGTATAAACTATGGTTGTTATCTCCATCTACTGGCCCCTCTTCTCTGTGTGTTCCCAACCAGCTAGCAAGCAAAGGGTGGCGGTCTTATAATTTATTTGATCTAAACCCAATTAATAAATATGATAAAAATATATATTTAACTACTATTGTTTTTGCGAGTATGTTTAACTACTATTGTTATTGGAATCATACAATAAATATGCATCCCGTTGCAGCACATGGGTATTTTTATTAGTTCTACTTAATAACTCAATTCACTTTTTATTCTCTACACCATAATAGGACTAAACTCCAAAGGGGTCCCACAGATCCGACTCAGCATTGCTTTTGTTTGCGACTTTTTACAAGTGCTTTCTTGTTGGGTCAAGCCGTCCAGTTTAAAAAATAATAAGACTATCTATGTACTGAACGTCAATTAAAAGATAAACCACTGCAAGAAGACGCTATCATTGTATTGGTGAAACACTCTTGCCGAGTTGTTCGAGTATTGCAAGTGGAGATATTTGTTTTGTTCATGATGAAAGCTGGTTCTGAATTAATTAACTGATTAAAGAGAGTTGACGGCGGCTCACATTATGTTGTTCAACATGTTGCAAATTGTCAATTCTGAATTGTCTAGCTACGGATTGTGACTTTACGGGAGTTAATTTATTTTTGTTATGGGATATGAGAAATACACATACATGCTAAGTTGTTCTACTGTAAAAATAAGGAGTTTGCTATTAGAACATAATAAAAAAGAGAGAAATATAAATTTATTACCGTTAACAACGCAAGGGCAGCAGATTCGCTACTTCATGGATGGCAGTAAGACGGCTCATGCTAGTAAATACTGAACGATGGGCAAAACCCGTAAATGCACAGTTCACCGGAACTTGTGGAATTCGTTAGTTTAAGTTTCCTATTTCTAGTTTTGGCATGGCCTCTAGATGGAATTGATACTAGCGTATCCTTAGATTGAACTGGCAAGAATCAGTCTTCTAGAATCTCCATGGGGCGAGCTTGGACGATATCATCGTCATTCGCCAGACACATCCAGGGTGGAGTTAAACACAAACTCTAAACCCAGTTAGAAAATCATATGTTGACGTCGAGGTCTGTCAAGCTCTCGAGCACAAATTCCCTGAAAGCCATGACATTGGCATGCCTGCTGTTGTTGTTTGATATACCGACAACCTATCATGGGGTTACCGGAACAATGATTGGAGGGCTTTGGCGTAAGCAGGATTCAGCGGTTAACAATGATTTATATTGATTTGAGCACTCATAATCGATTAATAGCTTTTCGTCCAGTTCGGCGTGATGCCGTTATGTTGGATTGTATGATTGAGTTGATTGTACAAGTGGCACTATTTTATATGGACCAAAGGGTAGAGCTGGTTCTAGTACTAGTCAGTTACAATTGGGGAGTCCTATCAAGTCTATTACGGAGACTACTGTTGATATTTTAAACGCATATAGAATAATTCATACATGTACGGATTCTGATGTAGCACTTCATCGGAAAGTATTATAGAATATCATATCCACAAGGAAACATGAGAAAGGAACTAAGTCTAACTTAACCCTTGAGTAGAAACAAGGACAAAGAAGATATGAGCGTAGAGGAGATCACTGAAGTCTTCTCATTTTGACTTCGGTAAACTATGTATTTTATTGTTAAATTAGGTAAACTACTAGGGAAGAATACAAGGAAAGTAGCTTTTCTTAGCAACGGGTCATGCTCAGCCTACCAATGGGAGGCGGACTATAAAGGATTGAACAAGGCTATAAGAGTCACCCTCGTGAGCTACTATTGATCAGGGAAGTAGGTCACATCCATGAGTAACCGAATCTAAGCACTATGATTACACAACAAATATTAATTTCAACCCAACAGCGACAGGGATTAAAGTACGCAAAAGAGATCATAAACTAAAAGAACAATATAAACAATTTTACCAATCTAAATTAGAAGCTAGCTCAAGGAGAACTTGATTCTACTTGGGTTTGAGTCGTAGAGAGAGCAACGACAAGCCGACACTTCTTTTAAACTCTCCCCTCACACTCTATCCAACTATTTCTGAATAAGACTAGCTAGACCCTAATCTTTGGAGGATTGTCTTCTTCTTGAATGCTAGCTCTGATCTTGACTAGGGTTTTTGATGTTGGGGGGCAAGGCCAAGAGCGATAACCCCATCCTCTCCCTCTTAGTTTTTGGCACTAGACGGAAACCGAAAACATAAACTTTTGGGGGTGGGGGGAGGATCTGGATGAAATCTATTTTGATGATAGAAATGAATATTCACCTTATCAAATATCGTCTCGATTAAAGAGGTCTGGTTCCAAGCCTAAGTGACTTTGGGCGAGTGGAGACCATCTCACCCAAGCGAAGGCAGTTTCTCCTATGGACACACTCGAGGGAGTTTGGTTCCACATGACGCAGCGACGAATATATCTTCATGAGAGCGAAAAGACTATCACTCATTCTGGAGATTTCATTTAACGGCACCCAGGTTTCAGCTACTCTATTCGGCAAGTTCGTTCTCTCAGAGGAGACACGTCACCGATGGCTTCAGCAGATGTGTCTCGGTTGGTCAGTGGGTCGCGCGACCAGAGGCGCTAGAAGCCCAAAGACGATGTCACCCTTGGTGTCAGGAGAATATTCCGAGAATAGGTAATAGTTAGAAGGGTAAAATTGTCATGTAAAAACATATGGGCGTGTAGAAGTAGCTAACCCCCAAGGGGTTGTAAGGAGGGAGGAAACTTGTTTTTAGGGATTTGCATAATACACTTTGTATCCGCTACTTCGTTCTTGTGTCTTGCTATCATTCGTATTTAGTTGGCTAGAATCTCGGTTAGGGGGTTCTTGAGTTAAGGCTTGGGACAATACTTGATTCTGGAATAGGCTCAGGGTTTCTTCCTATGGTTTCAGGATGCTCTGGCAAAGGGGATACATGGCTGCATAGGTGGTACGTGAATTCTAAGCCATCAGATCAAACCGACCTTAAGCAACAATGTAGATGCAAATCCTAAGGCGGTGGGAGAATCGACATTGAAGCAGAGGCTAGCATGGGGGAGCCACTTGTTGGCCAACCTGTAGGTGTGGTCGGCCAAACTATATCTCAGGGCAGAATCTTCTACAGTCTTATGCTGCATGTTGTCCCACAAATTTATCGTAATTTCCTTTGACGAATAGGTCCCCCTTGACATTTTCTGGTAAACCTATGGTTGTAATCCCGTGATAGTTAGAAAATTGGATTGGAAGTTTCAAAGTGCATCAGAAGTTACATGGTTGTAAGTAAAAGTTGGAAGAAGGTCAGGTCAGAAGTACGTAGAAGTTCTGAACCAGCCAGAAAAGCAACTTACAAAACTAGATAGAAAAAATTCAAAACTAAGTTAAATATTCTCCAAAAATTCAAAAAATTTGCACACAATTTTGACTAACCCATTTAGAAAGTATCCCCATGAAATTATGTCAAAAAAATCAAAGCTTGAACAGAGAATTCAAAATCACTTTCCCCAATTAAAATTTTGTCAATTTTCCTTGAAATGGGGATTTTCAAGTGCTTGTGAGAAATGCTTTGGCAGGCCATGTGTATTCCAATGCACTCCTAGCTCCAAAAGATCATTGAAGAACATCTTAAAAACCTCATCACATAGGTGAATACCTCTTCTAGAAATGTAGTTTTAGAGGAAGATTAGTTTTCCAGCTGTCTTTAAAAATAGAAGGCATTTACTAGAGGCAGAAGTAGATTCCTAGAGGCAGTATGGCTCAAAAAACTAGTTTAGAGGTAGAGTTTGATAGAGCCGGCTCTATCCATAACGGCCAACATCTCCAAAAATGTACTCATAGAGGCATTGGTATAGAAAAATTCAATTTTGCAAAACAATTGTACATATACTCCTATTAAGTAAGGGAAAATTAATATTAGTATACAGCCAAATAAGATATAGAGCAGTCTCATTTCTTCATGTAGTTTTATATTATAATCGTTTAATCTTCTCACAAAAAAAAGATAGTTACTCTCATAAGATGAAGTTTGCATATATTTATTGTCATGCGGTATCGATTGATATTACAATTATAATCACACTCTGTAGTAAAATTAAGATATTACAATTATAATCACACTCTTTTTGGTACAAATTAAGTGGCAACGTGGACATAGTCAACATCACAGACATCACCTGATTAATTTGATACAAAATTATTGTAAGATTTGGCCTTGAGCCACAGCATGGACTTCTTTTTTAATGTTATACCAAAGGTCTCTGCAATATCAAATTCTTCCAATTTGACGCCATCCGACGAATCCCAATCAAAATGGTAAAGAAGGCTAGCAAGTGCTAGCTCTAGGTTGGCCAGTCCGAGTGTGATGCCAGGGCATATTCTCCTGCCTGCCCTAAATGGAATGAACTCAAAGTCATTAGCCCTAAAATCGATATTGCTACTCTCAAATCTTTCTGGCCTGAATTCCTCTGCATCATGCCACAGTTGCTAGTCCCTTGCTATGGCTCAAGCATTCACAGACACCTTGGTTCCCTTTAGGACATCGTAAACCATAACCTGACATGACTCGCGACATTCTCGAGTGACCAAGAGTGGTACTGGAGCATGCAGTCGTAAAGTTTCCTTGACCACCAGTTGTATATATCTTAATTTGATCATCACCTTCGGTTATCTTGTCTTGTCCTTTGAAAGTCTCCCTTACCTCTAACTGGGCCCTATGCATGAGTTGTGGATTCTTAACAAGCTCCGACATTGCCCATACTAGAACAGTTGATGACGTTTCGCTCCCAGCAGAGAAAATATCCTACAATACAAATAAATGCTATGCCCTCAACCATTCAGATTCCAGTAGCCTACACCACTCTACGTGAGCTCAAGGAGAAAAAGGAGAAATCAAGCGCTTCCATAGCATCATCAACTAAATCTATGCCATGTACAGCCTCCAAGAAATTCTCAGCAGATTTCATTGAGACACTACTCAAACTATGCATGGCCGATGGGAATGAACAAGCACTTTAGGTAATCTATTACACTATCATTGTTCAGGATGCAGCAAACTCATGGTCCATTACAGAGGAAGTAATGTACTACAATGACCACTTCTATGTCCCAGCAACCTCTCCACTACTAAAAAATAATGGAAACCGTTGGTATGACAGCTCCCCACCTTATTGCAATTGGATTCCATACAGCTTCCACCACATCCCGGTACATACCTTTCCGCCAAGTATGCTATTGCTGGAGTGATGGCCAACAAAACCGTTACTAGTGGCCAAAATACTTTTCTTTGATGATCATGGGCAACAGCTTCTCATCATCAAAGAATGTCCACATGCCAATTCATAGAGGAAGCAGCCACCCGCTGATATCCCCGACTTATGCAGCTAAGGGAGCCACCATGTTCGGGACTATGCTTAACCTAAATACAGATCAAACCTTCCAAACACAACATACAATGTGTAGACCATTTAAGGGTACCATACATGCAGGACAGGCGCTATCTCTACCAAGGCCACCTACTTCGATGAAAATGGTTCACTTCACGGGGATGCTAACAAGAGCTGACATGACGGATGCCATCCAAAACTCACCAAAACACAACAACAAAATCTATGACTACATCGTCTCAGGCTATTTTGGCTCTTTTCAGTACTCACTCATCTTTGGCCCCTATAACAATGGAGAAGACTGAGACACCCATGCCTTAGGCCATGTCATTATCCAACTCATGGAAATCCCTTGGAAAACAGGCGACCTACTTCCAATGCTTCGTCATGGCGTTTATTTCAACACGTGGACGCGCTGACTGGAAAATGGGGAGTATTGTAACACGTATAACTCCGGCCAACTCTCAAAGCAGAATAAATGGACCAGCTAAGGCACCAAAGGAGAACAACATAACCAACTAGGCAAGAGGCCGCATGAAACCCTAAGAAGAGAGGAGCAGGGTGCTCTGGGCGCCGCCGCCGCCATCTTGGTCCTGTCGTTGATGCGTTTGCAAGACTGCCACATCATCGAGATGAATTAAAAAAAGATTAAATAAAATAGGAATTAAGGATCCGCAGGATCTCTTGATTAATTGCTTAAGAGTCAAGTCCAAACGGGACTACAAATATTGAGTAGTTGTAATCAGTTAATGGCAATAAAAAGGGGTTATCCCTTTTTTCTTCACTCACTGCCCTTCCTCTTGCACACCCGCCACCACTCCTATCCACGCACGCCATGCTGCGCCGCCATCATTGCCGCCCCCTCCCCGAGCTAGGGCTGCCACGTGCCCCCTGTGCACGGCCTGTCAGACCTACCTTGCCACTGTTGGGTGCTTTTGACTTGCAGGCCACCTGGAAGACCTAGACATTATTAGTTTTTCTTTAATATTGATCGTGCTATTTTAATTTTATTAACACGTACTCATTTGTTCTTCAAACTTACAGCTATTTTAGCTCTTCGATAGTTAGATTTTAGACTCATATTTAATTTGGTATTTGTTGATTAATTTATTACATTAAGGTGCTATGGACTGCTTGTCTTCTAATGAAAAGTACCATTTTCTTTCTCTTATTTTTTCTCTAATATGCAAAAGATTTGTGTATCATTGTATTAAGAAAAAAATTTTGACAAACATCACTACACCACAACCCTTAATAAGTGACTTACTACGGTTTCTAAAATTTGATAATTAACGTTGAACGCACAGTTGCAAAAGGTTTGTGAAGGACGGTCAGTTGCTAAAACTGAATATGACAATGGATGGTCCGTCGTTATAAACATTTTATTTTTACGTTGGGCTGGCAGTCGCTATATATCATCAACTGAGTCAGACCATCCATCGCTAAACAAAATTTTATTGGGCTTCATGTCTTTGGGTCGTTCCCTCGAAAATTTTGGCCCAAAATGACCAACAAACCCTAAGTCATGCACCTCTATGGGTTCCGCACAGCCCTTCCAAACGCGAATTTTTTTATTTTTAATTTTTTTTAAAAAAAAATTTACAATTTTAATTTTTTGTTTTCGAAATATGACAGAACTAGTCGTCCACGGTGGGCGTTTTTTAAAAACGTCCACTGTATGGGCATTATATGTGACGTGGCACAGGGCCGGCCGCCGCCGGTGCTGGCTTTTGCGGGCGGCCCCTGGCGCCTAAAAAACGCCCACTGCGTGGGCGTTTTTTTAGTGACGAGGGGGCCGCCTGCAAAAGTGCGCGCTGTGTGGGCGTTTTTTGCGCGTCAGGGGGCCCCTGCAAAAGGGCGAGGCCTGCCGCGCAAAAAACGTCCACAGAGCGGGCGTTTTTTGGCTGCTCTGAGGCCCGCCCGCAAAATAGCGCGTAGTGGATGTTTTTTGGGCGCCAGGGGCCGCCCGCAAAAGCCGGCACCGGCGACGGCCGGCCCTGTGCCACGTCACATATAACGCCCACTGTGAACGACTAGTTCTGTCATATTTCGAAACAAAAAATTAAAATTGTAAAATTTTTTAAAAAAATTAAAAATAAAAAAAAGTCTCCAAACGCCGCTCTGCACCCCACCACCCACGGAACAAGATCCTCTACAGTCGGCTGGATCGAATTTACTCTATAGTCGAGCATCTATGCCCTTCATTCCCAATCCAACCGTGAGCCCACGAAACTATGAGATAAACTAATATGCAGGCCTACAACCCGGCCCATCTCAAACTCAGGAAAAGAACTTGGGAAAGGCTCGGGGGCTGCAAATTACCCTCTACTGGGAACAAATTTTATATTCCATGAATTTTATTAAATACCCTCTAGCTTTTTTTACCAAAAAGTGAGAAGGCTCGGGGGCTATATTTAGTGAGTGCGATTTTTCTCAAAATGGCACTCTCCAAAAACGAACCGGAAGGCATCAAGGCAAGAAGACCCTCCAGCTTTTTATTCTAATAAGCAAGAGGCTCGGCTACCCTCATCGAGTGTGCTTTTTATAAAAGCGCACGACAAAGAACACGGAAGGACTAAAAGAAGATCGTCTCAATGTTTTATTCCAGAAAAAACCCGAAGCAAGACAAAAACAACCCGACTTTCGAGATTCAACCATGAAATTCTGGGAGGCTTGTCGATGCCCCATGACCGAAGAATACTGGACGGTGGACCCGGTCAATGGCCTCACAGCCTGACAAGTCAAATCATGGAACAAAGCGGCATGTAGATTTTCTTTATTTCTAGACGAATTGTAATAGAAAAGTGTCAAGAACACTTAGTCTAGGACTCGTTCTTCTCATCCGACTAGGACTCAAAGAACCCACAGCAGACCCTAGACTATAAAGGGCTGCTGAGTATATCTCTTATAAACAATTAGATACAATCAGACATACCCAGACACAACCGAAGGTAATACTCATCAATACAACGCAATAGGCTAACGTCGGCTAGATGTAAGGCTATTACTCGGATAAAGTCGAGGGACCGAACCAATATAAATCGTTCATCATGTTGCCTCAACTGCCAAGTTCCGCTATTTGCCGAAACCCCTTCAAACAAAAGAGCGTCCTGGCTACCCCTGTGGCGGGCTATCGGTGGTAAAATATCAACACAAGTATACACGTACATAACATCTTGGGTTAGCTGGACAATACATCTCTAATAAAGACTGTTGTGTCTTATTTTTGTACTAGTAGAAAAAGAACCTTCACCCACGGATCTTAATTGTGTATTGCTATTGAAATATTTTTTAAGATAAACCATATTTGACTACCAAACATCTTTTGTGTACAGATGGTAAAACATATCTTTACCACGGGTTCTAGCTAGAAATGCACAAGTATGGAACTAATAATGTATATTTGAACTCAACACCATAAGCAATGCATAAGGATGATTACATTTGTGCAATCATGCGTACATAACGATCATGACAACGGAATTATTTTGGCACTACTAGTATATAAATAAATGAATACAAAAAGTTCAAAAATATCCAATGCATCATCGATCTTCAAATTTATATAATAAGTTAGAATATTATGGATGTTTAGTGAAACAAAATCTATAGTCAGAGCATCTCCAATAATTTATCAAATTCTATTTAATAAATCTTACAATTTGCCAACTCCCAAAGAATATGCCAAGGGAAAAAACAATCTCTCTTCAAGAGCTTGGCATTTTTGACTTCTTAAAATAAAAGGCATGGCTAGCGAATCGAAGAGCCCAACTAAGACAATAAAAGAGTCCCGCTATAAAACGAAGAGCCCCACTAAACGAACGAAGAGCCCCGCTAAACAACGAAGAGTCCGGGTGCCAAGTCATATACGCATGCATATATTTGCACGCGCACAAGAAAGATATACCAAGTTGCTATTGATGCCAAGTTTTTTTGTTAACTGTTAGAGACTATTTTTTTCCTGTTTTGCTAAAATTATATGGATGCTAAGTTAATATAGAAAACTCTTGGAGATGATCTCACGTTATAAATTGGAAAATGTATGCCCGTCACATTAGAATCCCCTGTTAGTCAAAACTGACTTGGAAGAAGTAGAGCGAGCCCAAAGCACGATGGCTTTGGCATGCACTGGGTCCTGTATTATTCAGCACTTCCAATGAAGCTGCCGCCCGCCTACGATAAATACACCACCTTTGTTTTTTCGTCCCAAGTAGTTCAATTCCTCATATTTTTGTTTATATATATGGTACTATAGCCCGTTGAGATTGATGCAAGTTGCCGGCCACTGGTAATTAATTTACTACTTTTATGGTCAACACTGGCTGCCTCTATGCACAGATTCTCTGAGATCACGTAGATCCACACGTCCTGCCCAAATTTCTTCACACCTCCAAACTACACAGCCAAGAGAGCCCCAGAACCATGGCACATCTGGTCATGGGCGCCATGGGCAGCCTAATCCCCAAGCTCTATGAGCTGCGCAAGGAGAAATGTACAACCTGCAGACTGGCGCGAAGGTGCGTATCAGCTCTCTAGCCCAGGAGCTCGAGGTCACGCAAGCCGCACTCCACAAGGTGGCCCAGGTGCCATGGGGCTAGCTCGATGATGCGGACACATGATTTTCTATATCATGGTATAGTATCTTTGTTGGTGTGATGAGCGATTATCAACATGCCCAACACTTATGATTGGCGGTTGGTTCGGTGGTTCTACTGATCCCTTGGCATAGGGTAATGTGTCAAAACATGTCTCTTGGCTAGTGATGTACAGGTGTGGAGTCCGGAGGCTGTGGCAATGGTCGGAAGAAAGTAAAGTAGGGCGTGCCGTGCTGATGGACTGGGTGCGGTGAAGGGCAAACACGAGGCTTGGACCGACAGACCAGACGGCTGGGTGGCCAGCCACGGTGGCTCACACTTGGGACATCGACAAGCACAAGTGTATATGGCAGGGGACGCGTATGCGGTACGCTACTCGCGAGGAGGTTTGGTGGTTTGTCCTCAAAACCATCGGTGGGGATGCATACACGGTATGATACTCGCGGGCAGTTTGGTGGCTTGTCCTCAAAACCATCGACGATGGTTTGGTGGTTTGCCCTCAAAACCATCGACGGCGGGTTTCGTAGGTTTGGGCCTCAATACCCGGGCTGAGGTCCCGAGGCGGACGGACGGCACATGGAGGCATCGGGGATATTGCATCGAAGCAAGGCTACCGTTGAGAAGGCGCGGTGGCCGTCAGATCAGAAAATCTCGAGTTAGACCATAGTGCCCTTGGCTAGGTGGTTCGCTCTAAAAATATCTAGGAGCAGAAGTGAAATTGTGTAATAGGCCTATAAATAAGAGGGGACTGGCCCACTCCGTCTGATCTCTCCCACTTATATTTTTATCATCCTAAGCTAGGGTTTGCTCATGTGAGAGAGAGGTTAAGAACCAGAAAAGTTCATTCTTATTTTGTGAGATTTTTGGTTTGGGAATGGAGGCCCGAATCCTCCTCGTGCCCTCTGAGATTCAGCACATATAGCAGTGATTTTTAATCTGTGTCTTTTATTCTTTCTCTAGCAGCTCCCTTTGTGGAGTTCTCCCTTCTCCCTTGCTCTGCTTTCCGTGAATTTTTGAGCTGATGTGTGGTGCCATTGATTGATGACTAGGTGGAATATGTGCTGATCCTCTTCTCTAAGAAAATCTGTTGATTTTGGCACAAGCTCAGAGATCGGTTCAGTTTTCATTTTTGAGTGGAACAATTAGCTCTTGCCCAAGATTTGAGTTTCTCATAGTTCGGATGCAAATCGAGCGATGATCTCTTAGTATTTGCTCATATACTCCATCAATTTCATCTAGGCAAAATCTGAAATTTTTTCATGTTGATTTGATTGAGTTTCTCTTTTCTCTTGTGGCCGCACCCTTCTGTTCCTGCCTTTGTCTTTATAGCTTGTTTATCCATCTCCTGTTCTTGGATGGTCAAAAGTGCAGGTATGAATTCAAGCAGCAGTGCTACAGCTGCTGGTGCTCCAGCACTGAGCGTGCTTGATTGAGCAGTGATGGCTCCAAGGAAGCACCTCAATTCTCTGGTGTCGTGCGTCGCCTGACATTGGAAGCGCTTGCTCCTTGTCCTCGGAGCATGTCCAGTTGTTGTTCATTTCACTTTCAATTTCAGGTTGTAGTTCATCGTCCCTGATGGTTAAGCATGGTAGAGGTTCAAGACCAGTCTTGCAGCAGCACCATCATTGCCGGCTCTCTGCTATAGAGCATGCTCTTAAGAGTCGTGCTATCCGTCGATTCAGCAAGCTGACTGCATCTGCTAGTAGCACCTTTCAGGTTCCCAAGGTACAAGCAATTGCTGGGTAAGCAGCAAGTGCAGAGCACTCTAGCTTGCATCTACGTGAATTAATTTGCCATCTTGAGTTGTCCCTATCAAGTTACAGGAAGTAATCATTATATGCTCATTTAAATCAATTCACTTGCACGTAACTAATTTTGTAATTCCAGCCATATTACTTGAGCCTCAATTTTTGTGAGCTTTTTGTTGTTCATCGGGAGTACAAGCCCTGTCCTTTTTGTTTGCAGTTGAGTTCATGAACTTCTACAGGTACAGTAGCCAAGTATGCTTCCTCCCTGTTGTTTCACATTGCAAAATCTCAATTTGTTCTCTTCGGTCATAAGCCTGCAGCTGCTGTGCGTTTGCTTTATTCTTTTCTGAATGATCCTAAGTAGGCAGTGTAGTTCTCTATCTAGCGTCAAGTGCTAGTTGCTTGTTGCTGTTGGTCCAGTTCAGTTCAGTGTATTTGGACTTGTCGGTTTCTTTCAAAATTTATTCGTTTGAGCTCTGAATCGTCTTCCGTCTGTTGCGTGGGGTTTGTGGTGTGCAGCTGTGTTTTTAGGGAACACCCACCCAATGTTTTGGGTCATGGACATCACATTGTTTGGTTTGTGCATTTGGCGGTGAATTCAGGACAGTGATCGAAATATTTTGAAAGAAATTTTAGGGCTCCCATTCACCCCTTCTGGTCGCCGTTTTTGGTCCTTCAATTGGTATCAGAGCCTGGTTAAGGGTCACTTCCACCTTAATTGGTCCTGATCCACAGAAGATGACATGGCTTTGCAACACCGGTCGGGTAATCTGCCCCAATTCAATGGGGAGAACTACTCGTACTGCAAGATCCGGATGCAAGCGCATCTACAAGGGATCGATTGGCGTGTTTGGGAGATCATTGAGAATACTGAATACCAAGTGCTTGATGCACGTGTCAATCAAGAGCAGATCGACCAACACAATGCTAACAACATTGCCCATGCTGAGCTTTACGCTGCTTTGTCGATTTCTGAGTTTGATCGTGTTTCTGATTATCATACCGCTCGAGAGATCTGGAGGAGGCTTCAAAGCTTCCATGAGGGTACAGCCCATGTCAAAACTAGACTCTATGAGACATACAAGTGAGAGTACGAGAACTTCACCCAAGTAGATGGGGAGTCTGTTGATTCGATGTTTTCTCGCTTTACCACCATTGTGAACAGCATGCGGGCTAACAATGCAGCTATGCCCTATGCGATCATCAGAGAGCATTCAAGATTCTATATGCTCTAGATCAGAGGGTTTGGGATGTCAAGGTGCAGGTGATCATTGAATCAGCCAACTACAAGACTCTCACCGTGGATGAGCTATTCAGCAAGCTCAAGTCCACTGAGATTAATCTCCAGACGTAGGCGAGGATCAAGAATCTGTCTGCTCCCACTATGGCTCTTGTCTCAGGTAAAGGAAGTTCAATTTCTTCTTTGGCTAACCCATTGCCACTATCTCTTGCCTTGTCTTCTCTCGTGTCTGCAACAGAAGAGCAGATGGAGGCTCTTTGGGATGATGAGCTGGCACTTGTCATCACTCGATTCTCGC
Source organism: Bothriochloa decipiens (assembly GCA_023333625.1). NCBI lineage: Eukaryota > Viridiplantae > Streptophyta > Magnoliopsida > Poales > Poaceae > Bothriochloa > Bothriochloa decipiens. Next base: position 55,695,719 of record CM041633.1, on the reverse strand, counting down.
GGTTTCACAACAACTGCTTGAATCATCGATGTGGTGGCAACAAGCAAAGTTGCTTCAACTATAGAGATCTTGATCACTATGTCGCCAGCTGCTGTAACAAGAACAAGAGCTACTCCGGTAAGCACGACCATGCCAAGCACAAGGACAAGCATGAGTCCTCCTCACGCAAGTACAAGTCCAAGAAGAACTTTGACCCCGAGCTCTTGAAGAGGAGGTACTTCAACGAGTTGGAGGCCAAGCAGCGTGCCCTCATCATGAACTTCAGTGACATCGACTCTGATGGTGACTCTCCACCGACTGATGATGAGTCCGACAAGAAGATCGAGGACAAGTTCAACGGCTTGTGCTTCTTCGCCGGCAATCATCAACAAGGCTTCTGCACCATGGCAGATCATGAAGCAGTCACCAACGACAATGATGAGGTCAACACCGAGCTTGAGGTAGAACTCACAATTAAATCTCTTCTCATTGAGCTTGAGTCTATGAAAGACACCATGATCAAGCAAGTCTTCTACTGAGTTGTGCTCTGAGCTTTCTGAGAAGGTTGCTAGGATCACTTTTCTTGAGAAGTCTAGTGCAGATGGTACTAGTGCTCAGTGTGTTTGCTATGAGGCTTTAGAGCTAGAGCTTGCTAACTGTACGTATGACAAGAGGAAGACTGAAGAGGAAAACACATTCCTTTGGCACATGCTGAGTTGGCTTTCTTGTAGTGAGCCACAGTTGGGCATGATGATGAGTCAGCACAAGAGGGGTACTGACACAATGGGTTTAGGCTTTGCTTCAGGTGGGAAGGGTAACAATGTCTTTGGCAAGGTTGGTGAACATAGTGGTTTGAGCACGAGTGAGAGACCCACCAATCCTCCCAAGCCCATAAAGATTAACCCACCAAAGCCCTCTGAGCCTACCAAGGCCAGTGTGAAGGATGGAGTGCTTGAAGAGCCTCCCAAAGCTCCACCTTAGAAACAAGTGTGGATTTCAAAACCTAACCACCTCAGGAACCCACTTGACACTTTACCCAACATCTCTGATAAACCCCTTCCTAAAGCCAACAGAGTGAGTCATCCACTACCCAAGAGAGAGGTGTATCACACTGACTATTGCAAGAGGGATGGTCACTTGTTTGGGTTTTGCTTTAGGAGGAAGAGAGATGAGAGGCGTGAGTTTGAGCTCACCAGCAGGACATGCATCGTCCATCTCATAGCATGCATAGTTCACCTGCTTAGAAGCGTAACACTAGACCAAGAGGTGCAAGACCTCAAGATGCTAGACCTCAGTTTGTGAGACCATGTGATGGTTGTGCTCAGGGTGGACCAAGTCATCCTCAATACGACTCTAGGTCCCGTGGCAGTGGCTCTCAGTCCTACACTTCTAGCGGACCACATTTTCTCTCTCATGGTGATCACTTCTCTCCAATGGGACACGGCAAGTATGGTGTTTTTCCTAACACTTTTCCAGGGCAAATGACCCAGCACTGGTATTCTCCATAGTTTACTAACCCCTGTGTTGGATCATTTGCTCATCCCATGTCTTTCTATTGATGTAGCATGGAGGCTTGGAGAATATATGGCTTGTTAATTTTGGGTGTTCGTTCAACATGACCGGAAATTCAAATTGGTTCTCTAGCCTTGACCCCATGACCTCCAAGGAATATATCACATTTGGGGACAATGGTAAGGGAGGTGCTTTCTCGTGGGTCGGTAAGGCTCAATGAGAACTTTGTGCTCAAGGATGTTGCTTTGGTTTCAAGCTGGCACTTCAATCTTCTTTCGGTTTCGCAACTCCTTAGAGAGGGTTTCGAAGTGCGCTTTAAGCTGGGTCTTTCTCGCATACTTGATTCGCAAGGTGATCTTGTGTGTTCGATTGTACCATTTGGGCTTGTCTTTCGTGCCAATTTTTCTTGTTCTTTCAGCACTTCTCGGTGTTTGGTGGCAGGCACTCCTTCTGAGCTTTGGAAGTGGCATAGGAGGCTTGGTCATTTGAGTTTTGACTTGCTTACAAGATTGAGCTCTCTTGATCTAATCCAAGGATTGCCTAAGCTAAAGTTTGAGAAGGATTTGGTTTGTCACCCGTGTCATCATGGGAAGATGGTTGCAGCTTCTCATTCCTCTGTGAACCAAGTGATGACCAAACAATGCGGCGAGCTTCTCCACATGGACACTGTAGGTCCAGCTCGGGTTCGGTCGGATGGAGGGAAGTGGTATGTTCTTGTGATCGTGGATGACTTTTCTCGCTATTCTTGGGTCTTTTTGATGGAGAGCAAAAATGAAGTATTTTTCCATGTGCGGGATTTGATTCTTAGGCTGCAAAATGAGCTTCCCAAGAATTCCATGAGAGCTATACGCAGTGACAATAGCACTGAATTCAAAAATGCTCATTTTGAAGCCTTTTGCAAATCTTTAGGTCTTGAGCATTAGTTTTCTTCACCTTATGTGCCTCAGCAGAATGGGATTGTTGAACACAACAATTAGACCCTTATTGAGATGGCCAGGATGATGCTCGATGAGCATAGGACTCCTAGGTGTTATTGGGCCGAAGCAATCAACATAGCTTGTTATGTTTCAAACCGCATTTTCCTTCGAGTTTTAAAAAGAAGACATCTTATGAGTTATGGTTTGGGTGTCTTCCCAAGGTGAGCTACTTCAGAGTTTTCAGGTGTAGATGTTTCATTCTCAAGCAAGGTAACTTAGACAAGTTTGAGTCTCATTCTTCTGATGGCATCTTTCTTGGTTATGCTAGTCATTCCCGTGCATATAGAGTTGTTAATCTTGAGACTAATCGCGTCATGGAGACTTGTGAAGTTACCTTCGACAAAATCACACCTTGTTCTTCTCCTCTCTTTGAGCGTGCAGGTGATCAAGAGATGGGTGAAAGCATCTTTGTGGAGAAGGAGCAGGACGATGCCAATTGGTGTGCTCCCAAGCCAACTCTACCGGCTACCCCTGTCGACCCTACGACGACTACGTCAGTTCGTGGCCCCGATCCTGCTTCTTCGGCTTCATGGGGTCGAACGACCAGTTTCCCTCTCTTGCACCTGAGGGGACTCTAGCTATGGTTGAGAGGGAGGCAACTTCGTCAAGAGTGGCGCCAATACACATTCAGCACTGCCATCCTCTGGAAACCATCATCGGTAACCTCAACCAATGTGTCACTCGCAACAAATCTTATGAAATCTCTCATTTCGCACATTCTACTTTTGTTGCCAATTTTGAGCCCGAAGATATTGGACATGCTTTATCTAATGCTGATTGGGTCAATGCCATGCATGAGGAGCTTGAGAACTTTGAGAGAAACCAAGTTTGGGTCCTAGTTCCTCCACCTCCATAGTGTCATCCCATAGGTACCAAGTGGGTGTTCAAGAACAAGCAGAGTGAGGATGGGGTGATAGTTAGAAACAAGGCTAGGTTGGTTGCTCAGGGGTTTTGCTAGAAATAGGGGATAGACTTTGAGGAAACCTTTGCTCCTGTTGCCCGTTTAGAAGCGATTACGATCCTTTTAGCCTTTACAGCTTTGAAAGGGTTCAAGTTGTATCAGATGGATGTCAAGAGTGCTTTTCTCAATGGGTACATAGAGGAGGAAGTGTATGTGAGGCAACCCCCTGGTTTTGAAAATCCTAAGCACCCAGACCATGTCTATAAACTCCACAAAGCCTTGTATGGTCTCAAACAAGCCCCCAGAGCGAGGTATGCGAGGTTGATGTTCTTTTTGCTTGGGAAAGGTTTTACCATGGGCTCTGTTGATAAGACTTTGTTTCTCCTCAAGCAAGGCAAAGACATCCTAATTGTGCACCTTGTGGCAAGGTTTTCTGATTTGATAAGCAGGGAGTTCGAAATGAGTATGATGGGTGAATTGACATTCTTTCTTGGGTTCCAAATCAAGCAAACTTGGGAAGGGATGATTGTGCACCAAGGTAAGTACACCAAGGACCTGCTGAAGAAGTTCGACAAGGGTGAGGCCAAGCCTCTTTCCACGCCCATGGCAACCACCATTGCCTTGGATGCTGATGTTGAGAGAGAAGCCATGGACCAGAAGGAGTACCACAGCATTATCAGGTCTTTGTTGTACGTGACGACGATGAGACCGGACATCCAGTTCATGGTCTGTCTTTGTGAGCGCTTTCAGTCTTCACCGCACACATCTCATCGTCAAGCCGTCAAGCGGATCATGAGGTACCTTCGTTTCACTCCTGAGTTCGGTCTTTAGTACTCGACCACTTCCACCCTCTCTCTCTCTCTGGTTACTCTGATGCTGATTATGCTGGCTGTCGTGTTGAGAGAAAGTCAACTTTTGATACTTGTCAGTTCTTTGGTTCGTCTCTTATTTCTTGGTCCTCTTGCAAGCAATCCACCATAGCTCAATCCACCTGTGAGGCTGAGTATGTTGCTGCTGCCGCTTGTTGCTCTTAGCTGCTTTGGATAGTTGCTACCTTGAGAGACTTTGGCCTAGAGTTCACCCGAGTGCCACTTTACTGTGATAGCACCAGTGCCATAAGTGTAGCCAAAAACCCAGTGCTCCATGCTAAAACCAAGCACATTAAGGTGAGGTACCACTTCCTAAGAGACAACCAAGAGAAGGGAACCACAGACTTGAGGCATATCCGCACTGAGCACCAGCTAGCTGACATTTTTACCAAACCTCTTGACCAAACCTAGTTTGCTCACTTGAGAGCGAAGTTGGGTGTTTGCTTCCCATTTTAGTTGTGGGATGTTTTGGATCTTGTATAGTAGTCTTTCTTTCTTTTTTGTTTTGCTTTTATCTTTGTATCATATTGTATTGCATCTCATCATGTATCATATCTCATATGCTTAGCTTCACTTGTATTGCTCGTTAGTTGAGATTATGCTCTTGTTGATATGTCTTATGGATACATGATGGCTATAGCAGCTTAGGCTCTTTTTGATCATCTTGATACATGTTATGAGTTAAGCTTGCTTTATAAATATGAACTTGCCTAATGAATGATGAAATCTGAAATATTTGTTCACCTTTAAGATGGAAACTAGCATGTGTAGGATGTGTTGAGATCCATGTTGCTTTCGTATGTACGCTTTAGTTGCTATGTCTTATATTTCTTGAGTCATATACTTAGCTCGGATCTCTTGATATCTTTGTGCTAAAACTTGATGTCTAAGCTAAGTAATTATGAAAATGCTTTGGAGTTGGATCTTAACTGTCCCACGCAATGTCACGAGACTGCTTTTCATTCTCTTGAGTGAGATGAACTTGGGCATTGTAGTGCTAGTCCACATCCACTCGTGATGAGACAGCTTCCCACTTGCAGATAGGGATGAACTCGGCGTGGTTGAAAAACATGATAAAAATAACAATTTTTTTGATAGACAGTTTGATCCTCTCACTTACGCATGTCTAAAAATAACCTTGTAAAACCGTTGTAAACTCCGATCCCTGTTGAAGTTAAAAGTATTAAGTGCTTCCTTGAGACATGATGTATGACCGTTATATGGGGTAGTTCACTTTTGTATACATGTGCTAGCACTAGTTTGATCTCCTGCTTACATTTTCTTTGTGCTATCCTCTTTGGTGAATACCTTTTATGAAATATGCTTAAAACTGGTCAAAATGCTTATGATTCATATTCTATTTCATTTGATTAGTTTGAGCATTGGCTTTGTCTTGCACCTGATGTAATAGATATGCCGTACCAACTTGAGCATGCTTTTATTCAACTTGCTATACTCCTGAAGCTTTGTATATTCGCATTGTACATCTTTTGCATTTCATAGCATGTTTTAAGGAGGAGCTTCTATCTTGTCCACTTGATAAGTGCTTTTGTCAACAAGGGGGAGAATGTTTCCACAAATCCATTCATGTGCATTTGTGAGGTTGATGCATTTGTCAAGGGGGATTTGTACATTTGTTTTTGCTAGATGCTTTCAGGTGTTTTGAGCTTGTTTTGCTTGGTTGCGTCGAGCTGTTTCCCATGTCTTTGGGGACCAAGTTGTTGCTCTTTGCTTTACTCACGGCAAGTGACCGTTTCGAGCTTTTCTTTAGCGTTTGGTCATTTGAGTGGGCTTTCTCTGGCTTTGTGTTGGTGTTGACAATGCACTCATCAAGGGGGAGATTGCGAACAAATTATTTTCCATATCATGGTGCAGAATCTTTGTTAGTGTGATGAGCGATTGTCAACATGTCCAACACTTATGGTTGATGGTTGGTTCGGTGGTGCTACTGATCCCCTGGCATAGAGTTATGTGTTGAAATGTGTCTCTTGGCTAGTGATGTGTAGGTGTGGAGACTGGAGGCGGTGGCAACGGTCAGGAGAAGGTCAAATAGGGCGTGCCATGCTGACGGACTAGGTGCGGTGAAGGGCGGACGTGAGGCTTGGACCGACGGACCAGACAGCCGGGTGGCCAGCCATGGTGGCTGACACTTGGGACATCAACAAGCGCAAGTGTATATGGCGGGAGACGCGTACGCAGTACGCTAAAGGCGAGGAGGTTTGGTGGTTTGTCCTCAAAACCATCAGCAGGGATGCGTACATTGTATGATACTCGCGGGCAGTTTGGCGGTTTGTCCTCCAAACCATCGGCGACAGTTTGGTGGTTTGTCCTCAAAACTATCGTGGGCGGGTTTTGCAGGTTTGGGCCTCAAAAACCAGGCGGAGGTCCCGAGGCGGACGAACGGCACATGGCAGCATCGGAGAGATTGCATCGAAGCAAGGCTACCAGTGAGAAGGCGCGGTGGAGTCAGATTAGGAAATCTTGAGTTGGGTCATAGTGCCCTTGGCTAGGTGGTTCGCTCTAAAAATATCTAGGTGCAAAAGTGGAATTATGTAATAGGCCTATAAATAAGAGGGGACTGCCTCCACTCAGTCTGATATCTCCCACTTATATTTTTATCATTCTAAGCTAGGGTTTGCTCATGTGAAAGAGTGGTCAAGAACCAGAAAAATTCATCCTTGTTTTGTGAGATTTTTTATTTAGGAATGGAGGCCCAAATCCTCCTCGTGCCCTTTGAGATTTGGCACATATAGCAGTGATTTTTAATCTATGTCTTTTGTTCTTTCTCTGGTAGCTCCCTTCATGGAGTTCTCCCTTCTCCCTCGCTCTGCTTTTCATGAATTTTCAAGTTGATGTGTGGTGTCGTTTGATCGATGACTAGTTGGAATATGTGCTGATCCTCTTCTCTAAGAAAATCTGTTGATTTTGACACAAGCTCAGAGATCGGTTCAGTTTTTGTTTTTGATGGGAACAGTTAGCTCTTGCCCAAGATTTGAGTTTCTCAGAGTTTGGATGCAAATCGAGTGATGATCTCTTAGTATTTGCTCATATACTCCATCAATTTCATCTAGGCAAAATTTGGAATTTTTTTATGATGATTTGATTGAGTTTCGCTTTTCTCTTGTGGCTGCACCGTTCTATTCCTGCCTTCGTCTTTACAGCTTGTTTATCCGTCTCCTGTTCTTGGATGGTCAGAAGTGCAAGTATGAATTCGAGCAGCAGTGCTACAGCTGCTGGTGCTCCAGCACTGATTGTGCTTGATTGAGCAGTGACAGCTCCCAGGAAGCACCTCGGTTCTCTGGTGCCGTGCGTCGCCTGACAGTGGCAGCACTTGCTCCTTGTCCTCGGAGGATGTCCAGTTGTTGTTCATTTCACTTTCAATTTCAGGTTGCAGTTCATCGTCCCCAGTGGTTAAGCATGGTGGAGTTTCAGGACGAGTCTTGCAGCAGCACCATCATTGCCAGCTCTCTGCTTTAGAGCATAATGTTCAGAGTCGTGCTACCCATTGATTCAGCAAGCTGACTACATCTGCTAGTAGCACCTTTCAAGTTCCCAAGGTACAAGCAATTGCTGGGTAAGCAGCAAGTGCAGAGCACTCTAGCTTGCATCTACGTGAATTAATTTGCCATCTTGAGTTGTCCCTATCAAGCTATAGGAAGTAGTCATTATATGCTCATTTAAATCAATTCACTTGCACGTAACTGATTTTGTGATACCAGCCATATTACTTGAGCCTCAATTTTTGTGAGATTTTCTTTGTTCATCGGGAGTACAGGCCCTGTCCTTTTTGTTTGCAGCTGAGTTCATGAATTTCTGCAGGTCCAGCAGCCAAGTATGCTTCCTCCCTGTTGTTTTACATTGCAAAATCTCAATTTGTTCTCTTCGGTCACAAGCCTACAGCTGCTGTGCATTTGCTTTATTGCTATCTCAATGATCCCAAGTAGGTAGTGCAGTTCTCTGTCTAGCATCAAGTGCTAGTTGCTTGTTGCCGTTGGTCCAGTTCAGTTCAGTGTATTTGGACTTGTCGGTTTCTTTCGAAATTTATTCATTTGAGCTCTGAATCGTTTTCCGTCTATTACGTGGGGTTCGTGGTGTCCCGCTGTGTTCCTAGGGAACACCCACCCAGTGTTTTGGGTCATGGACATTACGTTGTTCGGTTTGTGTATTTAGCGGTGAATTTAGGACAATGGTCGAAATATTTCAAAAGAAATTTTAGGGCTTCCATTCACCCCCCTCTGTCGCCGTTTTCGGTCCTTCAGACGAGCAGGTTCAGCTCTAGGCATACCAAGTCAGGGAGGCTTCCTACGACATGGAAGACATCCTTGACACCTTCCTTGTCTGCGTTGAGGGCCCTGATTCCACATATCAGGAAAAAAGCTTGCTCAACCTCTCAAGAAAATGACCACCAAATTGTTCAAGAAAAGCAAGGCGTGCCACAAAGATCAGCGCTGAGTTCAACGAAATCATGAGTCTCCTTGAGGAGGTGACAGAGCGATATCGCATGTACAAGGTTGATGATATAGTGTTCAGGCCAGTCAGATCATTGACCTATTACATTGCCCGCACCAGCACACGTTCAGTTCCAATATGAAGATGGTATCAATATCTGGATGTGGGTGATTGGGCAAGACCGCTCTTGCCAAAGCGGTCTTTGACATGCTTATAGGGATTATGATTGTGGTGCTTTTGTTCCTGTTGGTTGGAACCCTGACTTGAAGAAAGCTTTGAAGGACATTCTCATGGATATTGACAAATTGAGATACCTAGAGTTCAGTACTGCGGTATTGGATAAAAGGCAACTCATCAATGAACTTCATTCCTTCCTTCAAGGCAAAAGGTACACACCCCCCACCACTCAATTATGGGGCTTTATGATTATTCTACAGAGATAATAAATAATACTCCTTCACTCCGGACACAAATAATTGATACCTTAATCCGGTCTTAAGTCCATCATTTCAACCTTAACTGCATTATTTCAAATGTGTTCACTTTAAGTATTTCTAGATAATATGATGGTTGTGTTAACGACATACAGGTCAATTTTGTGTTTAGCTAATGTATCTATGTCTGAAATGGCACATGTGATTGGAGTTTTCATATCTAGTTGTTGGCGTGATTCTTCTTGATTTAATTAATTTACTGTTAGTTCATGACATTTGCATTCCTTTATGGATAGGTATTTTATTGTTACTGATGGCATATGGGAGATCCAGTCTTGGGAAACAATCAAATTGGCTATTGATTTCGACAATAGACGCGGAGGTAGAATAATCATAACTACTCATAATTTGGAAGTTGCCATAAAAGCTGATGAGTACAAGGGACAACCACTTCCTTATGATAGCTCTAGAAAGTTATTCTTTATGAGAATATCTGCTCATGAAGGAACATGTGTTCATACTCAGGAAGATGTGATATCTGATAAATTTATAAAGAAATGCTGTGGTATACCACTAGCAATTATCACAATGGCTAGTTTATTAGCAAGAAAACAAAGAGCGGAATGGCCTGAGCTATATAAAACTATTGATTTTGGGTCTAAAGAACTAGGAAGCAGAAAATACAATGAGGAAGACTTACACCAGTAGTAGAAGTCTGACGCTATAAGTTTTTAGCCACAGATAGTCAATTGTTGTATCACCTTTTAGCGTCAGATCATCCATCGCTAATATTAGTTTTGTGGTGTAGTGTTGGACGTGATCGTGAAAAAAAAATACATGTGCCCAACTATATGGCTACTAATACACTAGATGTATGGTTTTCGTTAAAAAGAAAATGAGCACATGAGTTTGAGTTGAGCATAACTAACAAATCTAGATGGCGCAGGTTTCTTGCATTGGCCCGGAACTTTATATGGCCAAAACATAAGTATCTGCTAGCCTGTTTCTCACAAGGTAGCGACTTAGGACATGTGAATGTGAACCAGTAGCCGCTGCCAGATGAATAGGGCTTTGGTTGGCAAGCTACGAGTTAGGAAGAGAGGCACGTTGACCAAAAGGCCCAATAATAGTTGCCTGGCGCTGCTATTGGCATAACAACCGGTACACCATAGGTTGACCCAACCCAGTCCTCTCGTACTAGGGTTGGCTCCTCGCAGTTCTCCCTTTAACACCAACGGTAGATATACGCTCGATTAAATAGAAACATGCATGAATTCATGTTGGATCCTTGGTATATTAGTTACTACGTACTAGTCAGTATGTAGACCCTTATCGCCCTAGTTCCACATGCCTCGCATCCACCTGGCCGTGAAGCATCCATTGCGTCAGAGTCTCTTTATACGCGTTCTTGTCAACCGTCTCTACCGGCTGCTGGAGAAGGAGTACACAATGGGCATAGTCTTCAGACGTCGCTATTTGTTAGGCATGAGAGACGGTTGATGTTATAACCGTCTCTTTTGCTATCTTTTCGAGACGGTTATATACGCCCGCCACTAGTACTGGCCACATTACAGAAGTAAATTTCCAGACGCTTGAATTCACCGTCACTCAGTGACCTCGCAAGCCATCACAAATTAGCATCTCTGAGCTGAGAATTAATCTTCACGATTATTGGAACACAAGGAGGCTCACGATGTGCTTGGGCATAAGGGCCTGACGTGCCACATGGGCACACACGGATTCACGACCAACCTGACGTGCTCGTCTAAATAAAAATTGCATCTATTCATGATCACATGATGGATCCTTATTATATTTGTTACCGAGTAGTCAGTGCGCGCGCGTAGACCCTCATCATCCTAGTTCACACGCCTCCCTTCCACCAAGCCACAGCCAAAAGAGCTAGTGCCCGGCCGTTGAAGCATGGCGGACCTGGTGATGAGCGCCATGAGCAGCATCATCCCGAAGCTCTACCAGCTGCTGGAGGAGGAGTACATCCTACAGACCAGCATGAAGGAGCGCATCAGCTCTCTCTTGCTGGAGCTTGAGCTCGCCCAAGCTGCACTCGGCAAGGTGGCTGAGGTCCCGTGGGACCAGCTGGATAAGCAGGTCCAGATCTGGGCTCGGCTAGTCCGGGAGGCCTCCTATGATATGGAGGACACTCTCGACACCTTCCTCGTTCATATCAAAGGCCCTGAGTCTACTGAGGAGAAGAAGAGCCTGCAGAAGTATCTCAAGAAAATGTTCAACTTTTTCAAGAAGACCAAAGCCCGCCGCAAGATCAGCGGTGATGTCAAGATAATCATAACTCATCTCCAGGAGGTGACGGAGCAGTATCGCAGGTACAAGGTGGACGACATTGTGGCCAGGCAAGCCACGGTGTCCACTACTGATCCTCGTCTTCATGCCATGTATACACAAGTGAAGAAGCTTGTTGGCATCGATGAGTCAAGCAGTGAGCTCAAGTCCAAGCTCCAGCTGGATGACATGGACAACAAGAAGATGAAGACAGTATCAATTTTTGGAATTGGTGGGTTGGGCAAGACCACTCTTGCTAAAGCTGTCTATAACAACCTTAAGGGGGATTTCAACTGCAGGGCCTTTGTTTCTGTTGGCAGGAAACCCGATTTGCAGAAAGTGCTACAGATGATTCTCATTGCCCTTGATCAGGAAGCATATGAGAAGTTTAACTTTGCTGTGTTGCAAGATATTACTCAGTTCATTAACAAACTCCGAGGGTTCCTCCAAAAAAAAAACAAGAGGTATGCATCAGCCACTCAGCTTAGAGGTCTTCTGTTTTGTTCTACAGTTTTAATGTAAACATATGCCACTTTTTTGAATCTTCAATCAAAAAATATTTCCATGGATTAAGTATGTATATTTGAAAACAATGTGAGTATATTGCCTTGAAATATAATAATATAGATTAAAAAAAGTATACTCTTGCTCTGTTATGTAAGATTTTCTTAAAATTAAAAAGGTAGTAATGAAAGTTGCATTTTCCAGATCCAATCATTGTCGAAAAAACATCACCGATGTGTGGTATCACTTATATTGGCATGCATGCTTCTTTATTTTATATAAGTATATTCTAGATTACTTAGTTCACTAACGGACTCCAAGCATAAAACATCAGCCACTCGGTTTAGAGATCTCTTGTTTTCTGCCTCTACTGTTTTAATGCCATCTTGCTTAAAGCAATCATTTAAATATTTAATTTTGAAATAAAATAATATGAATATATCATCTCGAAACAAAATCTAAACAGCATAACAACCTTGCTACTTTTTTAAGAGTTTTATTACAAAATAGAACTAAGATAAAACTGTATTTCGTAACCATGTCCACATCTAAAACGTAATTACTTGCAATATATATCAGGGTTATTAATTTTCTGTCCCTAGCTAGTATTACCATGCGTCACTTTGTAAATGTTCTAACATAATTATTAAAACTTTTCCACTTTTTTTTTGGATAGGTGTCTTGTTGTTATTGATGATCTGTGGGAGAAACAGTCTTGGGAAAATCTCAAATTGGCTATTCCTGATGATCAAAGTTGTGAAAGTAGAATAATCGTAACTACCCGTAAATGGGAAGTTGCCAGAAATGCTGATGAAGTCTACAAGCTACCACCACTTCCTCAAGATAGCTCCAAAAAATTATTCTATTCAAGAATATATGGTGATAAAGTAAAATACAGTGGTCAGCAGCCAGATGAGGTATCCGATGAAATTCTAAAGAAATGTGCCGGTATACCGCTAGCTATCATCACAGTGGCTAGTTTATTGTTGCATGAACCAAGGGCCAGGTGGTTTGAGGTATATAAAGCTATTGGTTTTGGGCCTAAAGATAATGAAAATAATGTGATGAAGATACTGTCTTTTAGCTACTATGACCTGCCTTCACACCTGAGGACATGCTTGTTGTATCTAAGTGCATTTCCAGAAGATTATATTATCCCTAAGTTGCATTGGTTTGGATGTGGGTAGCTGAGGGATTTGTTCAGAAACAAGAAGGAAAAGGCCTATTTGAAACAGGTGAGGGTTACTTCAATGATCTCATAAACAGAAGTTTGATCCAAGAGGTAGAACCCGACTATAATGGAAAAAGAAAATACATCCGGCATGGTTGTTGCGTTCATGACATGGTGCTTGATTTCATCCGATCCATGTCACGTGATCAAAATTTCTTCACCGTATTTGGTAATAATGACGAAGGCACACCTGTTCCAAGCAATGTAATACGCAGGTTGGCACACCATAATCGTACAATGGGGCACAGCAATCTGGCTAATATGATTGACATGTCCAAAGTGAGGTCATTCATTGCCCCGGTGTGGGAGATCGACACATGGGCCCCAATATCTAGTTTCAAACTTCTACGTGTGCTGAATATAGGATACTACCGTGATGGTAAATTCTTGGATACGGGCTGTATCCAAATTGAACATTTCGGACATTTAGTTCACCTGAGGTTTCTTGGTGTGAATGGAAGATGGATCAAGAAGATCCCTGAAGAAATAGGATCTATGAAGATGCTGCAGACCCTGGACATGATGGGATCTCTCATTAAGGAGGTGCCATCTAGCAGCAGCTTTCCAACATAGTTGGTGTGCCTCCGTATACGTTTTCATAGCAATGTCAGTGGTTCTGAGCTGTTTTCCGTGGGAAGGCTGACATCCCTAGAGGAGCTGTCGATACACGTGTGGCTATGCACATGTTGGGCCCCTTGCGAAGGAGCTGGGCAGCCTGAGGGAACTCAGGGTGCTAAGAATTACTAATATTAGTTGGAAAGATGAGGAGATGCAAAAAGATTTGATCGAGTCTGTTTGCCAGCTCGACAAGCTGCAACATCTGAAAATCCAGGGACCTGGTGCATACACACCTTTTGGAGCAAAAATGGAATTTGTCCTCCCGGGCGATCTCCGAACTTTGGCAATATGTGAGGCCAACTCTGGAAGCTGCCATCAAGCATCAATCGTTCGTGTCTTCTTAAGCTCTTGCACCTGGACTTGTGCCTGAAGTCCATGGGTGAGCAGGAGCTGAAAACCCTGGGCGAGTTGCAGGAGCTCTGTTATCTTGGCCTTGATCTGTGGAGATCATCGGCCACGACGATAAGCAACATCGGTGACAGTGATGTTTGCTACTTCCCCAAGCTGAGGCGCCTCAGACTGAGGACATCATTGGCCATAATCGTTGCCAATAGCAGGGAGGACAAGAAGACAGTTTCATTTCACATCTGGGATGGACAAGAAGATGGTGATGCGCCCCGTATTTCTGATGAATTAAACAATGAAGGTCCTAGTTCTATTAGGGAGAGTGGAGGCGAACGTGCAGCAGCACCTCCATTCATGCCACGCCTCCAAGAGCTTGATTTTCAAGTCAGAGGGAAGGCCGTCAAGGGCTCACGTGTCGGAGAGGCAGGCTGGGAAAAAATAAACCTCTTTACTGTAGCAACCTCGGCTTGGAATTCCTCTCTTCGCTACAGGAAATCCGCGTCGGTATCGATGCGGTTATGTCAAGAGCCAGTCCCGAGGAAGAGGAGCATGTGAAGGACGCACTCAAGAGAGCAGCCCAAGTCCATCCCAACCACCCTACACTGCATATCGACCGATCATGTTGCACTGCATACATTAGCTGGGGTTAGCGGGAGGAAGTGTAAGTACTCTTCATGGCTGTGAGATCTGATAGGAACTGCTTGGTAGTTGGCACTGTGCTGTGCATTAGTTTCTATATAACATAGGTATCAGCTGGGCATGTAATAGATAGATTTTGGCCGTCGTCTGTTGGTGGCTTAATACTCTGTGCTGGGCCATGTCCTTTGACATATTGATTCAACGGGGGCACAAATAGTCCCCACCTCATTCATTTACCACAGATCCCACGAAATCCTGGTGGGTGGAGGGTGTCGAGCACCAAATAAATAGGCGACCCTAAAGGCTAGAGTTTTTTTTAAAAGACGGCAAAAGTTTTGTCGGATTTTTATTAGACGATAGAAAGGTACAAAACCAAAATTACAGAGTTTACAACTCCACTACCACTATGTACTACCACTAACAAGTGAGCAACTGGGAGGTGAGAATATTCCACACTATTCGTGTACTTGATTAGCAAAAATATACTGGCAGATCTCATCCTTGCAGATCATGGCGACTTGGACAGATTGTAGAGAATTCTGATGAAAGGTTCTCCTATTTCTCTCTTTCCATAGTTTCCACCAAAAATAAATCATGAATCCATCAAATCTCCTCCTTTGCCTCCTTTCCACTTTAGCTCTGCATTTTCTCCAGTACCCATATATCGATCCTGACGTTGGTATTGCCTCAACTGCTGCTAGGTTCAGCCACCGAATGAGATATGTCCACACTTGTTTGGCAAAATTACAGTTTAAGCATATGTGATTTAGTGTTTCCGGGTCGGTTGCACATAGCTTGCAAATTGGATCATTTGGCCAATTTCTCTTGGTGAGGTTGTCGGTCGTTAGGATTTTATTATGTAGTAGTGTCCATGCAAAGAAGCGGCATTTTGGTTCCGCTTGAGCTCGCCAAACCCAAAGGCCATAGTGTACATGAAAGGGAGAGAGAAAGATTACAACACTAAACATAGTGACGGCAACAACAAAACAACATGATTCGGCTACCAGCTTAGCCTACCAGCTGGATCTTCACACCATGGCCCAATTCCTGTGCTGCCATGTGTCGGCCCCGTGTAAATCTTGCCTTTTATCTTTTTGAGTAAATCGATTAAACTTTGGAAATTTATAACTAATTCATAGGAATTCAAAAAAATATGAAACAAGCGTCTAAATTTGGGAGGATGTCAAAAAAACTTTAGTCAAAGACCACCGAATGATGAGCGCCTCCTCCGCCGGTGGCCACACGGCCTTGCCGTGATGCCGCCCACCACCTATCGCGGGCGTCCCGGCCTAAAGTTGGGCCTTGCCGCGACGACTCCTACCATGGAGCCTGGCTCCTGCTCCCGCCGCTCGTGGGCGGATGAAGTTGAGGAAGAGGAGACAACCCCCAGCTTCACCAGATCTAGCCTCCATGACCTGCCTCCGCTCGCCGCGGTCGTGCATACAAGCTTTGTCCTCCGCGCTAGCTCCCTTGACCCTGACGCGGAGGCCTTCGTCGCCTCTCCGGGGGGTCTAACAGGAGACTGCACTTCACCGACTCGGAGGTGTCCTCTGGGGAATCTGATCCACCCCACTCGTCAGGCCGTAGCGTGGCAGCTTGCCATCCCCGAGCTCTGTGTCGCCGTCGCCATCATCGCCGCCATCGTGCCCGTGGGCTCACGTATGGTGCGCGTATGCCTTCGGCACCGCATCGGCTAGCGTCTGTCGTTGTCCACCGGGCGCGCTTGTCATTGGAACCAGACACAAATGGTTAACGGTTGATCCAAGCCGGCGTCATTGGCGGCGAGTCGTGGCGCCGCGGCGGCTGGTTCCCTCCCACCTAGTCGGCAAGTGCTTCAACTGCCTCGTCAAGGGCCACGTACGTGCCGTCTGCACGTCTCCGTCCAGGTGCTTCACTGCAAGGACGCCAGCCACCATGCGCAGAACTGCCCTCTTCCGCCGATGGTGTGTCACTGGGAGGGCAAACGCGGTCGCTCCCCGGCGCGTGCTCCAGGTGGCACTCGCGGTGCGTGCCCGGCACGTCGTCGGCGGACCTCCCCACATCCTTGTGCGCCCTCGGCTGCTACGACATCGGTACGCTCTGTGTCCACCGGCCGTTCACCCTCCGTGCTGCCATTCTATGCGCCGCCAACTCCGGAGCCCCATGTCGAGGTGCCGGTGGCGCCGCCGGCTCCGGAGGAGATGGTCGTCACACCGTGCATTCCGGCTCTACAGACGTCAGTGGATGCGCTGTCGTTAGCGCTGCTAGCTTTGGTGCTGTGCAAGTGGCCATCAGTCACCCCGGCGATGATGTTGGACCACCTGCGGTGGGAGCTTTTCAGCATCGGCGATGACAACATGGACGCCGGTGATGAGGACGACAGTAACTTCAACGGCTTCCATCCAGGCTTCAGTGGCGGTGGTGGCCGCAGGTCGCGTCGGCGTACGTCCCGGTTTGGTGGAGCGGATATTCTGAGCCTCGGCCGTGGCTCGGCCCCTGCTTTCCAGGCACGGGAAGTGAGGCAGTCAGTAGTCGTTGGCGAGGTGACGTTCCCTTTCTAGACACCAAGCGACGCCATAACCTGTGGCCAGCTCGTCAGCGCGTTTCCCGCCACGCGCGAGATGCGTGTCGTCGAGGCCATGGCTGAGCAGTTTGACTTCGGTGCCCGGCTCGACCGTTGGCCCTCTTCTGTCAAAATGCTATAGAGTGACCCAATGCTCGTCGAGGCATCCCTATGCATGCCAAAAAAGGGTGTTAGCGTCCCCTGCGTGCGCGACCGCTCCATTGACTTGTACCCACGCCGCGCTCCCATCTCCTGTAGTCTGCCCTTGATTTCCAGCTCGAGCTGCTGGCAGGCTGTGTTACCATTGCTATATCTGGGCTGTGTGTTGGGCCCAAACTCATGCCTGGAGCTGGCCTGGCCGCGCGGCCTGAGTATGACCCGGATGAGCGGCATGGACTCATTGACTCGATTGGTCTTTCACTCTCAGAGGACTGTACCTCTGGTCAGAGCACGCCACGAGCTGTTGCTCCTGGTTTGGTTGAAGCTGTGGACGTGTATGTGCTTGGCCTCGTGGCAGGGAACTCTGGGACGCCATCGGTGCGGCCCGATCTCTCCTTGCTGCCAATGGGTCAGATGGGGACGCTTGATGCACCGCCCGTCGAGACTGCCTCCGCCGCATTGTTGGTGTCGATGCTGTGGTTGATCTGTCGACTGTGGAGCTCGCCTCACCCTCTGTTGCCCAGGCAGCTGATGCCCCAGCAATGGAGCCTGTGTCTCTTGTGCGTGCTGTTGATGCTGAGGTGAATGAGGGCATTGCCATGGAAGCCACGACTGTTGATGTTGTTGTCGTCCCCGCGGAGGTTGTAGGAATGAGCGTGGACGTGGCCAACGTCAATATGGAGGACGATGGGGCAACTGCCGAGACAGTGGCAGATGCTGGGGATGCTTCCCTAGTTCTCCAATCAAAGGTCACGGACACCGACGTGGCGACACCAGTTCCTCCTGTGACGGTCGAAGACTTCATCTCCCACTTCAAGAAGCCGTTGGATCGGCCTATCATCCAGTCATCACCGCATCTCAAGATCACACGTGACCCTAGAGCATGTACTGATGAGGAACTGATCCCCAGGAGGAGCGCACGGTTGGCAGCCAAGAGCAAGAACCGGGAACTGAAGCCGGACGCCCAGGCTAGGAAAATACTAATGAAGAAGCTAGGCATGGAGGTTGAAACGTGGGAGCCAGACACGGCTTCGTTCGATGTGTTCCAAACCGCCTTCACACTCTCGTTGCCGGAACAGACCAGGAAGACCATAGAGACGTACTACCTGGGGAGAGGCCGATTCACGTCCGAGGAGCCGGCGATGGTCTTGGACCGGCCGTGATGAGTCGTATTTGTTGAGCTCTCCAGCTTATGGTCGCACTATTAGTTATCCATATAATACAAACGATAAGGATCTAGTAGTTAAGTTTGCTGTTTGGGTTACTGAGGGCTTCTCGCCACCATCATCCTAAGCCTATGTTGTAGGTCTTATGACTGTTCTATTCCTCTTAATGAAATACGGACATATATGCCTGCTCGTGAAAAAAAGCGTCTAAATTTTCTATAAATCGAGCTCTACGTCATGAGCTTATGTTTGAGTGCATTTGGATATTTTTTATATTTATTTGGTTCTTTGTGAATTCTATAGGAGTCGCTAACACGACTATTACGTCTTCGATTTCGGAGTCGATGGAGGAGTGACCTGAGGAAGGAGGCTACAAACACGAGTGAGGGGATCCTGCTGAACGACTACGCTAACGGAAGAAAACTTGTACCACTACTACCTCAACATCGCAGATGTCATGGCACAACCTTCTTTTAGAAATCCTATTGGACATGGCTAATATCTAGAATTGCTAGTGCTTTACATTTCTGCAATATTTACACCTGTGATAGGACTACATGGTAGAAATATTGCTTATTGACCCTTTCCTAACTTGTGCCACCACCAAAGACCGGCTTCGACGAGCTCCAGACCACGTGCAGCTGTAAGATATCGAGTGAGACCGATAGACGACAACCAAGAAGCTATAATGAGTCAGAGCCACGGGAGTGGTGAGCAGCAACGCCTATGAGCGTGTCTAGGCTCCGATTGATGCCCACCTACACCATTTGGGGGAAGAAAGCCCCAGAGAGGGAGGGTAGCCAGAGGGGCAACGAGGAGATCCAGAGAGGAGATCAAGGTCCCCTGAAGAGGCAATGGAACCCAGGCAATCTACATGGTGGAAGAGCATACCACAAAATGATAAGGAACCAGACTAAAAGAAACAAGCAAATAGTAGAACAGAAACCACAAAATGATAAAGAACCAGCAAATTTGGTCTCTAGTAGTCCTGAGCGCCTATATGTGACGATGTGGAATTTTATTGTTCTGCGTGAAATTTGTAGTTCCATAAATCAAAAATTAGATATGCATGTGTTTGCAAATGAGAAACGCTTCAGGTTCTCACTAGAAGCACTAGAATCTCTGCCAAGCACCAACCAAAAAAATGTTTCGGGGAGCATCACTTGGAAGTAATTCTTGCTTTTTTACTAGTCAAGAGAAACACCTAAATAATATCTATGTAGTTCTTCTGAATTGTAGTTCTAGTTTTAAGAATGCAGCAAGCTATAGTTAAAAGGTTTCTTAAAGTATTTCCAATTCACTAGAGAAACACGCCTGTATAATTTGCTTTATCCATATACCAATATATAGAGGGCATGACTCTTTTTTTCTCGAATACTCACGAGAGTGCATATCTTTCTATTAAGGAGTTCCTGAAACCTCTTGCCTTGTGCTCCTTCCAAACTTCCCAAGATACCAGCGCAAATAGTTAATGAAGTCAGGCGCGTTTGTCAGAGATGAGGGTCCGAACAGCATTGCGCCGGTCTCCTGCATTCAGCCCACACACATTCCATGAGAGTATGGTTGTATTATCCATTAACGCAGATGACTGTGGGGGCAGTTGTGGCGATCAGGACACCCATCGCGCCGGCTGTCTGACATCTCTACCAGCACGTTTCCTGATGGCCGGGAACATGTCGTCGAAGGCAGCCGCATCCCTGTCATTCAGGTCAGCATTGTTGAAGACAGCCTCGTAGGATTTCTTTTTATTTGCGGCCGAGGACGGTGGGGCATGACTCTCATATAAGAAACTTTGATTATAAGCAGTTGCGGGAGGAGGGATTGTCTATAAATAACATGATGCAAATAGCTTTATTGCCAGATTAGTGAAGGCCAACGACATTTTCATCGCTGCCTCGCCCATCAGTAACAGGCTATGAGAAGACTCGGGTTGTACCCATTGGGTCTTTATCTATGATCGTTACTCCGTTAGTGTCCGATCCAGAATACACCTCCTTGTTTGAGGCCATGACTAGCGGCAGTGTTCCTGGTGAGAGGAGAGACAAGAGACTAGTATGTGTTCTCCCTGGATAGAGTTTTGTTTGAATTGCCAACTAAAAGCATGGCTCAGTTGGTTAAATTCTGAGAACAAACAATATGGCTTATATATACCGAGCTTTGGTTTAGTATGTTGGACTAATAGAGGCATGAGTTCTTATGCGTAACATGTCTTTTGACTTATGGTGTTGGCAGTCGACGGGATGGACAAAGTCAAGCGAGAAGTTTATGTGCGATGGCCAATGAAGAACGATGAAAGGCGAGTGAGAAGGTTTGGACCAAGACATCTAAGGCCGAAGGATAGACGACCGTGGATAGCTAGTATTTGGTGACTGACAAGCAGGAGTATGACACTACTACACAAGTTATTTTAGGAGATTACGAGATATCATATGCGAGAAAATATAAGACAAGGTACTGCAACCTTGAAGGGTACCCCGTTAGCATTTGCTCCTGCAAGGCTGGTTATGTTAGCACTACTCTCCTGTTTCTCAAGGTGCAAAATGTTAAATGTGAGAGCCATGAACAGGCCTGTGCGGCCTTTGCGTGAAGCAATCGGGCTGGGCTCGTGCAGCGTGCGTGCCGAGTCCAGCGGGTGAGAGTGGCCCTGCAATCAAGGACGGCAACAAACAGGGGCCGAAGCAGTTGTATGCAGCATAAATTTGATCAACACGGGCCGATTTGATTGTCTTGGGCCTGGCGGACCAATTCCTTCTCGCAATAGGGGCTTTTTTTTTTTGATGCTATATATAGGCCTGACGGGCCATTCTCTTCATGGATCTAGCAAGCATCATCTACTCCAAAGGATGCAAAAAAGAAAAATGGCAGATGAGGCCTCGGTTACTATGTCAATTTGTTCAATACCTGTTATATACTGGTAAACATTTAAAATGCTTTGATTAAAGAGTACCCATGAGATGCTATAATGTTTGGTTAGAGGTGGGCGAAAACAAAATAAAGAAAAATATTTTCTGTAATCCTAGTATTTTGCCAATATTATAAGGTCTTGAAATTACCGTGTTAATTAGAAAGAAATAAAAGCATCCCTATACACATCGATAAAATTATATTTTAGTATTTTGTCAAAAACAATACTCGAAGATAATGGTTGAAGCATAAGATCTTCACAGTCTTTAAGCAGAACAAAGGCGAACCTCTTACACCTCCTACAAGCTTCTATAAACTAGTAGGTGTTTCAAAGACCAAGCTGTAGATGAAAACCACAGTAGAGATCTGACATTTGAAGCCACTGCCGCCTATAGAAATCAGACTGCACTACAAATCACTGATTTATGGACTTTAAAATTTATAAATAGACAAGGTAATAACAGTGGCCCGGTGACAGAATTTTGGAGTACAGAAACAAGCAATTATTATAGTAGAAGGAAGCGCAAGGTGATATGGAACCACAAAATTTGGTCTCTACTCCTCAATAGAAAGTGCATATTGTGTTATTAGGAAACAAACAACTTATGTAGCCCAGATATTGGCAGATCTTGTCTCTGGCTTTCACCAAGAACCATGTCTGCATAAAACTCAGGCCTTTTCAATTTACATCCAGTATTACCAGAAACTTACATAAGGTCATATAGAAAATTAATCAATGAAACGTGCACGTGTATAGTATAAGTTAATAAATCTCGAGTTTGAAGTGTTACGTACAGGCCTATATACAAGGGAACTTAGAGTCTACTCCATCCGCCCTGAAGTATAAGAAATTGAGTTCAGAATTTATACCAAAGGTATTCTAGGTGATTAAACAAACCCAGAAGAAAATATTTATGTGCATACCTACCATTAATGATTATTACCAACCCAGATAAGATAATTATGGACTGTTATAAGCATCACTTACATGTTAACTGATTATACTTATGTTCCATTTATTTGATATGTACAGTCTAGCTTACGCTATTTGTTACATGTACACATGCATATAACATAAGGTTATATAGAAATGTAATCAAGGGACCATGTGTATAACCTATATATCAAGTTTATAGACTAAAATAAAGTTTTTACTTCCACCATCCTAAAATATAAGGGTCTAAGATATCAAATTTGTACCAAAATATAATGTATTTTAGGTCTTCAACAACCCCCCCGCCGCCCCCCCCGGTTTGTCTTTTTCGTATGAAATATTGAAATTTCCTCTAAATTTCGCGTCACCCAAAACATTCAGCCGATAATTAAGGAAAATAACAACCGATCTACACCCTTGTTTCCTGTGGACCAATTGAATCATAAAGGTGATCTACACACAGATTTAATATCATGCACATGAAGTTACTAGTACAACACATGCTCATACATAGGTTATCATGGTATTATGTTTTTTCTGTTATAACGCACGAGCATTTACCTAGTCATCAAATATATTATTAAGTTAGATATTATTATGAAGTTCTGTCAAACAAAATATGTAGTCAACTTATTAAATAGGAATTGTATGCCCATTATATTAAAATTAATGCCAGAGGATATCCCTTTGATTCGTTTACTATATAACATAAACATACCAATACATAACATAAACATACAAATAACGAAATAACATAAAATCAAGTACATTATACTTACATTTGCAAGGTTCATTGGAGTGTAGAACACATGTATATCGAGTTCTGAAATCCTTGTGGATCCAGTATAAGACATTTCTATGTGTTTAATAGTGCCCTTTGCCATAGTAAGTTCTCCTGTCCCTCCAACGATGCTCCACTCACCATTTGTATCGGAAGTCCCTTGTATTTGTAGTGTGGACCCACTGAACCTGTGGTGCACAAATTCAGAAAACAATATAAGAAACGTTAGCAGCATGTCATACATATACAGTGACGGATGGAGGATAGAGATGAAGGGGGGGGCTAACCAGTGGAGATTTAGGGCTAAGGGTAAAAATTTAATGGTGATTTGACACTAAGCAATAGTAATTAATGAAAAAACATGTTCATTAGGGGTCTGTAGCCCCGGCAGGCCCTCAGTGGATTCGCCTCTATACATATACTACTTCGATAGAAAAGTGATTTTGTGGACTATGGGGTTTCTTGTGTAGTCAACCAAAGTTTTCACAACATTATATACACCACTACAAAAAAAAGATTTTAAGACACATGATGCATGATTAATAGAAGCAGGTGTTTTTAGGAGCCGTCCCTGAGACGGGTCTTAGATAGGTGTTCACCTCTACATATCATTTACATATACTATAATAGTAAGGTGACCACCTTTGTTATTTAACAATTTACAAAGGAAGTCATTTTAGACCATATGCCTCTATTCAATTAACGGTGGCAGACATTCTCCACCACAAGAAATTGATTAATAGAGGCAATACTCTTAAGTGGTCCATCTATAGAAATAGCTGCATAAAAAAATAAGCCATAACTTTTCCATTTTTCATACAAAGTTTGATGAAGATGAACTTCAAGCCAAAACAGTATATCTCAACGCGATCTGCAATGTTTGTAGTGGATACATTTTTTATTTGAAACTATTTCAAGTCATAAAATTTTGATTTTTAATTTCATAATTTCTATAATTAAAAATTCAAAACTTTCAAGCAACCTAGATGTTGGCATGTTCCATACTTTGTAGTTGGCATGTCCTTTATTTGAAAAATATTTAGAGTTTAGAGTCCTAAAATGTGTTTTAAGTTATTAGGTTCTGAAATTCAAAATTTGGAATATTCAAAAAAACCCTGATTTTTCACATGGTTAATAAAAAAGTAAGTAGTAGCGTCCTGATCAACAAGTTTGTAGTTGATTAGTTTTTTACTTCAACTTCTTTGGAGTTTCAAACATTTATTTTATGTTCTCAATTTTTATATTTAAGTTTTGAAATTTTCAAATAATCTTTATGGAAGATGTCCTATGCCAAAGTTTTATTTCTTGGTGATATTTTAAAAATTCAAAGTTGAAAGTTTTTATCATTTGAGACCATTTAGTGGCCAAAATATTCTATACAAGATTATGAAATATTTTTTCAAAAAAGATGGTATCCCATGTATACTAAAAATTACTATATATTGCGGTGGTAGGAAGATGTTGTTGATGTTGAAGGTAATTGGTTTCAATCCTAAAAGCCACTCATGTCTTTTGGTTTGTCTTTATTATTAATAGATTTAGGTGGACATGACCTCTTTGAAAAGGCCATTAACAGAACCCACTTGTATTAGGGAAAATTGGTTCTATAGCATCGAAAGGTTACGATCTCCGTAAAATACCACTGAAAGATTTCAGCCCCGTAAAATACCACTGAATGTTGTCTCTGTGAACTGAAAATAGCACTCCGTCAGTTTTTACACTCTGAAACGTTAAATGAGACCAAAATACCCCTAAATCGGCATAACGTGAATGGATGACCCCAACACATTAATAGGTTGATAGCAGCACATATTGGACACCATAAATAATGACCATATTAATGGGTCCATCTCCACATTGAACAGCATAAGTACAAGTTAAACTATAGCTAGTTGTACCATTCCAACACATTAGAACTGTCATTGCAGCACATTATATTTATGGAAACACATCCATAGTTTAGAACATGGACCCAACACTTACAGTAAGTCTGCCAGCACACAAAGGTCTAATAACACCAACACTAGTTGCAAAATAACAGTGGCACCACACATACGCTTTGCTCTTACAAATCCAAGGCCTAGCCTATGATAAGTCGCCTCGCAATACCTCCCGGTGATGTTTCTGCTACTGCCCTACTCCTTGTTGTTGGCCCTGGACTGAGAGGACTAGAAGTAGAAGCTGCCATCAACCTTGTTGTTGACCCTGGACTAACCGGTGTCTGTGAAACTAAGGAAGTAGAGGATGTTGCAGATGCCTTCTTAGATTTTTTAGGAGCTTTGGTGGGGTTTGAAGTACTTGGTTTTTCTTTTCTTTTCCTACATAACAGCAAGATAATCAATAATTATACTCAGAAATAATTGATATTGTACTAAGTGATAGGAGCATAAAATTAATTTACCTAGATTTAGTAGGTAATGGTTGTGGTAATTCAACACCAAGTTCAGTAGGGGGCTCACGACAACTCTTCTCAATATGCCCAAATTGAAAACATCTTTTGCATTGGTAAGGACCCCTTTTTCCTGGCTCACCCTTACTCTTTATCCTTTTCACTCTTGGCCTACCCGTGGACCGTTCCAGATTTGGAGGCAACATTTGATACCCAAGATCAACAATAGGCCACTGTGACTTGTCAACCATTGGGTTCACCTCAAACTGATAAGTAGCCTTAAACTGACTAACTGAGTAGTAGTCATGCACATAGTCATCAAGTTTTACTTGTCTCAAGGAACCTATAAAAGCTATAACATGTGTGCAAGGTTTTCTAGAAATATGCCACTGCCCACATGAACATGTTTTGCTTTCAAGGTCCACAGCATGCCTCCAAGGATAGTTGTCCTTTGTCAATCCAGATACCTCGGCCTTAAGACCACCACTCCCCTTAATTGTGTACTTCAAGTTTCTACTCTTCATCTTCAGCTCATTTATAACACTAGGTAGAATTGCTCCTTCAAGTTTGTTAGCTATACACTGCCTCATAGCTATCTTTTCCATGATCATGGCCCTAATTGTGTCCATGAGGACATCCACAGGAAACCCTTTGGTCTCTTTAATCCAGTTGTTGAAGCTTTCTGAAATATTGTTGTTCACATAATCAACCTTGCACTCCCCTGAGAACTTAGCTCGAGACCAAAGTTGTTTGTGCTCTGCTTGCAAGTAAGGAATTGCTGCAGGACAATTGTCTGCAATTCTGTCGCAAAGCCATTGATGCCTCCTAGCAGTACATGCCCAAGCACAAGGCCACATGTACTTTAGCACATCTCCATCAAAGTGCTTCCTAAAATTATGCATGAGATGCCTAAAACACTCTCTATGCTCAGCATCACCTTGGAAGACATTATGCACTGCTGTCTCTAAGCCTTTGCAAGCATCTGTGTGGATTGTGAGTCCATGTGGAGCTCCAATTGCTCTCTTCAATTGCCTCAAGAACCATGTCCAATCAGCTTTTGTCTCTTTGTAAAAAATTCCATATGCCACCGGGTACATCCAATTGTGCCCATCAATTGCTGTTGCTGCAGCTAGGTGTCCATTATATTTACCTGTGAGGTGAGTAGAATCAACCCCAAGGTATGGCCTGCAACCAGCAAGAAATCCATTCACACATGCTTTGATGGCCACAAACATTCTATAGAAATAGACTCGACCATTTTTTTATCCTTCTTGCAATCAATCTCTACTATGCTTCCAGGACATGTAGCCTCTAACTCAGCTTTGAATCTCCACAACATATTAAAACTTTCCTCCCATGTGCCATGTAGGCCTTTCAGTGCAAGTTGTCTTCCTTCCCATACCTTATTGTATGATATTTTGATTGGAAATTGAGTTTCAAGCTGAACCTGCAATTTCTTTGCTCCCAAGTCTGGGGTGGCCTTAAGTACCTCCTTGGCCCTGTCAGCAACCCAAGCTTTGCTGGCCTCCTTTCCTCTCACTTGGCTAGTGCTAGCACAAGTATGTCTGGGACCAATTGACACAACCTGAAAATAACAGAAGATATTAATACATGTTGTACATCCTAAAAATAATATATGCTGTACATCCTAAAAATAATACATAATGTACAACAATTAGTATACCATGAAAGTAGGGCAACCAAGAAGTTTCTTTGCATGA
This sequence comes from Bothriochloa decipiens, assembly GCA_023333625.1. Lineage (NCBI taxonomy): Eukaryota > Viridiplantae > Streptophyta > Magnoliopsida > Poales > Poaceae > Bothriochloa > Bothriochloa decipiens. The sequence goes on along the minus strand of CM041633.1, from coordinate 55,668,367 downwards.
ACTTTCCATCCACACTCTGAATCTGCACATCTTGCCCTGTATCTTTCTTTATCACTATGCTCTATAAATGTTTGAAACTCCCTTTTTATGGCATATTGCTTAATCATCAGTACAAAGGCAATTTTGTCAGTAAATGTCAAACCTTCCTTTATATCAGGGTTGTCTTTATCATATGTAGTAAGTACGACATATGGAGCATCTCGCATCATGGTGACTTCATCACTTGGCACAACATCAGGATCTATAGCTTCAGTTACATTCTTGTTGTTGTCTATTTTCTTATTTTCTTGCTGCACTTTCTCATTGCTTCCTACTTCAGGTACCTTCGTGAAATACCTCCACTCTTCATCAACTCCAACTGGATCATCTCCCTCATGGTCAGCACGTGGCTCCATGTATTGGTCATCTTCCTCCTCCTCTGCTCTAGAAGGTCCAGCAGCTGTAACACCAAGTTGACGTTCCATGGCCCATTCTAGACCATCCAATTCTGCACTCACATGCATCTCCTTGAACTTTTCTGTGACCTAAAGTTGCAGGTCATTCGCTTCATCTGTCACTTCTCTTTCATTCTCAATCAAAGCCATATCAGCATGCTCACATCTATCTACAGTCATGATGAACTCCACCATTTTTGAGGCTCGCAACAAAGTTAGAAGCTCTTGGTCCGTACCAAGTCACATTGTTAGATTGTTCTGACCCACAAACCAAAAGTTTGCCTCCTGGTAACTAGCCTAACTAAAGTGCATGAACACATCTTTCTCCATATCGATGATGGAGTACTCTTCTGCATCAACCCACCAGTCCAAGCATCTGCCCTTTTTGTACACAGATCGACCATCCTCAACAGTTGAGTAGGAAGAAACATCAATCACTACTCGACATGCATTGTTTGGATCGATCCTGAAATAGTAGCAGTGCAAAAAAAAATTAACACTGCTGCCAAATGTCCTTTCTCACAGGTGACCATTCTCATGCCAGGTGAAATCGCACACAAATGAACCGGATATCATACAAACAAGGGCTCACACTTCGTAACCCAGAAACACAGAAGCTAGGGTTTCATTCTTACCCGTCGAGGATCTCAGATCGATGCATTGTTCCACGCCCTGCGCACCACGCAGTCAAAAAGGAGGAGGCGGCGGCAGACGACGCAGGATGCGCGGCCTCCAGCGGCCCGCGGCGGACGGCGCAGGCGGCGGCAGACGACGCAGGCGGCGCGGCCTCCAGCGGCCCGCGGCGGACGGCGCAGGCGGCGG
>CM041633.1:55612967-55666711 GCA_023333625.1 Bothriochloa decipiens | reverse complement strand
GCGGCCTCCAGCGGCCCGCGGCCTCCAGCGGCCCGTGGCGGACGGCGTAGGCGGCGCGGCCTCCGCGCGTGGAGCAGCCAGCGGCGGATGGCGCGGCTTCCACGCGGGGAGCGGCCTGCACGCGGGCACCAACCCGCGGCGGCGGAGCAGGCAGCCGGCGGTGGCCGCACTCCCAGGTGGCCGGCGGACCTGCTGCTCCCAGGCAGAACCCCAAGCCTGCGTGTGTCTCTGCCCAGCGTGTGTGCGTGTGTTTCCCCTTCCCGTATAAGGATAAGGCAAGGGCAAAAGGGTCACTTAATTTTTGAAGTTTACGTCAAATTAACGCTTCTACGTGTAAAATCTGACGGAGTGGTAGTTTCAGTTCACGGTGACAACTTTCAGTGCTATTTTACAGGGCCGTAATCTTTCGATGGTATTTTACGGAGGTCGCAACCTTTCGATGCTATAGAACCAATTTTCCCCTTGTATTATGCCTCGTGTACTAGTGATATACTGTGTTATGCGTTAACACAAAAATGGCAGATGAAATTCGATGAGTAGTACTTTTGTCATGAGAAAACACAGAAGTCAAACATGTGTTTCAACTAAGAGATCATGTAAGGACGTAAGACGCGAATTGAAGAAATGAATAGCTGATGCTACTAATTAAAGAATAGATGATTCTCACCTGCTGTTCTGGCCCAAGACTAATCCAAGGTTGTAGTGCCACATATAATTGGGAAAAAATGCTACTTGGACACCTGTGCCCTGAAGATGGCCGACGATGTTTCCGGCTGCTGGCCTATCGGTTACAGGCCACGAGAAGACCCAGGTGGTACCAATTAGTCCTCTAGTGCTGACAGTGGATAGTCCGTTTGTCTCCCGTCCTGAATACACCTCCTTGTTGTATAGGGTCATCTTAAGCTCACTTTGGACCAAGGGAGGTATGGAATAAGAGGCCATGGCGGCAGCTGTCTTGTTTCCTTGTGTTTGCAGAGAGAGGATATCATATTGTAGTACTTATAGCTAGATTGAACACGGATAACTCCGCTGATCGAGCTGGCTTTGAGCAGATATAAACGAGAGCGAGGAATAAGCCATGAAATTTCGTCGCGCCTGAGACGAATGAATAAACCAGATGCTCAACCTCGCTCTTGGCATATATACCTGGCCGGACCATGCATATGCACCACGTTGTTAGGCAGTAGTTGCTAGCCAAAAGTTTGTCAATTCCTTAATATTATTGTATAATAATAAGGTGTTCATCGTACTCCGTTTTAAATTATAAGTTATTTTAATTTTTTGGTACAAATATTTTGCTACTCCGTTAAAAATAACAAGGTGTCATGTATTTAAATATAATATTGTCCATTTTTCCTATCTGTCTATTGCAAGAAATCCTTGTGCTCCATCTTGCGACGTTTGTGTCCGTCGATGTGTGCAGCGTGTGCGCCTCTGTCTGGTCCCCCTTCTGCTGTTTGGTTTATCGGGTCCGTTTTTCGGGTCCGGTCAGTGCACCCGGTAGGCTTCCCAAAACGTTGAGCGCACCAGCGCACACGCTACGGCCTCTATGGCCTTGATGCCTAAATGAGCACAAACTTGGGTTAATGGGTTTCAGATCTTGAACCGTTACTATTTGCCAGGCTCGTTAACCGCCTTGTTTGTTTATCGGGTTCAATTCGCGGACCTGTTATCTGTGTAACATGCACACTTTGTCTGGACACTTTGTCGCGGACCTGTTATCTAAGGGTCTAGCACGTTAAAAAAAAATGTTGGTTATTTTTCTTGTGAAAGAGATATAGCAACTCTCAATATTGTCTAGAAAAATAAATCAACTTATAATTTACTTTGTGCAATAATGCTAGCGCCTGAACGTCCATCCAGTTTACTTTGTTTGCATGACAATAGTATGGTTCATTATCCAGATGGGCCTTGGGCCGTATTGCTGTTTGTGAGATTGGGCCACGGCGACAAGACATCCCAGGGGCCCTAATCCTCTCTGGGCCAACTAATAGAAACTTGAACTTCACTTTCCAAAGCTGCAAAAGGATTGGGAAGATCTTTGGAAAATTAGGAAAATGGCCTAAAAAAGTTACGCTTAGGAAATTGACCCTTATTTTTTAAAACTTAGAAAAACGGCCTCAAAACAAAATTTTGTTATAAAAATGGCCTTATGTCAGTTTTGGCCCTTAACGGTGTTAACTTTGGGGTAAAAAGACCATTTTACCCCTAGAGGGAAAATTTAAAAATAAAGTTTTATTTATTTATTGTATAGATTCATAAATTTCAAGCACATAGCCGCACATCTATATTCAAAGCACATAACCACACATATAATCACATATATTTTTGAAGTTACTAGATAAATAATTCTACAAAACATGGTCAGTTTCATATTTTTAATAAAAACTAGACATCTAGCACAATAAAATTTGGTTCACTAAAATTAGAGTTACCAAATTTCAGTTATGAATTTTCAAAGATGAGGGATAAAGTGGTCTTTTCGCCGTACTACAGTGTCAAACTAACATATTTTTCTTACAAACCTGACGGAAGGCCATTTTCTTAACAAAAATTTATTTTGGGGCTGTTTTCCTATGTTTAAAAAAATAATGGCTAATTTTCTAAGCGCAACTTTTTTGAGACCGTTTTCTCAATTCTCCCTTTCAGAAACAACTGGCCTCACCAACACATTACCCAATCAATTGGATTCTCATATTCTTTGCACAATTAAACTTCACTTCTACTGAATCACCAAAAACACCTTCAATTCTACTAGTACTGCGACGTACAGCTGAGGCTGGGGACTATCCTAATGTTTTCTCAATTCACAATTCTATCTACTACTACAGTGCAGCACGTCGCCGTGGGTTTTATCCGCTCCGTATTTTTTCAGTCGTTGAATGTGTATACTTTTGCTGCTCCAAATAACAATTATTTGTCAAATAAAACTATGTATCTTTGCTTTTTCCCCGGGATACAAGTGACCAGCGTCATCAACTAATGGGACATGTATTCTAATTCTAATCTAAAAAATTCCTTCCATTTAGAAAATGTTTATTCATTTGTTGGAACATTAGTTTGGTGCTGTTAGTGCATTTTCTCGTGAACCAAACCGTTTCATTTTCACCAAAATTTTAATCTGATGCAATATTTTTCTTTCATTTAGAACCTTTCTTCTCAAAAATATTTCGAAAATCACAACGTAATAGAACATTTTCTTCCATTTAGAACTTTTTTAATCAAATCAACGTCATAAGCTAATAGAACATTTTTCTTTCATTTAGAACCTTCTTTATCAACAGGTAAGTTTTCGCCGCGTTTCCAGTGCGGCACCATGAAGACTTTATGAGGATTTTATTGGATTTGGTTTCAAAAATCTTACTCAATGAGATCAGTAGCCTGGGCCTCGCGGGCTATTCTTGCAGTTTTACAAGGCTTGTAACAGCCTGTCGGGGGTATTCTTTATATGGATCTAGCAAGGATGATCCTACTCATTGAAAAAGGCAGAGGTAACTCTCACTTTATTCAATACATGTATGTTGATAAACAATTTAAAATGTTTTGATTAAATAGTACTCATCAGTGTTAAAGTGTGTGTTAGAGGTAGGGGAAAACGAAATGAAGAATAAATATGGATTAAGCCAATAAAAATCCTTTTCAAGCTCTAGAAATTACCATGTTAATTAGGAAAAAAAGGGCAGCATCGCTCTACACGTTGAAAAATAGCAACAAAGCTCTTACAACTTCTAGAAACTAACAGAGCTCTAGGTGTTTCAAAGAAGATCAAGCTCTAGATGAAAACCAGTAGAGATATCTGACATTTGAAGTCGATGTGCATCTACACTAAATCATCTCATTCATATAAAAAAGTAATCATGAAATTTTCGGGAGCACCAAGGCACAAACAAGATACACCGAAGGAGCCAGATTGAATTGACAAGTTTGCAACAGCTTTAGTTTTAACTGGGTTTACAGTGAGTTTGATCCGATGCCCTCACCTGCGTCAGTTACAACTCTGCAAAACTGAACATCAAAAAGGATTTAGAGCTTTCTGAAACAGATGAAAATGGCACTATTCTCGATCATCCCTTAAGCTTTGCTCCTCTTGGTTACCTACTGATTAGGTGCTGGGACAGTTTGTCCCTCACCCTGACTCCATTCTCATCGGCTACCTGGCACACCTGCTGCCTGTACTTAGAGTCATGGTCGCTCGACCACGCCCGTGCCTCCTCGTCCATGGCTGTTTCCTGAAGGTCGATGATTATGTTGTGCAGCAAGCAGCAGACATGGATTATCCGGGGCAGTTTATGCTTGTCCGGACGCCACATCTCCCCCTGCAGGAACTTCCATGTGTCCTTGAACTTGGACAGTGTCCTTGGAGCGACTGTTCTCGCTGCAGAGTGCCTACTGTTGAACTCAGCACTGGACTCTGTGAGGTCCTTCTCTTGGTAAGGTGTGAGCAGCCAGGGAAGGAGGGGGTAGCCCGAGTCACCGATCAAGTATTCCCCGATCTCTGATCCATCTGACACCTTCAGCTTGCTGCCATTCAGACGCTCACCTTTCTCGCAGAGCTTGAAAAGGCCAGAGCTATGTAAAATGCTCGACTCTTTCATGCTACCAGGCCACCCAGTTACGATGTCTGTGAACCTTGTATCCAGATCAACAACAGCTTGTAATACCATGCTGTAATTCTTCTCCTGATCAAGCCAGACCTTACAGTTTGGTTCAGCTGATGAAAGGCACATCGTGATGTGTGTTGTGTCCACAACGCCGCAGCAGTTTGGCAGGCCATGGATCTTCTCAAACTTGGACTTGATCTTCTCCATTTCACTAGAGTCTGGCCAGCGCAAGTGGTGGCTCGCTCGCTCCTCCATAGCTTCAATGAACCTCCAAGTTATCAGCGACACAGTTGAGTGGTTCACACCAACAGAGGATCCTACGGTCACTAGTGACCCACCAGAGTTCAGCCTCCGCAGAGCAATGGCCACTCGATCTTCCAAACACAGCATTGTGCCATCAAGAAAGGTATAGCTGCTGGACCTCACCATCATTTCATCTTTCACCAAGTTGCAGACATAGTCGAAGGCTCTTCTTGGCATTTTAAATACAGACTCAAATCCCAGTGCATCCTCGGTAGCAGATAAGGTTCCTGAGAAGGAAACATAAGACTAGTTATAACTCCCAAACTTCCATAACTGGTGAGCAGTAAGCAAGAGCTCTCTTGTAATGAGTTAAAAAGATGGCACAGAAATCACAAATGAATCATACTAGAGCATTCTATCTGGCATTATTAAACTTACCAACAAGGTATTTGTCTGGTACAGACCAAACTCCAATCTACATAATTTCCACCAATGACACAGTAACCTATGATATTTATAATCACACCAGAGTGCACCAATTCAGAAAGTTAATTAATCAGCAAAATAGGCATTACAAACCTTACAAGTCATAATTGCTAAGTAGTTCAATGTCAAGCTGTACAGCACCAAAGGAAAACAGTAATATTGAAACTATCTCGGTTATTTATGTGACACATATAAATAAATAAAAAATGTTCCTTTTAAGTACTTGTTTGATGCGATACTTAGTAAAACTGGGACGATTAGCTTATGAATAATACTCCTAGTTCACAAATAAGTTTGGTTTCATTGTGTTTAAATGGGGGAGGGGGTCATCTCCTAGTTCCTGAAAGATTCGCAGAATAAGCATCGCTACCCTTTACGTACAACTCCATGATCGTGCTCTGTTTCTGCTTCACCAAATTAGGATTTGACAAGTTCTTCAACTGCTGAGAAATTAATTGCAACAAAAATGAAGTCCAATGTACTTTGCAAAAACAGAATGATTGATTGATACAGGTGCTGCTACAAGTACAACGCTGAATCACATGGCAAACTCAATCACAAAGCTAATACGTGTTGCTTATAAAGCAAGAGCAGCTATCATATCCGTAGACCGTAGCTGTCAGTCCAATGGACTGATCAAGACCATTGCCATAGTCAAACCACATGACTAATGCTGCGTTAAATTCAGACCACCTGCAAGCGAAAACTAAACTTTTCAATCCTGCCAGCTTCATAATCACAACAGGGATACAGAATCCAGTGCTCTGTTCTTGGCAACCTAGTTCAATTCGAAAAAGGAATCACACCTAAAACTGGAATGTTCACTGTTGACAGTTTGCCATCTAAAACTGAACACGACTCGGCATTGCTCCAAGCCTCCAACTCCAGCATTACCACCACAATAATCATGCCCACTCCCTCCGTACCAAGATCAACGGACTCGCAAGATTACCGGCGCAATTCATCCCTGACGCGACACAGATCTACCAATCGCCGGCCGACGCCCGGGGAGCGAGAGCAAATGCCAGCACGCAATCCAATCCGCAACAAATCTCGACACAGGCACGGCGGCCACCAGCCAGCAGCACAGGGCACAGCAGGGAGTCATAGGAGGACGGGGGAGGGAGACGCACCTGACATCCGCATGCAGAAGGCGTCCCACCAGTCGGCTGGCGGCTCGCCAGTAGCCGCGGCCGCCATTGCGGCCGCGGCCGCCTTCTTCTCCAACGCCGCCTTCCGGCGGCGCTTGGCCCCGCGCAGCGGCGGCATGGCGGGGGCGAGATGAAATCAGCAGCACCGAGCCCCCGGCACGCGGGGACGGGATGAATCAGGGAGCGGGCATGGACGGCGTGACGCGGCCGCGGTGGCGTGGGGAACTCCGCAGCAGGCGGCGGAGGATGCAGCGCATGAGGATTGCCGCTGGTAGGATACACGTCGGCGCGAGTTCCGGCGCTGCGGATTGGGATGTTCGAGAGGGGAGGGTGGAGGGAGAAGCGGCGGCGAGAGGGAGGAGGTGGAGCACGGCGAGGTGGAAAGGGCGGAGAGGGAGAAGAGGAGCCTCTTTCTTGAGCTGAGTTGGAGGAAGGATGAAATGGCCTGGAGGTGTATTTTTACTATTTGGGCGTATACATGTATAAAGTCGAGTATCGTCGCCGTATATGTACAAAAGTTGAATGACAACGTGCTTGGTTCAGGTGTCTTTTTGTGCTAATGCTACAGTGTTACTGAGTACAATTAGTGCCATATGTATGTACATATGTAGGTAATATACAAGGTTGTTCACGTATTTGTTTTGTTTGAGGTGCCAAAACGCGCAAAAAGGGCGGAGCGGTTTTATAGGACCGGTAACGGTTATACGTATCGAGAATGTTTTTCACCCTCGCGAGCACCATGTGACGTGAGGTGTGTTGAAAAATATAGATGAGAAAATTATATGTAATGTAATTATAGGGTAAGTGTGTTCATTCGTTGGAGATGTGTCAAAAGAGGTCAAAAGGACGGAAAGGTTTGATCTAATAACCGTTGTATTGGGAATGTTTCCCGCTCCCGCAAGCACCATGTGACGTGAGGTATGTTCGGAAAATATGGGTTGAAAAAACATAACGTAGTATTATGTGAATGTGTTTGATCATCGGATAAACCAAGAGACGCTAAAAGGTAGAAACGGTTTTATAAGAGTAGTGACTGTTATACATACGAAAAATGTTTTTCATCCTTGCAAGCACCAGGTGACATGAAGTAGGTCAAAAAAATTGTGGATTCACAAACAAAATATTATAATTAGCACCTAAAATATATACAACAAATTAAATGTCAGATGGAAAATGCACATAAAGTGATAATGTAATTATCTCCTAAGATATAACTAGTCTCATTTAATTGGCTTTCACCAAAAATTACTAATTTAATCCTTAAAGTACCTATACTTTCCTTTGTCGAGTGTTATAATGGAGATGCAAGTAGAGTGGCCCAAGGTCAAATTTGGGCAGACCAAACATGGGAGAGGTGTTGTGGACTGGGTCAACGCCGCCACCGTTCCTGTCCCTTTCGTGAGAAATGTTCAGCTTGGATGTGTCGCCATTAGCCTATCATTGCTCCCACTTATCCAAATTTTTTCAACAAGTCATATGTTTCCTATAATCTATAGTCATACAAAATCAAATCTGTCTGAGTTCAGCATGAAGATGTCCATCAGCTGCATCTTCGATTTTGAGGATTGTTGACAGTAGAACATCAGTCAGTTCGGTTTTGGGTATGAAAAGAAGAATAAAGATTACTAGTATATTCATTGTTCCTTTTACATGAATATATTATTTTGACCATCTTGTGTTACGAGATGGAGCACCCAAAGCCGCTGCCAGGCTAGCGCTAGGCAGGGACGAGGTAGTGTCAGGTCGGCTGGTCCAATGCAATGTACTTGTCAGCATTTTACAGGAGAGGTTGTTGCTTACTGGGCCCAAAGAAGCTATGATAGGCCGGCATTGGCAAGAACATCCTCAGCTGAAAAGCCCATCAGACTATTAGAACAATGCATTGTAATTTTTTAGCCCATTGGGCTCGTTGTGTCTGTAAATCATTTTTCTAGAGATAGGCCTTTCCAGCCTATGTAAATAAATCGACTAATAAAGCAACTCTTGCTCAAAAAAAAAAAAAAAAAAAAAAACTCACCGGCATGCCTGTCTCCCAAAATGGGGTTTTTGGTAATAATGCACAAAGTCTTTGTTTTGCATGTCTTGTTCAAGAGAACGTACTCATTATGACATTGGGTGCAATTGTAGTAGTATGAATGCAATGAAAGAGCACTACTTCGAAGTTTGGCGAGAGCTGGATGTTGTGTTCGATACCATTATTTGTTTCATTTTCATGGCCAAATAACATTATGCTAATTGAGTTTTAAGTATGACTTTATGTGTATTTTGCTACATTTTTGTAATATAATTGGCCTCATTTTCTTGTTTGCCAAGAAATGAAGAGAATTTTTTGTCATGAGGAGGACCTAAATATGTTTCTATTTAATCAAAGCTAAAATATTTTTGCTATTTTTGCAAAATAAATAAATAAATGCTAACTTTATTAATTACAATAAATATGTCAAAAACAATTATAATAATCGCTCCACAGCCTAAACAGGTTAACGGCCATGGCCTATCCAGTTCAGATCCATGCTTACATAATACTACGTTATATATTTTTCATGGTGGATTAAACACACTTTTTTATAAGAGTAGTTAAAGCATTCTCTTTGTTTCCATTTTCGGCCCAGTTAGTTAAAGTTCGGTTTGTATGTTTAGTGGACATTGTTTCCATTCTCTCTGTTTCCCGTTTGTCTTCGGCCTACTCGATTACTACGTGTGCCCAGGATTGCATGACGTTGACTATCCAGTTAGAGAATGCTAGTTTGCTTGAGCCCAGCCACAGATCCGTTCATGTTTTTGGTCACCTGCTTTTGTAGTTTGAGCCTATACACAAGGTTGACTTTCCAAAAAAAAAAAAACTCAACAAATTGTTTGGTTAAAAAAAATTCTGCAACAAAATTGACCAATGGGAAGGTTTGTGGCACTAAATAGGATATGGATAAGAGGAGTATTAAATGCACCTGTGGACCGTCATCCTTTAGAAATCCATGTTTTCATAGACAATTTTTTGCTCCAGGAATTGATTCTGGAGAGTACAATCTAATAGGCCCTAAACTCTTTGTCATGGGTCCATGTTTGCCAGTTAAGCATAGAATTCTATCATGGGTCTATGTTTGTTACCCGTAAATCGAGAATAGCGGGAATGAGGTATGACAAAATGAGAGGTGGAAGAAGATATGTGGGAGTGAGGTGCATATGAACAATGAAGTGAGTACTGGCATACAACTGAAAGTAAAAAGCCAGAAAGTCAACTTTTGAGCTAAAAGCCCAGAAGTTACATCTCAAACAACCAACCCTTTGATAGTGGTGAGAGTGAGAGATGGACGGAAGACCTGAAGGAGGAATGACAATTTACTTGCAGGCTCCCTCAAATTGTGGTTAGAAAATATAGAATAGAGCTTTTCTATTTTTTGTTTGAGCTTTGCAAGCTCCTGTTCTTCCTTGCACATCTTGTGCACCTGTAAGTAACCTTTTACCTCAAATGACTATTTTTTTTTTTGAAAAGAAGCAAAGTGAGTTAGTTCCACACATGTACATACATGATCGATGTGGTAGGTCGACCCAGAGAGAGTCTCGGTCTTCTTGAGTTGTTCAACCAGCAGTACGTCACCAAAACTAGGAGCCATGACGATTAATGGCACATCATATCCAACACGTCAGACATACTACTAGGTGTTGCGCCAGCTGTTCCCGGTGACAATAATTCATAGAAATGTGCGCGTGCATGATGTATCTCTACACCGGCCGACGACAGACATCGACGACTACTACACTGTACGTCGTCGGCAGATAAATTAAAAATATCTCGACTGAACTTTTGGCGAGCTAATTAACCACCACCATGATGATTTGGCCGGGGTTAGATCGATAGGAAGAACAAGCTAAGCAATGCAGCTCTAGTTGCTGCTCAAGTACCTATTGGGTAACAAGTAACTAGACTCATTCATTTTTCGTGTGGAAAGATTACTCCGCTATATATGTAATAACGTATCTAAAAGGGAAAGAACACCTATCATCTACTTAGTAGTATTTACGTATGCTACTATCTGCTAGGAGCCTTTTTTATAGTGAGCAAACAGAGAGTTCTGACTAGCTACAACCTTGTTCAAGAGGGGGCCTTAGTAAAACATTATTACAAGTTATATTAGCTTGGATGCTTTGATTATCTTAGAATATTTTCTAGATTATTGACTTGTATAATACAAAGAAAAAAGAAATCCATGACATGAGAGAACAAGAATATAAGGCATGGCTCCAACGTGTGGCAATAGCCAATGCAAGTGTGAAAAAGCAATTATTGAGTTGGGTAGGTTCCCGGTGGTGGAACTTGCCCACCAATGTGAAAATACAATTGCTCAATAGTAAGCAATGCGTCTCTCAATGGTGACATGTGTCTATAGCCCGAGGTCTGGCCGAGCACGAGGTAGGCGGCGGCGGGGCTTCCCTCGCTGGGGTGGCTCGGGCAGTTGCTCCTCGGCCCCCCACGCCGGTACCCTAGCAGCACCTCCGCCGCCGCCGGAGCTGCTGGCCGGTGCTCCGGTGAGCTGCGCGGAGGGCGGCAGCGGGGCTTCCCCGTCCTGTTCCCTCCCTTGCCTCTCCTTCCTCCCCTCCTCCTTCTTGGTTCTGGAGGTTGGCGGCCAAACCGCATGAATCCAGCTCCTCGGAGGCTAGATCCGCGTGGATCCTGCGCTGGGTGGCCGGATTGGCGACTGGTGGCTCGAATCTAGTCCTTGGCAGTGCGGTGGTGCTGCCGGTGCGTTAGGTTGGCCCCGGGGGTTTCGTTCTTGAGATCCCAGTGCCCGGTCTGCGTCGGCGGCCTGCCGTGGTGCCAACTTACCATGCAGGGGTGGCAGCTCCGGGTGGCCGGCGGCCGGATCTTTTGGTCCGGCGGCTGGATCTGAGAGTTGGGCGGCCAGAGACGCATGGGGGCGGTCGGGTGTGGCCTAGGGTTTGGTGTTGGTGGGCTGGCAGGCTGGGGCTTCTACCCCACTTCCGTGGGCCCCTTTTCTCCCCGTCATCTCCCCTCACCCTGGCCGCATACCCGTTCGGCTTGCTGCTCTGGCAGTAGGCTTCCTCTTCGGCATGCTTCGTCCGGCTCCTCTTTGGGTGGGCTGTGATTGCAGCTCCTCCGGGCTCTCTGTGACCAATCGCTGTGGTTGGTTGGGGGCTTTGTCATGCGGCTGCGCTTGCTGTGAAGACACTCGTGGCAGGCGTGGTGGCGTCGGGTGACTGCGGGGACGCCCGCATTCGTCCCCGGAGCCTTCCTATGTGGTCGTCTCCATCACGGGGCCTGGCGGGCGATGGTGGTGCGGGTGTGAGAGGTCATGGTGAAAGCCTGGACGGCGGCGTCGGTGGACGTCGTTCCCTCCTTGGAGGCGTCCTTCTTGCACCTCTCCTCCCGTCCATTGTTGGATTTGCAGGTAAAAACCTTCCCTTGTGGGATTGCGATGTCGATGCCTTCGGAGGCGTACTAGCTCCGGGGGCTGCTTCGTTCTTTCTGCCTGGTCCTGGTCGGGCCTTCGGCGGCTTCGATGGGGTTGTTCGTGTGTTCTTTGTTCTTCTGTTCTTTTACTTTGTGTTGTGTTCCTGCTAGTTGTTGGTGCAGGTTTTTCATCCTAGTGGAGCGGCGAGTGAGTTGAGTTGGCTCCGGTTGGAGCATTCAGTAGCGGTGCTTAGTAGAGTTGAGTGGGCTCTGTGCGTTTTCGCCAGAGCATCAAGTAGTTCAGTGGATGTCGACCAGCTACAACTGGTGGCGTGGGTTGGAATAGTGGCTCCATTGTTGCGTTGGTTGAGTACGGCACTCCCCTGAATTGTATAGTTTTTCTGGCTCAGTTTTCAGTTAAAAAACTGGACTGGTACTTGCCTTTTTTCTTTCTTCGTGTAGAAATCGCGGCAAAGGTTCTGCCATCCTTTAAAAAAAAAGTTGTGTGGAGTGTGTTTTTAGGGATGTTCACACATGTATATGAGCGCCTACGTACAAGTCTATGTACTCGGTCTTGTATAAAAGTATGAAATTGTATCGCACTCCTTTCCTCCATCATTCTGTTGTGATAATTGACACCCCAGTGCGATCTAATAAACAATTCTTTTGAAGCAAATTGAGCAGGAGAGATCTGCTGATTATATTAATAAAGCAGAAGAAATAAAGTTCCCTCATTAGAACTCGGGGAAAAAATATCAGGTTGTTATTTACCAAGAAAAAGTCGTATTATGTCACTCCACATACATCGTCCCTTGTTGAGCCGTGTTATCGAAAGGATATACTCCCTCCGTCGCTAAATGAGTGTCGTTCTCTGAGAAATAATTATCGATAATTATATATTAAAATATATTAATATTTATGCTAAGTAACTAGTATCATTAGAAATATATTAATATTTAATAAAATCATTTAGAGATATAAATAGTACACATATTTTTTATAAATTAAGTTAACACTTATTTAGGGACGAAAGGAGTAGGTGGTTGTCAGCAGTGTTATGCACCGCATCCAATGCAAAGATATCCTGGTGAGTCTTTGCTTATAAGAGTATATATATTGTAGGAAAACAATGCAAATGCAGCGTTCGTGCAACACATTTACGAATTATAACCAGCTGGCATGCAATGGCAACCGATGGAAAACTGCTTTGGGAGCATATTGGCGGAACTCGTGCATCACACGGCGTGCTAGCTACTTTTTCTTTCCAAAACACCTACACGTCTTAGGCTAATGTCATATATGGTCATAATCAACAAGCCAATTGTACTATATCGCTATTTTAATGTGGCGTGCATCACATTAGTACATCAAATTAAATGCTGCGTGCTAATAATCTTTTTTTTATCATAATATTAAAAAAAATAAAATAAATAAAATCATGAGAAATTAGCACACACCGGACGACCAAAAAGCGTGAGAGAGAAGTGTTACACTAGATTAAAGACAGAGAGTCCAAAACCAACACCATCAATGGAACACGCGCTCGTTGATCTGTTTCCCCGGCCAGGAATAATATTCCTGTGTGCACCAGTCAGCGTGTCCCTACCACGCGCGCGCCATCTCGAAGGAACTTCCGCACGAATCACACAGCGGAATCCACGGTCCCACGCGAGCCCTCCGTACCGCACACGTGACGCCACGCGTACGCGGCGACTTCACACGCAATACGCGCGCGTCCCCACTTCGTAAGCGAAAGCGCCGAAGTTGCGCCTGTGACATGGCACTCTGCCATTGGTTCGGCGCATGCTCAGTGCGCTGGCGAGCTTGACGTTGACCTCAGGTCAGGTCAATACAGCCACCTCTCTAAGCTCCCGTTCATTCTGCCATGCATCATATGGGCGCGCCTATAAATACGTTAGCATCGAAACATTCCATACAAGCTTAATTAGCTTGCTCGTTATCCATAAGAACAGCGTCGTCTTAGTACGTATTGTATTAGCCACGTGCTGATAATATACTGCTTGTTCTCACGTGATCTGGTATAGTGTATCCATACACGTGACCACTGGCCAAGCCTAGCTGCTGCTAGTTACATCCTCCCGATCGAAAAGGCTGCGCGTGGATCGATCGGACATGGCCACCACCGCGACCGAACGACCGATGGCGGCGAGCAGTAACCACCAGCTGCTGCTGCTGCGGCTGTTCCTGTCGCCGTCAACGGCGAGCAGGGTGATCGCGAAGCAGCACGCCGGCGGCGGTCATCAGCACCCGTCCAGCGGCGGCGCGTTCCGGTGCAAGACGTGCGGGCGCGCGTTCCCGACGTTCCAGGCGCTGGGCGGCCACCGGACCAGCCACAAGCGGCCCCTGGTGCGCGCGCACGGCCTCGACCTCCTGCTCGGCGCGCGCCCTGGGAAGAGCGGCGCCGCGGCTAGCGACGTGCACCGGTGCGGCACCTGCGGCGTCGTGTTCCCTACCGGTCAAGCGCTCGGTGGACACATGCGCCGACACAGAGCAGCCCCGCACGACGAGGACGAGACGACGAAGGCGAGGGTTGTTGTTAATGCCTTGTCATCTGGGGAGATGCAGGGCGAGAGAGAGGATGGCGACGCTGGGGCATTTAGGTTACTCAAGTTCATATGAACCATATACTTGTTTGAAAGTGGTTGCGCGCTGTGCCAAATTTAAACATGTTCATTGCCTCATGTATTTATACACACAAAGAGGTTTATTTTTTTAATTACCACTGTAAGAAAAATAAAGATACAGTCATCCATATATATTTGGGAAACAAGGTATAAGCATTATTGTCTAGGGCTTCATCAACGTTCTACTTCTCAAACACAGTTGTTATGCACTAATATTCAAAGGGATCAAGAATGAAATGGTAAAAGGTTTACTATATCTAAATTGAAATTTACCTTAACTTTGTTTAGCATTTTTTTGTTGTTGTCGTGGTTCATCATACACGTCCCGCACAAATTGTGCAAATATGAGTAGATACATCGTGTTTGGTTAATTGATAGCATGAGTCATACATACTAGACTAAAGGGAAATAAGGGCGTTGCAAATTTTTAGGCACCTACGAAGCTGAACCATGCGAGTGTTAGCACGGTGGGGCACATGTGCTGGCGTCACGCAGGCGGAAGCGGTCGCCTGAAGCTAGATTGGAGAGATTTCAGCCGTCAGTAAGGTAGAAACGTGGGAAAATAATTGTATTGCTTCCATTCCAATTATTTTAGTTTTGTTTGATGTCAATCTTAACTAACTCTAACCAAATATATAGTTTGGCAAAAAATATAGAAAAGTATACGATGTCTAGTTAGTTTTGGTTAAATGCACCATAATATATTGTTGATGTTAAGAGAAGTTATAGTAATAATTCTTTTGTATTTATTTTTACAAATTTCAATTAAAACAA
Source organism: Bothriochloa decipiens (assembly GCA_023333625.1). NCBI lineage: Eukaryota > Viridiplantae > Streptophyta > Magnoliopsida > Poales > Poaceae > Bothriochloa > Bothriochloa decipiens. The sequence continues at coordinate 55,651,404 of CM041633.1, read as the reverse complement.
GTTACATATTGGAACATAGGAGGCACATATGACACTTGTAATCGCAGTTTATTATATTGCTGTCTTGATCGAGATAACACCTATTATTGTAGCTTGTTGTGTATTGTTGCTTCAACATGCAACAACAAAAGATTATTTTCGGTTCCTTATAAGCCAACGATCTTAAATATATCTACACACCTTCCGTCCCAAAAGGTTGATTAGGTTTATAGAAAATATTAGCAACATATTTGTATCTTCAAAATATTGGCAACATATGTATCTTCGAGTGATACGATTTTTGTACCATGAATATTAACATATCTTTGCCACCAAGCATTGAACTCCTGTTGTAGATCTATGTTTGTTACCCATAAAAAGAGATGTGTGGGTCAGGGAAAGAGGAATGGGGGAGTGAGTGTCGTACAATTAGATGTCAAAAGCTAGAAAATCAATTTTTGAGGCAAAAGCCCAAAAGCTACATCTCTAACAAATAGTCCCTTAGAGAGGTGATAGTGAGATATGGACGAACGGCGGGGGGGCGGGTTGGGAGACAGAGAGAAAATGATTTAATTAATGTTTTTCAATATATCAGACTTGTGACTCTATATAGCTTTATTAAAGTTTGCATAGTTTTATGCGCTGGCTTAATGAGCAAGAGCAGCACAATACTGTTTTTTTAAAACCAGTATACGGGCGGGTGACGATGATGGAACCCAAACTAATTTTGTGTGAAGACCTGAAGGAGGATATCAATCTCCATTGCTATTCAGCCCTGATCTGCGATGTATATATGATGCTGGGAACACACATGCTTGTGGACGCACGTTTCCTCCCGAGGGAAGCAGGATGGATAAGCTCAGCGCTAGTACAAGTGCAGCGTCGAGTAAGTACCTGCTCTTTGCTGCTGACTGTGGAAGTGATCCAGTCTCAGGTCAATGCACATATAATTTCTGCATATGATCGAGCAAGTCTCGGTCTTCTTCAGTTGTTCACCAGTGTACGCACGTCACAAACTAGGAGCGCCATGAGTCATGGCCTTGACGATTGATGCCACATACTGTGATGGTGATCTATATTTTTTTAGATAAAGTGATGGTGATCTATATATCTATATATATGTTCCTGTTTCCGGTAACAATCCATAGAAATCTCATCGCATTGCGGCACCACAGACAGACATGTACCGATGACCAGCAAAAGCCAAAGGATACTAGACGGCCGCCCTTGAGGCCTGAGTCCGTTCCTACGTGGGTGAATTTCCAGCACCAATGGTGAAAAACACCCCCTCGCCTGCCCCATGTTCCCAAAGCACGGGTTTGTAGGCATCGGTCCATTCATTGGGTTAAGGGCCCCTGTGTGTGCTGGTGTTGCACGAGGTTCAGGAGTTTTCTTGACATGTGTGAGAGGTCTCTACCTCGGTGACTGTCTAACCACCCGTGGGTTGAGTTTTTTTTTACATCATTGGCAAAACGATAACTCAAGGTACTAAGTTGTTGGGCAATTGAATTAACCTAAACCACCAATGTATTGAGTTAGGTTGGGGTTGTGATTTTGATTCAAAGATGTGATCTGATCCAACTTGAAAAACCCGACCCAAAGTATGGAACCCAAAAAATAGCTCAACTTAACTCGATCCGTGTGTCTTGAGCCAAAAATTTTGATGCAATAATTATTTCCTAGCCTGACTCATTTTGATTAGATCTAATAATAATCCAGTGTTTTGAGTGGATCAAGTCCTTAGGGTTAGGGTCTCGCTATTATAAGTTTATTCGTATTGGGGATTTATCTCCTTCTCCTCCTCTTTAGTTATTACAAGGTGGCATCGTTTTCTCCATGGGTAGCTCAGTTGAAGATGAGGGCGACAATTATGGTGTCAGCATCCTCACTGGTATGACGACATGTAAACTTTTATTTCTAGACGACAATATCATGGCAGAGATGGTGTCGCCGCAATGACATAATTTTCTCCGGTATCATATTTGTCCATTTTATGGTGGTTGATCCGATCACGATGGTCTAGGGAGAATAAGTTTTGGATCACCTTCCTCATCTTCTATGGCATAAAGAAGAAGGAAGACATTAGAAAGAAGGTGTTTCTCAACTTAGCCTTCATGAATGTTGGTCAGAACACGGGTTTTCTGCTCTTAGGAGCGTATGCTCCCACCATGTGCATCCATGGATTCGTTGCTCTGAGATGTGTGCGTGCACACTTCTCAATGTGAATCCAGTGGTCCACATGTTAGGAGCATGTGCTTCTAGGAGCAAATTTAACTTTACCATGTTGATCTTCATTGGGCATCAACTCCATGCCTTTTGCTAAGTGTTTGCTTATGCGGTCATCCATACTATTGTATAGGTTTAGTTTTCAGATATGGAGCTATTCACAACATGTATATAATTTAGATGAAAAATCAGTTTTTTAGATATTTTTAGTATAATCCAGAGGGTTTGTAATGTGTTAATGTACCCAACCATTGCCTAATAATATAATTCTTATTTTGTCGAAAATAAAGTGAGGCAACTACCAAGTGTGAAACAAAAGCTCTTTTTTCTAACGGCGCCCGAGTGTTTGATCCAATATAATAAATAAATTCCCATTGGAAAAAATAGGTTATCATTTATTATGTAACAAAGTTCTCCACTATCAAAGAATTCAAACAACATTTCTGAGAAACATCTCCTCGAATGCATCTACGTGGCGTTAGTGTTCCACATCTGCATCCAAAGATTTTTCGTTCCGTTGGTCTTGCATATTGGTAGCCAAACAAATGCATCGTGCAACACATTTACCAGATGGCAACCGATGGAAAACGGCTTCGGGAGTGCAAATTCTGAAAATCAAGCATCATGTGGTGCAACACGTACTTTCACGCCATTAGTCATGGTCATAATCAATAAACGTATGTACTATATCGCTATTTTAATGTGGCGTGCATCATGCTGCCAACCAAAAACAAGCAAAATCAGCGCTTAGTTAGTAGAAAATGTACTAATCTTTTCTTGTCTAACAATAAAATAAATAAAATCATGAGAAATTACCACGCACCGTACAAAGCATATGAGAAGTTGCAGTTGGTCCACACTGGTCTTACACTAGACAAAATAGCCCAAAACCTAGATTATCATCTTCATCGATGCAACATGCGCGCGCGTCCCCGGGAATCACATTTCTGTGTGCAGCGGTCAGCGTGTCCCTAGCTACCACCCGTCCACCGTGTCATCTCACAGTGCACCCGACGGCCCACGCGCGCGCCCGTACTGCACACGTGACGCCACACGAAGCTTCGTCTGAAAACGAGCTCAATTCGCTGGCGAGCTTCACGTTGACTCGAGGTCAGGTCAATGCAGGCACCAATGCTTCGTTGGCATGCAAATGTGCGTCCCTGGCGCCTATAAATACGTGGCCATTGCTTAGCATCGAAACATTCGATACAAGATTGCTTATTTTCCATAGAAACACCGCGTCTTAGTGCGCATTATATTAGGCACGTGCTAATAAAATACTAGTTCTCACGTGATCTGGAATAGTACATCCATACACGTGACCAAGTAAGCGAGCTCCATCGTCTCGAAAAAGCTGTGGATCGATCGGACATGGCCACCACAGCCACTGAACGACGACCGATGACGGCGAGCACTAACCACCAGCAGCTGCTGCGGCTGTTCCTGTCGCCGTCGACGGCGAGCAGGGTGATCGCGAAGCAGCATGGTGCGGGCGGTCACCAGCATAAGCACCGGTCCGGCAGCGGCGGCGGCGGCGCGTTCCGGTGCAAGACGTGCGGGCGCGCGTTCCCGACGTTCCAGGCACTGGGCGGCCACCGGACAAGCCACAAGCGGCCCCTGGTGCGCGCGCACGGCCTGGACCTCCTCCTCGGCGCGCGCCGGGGGAAGGGCGCCGCCACGGCCAGCGACGTGCACCGGTGCGGCTCCTGCCGCGCTGTGTTCCCCACTGGGCAGGCGCTCGGCGGACACATGCGCCGACACAGGTCGGCAGCGGCGTTCGGCTTTGATATCGCCGGGCGCGGCGAGACGGTGACGAGGGTTGTTGATGCCTTGTCTGGAGAGCAGAAGGGGGATAGCGAGGACTACTATGATGTGGAGCCCATTAGGTTATTCAAGTTCTTATGAACGTGGAAGTGGAAAATTACACATGCCCATTACCTCATGCATTTATACATCACAAGAGAGGTTTATTCTATTTTATTACAAAAATCATATATACTGTCGTACAATAAGTTCTTAGTCATGCATATATATTGGAGAAACAATTGTCTTAAGGTTTGAAGTTTCTGAATTTCTTTTTTTACCTATATACCATCCAATCATCAATAAAAAAAAAATTCGGAAGAAGAAACCTAGTATGAATCACTCTTAAAGATCACTCTTCAGTTCCTTTGTGAAATCTAGAGATTCTTTTGTTAATAATTGTCAGATTGACATCGCATATAAAGAAATAAAAAGAGAAAATGAAAAACCAAAGGAAATAAAGACAGTCATCAAGAAAAAAAAAACTTAACCCTAAATATGTACCCAGTGATGGCAGTACTCAATGTGCCCACTATATCACTTACTCCCTTGTATGACCGGCATATAATGCACCATCTGCAACTACTCAACTGTATCTATATGTCAGACGTACGATTTCTGACTCATCATTCATCCATGTCACCTCCGGCGAACTCCAGCACCAAGTAATCTCTAGTTCATCTGATTTGGTGGTCACAAAAAAATAGTTCATTTGGTGTTTAACGAAAATATTGTCCATATTTTCGTGTTCTTAGCCCGTTGTCAAATCCCAATCAATGTCACTATTTCCCGTCAGGGCCAATAGTAAAAAGCCAAGAGTAAAATCCCAATCCATGGGTGGAATCATTGTGTGCTGCCCAGCCACATGTATTTTTCCCCCCATAAAGTTCGATAATGATGAATCTATACCATAAACCAAGCAAACCTTGACTCAAAAAGTTATATAGGGGTTCATTACCATACTACTTATGAAACATAATTGTGATGAACTAATATTGATTAAGGAAATGAAACCATAACGTTTTACTAACATCTAACTATTATTGTTGGCAATTTTGTATGGTCACATGGTTACCAATACACAATTGACACAAAGTGTGTAAACATGAATAAATATATGAAATTACTTTTTTAATTGACATAATGACTCCATGAGGTACATATAGTAGTCATGCCATTGAGGTATAAGGCAAAACAATTATATTCCTTACAATCCAAAGCATAGGTCATCTTCGTTAGTTTTCTTCAAAGTCAGACTTATATAATTTTGACCAAACATATAGAAAAGTTTATGAGCATCTACTTAGTTTTCATTAAATCCATCATGAAACATTGTAATTTCCTTATATATTTTGTATAATTTTTTTTGCCAAAGTTATAAAAGTTTACGTTTTGCCATAAAACAAAACTAAACGACAAACAGGTTGGAAATCTTGTAATCATAGTAGGTTTGTTCTATAGAAAAAAGCTTTTTGATCGTCGAGTATATATATAACACTTGTAATTGAGGGTTAGTATATACTGTTGCCTCAACATACGAATGCAAATGATTTTTCGTTTTGTTAAGCCATTGCTAGATGCTGATTATATCTATATCATTTGACACGTAAACTAAAACATATACAGTTACACGAGCATCTAATTTCTATGGGGATTTATTGACGAAACCACTTGCTAAGTGCAATAGTACATTAGTATATACTCCTACTAGCTAGTCTGCACTGTGGCTCACAAGCTGATTAGTGGATCGCTCGAGTCGTCAGTGTTTTGATATCGTTGTCGGTTGTTGCAAACGAAGGCATCGGCTGAATTTCCTGGAAACTTTGGTGGTGTCACTCAATAGCGACAAGTCGTACTCTGTGTACATGAGTTCCAAGTTCAGAGAAACTTCCGAAATATCTCGTTTTTTGGAGAAACGAACATGAGTGGCAGCAAGGTTTTGGATATGCCTAACAAAGTACGTCTTCGATACCTTTCTTCCACGACTAGCTAGCTTGACCTATATGCAAGACTAGGTCTTAAGCTATCCAGCACTAAGCTGAGATGCACATCGGTTATTCCCTTTACCTTTTTCGAAAAAAAGAAGAATCCTTCCCTTATCTTAACTAGTCTTTTTATTTGCAGTTGGGGTCTTGATACGGACATCGCCACAGCCTGCTGCTGATTAATTTCTTCCTCTATTATTCTATTCATACTACTAGTTGCTAAGGTCATCAGTCTTCATGCATGTGGGTTTCCTCAGTCTACGTGTGGGTTTCATATGAAAGTTCCATGGAGATTAAATAAGATGACATAATATAACATAAATGAAGAAAATGATAATGAAAATTCTATGAAACAGAATGAGTTTCATGGAAAATAAATTGTCTATACTTTTGCAAACAAACATGAAAAATCATGTTCGGGAGTTGCGTAACATGCATACACGAACCTCCCTTTTTGACGCCGGGTTATCAACATGGATTTAACCTTCAGAGTCTGTTTAATTTGTTTTCACGATTCTAGGCGCCAATGGTTGCGAAGGTGTCTGAGATGCCCGTCATGGCCCTCGAAAGACCTAGCCCACCTAGGCCTCCGCTCCTTGCGCTGGCAAGAAGAACAGGTTTTCAGGTACATCTGACACCAGCAATTGATTGCAATATACTTCGCACAACCATTGCTAAGCACACTATTGTTTGATAAATTGATACCAATACTAGTAGATAGTAGTAGTTAAATATATAGGCTAATGTCCAAGTGGTGTCGAAGTAGATAGTAATAGCAGTTTTTTTAGAAAGAAAATATATTAATATCCCAGCATCTGCATTGATCAATGCATATAGCTGTTTGTTATTACAAAACCGAAAGAAAAGGGTTTAGTGTATCTCAAAAATAAAATTTTGAGCCAAAAAGATAACAAAGGACTGAAAAATAGTACTAAAAAGCAATACTGTTACTAAAGTTGCAGCCATATGAAGCAAACACTTCTATCGCGACTGTTCTAATGGTCTTGCAACCCATCTTCGTCAAATGGTGATCCTCCGCTTTCTAAAAATGGTGCAACAGTAGGTCCCCCTGAAAGTAAGATGGTGTAACAGTCTTGCTAAAAATCACATCATTTTTTGTTAGCCAAATCGTCCAACACAAAGCACTTGCACCCCTATTGGTTCGAGATTTCAGTTTCCTATTTATTCCTTTCAACCCAAAAAAAGATAGTAATAGTAGTAGTTCTCAGAAGACCTTTGTGTTGTGTGCATGAATAATTGAATTGGATTCAATGACGCGTATAGTAATATCATTAGCATCAGTTATGGTCCTGCGCGTTATGTTCCGGCGCGTCATTTCTTAATTATAACATGGACGCGTCCGTTTACCTACCAGGGGTAATATCTCAAATCAAATCTGGACATTGATTTTTCTAAATTTAATGATTTATTAAATAACTTAGTAAATAAAAAAACAAAAAATAAAACACCCATGCCGCCACTAATGACAGGACGAATCCCTGCTGCCGTTTCCTACTCGCACGGGCGCACGGCGCTGCATGCCTCTTCCCCAAATCTCGCGCTGGACCCCGACCCTCCTTGCACGGCGCAGCCGCTGGCCAGGTGCGCGCGCAGCTCTTCTTCCCCATGTCAATCCGATTTCTCCCTCAAATCTCGGAACTGAATCTCCTTCAAATCAGGAAGATGGACGCCCCATCGTCTGCGCGTTCACGGGACAAACCACAGTCCCTCGGGGTACGGCACCGCTGGACACGGCACCGCCGGACCACGGCGACGCCGCCGCAGCCCTCAGGAAGCTCCGCCGCCGGACGCCCCCGCTGCTGGACGCGTCATACGTTGCCTTGACGCCGCTACTCGACCCTCCGTACGTGCTGCCGCCTCGACGACGCAGCCCGCAGGAGGCTCCGCCGCCGGAGGCCCCGTGGCCTCCACGAACTGCCCCACTAACGTCGTTGAAAAGCTGCTGCTTCACCGAAGGCTCGACGGCGACAACCGTCCAGCAGGTATCCCAACCCTCTTTCCTGAATGCACACCTCAAAGTAGGTTTATTTATTGGAGGGCAGTAATCACAATCATGGATTGAACGTCAGATGTCAATGGAACTGTATATTGTTCAAGCAATTTTCTATGCACTAAATCACAAGTATATTGATTGTTTGGTGTAAGTAATAAAATGCATGATCTGATTATTGTAGTGAGTTAAATATGTTCAGTTGTATTGTGAATTGCTTCTCTCTGCTTCCTAGATGCGTTTCCTAGATGCAGCTGTCAATATTTTTTGGCCATACAATGTTCTTTGTCTGTGAGTTTTTTTTTTCTGAATGCCAACTCTGCTTGTGCACTCATATGGCGTTATCTCTGGTTTCTCTGTTTAAGCTGATCTGAATGTTATTCTAATGAGAATTTTTTTGGGATTGCCTTTCTTCTAGAACATATGCATCCCATGAATAATCTTGTTTATTGCTGTACTGCTGATCTCCATCTCATGATCGAGTACTTACAATGTTCGTTAATTTATTTTTATTACAATTGGATTCAGATTGTTGAAGTTGGTGTGGTTTGGGCTGAGCTGCTACTATAAAATGGTATTTTCCTATTGCATAGTATTTTGTTTAAGGATGAAAGGGAACAACTTAATTTTGATGTTTTCTCCTATTCTCATATGATTGACAACCAGGTTCAAACAGTTTGTATGCCGGGGAAATTTGCGGCACTGTGGAGGAACTTGACACATGAACAAAAGCGTATCGTTAGAGAAATAAGATTAGGCGGTCTGCTTAGTATACCGTCCATGCCTATTCAACGCATGTTAGTCGAGTCTCCTGCTGAAAATTTCAATGAAATGGATAGGACCTTCAATTTACGTGGCCATGTGGTTCATATGTCCACTTGGGATATGTACTGTATCTTATTCAAATATCTAGAGAAAAGGATACCAAAGGAGGCAAATGAGGTTCACTTTACTAGACTTTTCGTGCTCTATGCAATTGGTACAATTTTAGTCCCTACCTCTAAGGAATTTGTTGGTAGCAACTACCTACACCTTGTGGCAGATGTTTCGAAAATCAAGGGCCTTACACTAGACCATTTGTCAGAGCACCTGGCTATGTTCAACAAGAGTAAAAGAATTGGACTCGCTGGAAATTTGGCATTCCTCCGGGTGATTTTTTTATCTGAAATAGTTTAACTATTGTTCGTGCTTGCATTGAAAGGTAAAGTTTTTCGTTATGTGTTCAGGTTTGGTACTCGCCTCCCGCCTCGAAAGAGTGCTTGCCTCCGAATGCCACTCACCTCCCTCGCTGGCGCTCTATGTCCTCCACGCCGGACTAGATCGAAGCTGCACACGCATGCCTGACCGGAAGGCTGGGACGCCAAGATGGAGTGAGGAACCAGGAAGGCCGTGACAGAGGGCGAGATCTCAGGGACGAACCTTACTCTCCGTCGGGGAAGAAGAGGACCAGAGGAGAGATGCGCCATGCGTGAATGACCGATGTCGTCGATATCGTGCGCGCGACGTCCTCAGATCGGCGCCTGACACCGCGTCGGCGGGTCGCCGCCTCACGCCGCACGTCGCCGGCAACCCGCGTCGCCGCTTCATGCCGCATGCCGCCGGCAACCTGCGTCGCCGCCTCACTCCTCACGCATCCGACAACCCGCGTCGCCAGCGGACGCCGCACGCGGCTAGGGTTGGGTTGCGATTTTGGATCGAAGGGATTAAGAGGGAGGATAGCGAACAGACAATACATTGACTCAACTTATGGGCTTTTTTCATAATTTGAGCCTTCTATAAGCGAAAATTTGACCCATTAATTTAGGCATGTAAAATTTTGTATTCCACTAAAAAACAAAAAAATTGTATAAATTCAAATTGAAATCATAAATAGTACCATTTTTTGTTGTTCTATAAATTAAAATTTGATACAATAAAGTACGGCAAAGTTGTAATACTTATGACATTAAGTAATAATCATTACAATAAATATAAAATATGATTTCATATTAAATATATTCAACATATACAACTATTCACATTACTTTGCATAAACTTGATCAAACTAAAGAAACTTTGACTTATCCTAAAACAACAAAGAAATTGAACAATGCCTAGTATAAGCCATTTAAAAAGATTGTGTAATAAGCATGCCACATTACTTTAGAGAAAGCTCTAGCTAAACTTTAGAAAATCCAATTCAAACAATGCCTAGTGTAAGCCATTTAAAAAGATTGTGTAATAAGCATGCCACATTAGCTTCGACTCCAATTATAAGCCATTTAAAAAGATTGTGTAATAAGCATTCCACATTAGCTTTGACTCCAATTATAAACCATTTTAAAAAGATTGTGTACTAAGCATGCCACATTAGCTTCAACTCCAATTATACATGTTACTGAATTATGGCTTATTGTGTACATGAACATGACATGACACGTTGTATGCATCAAAGGGATTTATCGGATCCAAAAGATACAAACAATACACTAACCCATTATCGACTCATGTTCACAGTCACAAAGTTCCCAGAACGACCAGGTTATGAAATGGGGATCTTGGAACATGATACACCATTTGAAAGAGAATTTTCCACTGTCAGGACGAAATGGAACCATGTTACCGGGACGTGGAATGTGGCACTATATGGCATTCTATGTGACTATGCTCATGTTACCCACACTTATCTAACATACATAAACTAACATGTTATGTGCACTAAATATAATGTACATGGATACGCTAACCACCTGCACACGTACTCCCTACATATCGGTTTTATAAGTTCTTTAGGGCATGGTTGTGCTTACCAAGGAATCATTAATTATGGGGGAGGAGTATTTTTCCCTGTTTTCTCAAATTCAATACATAGGGTTGCGGGTGACATCTTATACAAGAAACATCAGGTGTTCAAGTGGCTAGCACAGTAATGCATTTGTGCAGAGGTCATGGGTTCAACTCCTAGTGGATGCAATTTTTTGCATGGGCTGCGATTTTTATTAAGCTCTGCATTTTGCATGTGTGCTCGCGTTTGGGCCTTATCTTCTAGAGCAATTATCGGAGATTAGGCCTTATGTGTTCACAAGAAAAAATTCCTGGCGGCATTCTCCAAAAAAAAAAGTAATAAAAAATAATAAATTCCTAGCGGCATTCTCCAAAAAAAAGAAAAAAAACTGGCGGCGCATATCTGGCACTTACCAACATTATTTTCCATATCTGGAACGTATCATAAGTATTCGCAAGATAAGTAAAAAATATCAAATAAAAAAGATTTTCCATATTATTAATGGTACCGCATGCATCAACCAAATCTTAACAACTAAATCTTAAATTTTCTTTAATATTTCAAACATTCCTTATTTACCTTATTTTTATAAAATAAAAATTTAATAAATACTATTACGTACCTCCTAGGAGATAATAGATGATCCTGATCGTTGGATCGGAATAAATGAACGGTCCACAATCATTTCGAAGTACCATAGCAAAAGCCTAACTAATTAATTAATAAAAGCCGTACTCACCGGATTAGTACGTAGATACACATTAGCATTATAAGCATTAGCGAGAGGGACGAAGGTACTAATAAAATGAGAAAGAAACCAGCAGCTGCAACGAAGGCTAGCTGCAAATAAAAGCCTGCTAGCTGATTTGACAAGCCACGCGCAACCATCGAATACAACACGCGGACACGGCAAGCATCCCTTGTTTGGCCCCCAGCAGTGTGTGAAACGAACTCTAACCTCAGTCCATCATAACAGTAATAAAATTTGAAAATTGCATTAAACTGGAAGATGTTGAAAGCAATTGAAAACTGTGGGTGACCTGGTTTTGTGTTTTCAAATTTCCAGTAAAATGAAGTAATTTAATTTGTGAAAATTTAACACTACAGATTTGCGCTATATTAGTCTATGAATTTGTCATTAGAGCTTAGAAAGAATGTCATCATGAAGTTCAGAATTTAGTGAAGTAGCCATATCGACATGAAATCCCCATTCATTCCATCCAACAACTTAGATCAAGGGTGCACACCCCTGCTTGTGAAGTTATGACTGCATTATTTTTTTTTTCTATTGTGAGAACATACAAAATACAGGACAATCTGTTAGTGCGGTTTATAAACATGAAAACAGGTTGCACAGTGGGGAAAAGGGGAGGCAATGGTAGTGATAAACGAAGATCATCAACATATAAATGTAAACTTAAAAGGGTATTATTACGTGTAGAAAGCTACAAATCAACATTGTATATGAATCTGGATATCATTAGCAGAGAGAATTTTCAGCCTGTAGCACAGCCCTTGAACCGTCAATGTTAGTTGTGCATGATTCACTGCAGTAAGAAATGGAACCTTTTTTTTGAACGGAAGGAAATACCCCATTTCCATTAAAAACACAACGGAAATACATCATTCAAGAGTATATCATGAGAGTTTAAGGTGGCTACTACAAAAGAACTTCTACTCCCAGCATGTATGAAATGAAACATAAGGTTTTATGTATAATTTTTTTCATATAAAAAACAAACTCAATATAATGCTCCTTCATGGTTCTTGTGATCATGTTACCTATACACTGATCTACTATTAGCATTTAGCAATGAATACAGAATGAAATATACATCGGGTCATTGTCATCTTATGTAGAATACACCATCAATCATCTTGAGCTTGGCCATATTACGAGCTTACAGCATGCATCTATGAACACGGCCATACAAGCAAGCACGCTTTATTTACCTCATGAGCATTCTAACGAACACCTCCTGTACGCCATCCATGCTGACGTCTGGTCGGTGGTGGGTGCTGCCGGCACGGGAGCCCTGGTTCAACAAATCCTATAGGACGCCGCCCGTGCAGGTGGTCGAGCCGCAGGCAGTGGTGTAGGCGGAGGGAGCTCACACCGGTCGCCGGGGACGGTACCGTTCCAGGAGCTGCCGCCACGTCTTTGATCCCGCACCTGGAGGCTGGAGCCCGCTGCCGCGCCGGGATGCCCCGCCATGCCTTTAACCTGCTGCCTCGCCAGCTCGCCGATGGCAGGGTTCCGCACTGGTGGCCTGCCCCTCCAAGGGACTCGATCCAACTGCCCGAACCTTGGCTCTGGATTAGAATTATAGAGATAGAGATGCCGATGCATAGATCAGTTAGAATTACAAGCTATATATACAGGTATATGCAGCAGCTCAACCATATCCGACTTTCCCTGTATTTATCTTGTACACAAGCATCGTCGACCTCGGCTCGACTGTCAGCTCGATCGATCTTAACCGTGCTAGAGCAGCAGCCAAAGCTAGCTCACAACAATTCAATCAGTGTACAAGTACAGATATACTCTACTTGAAAGCTAGCATAAGCACCTCTGCTCTAAATAGCGCGCTATAGCGGACGCTATAGCGCTATATAGCGTATCAACAAGACCACCGTTAAGCTATCAAGATTTTAACACTAAATGATTTTTTTCATTATTAGCAGCTAATAGCGCGTTATTTTTGCTAATTCATGGCCATTTAGCGCCGCTATTTGTAGTTGGGCTCATTTCTGTCGGCCCACTTGAATGACAGGCCCAAATCGTTGGGCTACCTCTAACCGATGGGGGAGGCTGTCCCAGCCAACCCTAGCCATTCTCCACATGTCCTCCTGAGCTCGAGTGAGTGTTGGCTGCGGCGGCGGCGACGCTGGATGATGCTGCTACTGTGACCAGTGCGGGTGCAAGCTGCAAGACCGGCGAGCAAGCTGTGATAGAGCTGCCTGTGCAAGAGACCGGTGCGGGTGCAACCAAGCTCCAAACAAACTCGGAAGTCGGCGGCGGCAAGCGACGAGCACATAATTGCAAACGACGGTGCCCGCTACTATTGCTATTTGCTACGACGGTCATGTCTTCAAATCTTCTCATTTTCCCTCTGTTCTGTAGAGTTTTAGATCTGTTCTAGGTTAGTGCAGTAAGCCTGACATTTTTGTATCTCATATTAATTTGGTTGGTTAGGTGTCCCATCAGTAGAACAATCAGCTTTCACCAAAGTTGCTATTAACTCAAATGACCTTACATGGAGTTATTGTTATTGCCCAGATCCAAAGAAGAAGTATTCATAATATTTTCATCTTTATTATGTGTAAAATTACATGATGTTTGACATATTTTTTGCTCGGCCGCTAAATGGCTTAGCCTGCTATTAGTGCACTATAGCCTTTCTTAGCCTTTTGAAGGGGCTGCCGCTAATAGGCTTAGCCCGCTATTTAACACAGGGATAAGCACGCACGTCGTCATGGTACCGTCATGCTTCGACGACGACTGCGACGTCTTCCTCACTCTGTCGTGAGGCTCGTCCTCATCCTGCCGCTCCTCGTCGGAGACATCAGCAGCAGCAGCACAAGGGACGCCGCCGGCTCAGCTATCGCTGCCGGAACGTGTGCTGCGTTGCCGCCGTCGCCGTCGTCGTCGTCGTTCGATTGCCGCACGTGTGGGCGGGAGTTCCCGACGTTCCAGGCGCTGGGCGGCCACCGGACCAGCCACCTCAGGCAGCCGTCAAAGGCGACGACGACCAAGAAGAAGACGCGGTCGTCAAAAGCAGTGCTGGTCCACGCGTGCGCAGCATGTGGGCTGGGCTTCTCCACGGGCCAGGCCCTTGGCGGCCACATGAGGAGGCACAGTGGTGGGCCTGGTGCTAGTTCTACTATTACTACCGAAGAAGAGGAGGAGGGCTGTGGTCGGCCTAATAACGATATCTTTGCTGTGGACCTCACACGGGCCGTCGTGCTACATCGAAGGCCCAGCTCGGCCCCCTTGCAGCTGCTCGACTTGTTCCTGTAAATCAATCGTGCTCACACATACATCGTCGTTCTTCCTCTCTCTCTCTCAAAAAAAAAAACATACATCGTCGTTCTTTCGTTTATTTTCTAATTTGATTTGAAAATCCCACAAAGGTAAATTTAAAAAAAAGTGTGGGTGCACAAGTTTCTCTGTCCAAAAATAATTCGAAATGTTTGTATATGTCAGAAATTAGTGCGTGTAAGCAGCTGTGTGAAAACATATATATAACAAACATATATATAAAGATGTATCATCTTGAAATTATACGGGAACGTACATGCATGTAGTGAAACACAACTAGAAAAGCTCAGTTTTGACTCACGAATAACTCTGTAGTTGACCTCACACATCCACACCCCCCTCATGACGTCTCGGTTACTTTTTAAGGCACACCGGGTCCTGATCCAACTTTTTACCACATCAGCCTTGGCGGTTTGAACTAAAGATTTTGCGCTATTGATATACATATATATATATACTAGCAAAATTGTCCGTGCGTTGCAACAAGTGTTGGTGATGGCAAAAACACGACAACAATTAATTTCACTATTTTACGGACATGATAATTGTTGAGCCAATAATCTATCCTAGTTCATATATTTTGTCTTGATTTTGTAGACAATGTTATCGGTTGTACTTCTAATTATTTTGCACAACAAAAAAATTATAGTCATTATGGACCAATTAGTAAATCTTTTTTTTCAACGAATGGAATCTACCAATGCTTTTCAATTGGCTTTGTGTTAGCAATCAAAACCGTTGGGAGTTGGGATTCATTGGATAGTGGTCAATCTTAAATCAATTAGAAAACATATTTTATTGTAACATGATGTATAACAAATTATCTATGTCCATGCTCGGCTCTTGCTCGCAGCAATCTAGTTGTCATCGATTAGCTAGCCATAGAGATTGCAATATTGGTGCAAGTGACATCAGTGTGAGGTGCATTGTCCCCATGAAAAGTTTGTGCAAATCGTTCATCCCTTAATAATTGGGATATCATTTGTATCCAAGTTGATCTCCACCATGTTCACTTTGGTGCTACTGAAAAGAACCTATCCATTAGGCCCAACTCCATCAATTGGTCAACTATCTTCGTATCCTCCTAGAGACGGCCTAGAAGAAGTATGTTAGTACTTAGTATGTATTAGCATCATTGGCACATTATACCCAGCGAGCTCCCTTTCCACTAATGCACGACGCTGTCGGTAAGCGAGACGCACGTACTATATATGGGTGCATAAGTTCTTTGTGTGGAATTCCATCACTAAGATCTAAGCCTGTATGTATGACATGTGTTTGTCGTATTTTTCGTCTCGGAAATTGCTATGAGTTGGTCGAGCCATGAGCGTCACATGTCTGTGCTAGCCAATTGGGAAATTACATCAATAACTTAGTGATAAAAATATTTATTTATCAGTAGAGGATTATAGAAGTTGAAATGCTAATAATATTACATTTAGTATATTTCTATTTTTTATATCAAAAAATAGGAGACAAAAAAGAAAAATTCAAGCTTCCTTTCCACAATCCACGATGACGTGGGTAAGCGAGAAGCATGTACTATAGGTGGATGCACAAGTGCTTTGTGTGGAATTCCATCACTAAGATCTAGGCCCTTCATGTACGACATGTGTTTGTCGTATTTTTCGTCTCAGAAATTGCTATGAGTTGGTTGAGTCATGAGCGTCACATGTCTCTGAGAGCCAATTGGGAAATTCCATCAATAACTTAGTAATAAAATATTTATTTATTAGTATAGGATTATAAAAGTTCAAACGCTCATAATACTACATTTATTATTTTCTATTTTGTATTAAAAAAAGAAGACAAAAAAGAAAAAAGTCACACAACTGAACACAGGAAACAGAAGTGGAAAAAAAAGAAAACAAAGGACACGGAAGGAAATGTCTCCACGGAAGAAATAGATGGATACGTAGACTTTCCCTGACAAAGGACATCGATGAGAACATCTCCACGGAAAAAGAAAACCGACCCGGAACTTCGCTAGCCGGCTGCCGAGATGGAATTGGTGAATAGGCCTGGCGGACAGAAAATCTATTTTGAGATTAACGGACAGAAATTTTGGTGGAAAATTTTGGTGGTTTATTATTAGGTAAAGATTCAGAGCTCGGTCTTATGTACAGCCATCCTCGATCATCAGCACATCTGCAAATTTGGTAAAAGAATGACAACAATTGGAGAAAAGTACATCCTCCATAAATAAAAATTTGGATTGTTGTACAATAATTAACATTTGTTGGTAAAGCCGAGCTGGGAAATTCCTACACCATCCGAGATTACTGTTCATGTTATGCTACCATTTCTGATATTTATATAGCAGCAAACAAAAGCTTTGTTACTGCCATCGTCAACCGATCAATTTGAGAACCATTTCTAGTGCAATCATTTCACGGAATATTTTTATCTACCTAAACATAATATAAAATGCCTTGTCCGATCGATATGTAGCACAATCGTTTTCTCATACAATCCACGGCACAGTGAAAGTGCGACCAAACCAACCTGCCTATTATTTGGAGCACGCCAGGCCAAAGGCCTGTTGGTGGAGTCGGAGGTGAGCCGGCCGGCGAAAGAGGGGGGAGTCTGTAGCTGTCGGTTGCCATGGCGGGCACGCCATCGCCGAGCCCGTGGTGGCCGCTATGGCGCTGGGACGGGGGCACGGGAAGCACCAGCTGGTTGTCGCACGGCGTCGTCAGACGATGCGGCAGGCACCGGCGGCGACCACGACAGAGCATACAGCGTCATCGTCCCCGGACAACGATCGGCGTGCGAGATTCAGGTGGTGGTGCCATCGATATCACCGGCGGCGGCGGAGGCCGTGGCTGCGGACGCTGTCGACGCCAGCGACTCCTGGGCGTTTGTGACGTGGGAGGACGTGCGCGTGACGGTGGCCGGCGGTGGCCCGCGCGGGGCGCCGGACGTGAGGATCCTGGACGGGATCAGCGGGTACGCGCGGCCCGGGGAGGTGCTGGCCATCATGGGCCCGTCCGGTGGTGGCAAGACCACGCTGCTCGACACCCTCGCAGGTGCGTATCCGTCTCCGTCCCTTGGTCACCTCGTCATTTGTCATCTCGTCTCATCTCACTACCCCATTCACTCTGAGGTCCTAAAAGAAGCAACAACAATAATACACTGTAAAAGTTTAGGTTAACGAGTTGCCTTCCAAGGCGCCTCGGTTCCGTGTTATATAGGCCAGGAAAATAGCCTCCCCGGGGTGGCAATATATCAGGTTGTTACAACAATAATCTCCTACAATCTAGGAGGGCTTATCAACTAGATACAAGATCTAACCAAACATATCTACTCTTTAACACCCCTCCTTAATCTCAGCCACATACAAGATTGAGATTGTTCCTAAATTCCCTAAGCTTTACACGAGGAAGGGCTTTAGTGAATCCATATGCTACTTGCTCGTTAGTGCTGATGAATTGAATCTCTAACAACTGTTTAGCCACTCTTTTTCGAACAAAGTGGAACTCAATCTCAATATATTTTGTTCTTGCATGAAAAACCGGATTCGCAGAAAGATATTTAGCACCTAAGTTGTCACACCACAACCGAGTTGCTCGAGGATGAGAGATCTCGAGTTCTGCAAGCAACTTTTGAACCCAAATTATTTCCACAGTAGCATTGGCAAGAGATTTATACTCAGCTTCGGTACTGGAATGCGAGACAGTTGGTTGCTTCCTGGAGCTCCATGAGATGAGATTGTCTCCAAGGAACACTGCAAACCCAACGGTTGATCTTCTATCATCCACACAACCTGCCCAATTAGCATCAGAAAAAGCACTAACTGTCATATTCTTTGAATTACCAATCCGAAGTCCAAGTTTTAATGTCCCTTGAACATAACAAAGAAATGTTTTACTGCACTTCAATGAGCCGTTGTTGGAGCATGTAGATACTGGCAAACCTTATTGACCGCAAAAAAAGGATCTGGCCGTGTCAAAGTCAAGTACTGTAATGCCCCTACGAGACTTCTGTATTTTGTGCTATCCTCCGGCCCTAGCGCAGTTCCTTCAAAGGCACTGAGCTTCTCGGTAGAGATCAATGGTGTATCGATGGCCTTGCAACGACTCATACCTGACCGTGATAGAATGTCAGTTGCATACCTTTGTTGTGACAGAATAAGACCATCCTTCACCTTCTTAACCTCTATTCCAAGGAAGTAATGCAAGTCTCCTAGGTCCTTCAATGCAAACTCTTTTTGCAAATCACTGAGTAATGCCTTTGTTGCTTCGGGTGAGGAGCTAGCCATAATGATATCATCCACATATATAAGGACAAAGATGCTATACCTCCTGTTGTTGTAGAAGAACAGGGACGTGTCAGCCTTAGACGATACAAAACCCAAGGACTGAAGCTTGGCACATAGATGAGCATACCGTGCCCTCGGAGCTTGCTTTAGGCCATACAGTGCCTTGTCTAACTTGCAAAGATACCAAGGATGATTTTTATCTTCATAGACTAGAGGTTGATGCATATAGACTTCCTCATCCAAGATGCCATGCAAGAAGGCATTCTGAATATCTAATTGTCGTAGTGACCACCATTTAGTCATAGCAATGGATAGAACCAGCCGAATGGTAGCTGCCTTGACAGCAGGGCTAAAAGTTTCCTTGTAATCAATTCCATACCATTGCTTGAACCCCTTGGCCACCAAACGAGCCTTGTATCGATCAACAGACCCATCTGCCTTTCTCTTCACCTTGTAGACCCATTTGCACGCAATGACATTCTTCCCCGTGGCGGTGGAACAAGGTGCCAAGTCTTGTTGTGGAGCAACGCCTGATACTCAACGTCCATAGCCGAGACCTAGTGTTTGTCTTGAAAAGCTTCCTGTAATGTGGAAGGTTCTTCTGGTGCTACAGCAATGGTCATGCCCCAGCAAACGGTGCCATCGGTGTACTGCTTGGGCTTGACGATGCCATGCCGAGACCGCGTGATCGGCCGAGGCGGTGAAGAAGAAGGCGCTGGAACAGACGAAGCCGTATCCATGGTTGTAGACGTTGAAACCGCACCAGATCCCTAGCAGGCCACACCGGATCCTGCGGGAGGATCCACATCGTGGGGCGAGAGCGGAGGTGGGCCGCCTATGGCCGGATCAGCCTGCGGCCCGAGATCAAGCCCCGTAGGCTCAACCGGAGGCGAGTCGGGCGTATAAGATCCCGCGACTGGCGCGACACTTGGAGATGTCGGGGAAGCTGCCATGTCAATCACGTCGGTTGCCGATCCCAGAGCAGATCGCATGGGACCGCTACCAGGTGAATCATCCTGGGGCGGCGTGCTGCTCCCTCCGGCGTGACACATGAAATGACAAAGATTCCCAGCTGAAACTTGATCATTTGAAGCCGAATTTGTTCCTGGAACCTATAGGGAGACAGGAGAACTTGATGCCACATTAGATTGGTTAGGAGAGCTCAAATGCTGATCATGGATTATAGCATCCCCAAATGACATAGAGGGATTGAAAAGTATATCGAGCAGGAATTGAAGTTCCCGCCGTAGACGGGCACTAGCATTAGGGTGTAGCATAGAAAAGGGAAACACGGTTTCATCAAAAACAACGCCCCGCGAGATATAGATTCGGCCTTCACTTGGATCAAGGCATTTGAACCCTTTATGAGAGGTACTATACCCAACAAACACACAACGCTTGGTTCTAAATTAGAGTTTGCGACTGTTGTAAGGTCTGAGATTTGGCCAGATGGTGCACCCGAAGGTACGAAGAAAATTGTAGTCAAGATTTTGGCCACAGAGTTTGTGGAGAGGAGTGTCATTTCTTATGACTTTAGAGGGCAACCAATTGATCAAAAAAAATCTGTTTGGAATGCTTCGTCCTAAAACTTTAGAGGCATAGAAGCATGAGCGAGCAAAGTAATGCCCATCTCTACTATGTGGCAATGTTTGCGTTCATCAGCCCCATTTTGTTGGTGTGTATGTGGAAAAGACACATAATGGTGGATCCCAATGCGCTTGAAAAAGGAATTTAAGGACCGATACTCCCCCCAATCGGTTTGCATAGGCTTGATTTTCTTGTCAAATTGATGTTCAATTAGACTTTGGAAATCTCAAAAACATTGAAAGACTTCTGACTTATGTTGAAGGAAATAGATCCAAGTAAATTTCGAATAGTCATCAATAAAACTCACATAATAATTGAAATGACCAATGGATGTTGGAGCAGCTCCCGAAACATCAAAAAAAAAAAGATCCAAAGCACTAGTTGACACACTAGTTGACTTTGGAAAAGGTAACTGATGACTCTTGCCTTGCTGGCAAGCATCGCACACATGTTTATTGTCCACATCTAGACTAAAAGGAAGGGCAAAATGACTAAGAATTTGACAAACGATGGGAGCTGAAGCATGTCCTAGCTGACTGTGCCACGTAGACGAGGAAGGCTTGGTTGCTCCAAGGGCCTGTTTATTGGATGATGATGACCTACTCGATGATGATCGGATGGGATAGAGACCTTGCTCAGCCTCCCCTATGAGGAGGGTTTTCTTCGTCGCCAGCTCTTTTATAAAGAAACGATCAGGATGCAATTCAAAAAACCCATTATTGTCACGGGATAAGCGATTGACTGATACTAAGGATTTACTAGCATCAGGAACATGTAAGATATTGTGTAGATGAATTTTTTGTGTAGGGGAATAGATGAATTTTTTGTGTAGGGGAATGCACAAAGCCATGACCAACATGCGAGATCTCCATACCTGACCCGTTGGCGGTGTGGACGTACTCCCCTCCATGGAACTTGTCGCAGAAGGAGAGTTTGTCGAGGTCACTGGTGATGTGATCGGTGGCGCCCGAGTCCATATACCAATTGGTATCTACGCCATAGGATGAGGTGACATTGCCGGCGGTCTTCTGTTGTTGCTGTGGAGCATTGCCCTGGAAGCGCTCATCATAGCGCTTGAAACAATGAAAAGCTGGGTGCCCCTCCTTGCCACACATCTGGCAAAAGAGACCAGGGTGGAAGGGAGCACAGTTGAAGTTGTTGGTGTTGGGGCAACTGGCCTTCTGTTTTCCACCACCGCGGGCAAAGCCACCGTGGCCCCCACGGTTGGGGATGGAACTCCCGTGCCCTCCCTTGGCTACGAGATTGGTGAAGGACTGCGATCCACCGTTGCGGACCTCTAGGCACTGCTCGTGGCTGACCAACTGGGTGTAGAGCTCACCCAGGGAGATGGATTCCACCCGGTTGGCCACACCGGTCACCACCGAGTCGAAGGTGTCGTCGAGGCCCGTCAGAATGTAGGAGACCATCTCATCATCTCATTGTCTTCAAGGCGCCAGCCAACCGACGCCATCTCATCAGCGAGCGATTTCATCTTGGTGAAGTACTTGGCTGTAACAGAACCGACCAATTTATTAGAGCGCAAGCACATAATCCGCCATTAATTCAGCAAATCATATGATTGAGACCTAATAAACCCGGTAGTCCGTGAAATCTCGAAGGATTTCAAACTTTTTCGGCACGACCAAGATCGTAATAGTTTAGCGTACTCATTCACAAGCACCAAGTTTAAAACATCATCGGAGTATGAAATAGAGTTATTACAAACCAGTTCAAATTCAAATAAAAGCGAAAGCAAATTAGTTTAAAGCCACACACGCATTTAGTTCAAATACAGTGCCAGGTCCTTGGTCCACATCCAGCAAAAGCATCAAGTAGAGAAGAGTGACCATGCCCAAGGTCTAGTCATCGCCCAAGGCGGGATAGAAACAGTTCTGACAATAACCATAAAGCATCTCACCATCTGCAAAAACATGGGAAATAAAACCCTGAGTACGAGGATGTACTCAGCTAGACTTACCCGTCATAAACTAAAATAAAAGACTCCAAGGAGTATGCAAGGCTGTATAAGTAGGATAGCTGACTCATTTAAATTTGCGGAAAAGCTTGCATTAAGAAACATTTAATAAGAACCTTCTAGCAATGTATTTTAATCTGATTAACCTTATCATGCTACATTAGCACCTGTACTAAGCAAGCATGGTAATAATTATTCAACAGCAAGTAACCATTTCCGGTTGAGTATCTTTCAGTCTCAACAGCTCAACCATCTCACCTCTTGTTCAAGTTCTTACTACGATGCCGCTGCTCAAGTCAAGTGTTTACTGTCCAGGAACGATGGCGATTATAATCGATTACTAACCAGCTGGCGGGTACTCCTCACACAAACCACACTCACCAGCCACGATGAGCTACAGGTCACCGACATCCAATTCAGGAAAAACGCGAGATCAACAGGTACCATCACATCCGGGCACCGTCCGGCTGCCAGCAGGGCGCACCATGCTATATTCAGGCCTTACAACCGCGTAACCCGTGGTCCCCCATCTTCACCAATGCGATGCGTACAGCAGGTCGACTCCCGGCCCAAATCAAAATTAGGCTTCGCGGTCGGAACGACTTATCCTTCCAGCTAAATGTGAGGCATAAATTCAATATGACTTGAGGACGTACAACGGACGGGGTCCTAGTTCGACACAGACGGGATAAACCACATTGAACCTCCAGTTCATTCTCAACTCCAATCCCGCCCGGTCTCGATTTATTATCTCCACATGGTTATCCAAGATAACAATGTATTCAACCATTCCGAGTTACCACCTATAACTCGCGGATGACAGGAAATCACCCGACTTCTACCGATCTAGTTAAGCAGGGCTAAGCATATAATCGTACCTGAACCTAACAGGGTTGAAGTATAAACAGTGGCAAGGAATATAAGTAATGCAGCAACGGTATAAAACAACGCCTATAACTTAATGCAACAAACAAGTAAAGGACTCAAGTTAGATATTTTGCAAACCACAGGAAGAATGCTCCGGGGCTTGCCTTTCAGAAAAGCACTTGGCTGATGGTCGGGACACTCCGGAAGATCAGCTTCGGGATCCTCTTCGGCTGCTGCTTCCCGCACCAAAACTTCTTGTTGGTCTTCCTCTCCTGGTGCTCCGGGAACTACCGTCGCGAGCTCTGACGATCCTGTATGATGCATAGTGCGTATGAATACCGTGCATACATATAAATACAATGCTGATGGTGATGATAAATGAATGCTCAGCTAAGATGAATGACATGATATATTGAAACATGTATGATAAGCACATGTCATCTGCATTCTCTTCTACCGATAAATCTCCAAATAAGCCTCGCATTAAAACTTTACTCGCACACTATAAAGAATTATAAACAACCATTATTTTGCACACTACACTCTACTCAACCACAACCAATAGAAGATCATACATCTCATGAATAGCATAAAAAGCATTTTTACACACATGAAATGATAACTCTAAAGCATTATTTATAAACGAAAGAAATCAGGGTATAACTACAACATGACTTTAGACTACTCAGAAAATTCTGTAAAAATTACAGAAGCTTAATCATACCAAATAAAGACTACCATAAAAATTTCAAGTCAAAACAGTAAGTACTTTATCCTGCACAAAAATGACAAGGCAGCACAATTCCAGGGCCATAAAATACTTTGTACATAAAAGTATATCAAACAACAGATCTCAGAACATAATTAGCTCTAGATTGATATAAAAACACCCTCCAAAAAGTTTCATGCACAAATTCCTTATACATTATTTATTATGAATTATTTATCCTCACATGAAAATAGGCACCATAACTAGACATAGAAAAATTTACATATGACATAGCCTAACAACATTTTTCACAGATAGAGCATGACATAAGAAGACTAACAAACTTGGTCTCACATTTTTCTGAGCAACAGAGAATTAGTTATGCATTTCCTAAGATAAATACAATTAATAGAGATAAATAAAGCTATACAGAAAAGTTTCACAAATTCCACATTTCATATTTTTCATGCATAGATCATCTCATAAGAAAAATACTGCAAGTTGAACCAACTCATTTGGATGAAAAATGAGCAAGTTATGAATTTTCAAAGTTTAAACTGAAATCTGAAATCAATTCTGAAAAAGAAAAAGGAAAAACCACTTTACACCGGGGACCCTGACCTTTCCAGAAACTAACTAAGCCCTAACCGGTAAATTGCTGTGTCTGGCAACTTAGCACAAGGGACCCTAGGGTTTCTTGAATTCCTGGACGACAGTCCTCCTCCAGGGAAAAGGCAGGGAGGTCGTCGGCGTGGCTTCGCCGGCCGACACGGCGGCTTCCCGGCGTCATCGACCGGAGGGAAAGGACCAGCAGGTCAACGCGCTTCGATTGAGCAGCTAAAAACGGACAGGGGCACGGCCGAGGTGGCTCGGCCACGTGCGCGGCGGACCGGCGACCAACCGCACGGCGGCGCGGCCAAATTCCCGGCGAAGGAACCCTAATCGGCTCGGTTAGCTAGGGCTCTAGTGGCTACGGGGCACAGCGCATCCGATTTGCACGACACGGCAAGAAAATGACGAGCGGAGCGGCGAGTCCACGGCGGAGCCGAGGTGCGGCCATGGCGGCCGGAGAGAAAGTGATGCGATTCGGTTATACCTTGACGCGATGGGCCGAGGTGAGGGTGGAGGATGGTGGAGCGGGCTCGGGCGCACTCGGTTGCGGGGTCAATCGAGTGGGGGCGCGGCTGACGGCGACGAATTTCGAACGGCGGCGAGGCGGGCTCGGGCGACGCGGCGGCGGGCAGAGAAAGAAATGCGCGGGGTGAGGGAGTGAGTGAGGGAGCCGAGAGGATGAAGGAGCGGGCGGCTTCGGACGACGCCCACGCGGCCAAATTTTCCTCCGGACGACAGACCCCGAGTGCCACGTGGCCGACGCATGCTGCCGCGGGCGGCCACGGCGTTTTCCTGGTCGGGGATTTCCCTGACGGCCAGGACCCAACCGTCACCGAAAAGCTATTTTCACTAATTCAGAACAAACTTTGCTGCTTAATAACTCATAAACTAAGCCGAATTAGCAAAAACTCAAAATAGATGAAATGTAGCTTTTGAAGAGTAGAACATTTCATCTTAAAGGAGTTTTACCAGATTCTGCCTAGATTTTGAATTACAAAAATCCAAATAAAATACCTTTTAAAATTTCCCAAAATAGAAAATCAGCCCCCATTTTTGCCCTTTTTCAACATTTTTGAACACCTTCCAAGCATTTTCATGAAAAGTGGTAAAAACAACTTTTGTTCCTCATAAAATTCTCTACAAACTTCATTTAGGGCACACACACATGCAAGTACTCTAGCTACCACTTCCAATTCAGTCAAACAAAACTACTCTAATGGTCCACCTTGGTCAACCATGACCACAAAGCTTAATTAATCAAAACCATGAACATAAACCTAGGTTAATTTGGTGTCCTAAACATGTCCAGGTTACCCTAGAGGTCATCCAACACCAAACACTCATACCACATATGCACTTCATGTAAAAGGCAGGCATAATTTGAAATAAACAAGCATGAACATGAAATGACAATCACTCTTTTCATTAATGCTATGCATAATGATGCTTATGCTTAAGAATGCAAATGATTATGCTTGCTTAACACCAGAGTGTTACATTGGCAACTGTAGATGCACCCTTGGATGCCGTAGCCAAGGCCATCTGGGTGCTGATCAGACGAGCACGGGATTGAGAGGCAAAGAAGTCCTCAATGGCTGCCCACGCTTCGGCAGCCGTTGTCGCGGTGGAGACTTGTTGTAAGATCTCCCGAGATAGGTTGACGAGGAGATAGCTGAGGACCTGCTGGTCCTTGGCTACCCAGAAGGTATACTCCTTGTTGATGACGAGCTCCTCGTTTGCATCATCTGCATTTTTCTTGGGCAGGTATTTGGTTGATTGGTGGTTTGGCGGTGGGGCTCAAAAAATCAAAGACCTCAGCTCCGTGGATGGAGGAGATGACCTGAGCACGCCAAAGCGGGAAGTTACCGCAGGTTAGCTTCTCGCTGACCGGCAGGAAACCGAGGGAGAAGAAGGCGGCGGCGGCGGCGGAGGAGGTGGCCATGGAAAAAGAAACCCGTGTAGATCTAGGCTCTTGATACCATGTAAAAGTTTAGGTTAACAAGTTGCCTTTTCTAGGCGCCTCGATTCTATGTTATATAGGCCAGGGAAACAACCTTCCCGGGGGTGGCAATACATCAGGTTATTACAACAATAATCTCCTACAATCTAGGAGAGCTTATCAACTAGATACAAGATCTAACCGAACATATCTACTCTTTAACTTACACTACTCCGCACTATAGATGTGGATTGTGGACTGGTCATGTCTCTACTGTTTTGGGCCATGTTGGAGTCTTTTTCTAATTAATCACAAAACAATAATATAGTCCCAATCATGCGCTCCGTACGATAAAGATGTAACTCTATAACAGTGTTTTTTTAAAGCAAACTACGGAGGATAGAGATTCCTTGCCTTGATAATCAATTCTATAACAGTGTTAATTAAGACTATATACTATATACTCCTGAGGGCCGCTAAACAGTCTTTCTATTGCCCGACGTACTCACAGGGGAAATTAATGCAAACACGACACTTTGTATATGGTGCACAACTCTGCTACTCACAAGTTGTTGTTCGATGTGCTCATATAGATTGCTCGTCTCCTACATTGATGTGTGTGCCTGCTATCTTGCACAAAATGGCTATACGCGTTTTAGTTTGTAGACAGTACTTTTACCCTTTTGTGCAAGATAGGCACAAAATGAGCTCGTTCGGTAGGTTGAAAGCGGTGTGTGTTAGAAACCCCACAAAAGGTAGTCGTGTTACTCTACCATTTATGATATTTATAGCAAACAACAAAAGCTAGTCGTTGTCATTGTTAACCAATTTATTGACAACCATTCATATAATGCCTTCACTGGCCGTTTGTAGTGCAATCGTTCTCATACAACCATGACATGGTGCAAGTGGAGCAGAGTACGTACAAGGCCTATTTGGTGGGGTGGCCAACTCTTGGCCTTGTCTACTAGAGCCAACTTGGGCTTGTTTGGTTCGCTGTTCTTGGTCTTAAGCCAGCCCTAAGTCGGCCTTCGTAAGCATTGGTCTGGCTCCGAAAGAACAGATCGCTGATCCATTTTCCGGGGGCCTGGCTTGGCTAGCACTCGACTTGGATTCGGGTTACCTACACCTACAGAGTGGACGAGGACGATGACAGAGAGTGCAATGGTCACGGCCACCACACTCTGGCCACTCCCACGAGAGCTCCAATGAAACTCCGACCATACACCCGCCACCAGTTGGGCTCCTCCTCAGGGTACAGTAGGTGCGAGCTTCAATTTCATATCTTGTAAGAGCACCGTGATTGTAACAAACTGTAACGTCCTGCCTTCTTGAGGCCGGGTTCGCTTACATCTGGCCATGATTGTAACAAACTGTAACATCCCGCCTTCTCGAGGCTGGGCCTGCTTACATCTGGCCGCTTATTTAGGACATAGATTGCCCTCACAGACCAACACTAGTCTTTTCTGCGCACTTTTTCCTCACTCGTGCGCATCCGGGAAGATTTCTCGGTCGGTCACCCATCCCTAAATTGCTCTAGGACAAGCACTCTTAACCTTAGAGTTCTTCGGTGATGAGTTTTTGAAAAAAAAGTTGCAACTTGTTGGTATGACTATCCTATTAATTATATTAAGCTTTGGACCGGGGTGTTACACAAACAAACTCTCTTTCTTAATAAAAATACGCAAGTCTTTTGCGTGATTGAGAAAAAACTTGGTCTCCTCCTCTTCCCTCAGCCACCACGACATGATTCTCCGGCCCGCTCTACTGGAACAGGGACAACAACGACGAGTACGTCCTTAAGGACCCCTCTCCCCTCCACTTCCCTCGGCAACATAGACCAACGAATACATCCTTAAGGGTTCCTTGCCCCTCCAAGTGATGCGCACCAATTGTTTGATAGAATATACGAGAGGGTGCAATGTTACGAGGAAGAAGATCAAGTGATTGTATACAAGCTGAGGAAATCAAACACACCAATTCTAATTTAAGCTTAGATTGTCCATGCAACCAAATAAGTACATGTGGGCTTGTTGGGACCGGGACAAGCCTAGCCAAGCACCAAACACACCCAATCGGAGTCAGTGGCCAGACCAGTGACCGCTGCATCATGTATCATGCGCATCAATCCAATCCAAATGCAAAGCATGGTCGAGGATGAATGAATGAATGATGCACTTGATGATGATTTTCAGATTACTTCTGACGACCGCTTTAATGGATGTACTGCTCTCTGAGCGTAGCTAACAACCTCCTCCCATTATATTCTTACCGTCTGTCCATCGTCGTAGGTTGTTTCTTGTTCGTTAGTTGTCCGTTTCATTCCCATACATAAACGGCTGGCCAAATGGAACACGGAACAGCAACGTCTCGCTGCTCTCGCTCCTACGTGTCGGTTCCCTCTCGCTCCTACGTGTCGCCTCTTCGTCTTCTCCTTGCTGCAGTACCAGTAGATGTCCTGCCTGCCTATTTATTAGAGCGCGCCAGGCCAAAGCTCGTCCGCCAGTGGTGGAGCTAGTAGGGGGCGGTGATCGAGCCGGCCGACGAGGACACGGAGTGTGCGTTGCTGTGGGAAGGACGTTCCTACGCGACCTGCAGCTAGCTGTCGGTAGCCAGCCGGCCATGGCGGGCACGCCGTCGCCGTTGACGCGGTGGGCGCCGACGCCGAGCCCGTCGCGGCCGCTATGGCGCTGGGGCGGCGGCACGCCTGACGCTAACCAGGCACGGCGGCGGCACCCAGGCACGGCGGCGTCGTCAGAAGGAGCAGCAGCGGCCGGCGACAACGACACCAGGTCGGGGTGCGAGCTGCAGGCGGTGGTGGTGCCATCGTCGGCGGCTGCGGTGGCTGCGGACGCCGCCGGCGACCCCAGGGCGTTCCTGACGTGGGAGGACGTGAGCGTGACGGTGGCTGGCGCCGGACCGCGCGGGTCGCCGGACGTGAAGATCCTCGACGGGATCTGCGGGCACGCGCGCCCCGGGGAGGTGCTGGCCATCATGGGTCCTTCCGGCGGCGGCAAGACCACGCTGCTCGACACCCTCGCAGGTGCGTCGATCTGTCCCTTCGTCACCTCGTCACATCGAGCATCTCATTTCCATCTCGTACTAGATTCTTTAAGCGCGATATTGTCCCACTTCCACAAAAAATCAATGCAAAAATAACCCTTTACTTACAGTTTCAACAATTTAACTTATGTGGAACGCCACTTTAGAAACTTGCTTCGTGCAGTCGCCCAACAATCTGCAATGGAATTATAAGAAGGCTGAGGGTTTAACTGTGTATGCTTAGATCTTTTTTTTTCATTGGAGATAAGAGCGTCTGCCAGACATACACCGTAAAGAGGCAAAGAAGACATAGATGCAGGCTGCTATATAGCCTCCTGATCCCCGTGACAGTCAGCACAAGAAGTTTTGACGTCTAGCTGCTTTCGTTTCTTAATTGCTTTTTGAAAAATCAATAGTATAGTGTTAAGCCATACAATGTTATATATGTTTTACTGAATTTATATATACAAGTTTATACTAATATATTTATCATAATAAATAAGCATCACAAAATTTGTCATGTGTTATGTTTTCATATGTATTTGAAGTTATAAAAGCTGATGTGTTAAACCTATGGCAGTCAGACGAGAACTAGATTTAGAGTTTGTGCATCTCAGATGATGTTTTACGTAGTGTTTGCAAAATCTCAGAAAATGCTGCAGAAGTAACAGTTGCAAGGCCATGCTCCCATCATTATCCATATCTCGGCGTGCTGCCGGCCAAAATGGTGGTTCCGTTGCCGCAACAGCTTGGCATTGACCACCATTAAATTCCATGGATCCTACACCATGTCACCATTCAATCAGATTCAGTGACCACGAGCAGAAATCTTCTGTGGACGTACATGCCGGCCCATTCATCAGTTCCATCACCCGTACTCCCTCCGTGTCAGTTTAGAAGTCGTTTTAGCCTTTGAAAGATGTCCCAATATAGAAGTCAGCAGCGCTAGTCTAGCTTGCAACAACTCAGAGTACTTCCTCCACTACCGGACTCGTCTTCTTTGCCGAAGGCCTCAAGCCATCGGCAAAGACGAGTTTACCTTCGGCGAAGGCTTTGCCGACGGCCTGACACGTCGGCCGTCGGCAAAGGACCGTCGGCAAAGAATTGGTCGGCAAAGACTTGTTCGCCGACGGCCACCTGTGCGGCCGTCGGCAAAGCTTTGCCGACGGCCACACCACCCGTCGGCGAAGGAGCCACGTCAGCTGCTGCGCCGTCCCACTAACGGCGGTCTTTGCCGACGGCTTACGCTGCCGGCCATCGGCAAAGTGCATTTTTTTTTTAAAAAAAAATTGACGACTTTCTTTGCCGACGGCCGGCCGTCGGCAAACACTTGGTAAATTTGCCGACGGCCGGGCCTAGCCGTCGGCAAAGCTGGGCCGTGCTGGTGAAATGAACCAGCTTTGCCGACGGCTAGCCGTCGGCAAAGCTGGGAAAATTTTTTTTTCACTTTTTTTTTGCTATTTCCTTTCGTTCATTCGTCATTTTAGCACATATATATCACATAATAAACATTTCATCACATATAAACCACAATTCAGCATGAAATTCAGTTTCAACATTAATCGACACATGATCGTGCTCAAATCCATCGATACAAGTCCACAATACACATACCATGGCCGTAAGAGTCCATACATGGCCAATGTGCAACAATCCCATAGATAAAGCTCCAAATGCGAGAAGTAAGGCTCTCTAGCTAGCAGCGTCGTCATCAGGTGTCCCAGATCCCCCACCTTGCTCCCATGGAGCCCAACCCGACTGCGCAGATGTACCGTAGTTCCACCTGTACTGTGGCGCTGGGACGCTTGCCGGCCCGGAGTGCCCCTGCTCCGTCGGCCCCTGTGGCCACGAGGAGTACCCGTGCTGCGACGCTGGAGGAGGCCACAGGTACTGCTGCGTGGGGTAGGTGGCGGGGTAGGTCGGGTAAGTCGGACTGCCCTGCGGTGGAGAAGAACCCAGTGGAGGGCTGGCACCTAGAGTTGGGTTCGAACCCGCCGACTGTGCCTGCACAAAGGCCAAGTGATGTAATTAGTACCTGCAGGATGGCCGCACAAGCTAAAGCAACATGCAATATACTCACCGATGAAATATGTACAGGAATAGGCACTGGAAGTGGAACTGGAACTGGTGGTGGAGCGAAGATCGAGGCAGGAGGTTCTTCCGTTCCTGGGATCTGGGAACGGATGTAGCCGGTCAGCTGCGCTATCGAACGCTGGTAGTGCTGCGACATTGCCGCCATCTGCTGCTGATAGGCCGCCTCCTGCTGCTGACGCAGCGCCTCCTGCTGCCTTATCATCTCCTCATGCCTCGCTGACTGGGCCGCCTGGCTGGCCTGCAGCCGTTCGACCGTGGCCTGCAATATTACACCCGCAAGGTTGATTGTATGTGAAGGCAAGGTACATCATGTGTGAAACGAGTGAACGACGAATGAAACTGCACTTACCTGGAGTGACATCATCATCTGCGCGCTGCTCGGCCTCCGAGGCGCTATGGGGATTTCCGACCCGCCACTTTCCGCGTCTTCTTTTCGGATCTGGCTCAGTGTCAGAACAGAGGACGAGTCGATGGCGGCGTTGGCAATAGCGTACCGGCCGTGTTGCTTCCCTCCTCCTGTCTTCATCACGAGCCGCGTGTCCAGGGGGGCCGTGGTGGGGTCAAACGTCGGCCCATGCAGCGTGACACCCGCCTCGACGTACTTGGCGAGGTTGTTGTAGACGTTGATGCTGCCATAGACGTCGGGCCCATCCTCTGGGTTGTAGACGGTGGACGGCGCTGACGCTTTGCCCTTGCGAGAAAGGGCAAACCCCATGAACTCGTTGATTTGCTGCCCCTGATGGTACTCCTTCTGCAAGGACAACAGAAGCATGGTTAGAACTTACAAATAGTGACAATTGAGAGCTATAATAAATGGATCAACAGAAGCATACCCAGTCCTCCATGAACTCAGGGAGCGTCTTGTTCCCTTGGTGGTGTGTTGCCCGAGGATGCTCCAGGCGTTTTCTCCGATCTTCTTTGCGGTCCGCGTACGCCTTGTCCGTTTGCCACGCACGCACAATTTGAAGCCAGCAGTCGGGGAACTTATCGCACCAGGTTGGACACACCTGCATGGCATTGAAGTATTTGATATTCCAGGCGATGAATTGAATGTACTGCTCCTCGAAGAGGAATCATAACGTTCGTACTTAATTAATTACCTGCATGTACTGCTCCTCGGTGAGGTCGGTCTCCCTCTCCAGTAGCAACTCCCTGACGTCCTCCTTTCTCACCACCTCGCGTTTCACATCGGCGTAGTAGGTGATGACGGCCTGGAGATGCGCCTCGTGGTACATGTCCTTGAGACGGCTGCGGCAGAACGCATCCTGCCGCCGCGTCGCCTGTTGCTCGTCGTGCCCCTCCTCCAACTGGAAGTACAACTGCACACATGATTACAACATCATTTCATTGTTTCAAGAAAAAGCAACGAATGCGTGGTATTGAAATATGCGGTGCAATGCAAAGACTCACCCAAAACTCCCTCAAGATCTTGTGAGCAAGAACTTCACCAGATACGTCCTTCACCCGGTAGAAGTCGTCCCATTTGTATGGGACGATCTGCTGACCCTCGATGGTGACCAAGCCAGGGTAGTGCTTTTTAATGAGCAAGCCCTGGATGCCATTGACATGGCGTGAACTCTTCTTGTCGGTCACCTTTATCCAGCCGCTGCACGAGTCATTAACAACAATTGTTAGTCGAAAATTTCAATCTCAACATGTCATATGAACAACTAGTGAAATCAACAATGGTTACTTACATCTTGCCCACGGGTCGAATCACTGGCCGGCGGTCGAGGTGCGGTGGGTTGGGGAGCGACGAGGCCCCGCGCTGGTAGGGCTTGCTCGAAGCGGTGGAACTCGACGTGGCTGGTGTATCCTCGCTGTTGAGGTCGTCGCCACCGTCGCCGTCGCCGTCACCGTCGCCGTCGCCGTCACCGTCGCCGTCACCGGTCGTTGTCGCCTCGTCGTCGAACAGCCTCCTCGACAACGTGCCATGCCTGCTGCGGGGGTGCTCCACGTCAACGCCCGCCTCGTCGACGCCCGCCTCGTTCTCGCCGCCGACGGCCGCTGCCTCCGCGTTGGCGTTGGTCGTCATGTACGTCGAGCGGACCCCTATCCTTCGCGACCTCATTCTGCCCAGCATCTTGTCGAGTGCCTGCATTGACAAAGATTAAAACCGTTAGTATGAAAATGACTAGTACTTGTAAAGAAACATAATTGCAAGGTAAAAATAATAACAATATAGTATTACATGAATTAGAAATTATCGTCTCCGCAAACGGCAATATGGCTGGTGTGTACTCGTCGCCATCACTACTGTCATCACCACTATCAATATTGTCGAGCTCGCGCAAGTGTTGGGCGAAATCTCCATCTTCATCAGGCTCTCCATCATCATGATAATCTCCATCGTCATCAGGCTCTACATCGTCCTCTTCAACTCTGTTGCGCTTCATCTGCCACTCCTCAAGGATTTGTAAGTCCTCAGGATCGTGCACCTCATCACCCTCGTCCTCATCGATGTCGTTGTTTACTTCCATACCCATCAGCGATAGAATGTCTATCTCCAAACTGCCTTCTAGCCCCTCAGGTTGATAGAACTCATCTGTACTTGGGTCAAAGTTGTAATCATCATCGTTTGGGACAGGCGGTTTACTGTGCGGCGGTACCGACTGCACAAGGCTCCAACCCGCAAGATTCTCGTCTTTTTGGCATGCCCATGGGAGGTAATAAACCTGCGTGGCGTCTCGGTTAGCCACAATATAGACATCGTCTTGTTCATATTTAGAATCTTGTCTAATTTCGACTTGGCCAATCTTAAGGTCCTTTCTCGTGTCATTAGGATCAAACCAATGGCATTTGAATACCACAGGCTTACAACCTAGGTCTTTGCCAAAGTC
Organism: Bothriochloa decipiens; assembly: GCA_023333625.1. NCBI lineage: Eukaryota > Viridiplantae > Streptophyta > Magnoliopsida > Poales > Poaceae > Bothriochloa > Bothriochloa decipiens. The sequence goes on along the minus strand of CM041633.1, from coordinate 55,616,668 downwards.
AAGCTCCAATATCTCTTCGACTATGCCATAATAGTCCTTCTCATCCGAGCCTGGTGTACGAACTCCGCTGCACGTGGTATTTAGGTTGCCACGATTCTCTTCGTAGCTTCTTGTGCGAAAGCGATAGCCATTCACATCATAAACATTGAATGACTTGACCTTTCGGGCGAAGCCATTGCCCACGTGTCTCAATTCATCACTCATTTCAACATCATGAAGAGCCTTTGTACAGAACCAATTTACGAAACTAGGCACTCCATGTCTGAGAAGATGGTCTTCTTCTTGCTCGGTAGGAGCCGTTCTGCCTCTCCAGTGTTCATTAATATATTCCCTGGAAAGAGAATAGGCAAGGGGGTTATATCGATAGGTAAAGGATAGTGGCGTATGTAACAAGCTGGGCTAGAACTTACTTATGATAAGGAATGCATTCGTCAAGGTTCAACAACAAGCACATCATGATAGTGTGCCACTCCTCATGCCGTAAGTTCTTGTTGACCCCTGCGCCTCCTCTTCCGAGATCACCTCTGAAAAGGGTGAGGTTCGATGAATTCTCGTCGATGTTGTAACGAGGGGTTGGATCGCGCGGCTTGCATAGTTTTTCAGTATAGTACGCCTGTGTGAATGTCGACACCTCCTCCAGCACGAATGCCTCTGCCACGGAAGCCTCAATTTTGGCTTTATTTCTGCACTTTTTCCGAAGAAGCTTTAGACACCTCTCGATTGGATAGCACCAACGGTGCTGCACGGGCCCCCCCAACCGTGCCTCGGTCGGTAGGTGCAGTATCAGATGTTGCATGGACAGGAAGAAGCCGGGTGGAAATATCATCTCCAACTTGCTGAGCAACAGAGGTGCAGCCTTCTCCAGTTCAATACAAACATCCCGAGATAACTCCTTGGCACAAAGCTAGCGGAAGAAAAAGCTCAACTCTGCCAGGACGCGCCACACTGGCTCGGTGAGGTATCCCCGTGTCATCGCAGGAAGGATCCGCTGAATCCATATGTGGAAGTCATGACTCTTCATCCCTAAGACTTTCATAGTAACCAAGTTCACTCCCCTACTTAGATTCGCGGCATACCCATCAGGGAACTTTAACGTTGTGATCCACTGCAGTACTTCCTTCCTGTCTCCCCTTTTTAGGATATAATTGGCCGGCGGCTTTTTCCATCTCTTGCCTTCGACAGGGGGCTTCATCACTAGATTTGGCCTATCACAAATCGTTTCAATGTCGAGTCTAGCCTTAACGTTGTCCTTTGACTTCTTGCCAATCTCCATGAGTGTTCCCCAGAGTGCCTCGGCGACATTCTTTTCTGTGTGCATTACATCGATGCTGTGTGGAAGAAGAAGGTGCTTGTAGTACGGGAGCCTAGTCAAGCCCGATATATGAGTCCACATGTGGTCGATGCCATAACCTTTAAAACCACCATTCTCTTCATCAATCTCAAGAGCCGCTATCTGGTCAAGGACGTCGTCAGGGGTCTTAGCCCGAGGGATGGGGCCGATGACTTCAACACCTTTCGTGAAGTGCTTTTTATCTCGTCTCAGTTCATGGTCCTCAGGCAGGAATTGGCGATGTTTGTCGAAAGAAGAATACTTCCCACCCTCGGCAAGCCAGGTGAACATCACATCTTCCTTGCATGTTGGGCAAGGGAACTTCCCGTGAACACACCACCCGCTGAATAAGCCATACGCCAGGGAGTCATGCATTGAGTACTGGTACCACACATGCATTGTGAAGTTCGTCTTTGTAGCTCGGTCATACGTCAGTACCCCCTCTTCCCAAGCACGTTGCAATTCATCCCACACTGGCTGCATGAACACACCCATATTGTTGCCCGGGTGTCCAGGTATTATCAACGTCAAGAACACATTCCTCGGATCGAACATGACGCCGGGGGAAGATTGAGAGGGATCACGAACACGGGCCAACAAGTGTACGGGGCCGCCATCATTCCAAACGGGTTGAACCCATCTATTGCCAGCGCTACGCGTACATTCCGAGCCTCCGCAGCCTTGCCAGGATTCATCTGATCGAAGTACTTCCATGCATCACCATCCGCTGGGTGCTGCATCTTGTCATTGTATCGTTTGCCCTTCTTGTGCCACGTCATTTGTTTCGCGGACTCCTCTGTCATGTACAGCCGTTGCAGCCTCGGTATGACAGGAAGGTGTCGTACGACCATCTTTGGGATCTTAGACTGTTTCTTAATGCCATCACTTCCTTCTACCTCCACGTACCTAGAGGCTTTGCACTTTGGACAGTACTTTAAGTTCTCGTGGTCTCCCCTGAACAGGACGCACCCGTTCTTACAAGATTGGATCGCGTCATACGGCATCTTGAGTGCACGAAGGAGCTTCTGTGACTCGTACATGTTCTTCGGCAGGACGTGAACCTTCGGAAGCAATTCGCCAACAGTCGCCAACACGAGATCAAAACCCTCTTGACTAATGCCCAGTGAAGACTTCAACGCTATTAGGCGTGAAATGGCATCCAGACGTGAGATCAAAGTGTTCTCGTGAAGGGCCTGCTTTGCCGCCTCCATCATGGTGTAGTACGCGGATGCGGTCTCCTCTGGATCTTCTTCATCCACCTCCATTTCCTGAACCAACCCCACATCGGTGATGTCTGCCATGAACTCTGCCATCCCGGCATCTTGATCAAACTCCTGGAGGTCATGTCTCACGTCCTCCCCCGTAATACGAGGGCGTTCACCATGGTAGATCCAGCGGGTATAGTTTGGAACGTATCCGTTCGTCCAAATATCTTTGTACATGTGAGTGAAGTCTTTCTTTTTCTTGTTCTTACACTTGCTGCAGGGACAAGGCATCCGACACGACCCTTTAGCAATTGGGCCAAATGCTTGCTTCAGGAATTCATCCGTCCCCCTAACAAATTCATAGTTCTTATTTGACAAGCCCGTGTACATCCACTCACGGTCAGCCATCCTCTGTCATGCGCCAATGTAAGCGAGTAATAAAAGCAGCATATGCATCTACAAGGCATTCCTACCATCTAATAGGTGAAGGATAGGTCCTAATCCCACCCGAGGATGCGTAGATGAGGTTAGCTTCCATGCTCCGCTCCCGTCTGAGACGGAAATTCAGCAGCACCTCCCCGCTGTTCTCCCGATACACGTCCCGACAGGGAGGGTGTGTATCCGGAGAACAACGGGGAGGTGCTACCGAAACTCCGACTCAATCGGGGGCAGAACATGGAAGCTAACCCATCTACGCATCCTCGGGCTGTCCAAAAAACGCGGACAATCCAAAAGAGATACCGTCGCAGATATGCACTGATCCGCATACCAACGACCGCGTATCCCTTTCGGACGGGAGACGCCTAACTCGGTTACGTGAATATATATACAGAGAGAGATAGAGAGAGGAAGAGATGTTATTTATACCTTGGGTGGCGGTGGAGAGAGGCTAGCGGGGCAGTGACGAGCTGGGGCACCACTCCACAAAAGAGGAAACACAACACTATTAGTAAAAAAATTCGACAGAACCTCCCCTGCACGGGAAGGTTTCCAAAACCTGCAAGAAACAAGCCGGCTCGATGGCCAACATCACATATACGGCACAAAGGCACAATTGCACCTTAGGCTAGCTTGTAGTTTTCATCATGGGCCCAAAAAGATACACAAGAAAAAGGAAATTGGCCTCAGTCAGCTTGATAAGTTCATAGCAGCCATAAAGCATGTGA